>CM031879.1:50506866-51186346 GCA_018697195.1 Certhia americana | reverse complement strand
CAGTAACCCAAACCGCCTGGAAGCAGTGGGAAATGTAGGTAAGTCACAGATGTTTTATTGCTGACTTTCCACGTGCCTGAAAAAAGTGACTGCCAAATAAACCGTCTCAAAAGGAGTGCACCAACTGCCCTGTGTCTGAGCACTTGGTTAGTTCTACTGAGGTTTAGTGGGTGGCAGAGTAAGCAAATCTCTGAAGGATTCAGGGGGTTTCTTCCTTTAATTGCTTCAGCCTAGCTAGAAGCAGCCAGCAAAGTAAAGTGATGTTAAATTGTTTGGATTACTGTCAAATAATATTTTCCTAAGTACAAACTGGAAAATATCACCCATAACTTACTTTACTTTAAATGCGTTAATAAGGCTGTAAACCAAAATTGCTGGAGTATGCATTCCCGTAAACACTGTAATTTTTATATTACAGATATTTAAAAAGATCCTGATATAGTAACTGTGCTCTTTAAAGTCTGACATGGGAAATGGTTGGACCTTCACTTCAAAGAAGCTTTACTTTTCTAAAAATGTCTGGAATCATAGTCAAGTTTTCCTTGTTGTTAGTGAGGATTATCAGAAACACAGAATACTGTAAAAGAAAGGAAAAGTCTATTTGCAAAATTAATTTCAATGGGGTATCAGGAGCTTTTTAGAAACGCCCTAGCAACAATACAACGTGAAATAACATAATGAATTTGAATGCCATGGTGTTCTGTGGAACCAAGAAGATCTGAGTTCGATTTGATGGAATTCAAGTCTACAGTGACTGTTATAACATTCCGGGTATGTACTTGTTTTCAAGAAATTCCAGAGTTCTCCTAAGCTCTTTGATCTAATGCATGGTTGGGAATGTGCAGGAAGACCACGGTAAATTTTCACATACGTAGTTGCTGTGGGGATGTAAAGCAAATGATGTGGAGATTAAGAAAAAAACCCCAAATGAAGAGATGAAGAAAAACCCCAGCAACTCAAATAAGGTGCTGCTCCCCACTGCCGCAGCACCTCCACCCACAAGTGTTAGAACCAAAGGAATAAGGATAGTGAGCTAATGTGGAAGTTACCCTGGGATCCCAGCTTGCTAGCACATTGCAGTTACCTGTATCTGCAGAAGTAAAGGGGGTGCTGTAAGTTTCATTAATTTAATGGAGGACTTCTATTGGAAATCTTCTATAGGAACATAGATACACGGATAACGGGTGAGTATCCATATTTCATTATGAAATTGTGTGTTTTAAACTCAAATACCACTTTTTGAAAGCCAGCAAACACAACTTTCACTCATGCTGGATTGTTCAGGGTCTTTTGAAAAGGCGCAACAGTATGACTGCCTGCCCATATCTTTTCAACAGGAAACTTAGTAGGCTAAGTTTCTGAAAACTACTGAACGCCTAAACTGTATTTGAGTGAACCAAGAAGAGTAGGATCTGTGGGAGAAGGATAGCTGATGATGTGGTGATGGTAGAGAAGCAGAAGAGTCTTGGGATGGGAAACAGAGATGTTTATTCAGCCATACACACAGAACGCCCAGAGTCAAAGGCAGGGCTCAGGGGAAGGGTTCCAGGTTCAAAGTATATGGGTGCTGGGGGAGAATCAGGACAAATTCAGGGGGAAGGGGTACAAAGTGGCTTGGGGTATGGGAGCCAAATGGGGAATTGGGAAGAGTGATTGAGGGACATGGGGATGGAAGGGGAATTAACAGGGCTGATGAGGGAGCAGAAAGGGGATATGGGTGTAACAGCAACAGGGAGATCCTGTGAGAGCAGCTCTGTTTCATTAACATAGGCAAAACCTCTCCACAGGGATCTCCCTAAGAGGAGTGCGACAGGTGTGTGAATGGTTTGGGAAGGACTCTGGGTGTGAAGGTAGCAGTTTGTAGATTTATTGCACAGTAAATGAAACTTTCTGCAGCATGCAAAAAATTAATCCCTGTTTGCATTAGTGGTGGAAATACGGTAAAGGGTTTTATAAAATCATGCTAGAACAACCCAGCTTAAAGCTTATAGCAAAAAAAATATAGAGGATCTATGCTTAAAACCGTTTGAAGAAAATCAAGACCTTCAAAGAGGGTGTGCAGATACAGGCTGCTTGTCCAGTCGGATCTTTAAAACCTCCCTGGATGAGCCCAGCCGGCTCTGGGTTACTGCTCAACTGTTCTCATGGGGAAGAAGCTTTCCCTTACATCAAGAAAGCAAAGACATGTTGAAAAGGCTTCCATATTTAAACCACTGCTCATTAAGGGTGTGTTTCAGCAACAGACTAAACAAAGGTCGCCATCCAACACGGCCCACTGGAACGTCCCTTTCACCTTGGGCCTCCCCTTGGGGGCGGAGAGGCAGGAGGCGGATTTATCACGACAGCCAGGCACGGGAGCCGCGGCCGCGGCATCCCGCTCGAGTGCCGCTCCCGCAGCCCGCTTCGCACCGGCTTCCTGCGCACTCAACGGCGGCAGACGGGGGGCCCCGCACCGGGGGTGCCTCCCCCGCCGAGCATCCCTCGGAGGCCGCACGCGGCCTTTACCCCGCTCGGAGCGGGACAAACGGAAACGCCAGCGCCCCCTCGGTACACCGTGTGCCGGTCACCGCCCCCCGGTACCGCGTCACCGCACCCCCGTATCCGCGCTCAACGCCCCCCTAGTACCGCGTCACCGCCCCCCCGGTACCGCGACACCGCCCCCGGTACCGCGCTCACCGCCCCACCGTTACCGCGCTTTCACCGCCCCCCGGTGGCCGCGCTGCACCGCCCCCGTGCGCCGGTCACCCGCCCCCCCGGTACGAGCTCAACGCCCCCCGGGTACCGCGCTCACCGCCCCGTACCGCCCTCACCGCCCCCACTCAGTACCGACGCTCAACGGCCCCTCGCCTCGTATTCTTTTGGGTATCCGCGCTCACGCCCCCTGGTACCGCGCTCACCGGACCCCGCCCGTTACCGCGCTCACCGCCCCCCGGTTTGCCGCGTCACCGCCCCCCCGGTATACCGCGATCACGCACCCCCCCCCCCCCCCCCCGGTACCGCGCTCACCGCTCCCCCCGGTACCGCGCTCACCGCCCACCGGTACCGCATGCTACTCACCGCCCCACGAGTACCGCGCTCACCGCCCCCCCCGGTACCGCGCTCCGCCCACCCACGGTACCGCCGCCTCACCGACACCCCCGGTACCGCTCACCGACACCCCCCCCGTACCGCCCTCACGCCCCCCAGTAGTCCGCGCTAACCGCCCCCCGTACCGCGCTCACCGCCCCAACGCTACCGCGATACCGCCCCCCCCGTACCGACGCTCAACGCCCCACGTGCCGCGCTCAACAGCCCCCGGTACCGCGCTCAAACCACCCCCCGGTACCGCGCCACCGACCCCCCCGGTACCGCGCTCACCGCCCCCCGGTACCGCGCTCACCGCCCACCGGTACCGCGCTCACCCGCACCCACGGACCGCGCCTCCAGCCCCCCCGGACCGCGCTCCCCGCCCCCCGGTACGCGCTCACCGCCCCCACGACGGGGTACCGCGCGCATCGCCCCCGGTGCCGCGTCACCGCACCCCCGGACGCCGACTAACCGGCCTCGCCGCTCCGCCCGGGCGCACCGCCCGCGGGCGCGGGGGTTAGTCCAGTAGCATGTGTCAGCAGGGGAGGGGCAGAGCCGCAGGGCCCCAGGCCGTGGCCGTGCGGGAGCCGGGCCGGGTTCGGCCGGGGCAGAACCGCCCGAACCTCCGCAGCGTGCCAAAGCAGGCTTGGCCGGTACCGGGAAAAGTGAAAACAGCTTGCAGAGAGAAGTAGTGGGGTAAACAGAAAAAAGAAAGATTGGTAATAATTTCTATGTGATATAATAGCAAAGAAGGGAATATTTAAAAGTCAGACGATTTGAGTGCCCGTGCTCTTACGGGAAGCAGATGATCCTTTTGATTCGGTAACACCGACGTCATGATGGGTGGCTTGTCTTACACCAGTGTATTTTCTTCATATGACCACTACCTTAGTACATAATTAAATTCAAATACAGTCATTGGGCTTATATTGTTTTGCTGATGGCTTTTTAGAAGTTCATTGAGCTGTGATAGAACCATGTTTCTCTATCTTATTTTTTTTAGCCATATCTATTTATATTTGTCATCTAGAGTAACAAATCAACAGTCAACATGAATGATTTTTGGGCTAGAAATATTTTACTAGAGGTGTTTGGATTTTTTTTAACTAACTCCAAGTCTGCGCAATCACATCTTTCAAAGAGTGGAAAATCGCTACTGTTGCCTCTGTGAACCCTTTGTCAGCTACATGTTCAGTAGTCTGTATTGGATCTGTGAAAAAGAGCTAACAAAGAAATATTATAGAAAGAAACTTTGGCTAGGAGCAGGGTTCACGCTTGGTTTCCTAAACAACAGTTGTTCCAAGAACAGTTAACAAAGTCTGTGAATATAATGCATACAATGGTATTAAAAATACGCATCTAAAAAAATAGCTTCTCATTTGTAACATAAAATGTACTGTCTACTTGTTCTTTATGTTTTATTCACTTCATGCCTTCATGTTATCTTTTTTCCTTTCTATCTTCTTGCCACTCTCTTCATTTTTGCAATCACAGTCTGGGCTAAATTAGCAATATTGTTTAAAAAGGTTATTCACAAGAGAACACTGTAGAGAGGTTTACTTGTATGAGTTCCTTGATTAACTGTCATTCTATTTTCTATTTCAACTAAGTTGGAGTGACTCTTCCCTTGAGATCTGACATTTTAATTACTATAGTCTGCATCTATTATATATTAATATATCCTAATACAATATTAATTATACATTAATATGTTCTTTCTCTCACTTCTGAGTCAAGAACAAACTGTCTCGCAAAGAAGGTATGGCCAGATAGAGCCAAATAGTGTTTTGACATAATGGCATGCTAATGATATACTGCAATTGTTATTTAGCCTGTAGCAACAAACAGCTTAGAGACCGATGGTTTTCATGGCTGCAATTTGTTTATGAAACCATAAGGAAAGGCTGTTTCCACCTCAGTATTCCCAAGAAAGCAGATTGGTTGAAGCTGGACTTTTATTCAGTGTGGCAGCCTTGTGGGGAGTTAGTAGGGCACATAATGAGTATGAAAAAGCAATTTAAATATTTGAAATAAAAACTATGTTGTGAAGTGACTTTCCTCGAAAATAGGAATCTACTTCTTCAGTGTGTTCAAAAATTACAGAATTCAAATTAGTTTGATGGACAGTGGTCATTAACTACTGGACTTCCTTTTTCTTTTTTATTTATTTAAAAATTATTTACCAACTATTTGGCATATAATAATAATAAAAAACAACCAAATAAAAAGAAAAAAAAAAAAACAAAAGGCAAATAAGAACATACTTTGTGTTAGTTGAGAAAGCGATGTTTGACTTCACAATGACCCTACTACTCCAGCTCTGAGTTGCAGCAAGGGTATATGAGGGGATCCCCTATGTTCTTCTTGGATCAGAAAGATGAGCTGTGGAATATGATTTCCTACATGCAACAAAATGATAATGGAAAAACTCATAATTTATGCTATTGTTAAAGTCAGTGCTCAAAAACTGTTCAGTCTCCAAACACTACACCTTTAAAAGTGAAATTCTGTATAAGATCAAGCAAAAAGGGATTCTAATTGTGGTTAGGGCCTTTGCATACCTTCATCATCAATGACAGATGGGGCCTCTTCTCCCAGGCAAGCTGTGATGGGATGAGAGGACAGAGCCTCAAGCTGCACAGGGGGAGGTACAGATTGAACTCGGGGAGGAATTTTTTCACGGACACATCAATGAAGTTCAAATAACTTTGAATGAAGGTTTGTTAAACATTGGAATGAGCTGCCCAGGGAGGTGATGGAGTCACCATCCCTGAAGGTGTTCAAGAAACAACTGGACGTGGCACTCAGTGCTGAGATGGTGGTGGTCAGTCAAAAGTTAGCCTCAGAGGTCTTTTCCAATCTAAATGATTCTGTGCTTCTGTTACTGTGTTTATTATGTTGTTCAAAGTGAGGAAAGAAAAGCAAGAAGGGAAGCATACGATGCATGTGTCTCTTCTTGTTGACTTTCAGTTTGTGGATCTTAGCAGAAAAAAAATATTTAGGAAAAAGAAATTTGACAGTACTTGCAGTACTGTCTGGAACCTAAGGAAGGTCCGAACTGCTGATTTGGGTCCTCTGCCTTTCACTTGAGACACTATTTCTAACTGAGGGCACTCTTGCTGTTGTTACCCACTTGTCAACACTCTGGAAGCGGTAGATTTGAGCTGCAATCCTCAAGTGAAGGTTTATTTTCATATCTGCGCCAGAGCTGCCCTGTTAAGGCTCCAAAGGGTTGTATGTACTGTGTCCTGGCAGAGCGATGCTTCCCTTCGGCTGTTGGCCGTGCTCAGTGTAGCCAAGGAGCAGGTCCAGGGAAACCCGCTGCCTTGGCAGCACACACACGGTGCTTCGAGCTCTGTAATTAACCACCGTCAGAAATTCACCATTCAGTAATGACTTTACTAACGGTGCGAGAGGGACCACTTGAACTCGTTCTGCTGCTTGGGTGCGGCATTGCCGCACGACCGAGCCGCTCTCTCTTGCCCGGGGGGGTGTTCCTTTTGACCCAACACGTCGCGACGGCACCGGGCAGCAACGACCGCGCTCGGCCCGCGTCACAGCACCGTCACGGTCGGGCAGTGCCTCCTGAACGCAGCAGCTGTTCCCTACGCACACGCTTATATAAGCGCCCCGCCCGATTCCCGCGGGACGGGCGGGCACAGCCGGCGGGCGCGCGCGCGCGGGCCGCCATACATAACAGCCTCGGGGGCGCGCGCGCCTGCGCCTCCCGGCGGAAGCGGCGCCACCAAGAGCCGCCTCGCGGCCCCGTGCTCATCCGGGTCCCGCCGCGACGGGAGGGGGGGGGTGTGTGGGGAGAGCCGGGCCCCAGGCCCTGCCTCTCGGCCGCGGCCCGCCCCTCACCGCCCTGGCGGGTGGGATTCCCGCCGAGCCCGCGGGTCTCCCGGCCGCCTCCCGCCCCGCCGCGGGCGCGCTGCGCTGCCCACCCACCCCGGCCGGGCCTCCCTCCCCCCGCGCGCCGCCGGTAGCGAACACACCTCAGAAACGTGAGGGGCCGCGGTCACGTGGCGGCGGCGGCGGCCAATGGGCGGCGGGGGGCGGGGCGGAGCGGCCGGCGCAGCCCCGCGCAGTCACAGGGCGAGCGGCGAGGAGGCGGCAGTGGGCACGGAGGGCGCTTTCCACGGGCAGGGCGCCTCACCGCCCCGCAGATACCGCCCGCACCCAGCGCTCCCGTCTTTCGTCCCTGCTCTCCCCGGCGCGGGGGCTCCGCGGGGTGATGCGTCCCCGCCGGGCGGCCGCTCCCGCCGTGTCCGCCGGGTCCTAGAGCCGTCCGCAGCGAGGCCCCGCCGCCCGTCCGTGCTCGCCCGGCGGCGCCGGGCCATGAGCGACCCCGCGGGCGGCGGCGGTTCCCGCTGAGCGCCCGCACCCGGCATGGGGGTGAACGCCGTACACTGGTTCCGCAAGGGGCTGCGGCTCCACGACAACCCGGCGCTGCGGGAATGCATCCAGGGCGCCGACACGGTGCGCTGCGTCTACATCCTGGACCCCTGGTTCGCCGGCTCCTCTAACGTGGGCATCAACAGGTGGCGGTGAGTGCGGGGCGCTGCGGGGGCTCTAATCCCCGCGTTATGTATTCGGTCACGCTGCCTCTCCGCCATCCCCTCCCCTCCGAGCCCGATTGGGCCGCCGCCAGCGCCGGCTTCCCTCGGCCGCCCGCCCGCCCTTCCTCCCCGCGGGCCCGGCGGTGTTACATATCCAGCCCCGCTGCGGCTCCCGCGGAGCACGTGGGAGGAACCGGGAAGAAGGAACCGGGAAGCCCGTGGCAGAGTGCGGGGCGGCGGGCTGTGGCTTCCCGGGGAAAGCGGTGTTTGTTCTCGCTCCCGAGGGAGGCGGTTCCGTGCCGGAGCTCAGAGCCGGGGAGGAAAACCCTGTGGGGAGCAGCCCTGAGGGCTTGCAGCATTTTAGGAACTTTGGGCAGCCGGGATTCCAGGGAGATTCCGTCCTGGAAAAACTGTGAAGCCGCTCGCTTAGCTCAGAAGTGCTTCCTCAGAGTAGCGTTCCTGCACGGAAGGGTATCACAAAATATTCTGAGTTGGGTGTTTTCGATCATGAGTCCAGTTCCTGGCCCTGCATAAAACAGCCCCAAGAAACCCACTGTGTGTCTGAGAGCGTTGTCTAAGTGCTTCTTGAACTCTGGCTGGCTTGGTGTGTGTGTAGTGTCCCTTTCTGGAGAGTCCAGATCCGTTCCTGCACCGTCAAGCCAGTTGTAATTCTCCGACCTGAGAATTTCGTATAAAAATGAACTTTACTGTGGAGCTGTGGCTGACGCTTGCCTGCTAAATGTGTGCCATAAAAAGGCAGAGGTTAATAGGACTTATGTGCATGCTTATCATGTGAGATTAGTTAAAACATCACTAGCCATCTGAAAATTGTTACACTTATAAAATGGTTGATAATGCCGTAAAGTTTATGTATCATCTGTCCCTCCAATGTCAGGAACTTGAAATGCTATTGTACTTAGTCTGCCCAGACTACAGTGCTGAGAAGTTGCCTAATTATGGAACAAGCACAATGAAACTTAGCTTAACACTACGTCATAGAAGAATGACAAAGTTTAGAAACTTCAGGTTTCAGTCGTGTTTACTTGAGGGATTGTTCTTTTCAGATTTTATAATTTGTATCCTAGCTTATACTTTACCAACCAGGTAACTTTCCTTCGGAGGTTTTGGGTTTCTATTTTTTTTTTTTTTTTTTCAGATTTTGGGAGGTTTTCCTTAAGATTTGTTTTCAAGAGAAAGAAATACTGAAAATGCTTTTTGTGAACTTTGACTTGATGGTTATTTCATTTTCACTGACAAAAATAATTCAGGAGTTAGATACTTCCTATATGTATATATATACACTGTTAGATACTTCCCTTATCCGAGTTTCATTATGTACATTTCTTTTATAAGAGACTTTTAAATCACTTTTGTTTTGAAGGGATAAGTTTTTTTGAATAACATTCTGACTTCATGAAGAAGCTGAGAGGTCTTAATTTTGTGGAAGGATCATGAAGGGCTACTCAAATTTTAAAAGAATGTGGGCAGTTGGCACAAGTCCAAGTGTTAAGTAAATCACGTCTTAAGAATACTTCATAGGTCTGTAATGTGCGCTGCCCAGCTGAAATGCTGAACAGTTTTTGGATGTATTCTCTGTGCTAGTGAATGATAGACAAATGTGAACTTTGATTCTAGCAAAAGGAAGTTCATGTCTTCAGTGCTATTGCCCCGGTTCTTCAATGACTCTGTAATATGATCATTAGCTAATAGAGTTCTTGAGTACATTTGTGTGTGATATATTGCTGGTTGGTTTACTTTAGCAGTGTTTTGGAGGGCAGCTAGTCCTTCCACTGCATTTTGCATTTGAAGAAAAATGCCTGCTTTTAGTTGCTGGTTAGAGGGACTGAATTGGGGTAGATTACAACTCCCCTGTCCAAAGCAATCTCCTGGTACTCAAATACCCTCAAGGCACATGCTGCACATGGATTTGAGGAGGAAATCTTGCTGCCTGCATAGCCTGGTTTTATGAGATCATCAGGATTTTTTCAAGTTTAAAAGTACAATAGCTTATAGAATAACTGGCTGCTAAAGCTGTATGTTTATAACAGTTCTTCTCAATACATTTTTATTTAAATGGACAGTTACTAGTTTAGTATGAATCTGCTTTATGTTCCAGTGGTTTTAATGAAATTTTTTTTAACCAATGAAGACACATACATACCCAATAAATATATACACAACATCTATGATGCAGTTTTTTGGTTTGCCAGTCTCATTTGGCACTTAAAATTAATGATAAAACATTTAATGTTCTTTTTCACTTGATGACTATGAACAAAATCATTGCTTACATGCCTGTTGAATTAATCAAAAACATTTTATTCGAGACTAGGAGCAGAAGCCCTTCAGCAATAGGAAGGTGTGTCAAATTTAACTTCCTGGTGTGAATTTACAGTGGTCCTTTCTTAATTTGAGTCGATTGATACCAAGTGTTTGTGGTCCTAATGCCCTGGGCAAACCTCTTCTCTGTCAAAGTATGACTAACACAATCTACATGAGGAAAAATGGTGAAAGAATACAAGAAACCAGGAGGCTTAGTTTCTTGTTAGAATATTGTCACTCTGCAGGGTCACCAGTTATGGTTTATATTGACAAATGTGTGTTAAATCTAGTAAATAGCAACTTTTAATACATTGATGCTTTCTAATTAACTTTTCTCTTTAAACAGTCATGTAACAATTGGGAACTAATATTTTTGTGTAATTGCACTATTGAGCAAGTCTAATTACTAAGCAGTCACATGGTCTTACTGACCTCCTTTCTCCTGGCATTCAGCCTACCTGTTCTAAATTCATGATTGCTACATAACAAATGCCAGGACCTCCCTCAGCTCTCTTCATTTTTTTCTGGTTCTGTTCTGTTTCTTCGTATTGTTCCTTTTTTTTCAAGCTGTCAAATAAATCAAGATGTGCTTTCATTGAAACATGCTTTTTCTATGGGATGAGTTCAGAGTGTTGTTCACAGATCAACACTTGAGAGAGAGGAGTTACTTGGTACAGTAAAAGGTGATGGAGAAATGGTGGAGGGAGATGCCAAATGCTAAAATCACACTAAGACTCCCTTAAAATTTTGTCGGTTGCCCTTAAGCTTTAGGCACCAAAATTAGCTTGCATCTAATTGTGTCAACAAAGCAGGCAAAGAATGTAACTTGCATACTCCAACAAGTAACCATTACCTACCTCTGAAAAAATGTGTTTGTGTGCTCACAGACTTTTCCATTTTAAGGAGAATACTTAACAACATCACCTAGGGGAGAGTGTCATTTAGCCCTGGTTTTAGCACAGAGTGACAATTGATCACAATACCTGAAAAGAAATGCAAACATTCCATTAGTTGCTGCATAAGGATTTACTTTAGGTAATAATTTACCTCTTTTAGTTTGTCTTTTTGAGTATGTATGTCTGTCTTCGATGTGCTAGTTAAAACGTTGGTGTGCAGCAGCTGATTTTATAAAGATTGATAGCCTAATCTTTCCAGAGTCTTTGTATCTCTTTTTTTTTTTTTTTTAACCATTCATGAAGAGAACAGTTTTCACTTTTAGAATAAGACTAATAGAATTTATTTTGTATATCTCTTAGATTTTGTGAAAATATTGGTGTGTTCAGCATCCTTCAAAGTTAGCTGCTGCTATTATGGCAGATAATGGTATTGATTTCAGAGAGAGAAAAAAGAGATGTTGTTTTTTTTCCCACACTTAGATTTCAAGCAAATAAAAAATTAAAACCTGAGGGGAAAAAAAAAAAGTTTAATTTCCAGGACAATCATTGTAATTCATGGAAACGGGAACTTGCTTTAATAAAAGAATACTTAGACATCTTTCTGTAGTATCTATTAAATTTTGCTGGTCTATGCATCTGGTTTTGAAATATATACTGAGTTTCAGCTTACATAGGTATGATTTATCCAATAGAGATGTGTTTGTCAATAGAATTAATCTGTGAGTGATTTGAGTTTCATATGTGTGATTCAGGCAGAAAAATTTGTGTATTATACTTTGTTAGTTTTTGGTAACATGCTTAGTATGTAAAAAAAGATGCAGAAAAATATTTATAACTTCCCTGATAAAAACATCTCTTTAAATTTGTTTTCAGTGTGTAGCACTTAGAATGAAAATCTATTTGATTTATGAAATATTTAACATTAAGCCCACCAAAGGGACTCTATCATTCCCCTCAGTTAGACAGGGAGTAGAAAATACAACAAAAAGCTTGTGGGTCAAGATAAGGACAAGGAGAGATCACTCAGCCTTTACCATCATGGGGAATATGAATTAATTTATTACCAATCAGATCAGAATAAAGTAACTGAAAATAAACTAAATTCTTAAAGCCACCCCTCCCTTCTTTCTGGGCTCTTTCACTCCCATTTTCTCAACCTCGTATCTTCGAAGAACACAGAGGGATAGGGAATGAAGGTTTTGGTCAGTTTGTCAAATGTTGTCTCTGCTGCTTTTTCTTCAGGGGAAGGACTCTTCACACTTAGATTTTCTCCATTATGGTCCTTCATGGGCTGTAGGTGGACAGCCGTCCTCTCAGTGATCTTCACCCCAGGCTGCAGGGGAATCTCTGCTCTGGTGCCTGAGCTGTGTGCTCCCCCTTCTTTCCTGACTTAGGAGTTTGCAGAGTTGTTTCTCTCACATATTCACGTTCCTCTCTGGCTTCCATGGCTCCTGAGCAATAGTGTTTTCCTCCTGTCAGGTATCCCAGAGGCGCCACCTTGGCCAGCAGCCGGTCTCTGTTGGAGCTGTCTGGCACTGGCCTGGAAAGGCAGATGGAAAGCTTCCAGCAGCTTCTCACAGCAAGCCAGCCTTGTAGCCCCCCGATACCTTGACTTGTGGCCATACAAACCCAGTGCAACCCAGCATATTATCTAATGAGTGGCTTTGGCTCTAGAAGCGGTGTGTGCCACTTGGAGCACTTCTGTTCACCCAGCCCATTAAATTGAGGGTGTTTAATCTGTGAAAAGTCTGTAGCTTGGTTCCAGAAGTTGCATTTTCAGATGGGAGCTCTGTGGTACCCGCAGTTAGATTGGAGAAACCCCCCAGTGCCACACCCCTAGGCTGCTCCAATTCTCTTCCAGAAAACCCATTTTTTACCCCAAAAGTACCTGCAATTCAGCAGCTACCTCTATAATTTGTGTTATATGATCTAGCCCTATGATTTACAAAGTACGTCATTGAAGCACACTGACGTATGTCCTCATGGGTTTAATCCTGCACTGTTGATGAAAGGTTTGGTTCCGCCCTTTTATGATAGCACACAACCTTGTGGTGAGCCAGTTTAACTCATCAATCTGTCCAAAAGAGATTAATTACCAGTTCTGGTGGGATTAGCTCTGTGGTAGATTGTGCCAGCAATAAGGTCACCATAGTAGTAGTAGTAGTGAAGAGGCAAAGAATGGGAAGGGCAGGTACCATTTCTTTCAGTGGCAATATAGACTTGAGTCAGATGACAATGGTCATATCACTCTTGGCCTGCATTGCTTGTGTCTGCAGTAACCACCAGGGTTTTTTTTGAAGGATGTTATTGGTTCCTTCTGTGTCTTGTCATTTGTTGACACCCGTTGAAATGATATTGCTGAAAATAAGTATTGGCCTTTTTACTGTGCTGGGAAAAGATGCAATTTCTTTTTTGTCAAACTGTCAGAATGTGAGAAATAAGCTTGCTAGCTGAGAAATTACACTGTGCTTCTTTCCTTATTTTGGTGAATGATCTTGTATCACCAGATTCTGTAATGTAACTATTATTCAGTTGAACAAGAAGACTGCACTGGTTGGTGTGGAGGGAACAGGTGGTGCTGCAAACTGAATTGTGCTCAGTCAGTTGATTTTTCCAAATAGCAGTTACTACAGACCAGAAAAATTATAGTGAGCATCTATACAATCTGGCTTTTGACTCCAGGGCTGATCGTGAAGGAATCTTAAATCCTCAGGTTAAGAAATTTTGAGGTTTTAGGCCCCTGGTTTACATCACTAATCTCCAGGTTTGAGGATGTCCAGAGAAGATCTGGGTCGAGAGTTCTTGATACGTAATAGTCTGTGGACTTTGAGTATTGAGGGAGAAATGTGGTTTGGAAACAAGTCCATAGGATTATTTTAGTCTTCCTTCTCTTGGGACCAGTAGTCTACTGTTGGTTTATTTTACGGAAGTATCAATAGATCACATTCTTTATTTGAGTAGGGCAAGGTAATCTGTCCACACCTGAGTGTTTCCTGCTCTGGTCAAAAATGAGGAGAATGAACCCCCAACAAACACCATCTGTGATGAATGTGAAAGCAGCTATTTTTAGGCAATCAAGAATACAGATTTTTTTTTTTTTTTTCTTAACTGATCAGTATGTGGCAGTGTCAATGAATTCTGCATCAGTTCTTCAAAGCAAGTTATTTTATATTATCATTCTCTTTTGGCCATTTTAATGCAATAAAATGTATTTTCCTCCAGTTTGGGAAAATATCTTTCTCCCAACCAATGGAAGCTATTCTTTAAATATATTATGCAAATATTGCAGAAAAGCATGTTTATCATTGTGAGCTGCCTCAACTTTTAAGTTTCTAGCAGTTTATCTACAGCATGGAAGCCTTTATTTTCAGAAGTGGTTCTTTTCCATACTGTGTCTCAGTGCTTGGCAGGTTTTCAGGTTAGTTATATAACCTGTGATAGGAGGAAGGTCAAGCTGCCAGCAAAGTCGGCCATTTTTTTCAGTGTGGAAGTCACACTAAAGTCTGTAATGTTAGGAATTTGCATACTGAAAGAAACCCTTTGCTTTAGGGAATTTTGTGGCCTTCCCATAGTGATCTAAAAAGGCAAAAGTCAGCTTGAGCATGAGTGGGTTGTGTAAGTAGTGTGAGAGTATGTGGCTTTGTATTCCATGGGCTTAGTAATTTGCTTATCACATTTTAGCAGGTTTAATAGCCATACCTTTGGCTCCCCCAAGGAAAGGACTGGATTTGATTACCAAGTCATAGTATTTTGGTGCAATACATTTCACTTAGATTTCTCAGAACTCTTAATTTAACATGGAGCAAGGTTAGTTTGTGTGCTTCTGTGTACTTTTGGCTTTCATGTTCTTCACAATCTAGGTCAAGAGGTGAGTTCTAATTGCAGTGTCTTCTAATCCTGAAGCCTACATTTGTTTTTCAGGTCAACATAAAGCATTTGCTTTCACTGCTTTGGAGTTTCATGAGTGTAAATGATTTTTATAAGGGAATAAAGCTTCAGTGGAGGTGATGGATGGACTGGAAAGGGACAGGTCAATATTTCAGTGTTCTGTTTCAAGTGTGTAAGTGGAGATGGCTGTGGCAAAACTTTTGGGTGTCTATACTTTTGGAACAGTTAAAAATTGGAGTGCATTCCAATTACTAGTGGAGATAATAAAAACCAACACATAAGCTTTTTTAGCATTAGTTTAGGCAGTAGGTGAGCAGCAGTGAACAGAACTTCCTAAAATATGCACTTTTTTTTTGTAAATTATGTACTTTGATTTTTTTTTTTTTTTTTTTTTTGCTATTTATTTTAAAATTATGTTAGTATTTGAAAGGTCTAAAATTCAATTTTGGTAAACCTGGGTAGAAAATAAGAATTTCATAATACTCGGGGTTTCGGAAGAAATTAGTAAATTCAGGTGTCAAACTGTTGCTTGAAATCTCTTTGAAAGGTGCTAGTGCAACAACTTTTTTGCAACAAGTTAAAACCTGTTCAGTTTTATCAGAGAGGAAGGGTTTTCTTCCATTGAACTTTGGTTAGAATACATCCTGCATATCTAATTTCTGTATTAACGGACATGTGATGTACACCTGAGCTTTTGTGCTATGCTTTGCTTCCTCCTACAGCTAAAGTAGAGAGCTTTTCTGGACCTGTTGTAGAAATGTACTTTATCTCATTGTTTCTTAGTTTATAGAAAAGCATTTCCCTTCCTGTTCACTCTCATGCATTTCTTCTTTAACATCTGTATGTTTGTGGCTCTTTCACAGACATGAGAAGCAAAGGCTGTAAAATTCTTGCACAGAAGGTTTGTACCCTTTCAGAACACAAACCCTTATCCCTTCAGAATTAAACCAAAAACGCTGAAAAAATTCTGTGTAAGCTCAAATGGGGAAGTTATGAAGTATGAATATATGTTATTAATTCTTCAGTGATGTAGATGAAATATCTACAGTACAAGTTACTTAGGAACAATGCCTGGAAGGAAAGCTTGGATTTTTCTATCTGTTGTCTATCCAAAGTATGAAATACATGACCTAGAAAATGCTTTATTTTTTATAGTAAGTAACCTGTGGAGTTCAGTGCTTGCAGATTTTTTTTCTTTTTGTTTCTCAATACCAGTGTTCTACTGACCTTGTCGGTGAGGGGTAAACTGTGCTGCAATTGAGAGAGAGAGTAAAAGTGATGGAAAAAACAGAAATAGGAGGGTAATTTGCATCAGACAGAAATAAATAAGCAGGCAACTTGTTCATGTAGGCTGCTTGTTACTTCATGCCTGGTATAGTTCATAAAACATGATCATGGTCTAAATGGTTGCAGTTTTGCTGTGCACTAAAGATATAGAGCACCAGGGCAAACTTATCTCAATTGCACAATCTGTAGTTCTGAAGTACTGGGGAAGTGTACAGAGAATTGTGATACTGCATTTTTTAGAGCAACTGGCATTGAAAATAGCTAGTGGCTTGATTTCTAATATATTGGATTCATTGAAGAATGGACTAAATGTTGTCTTTTCTATGTTCTCTATAGAGTTTCCTCTGCATTGAAATTTTCTGTCTGTAAATCCTGTGACATCAAGTGATGTTTTTTCCATTCTTTTTCCTTCATACTTTATGTTCTAGAGACTAAACAAGTTCATTTTTTTCTAGAAGTCTTAAAGTTGAAGAAAACATTGTTGCTTTTAGCAGAGATTACCTAATATATTTTTCCCTTTTCCCTGTCTCATGGGAGAAGCATGACAACACTGGCAAAACTGAGACATGCCTTTAAAAGAAAATATTCTACACAGTACTTTTTGCCATCCAGGTTTCAGAAGGGTCTTTGGGGGGGAGGTTGCATTTCAGTTTTCTTCTTTGTAAGTCTTGCTATTAGTGAACTCAAAAGTTGAAACCATCCAAGTCTTAGTGTGGGTGATCAAGCCAAGGATGGCATCTGAATTATTTGTTTTATTTGTGTTGCCTAGGGATAATTCCTGTGACTTTCCTTCATTACTTTTCAGTGGATTACAGGCCTGGTAAGGTCTAGTTTACTGTGCTTTATCCATGTTTCTTTTTAGACAGTATAACTGTTTGCTGTTTACTACTCTTGCACAGTATCTCCCAATTGCTGTGAATGCTTCCTAAAAGGTCTCTATGAGAGACTTTAATTTTTTTCTCTAGCAAATTCTTTCAATTGTATGACCTGGAAACATCTAGTATGTCATTTCTTCAGTTTATGACAAAAAAAAGAGTTGTAAGTTGCCCTGATATTGATAGTTCTGCTTTAATTGCTTTGTATTTTTGCCTTTCATTTCAAGGCTTTCAGAACCTAAGGAGAGTTGTGTAAAATTAATTTTCATCATATAGGCATGGTGCTTTTCAGTGAGTAGGGTTTTTTTACTTGGTTGAAATTTCCATTCTGTAAGCTGGTTGCCAATAAATTTACTGTTGAGGAGTACTTTATTTCAGCAGTAGTGTGTTTTTCTTCTAAACCATGAAGAAAATAATGAATTTGTAGGGATAATGTGGCTGTTTCTATTTTTAAAGTTTAGAATTTCGCCTTTTACATTCTTTTGAATATAGTTCCACCAACCTCTCTTTTTCAGTGGCAACACTGAAACATTGTGTTTGTCAAAGCAAAATTTTTCAATGCTGCATTTGCGGCATTCAAAGAAATTTTTTTCTCCAATTCTTTACTGCTTCCATGTGAGAACACAATGAAGCAAGCTTTTGGCATTGGACCTCACACTTTGAAACAGAAAAGTCTTACTAGTAATTGTGTTGCTCTTTCAGCAGCAGCCTTTCCTATTTCTCTTCATAATTCTGCACTTTTTTTTCTTAGTCTTAATTCCAGAATCCTACATTTGCAGATGTTGCTCTTATGGTTTGTCAAGTGCAGTGGTAAAGTAAAAATAATTTTTAGGCTTTTTGGGTGGGTTTTCTTACTATTTTGTTTGAAGAGTATGAGATTTTCAGGAACAGTTATGTCATTGTAAGTGGCTTGTTCCTAAATGAAAGTGTGCGGGAAATTCCAAAAACTGTTCTTCTTGCAGTACTATATTGTCACCAGCTGCAGCATTTTTTCCTGCTGAACTTAGAAATTTTAAGAATAAGTAAATTAAAGTAAGCTTTGGTGAGCTTTTTTTGTGTGTTCTTTGTTTTTCTGCTTTCATCATATGAGCTGTATTATCTGTCAGAAGCTTTCTGTTGACTGGAGTTTTAATTATGGTGTACTGTGTGGCAATTTCTAGCTTGCCTTTTCTTGGAATGAGTTTTCTTTTGCTTGGAAATGTTTCTCTTGTGCTTGTCTCTTTAATTTTACCTTTAATAAAAGCTTTTGAACTTGGGATTGAATATGTTGATCAAAAAATACCTAAGTACAAGTCAGTGTGATTGATGTTTGAAGTCTTGTAGTCTTATTTCTACAGAGATAATGATTTCCTTCATTAGTTTAAGAGGTGATATTTTTCCCTCTGCCATAAGGAAAAATTCTGGTTTAAATAGCAACAGTAAACATGAAATTATGTAATTGTCAACATTTCTTCCTTTGTGGTACCTTTGTGTCTCCCCTCTCCAGCGCATGCAGGGTTAAATGGGGTTTAAAAACGTGTGAGCTTTACCTGTCATTCACCAGGGTTTTTCCTTTATGCAGGTTTAATGCTATTTCGAGCTGTAATAAAGGCTGGTGTCCATTAGCATGTGCTTGGTTGGTGGTACAGGAACAGCCTGTTTGTGCCGCAGTTTGGTGCCAGCTGTTGAGTCTGGCAGGGGACACGCTGTTCACGGGCGCCTCTTTCTTTTCACACCTTCCCCTTCCACTCTCTATCAGCTCCTCCGGCTCTCAGCGCTGCCGTGGCACTTTCTGAGCACATATTGGGTTTCATGTAACCTTTAGCCACCGACACTTCTGAATATGACACAGAGGAGGAGAAGAACCGACCCGCTGCTTGTACCTGCTCAAACGAAGCCTTTCTCTGTCCCTGTTAGGAGGAAAGTTCGCCTGTGGTACAGGAATCCTCTCGGAGCGGCTCCATAGGGAAGGAATATTCCGATCTCACTACAGTGGTTACATATAACTGGAAAAGTAGGTCATTGTGGCAGGGAGTAGTCCAAACAGCCGCCCGGTTGCTGCAGCAACGACCTACTTTACGAAACTATTTTTGTTGATTCATATTGAAATGTTCTTCTTGAAAGTGCTATAAGGAAATGATCAGGTTAGGAGATATGTAACAATGGAAGCTGCAGGCTTTGTGGACTCCTCTTGCTCTCCTCCTTCCCCTCCTCCCCCTGCCTCGGTGGTCTTGCCCCCTGATGTTGAATATAGAAAGATTAAAGCAAATAAGGTTTGTTTCTGTTCAGGGTGACCTCTAATGGGGAATTTTTTTTTCTTGTGTGAAAGTTCTGCAAGACAATGCCTATCGTTGGTGATTGTTTCCAGAGCTCACAGCTTACAGATCTATAAATTTTGTCCATAGAAATAACTTCAGAGTTAAAACAAATAAACCAGAGAACTACCTTTTCCTTGGAAAAGATAAAATCTTTCTTGAGCACTGGAACAGGCTCTCCAGGGAAGTGATCACAGCACCAGCCTGACAGAGTTTAAGTTTGGACATCTGTCAGGCACATGGTGTGGTTCTTGGGGTTGTCCTGTGCAGGGCCAGGAGTTGGACTCACTGATCCTTGTGGGTCCCTTCCAACTCAGGATATTCTCTAATTCTATGAGTGTCACTCTTCTGGAATGCTCACAGTTTCTCTTGATATTCAACTCTTATACTAACCACTTGTCTCTAATAAAATTTATCCACATTCAGGAAGGTGGGCTTGGTGCCTGCCCTTTTTTTTTTTTTTTTAATTGGCGGTGTTGTCTGAATCTTCTCTTTGGCTATTAATTCTAATCCTCACACAAGCAAACAGGAAAAAAATACAGTAATTCTGTATAAAAGGATGTTCTCCAATTGTCAACCTTTATTCTTTCAACAAAGTAATAAAAAAAGCTGTCACTGGTGTTTAGGATCTTTGGAATTTTGGAAATCCGCTCCTGTCTTCTAAAAGGATTGGGTAGATGGGGAAAATGTGAAGGTATGGTTGTTATAGTAAATGTTTCATTCTTCATAAAATAATTCTTTATTTAAACTATTATGACTTGGGCAGAGGTGATTGAGTATCACTCCTTAGTTATATAATAATCTTCTACTTAACTATACTATGTAACTTTTTAAGATCAGTTTAGTTACTTCAAGCCATGTACCTTCTGTTGGTCCTGACCTTCAGTATTGCAGAGAGCTGCTGAAGTTGTGGCAGATGAAGATAGCACGTTTATCTAGAGGTTATTTGGTTTATTTCATCAATTGTGTCTTGAGCTGTACTTCAGTTCTGTTTTCCAGGACTTATGTGACTGGGCTCTTTGCATTTCCTGCATCATCTTGTGCATCAGCCTCTGCAGCATGAGTTGATGAGTTACATCCATTAGTCTGCCCACATGCTGACATAGTTGAGGACAAAGTGGAGGTTTTCAGGATTTATGCAGCTTTATAAATGAATCTGTGTTTCAGTTATTTATTTGGGAAGTGGGTAAATGGTTTTTTTCTACATGATTATTACTCAAAACCCTGAATACCTCTTCATCATATTTACCTTGTATTCAGCTATAAATGACTAATTTAGATGTGAAAGACCATTTCAGAAAGCTTTGGCATTTTGATTCATGATAGTAGCAATGGGAAGTTAAGATAATGCTGAAGTCTGATCACCATAAGGTGAGTACCAGGCAATTTTAATTAAGATTTCCAGGAATGTCTTCAGGATTTTTTTTTTCCATTTTCCAAGCTTTCTACCAATTTCTGTGCTTGCTAAAGGATTTCAGCTCTATCCCTAATTCTTTTCTATTAGTTTAATAGATTTTTGAGATATGGGAAGCCAGAGATGATGGAATTGTACGTTGAGGACATGCAATTTATCCAGTGTAGCTGAGGAATATGTTTATTTAAGTCAGTGTTTTATTTCCAGGAAACATAAAACTGCAAAATTTTACTAGCACTAATTGTAATCTTAAAGAGGTCACTTTAATTTCAGGGGAGGAAGAAGGTTTTATTAGAGTAAGCGAAGGGCAGTATAAAATCTGTCCTTCAGAATGAGATTGTTGGAGTGTTCTTATCATGCTTGTTCTTTTGAAATGAGCCTTAGCTGTTACTTTCTCATGGACAGCTTAGATTGCTGAAAATAACGTGGCAGAAATACTTTATAAAGCAGACCAGCTCTCTTTTAATTACATCAAGCCTGAAAAGCTGCTAATTTAAATAAGAGAACATGGATACATGAGAATAAGGTAGTTTAAATTTATGTACGACCATGTCTGTACTCTCAAGTAACTCTAATTTTGTAATTTGCTTCTGGGTAATATTTCCCCAGTTGTCTCCAGTACAATTTGTTTGCTTTTGGCTTTCCTTTATGGATCTAACTAGTTTCTCTCTGGAGAGAATAGGCATAAAGAATTAAAGTCAAATAATAAAGACTTCGATTTATCAGATTGGAATTAGAGGATTAGAAAAAAAATAAACACAGAATATGTACATTAAAGAACAGAAGACACTAAGGTAGAGATTTAGGAAGCTGTGAGCCTGCTAGTCTTCAATCACCAGCAGGCTGACCTTCGTAACTTGAAGTAATTTGAGATGTTTGTTTCAAGTTATATGAGAATAATTTAGGTGATTAATGGGTGCCCTTTGAATGTGGAGTTAAGATCCAGACTTCATAGAAGCTAAGTACACCACTTGGTGTGATGTATGGCTCACAAAATAGGAACCAACTTCATAAGGCTATTTCATTGAATCACAAAATGGTTGGGGTAGGAAGGGATTTTGGAGATCATCAAGTCCAACCCCCCCTGCAAAGGCAGATTCACCCAGAGGAGGTTACACAGGATGAGTCCAGGTGGGTTTTGAGTATCTCCAGGAAGGGGGACTGCAACTGCTCTGAGGACTGTTCCAGTGATCTGTCACTCCTACAATCAATAAGTTTTTCTTCATATTCAGCTGGAGCTTCCTGTGTTCTAGTTTGTGCCTCTTGTCCCTTATTCGGTCACTGGGCATGGCTGAAAAGAGTCTGGTCCTGTCCCCTTGACACCACCCTTAAGGTATTTGTATGCATAGATAAGATTCCATCTCTCTCTCCACCAGATTCTCTCAGCCTTTGCCCATTAGAGAGATGCTCCAGTCCCCTCATCCACTTTGTAGCTCTCCCCGGGACCTTCTCCAAGAGCTCCTTGTTTTATTGAACTGGGCAGCCCAGCATACCCAGCCACAACCCTGGACACACCACTCTGGATGTGGCCTGACCAGTGCAAATCATCTCCTCTGACCTGCTGGCAATGCTCTTCCTGATGCGTCCCAGGGTACCATAGGCCTTCTTGGCCAGAAAGGCACACTGCTGGCTCCTGATTTAACCTGTTGGCCACCAGGAAAGCTCTTTGCAGAGCAGCTTTCCAGCAGGACAACATTTAACCTGTACTGGTAACTTTCATGCACTTCTCCTGTTCTCCATGACCTTTCAAAGATGATGGAGAGTGGATGATGGTTTAGCAATAACATCTGCCAACTTCCTCAGCACTCATGGGTGCATCTCATCAGGATCTATGGATTTCTGGATGTCAAGCTTGACTGAAGGATATCTAATCTGATTCTCCTTGGCCAAAGGAAAATCGTCCTTTTTCCAGACTCTCACTCTTGCCTCCATGCTCAAGGATTCCTAGAGTTTGACTTCTGCAATAAAGTCTGAGCAAAGAAAGCATTCAGTAACTGTGCCTTCTAGGTGTGCTTTGTCACCAGGGCACCCACTTGATTCAGCAGTGAGCCCATGTTTCCCTAGTCTTCATTTTGCTACTTGTAGCAAAAGGTAGTAGAGGTGTAGAGAAGCCCTTCTTGTCATACTTGCCATCCCTTGCTAGATTCCATTCCAAATGGACCTCAGCATTCTTTCTCATTTTCCTGCATACTCTGACAGCATGCCTTTATTCCTCAGAAGTGGCCTGTCCCATTTTCCATATTTCATAAATGTTCTTGTGTTTCAATTTTGTGAGAAGCTCCGTGCTTATCCATACAGGTTTTGTGACACTTTAAACTGATTTCTTGCTAATAGGGATGCACTGGTCCTTATTTTGGGGAGAAATGATGCTTGAGTATTAACCAGCTCCCTTGGACCCCTCTACCTTCTGGAGTCTTAACCATGGGATTCCTCCAAGTAGATCCTTAAAGCAACCAAAGGTAGCTCTCCAAAAGTCCAGGGTTGTAATTTTGCTTATTACCCTGCTTCCTTCATCTTTGGGAGATTATGAATGTCTTTTGAATAGGACAAAAAAATTGTGTTTACTTCCTAGGGGGAATGCTAACCTTGAAAAGTTAGTTCAGTTGGAAAGAAATTAATGAGGGATGGTATGTAAGAAAATGCTAGCTTTGTGCCCAGCGTGAGCTAGGTTTGATTTAAATGAGTTTGTTCTTCCTAATAGAGCAGTATTGCTTACTGTGGTTGATGTTTTATTCCCACTCCATATCTGAAATGGTCTTTATTCCTTAGGGAAGGACTCAGCTTGGAGAGATTAAATTTTAAACGTGGTTTTCTCTTGATTATTGTTCAAAGCTCTTTCTTTCATCTGTTTTCAAAGAATTACTTTTTTTTTCCATGAGAACCTCTTTTACATCTGTACATGGGCTTGGAGGTATCTTGCATTTGTCCTCTGTCACGGCTCTGCTTTGGCTTGACGATTATAACAGTAGTAAATATTAGGAGAAAAAAAGCCCAGTGACGCACTTCATAGTCAGTGTTTGGTTTTTGTTTTGCAAGTGGATCAGCTGTACTAAGTTATAAAAGATTCTGTAGTCCTGAATTGCTCTCTAAAGGAGCTGTTTTTTCTTTGCTGACTGTAGAGCAACCCTGCAGGAGATTAGTTAACTCCCACAGCTACTTCACTTAAGTATCTAGAGTTGAATAACATAAACTTTTTCCTGCTCTTGTGTATAAGCTCAAAGGATAATACCTTTATGAAATATATTACTGCATACCGTTTTAGGATGTGGAAGTTGGATGTGGGATTCGTTGAAACAATGTGGTACGATAAGGGATGCCTCTGTGACCTTGATTTGGTAACAGGAAAGTACTACTGTGGCTGGCTGCCAAAGGATGCTGTGGAGTGTACATAACACTTAAATCCTGTCTGAGCTTAATCTTCTTAGAGTTTCATAATAATATACTGCTTGCACTAATACACATTTGGTTGGTGACAATCAAACAGGAAAATATACTGGTAAAATACTAAATATTTGTATTTAGGGACATCAAATTTGAGATACTTCTCAGTGGTTCATACTCTGTTTTGGTTTTTAATTTGGTATTCACATTGTGATTCTTGTTGAAATTAGTATGAGGCATATATTTGCCTTGTATTGCAATCTCCTTATACCCTAATCAGAGATATGGCAAACTATGTGTGAAAGAAAAGTGCTCTCTCTCTCTCTGAAGAGAAATAAATGGTGCATGATTTGTATGATTACTACATTAGGATCTAATGCTGTAAATTTTACTTCCTCTAATAAAATGTGGTTGGTACTATACAGACTGTAATATTCTTTCTTTTTATTGAATCCATCTCTATGAAACTCTGAAAGATGAAGGTGGAATATCTGATAGCATTGTTGGAAAAAACAATTCAACAGGGTAATAAAGCTAGTAGTATTAGGCTGCCGAAGATAATTCTGATAGACAAAGTCTGGGTAGCAATCCAATATCCATAACAACATGAGTCTCTTGTTTGACAGAGCTTTTCTATTGATTGAGATCAATGGCTTGGTGTGAGGACTAGTGGATAGATAAAAGGTATTTAAAAAGAGAGGTTAAACACAAGTTTGGATGCACTGTTGGAAGTTGACCAGTTGTGGGTAAGAAATACTAAACTTAGGAACAGAACAAGTTTTAGCACTGTTCCTTTTCACTCAAATTCTTAAACTTCCTCTCAGAATGAGGAAGCCTAGCTAAATTCCTATATTTTGTATGTCTGTGCAGTCTAACACTTCTGCTAATTGTTAAATACAGAATCTGGATTAGTTCAGAAAAATTATTCTTAATGGTTTAGCCCACTAGCATTTTCAGATGTGAATAGTATTTGCAAGAGAAGTCATTGCATTTTAAGTCCCCTCAGTTCTCAGCAACTGCCCTAATTTTGTACTGACAAGGATGCTTATATGTGATTGTGGTTTCTGAGTGTTTGTTATTCCTAAAAATAACCCCAAACAAGACTTAGTAGTGTGTCTATAGGTATCCTTCTTGCAGGTCTCCTCCCTAAATAAAATTGTTATATTTTTAACAGACTGCTTCTGACTTCTTCCCTGTATAGTCTTTAATCATTTTAATAGTGCAGAGCCAGGAATATTGCGTGATGTAGTGCTTGCTTTAGGTAATTTTGTTAATGGTTAACTGTGTTAACAATTATTTATTGAAGTTTTTGGATAGCTACTTTGATGGTATCAGTCTCTTTCGGTTGCATGGTAGCTGAAGTTATGAGCTATATTATGTAATTATTGCCAGTTTCTGGCAATTAATTTATATTTTAGACCCCAAGCATACCTTGTATGATTGACAGCAGGGAAGATTCGTGGAGTTCCTTGGAGTCAACTGCTAAGATTTTATGTGCATGTCTTTTAAAGAATGAAGTCTTCAGCAGCTTTCATGAAAGTTCTGAATATCATAATGAGATGCTGATGGCAATTTGTGTAATGCTCTCTCAAGACTGTTGCTTGCAGGCAGGTATGCTTTGCATCAGCATCCTTCCTCATGTTAAAATACGTATATCTTTTCTCCCTCTGTTGTGTCAGTCATGCATGTACCTCTAACATCATTTGCTGCTTTGCTGCTGTGAAGTTATTAGTGAACATTTCCTTCTGGTTTGCCCAAGGGATGTTTTAGACCAGATACAGAAAACTGGGCTGATGCTCTAATCTGATAAAAATTACCTGGGCTTTTTTTTTTTTTGTGTGTCTCTTAATGAAAGTCTTATAGCTCATATAATGAATTCAAAGTGAAAAAGAAAGTGCTTTCTCATTGACTGTTAGGTTGAGAGAAAAAAGTTAGACTTCAGCCTCAGAAACGTGTCCTGCTGCTGTAGGGAGAGATTTAAATATGTTCTCACTGCCAAAGTCTGGTATAAAGTATAGTAGGGTTCAAGCCTAGTAGCTCTTACTTCATAGCTGCTATGAAGAAACTTTGCCTCTAGAGCTGATATACTAAAAAGAAATACTTTTTATGAGGTGGAGGTTTCATATTCATTTTCAATTCGTAGACTAATTTACCATTCCTTTTCAGTTTTATTATATTGTGAAAGGAATGTGTTTGTGAGCATTTTGGTGTATCTTTTCAGAGAGAAAAGTCAAGTAATTTTGCATTCAGTTAAAGATGCTGTGCTGCTTCTGCAAGTTTTAGGGGTACTAATGAGAAAAAGAAGAGGTGAAAATTTGGTTTATGACAAGTAGTTGATTCAATGATTGTGTTTCTTGGTAAGGTATGTTTTTAAAAGCAATTGTTTAAGAAGGTTCATATTTAATTGAGCAAAGCTCTTTGGACGAGAGATTGGACTTGATGTCCTGTAAGAGTCCCTTCTAAGCCAAACTATTTTGTGATTCTGTAAATCTGTGTAAAGGCTTTTATGTTAGACAACTTCTCTTAACACTTAAATGAAAAAATGCCTTTAGATGTGGTATAGCATCAATACAGTTGATGAAAACAAAGAGGTTTGCATTACAATTATTTGCATCACATTTTATTAAAACGCATTTGTTTCAACTGAAAGATTCAAATATGATTAATAAATGGCATGCTTGTTCTGAGTAACTGTGAGCTGAGTGTGTGTTCTGAAAGTCAGAAGCAGTATTCTTTTGCATTGCTATTACTGTAGGTATTATAAGGTCACTAGAGTTTGATTTGGTCTCTTATTTTTGAACAATGTGCTTTCCTGAGTCTTGCAACACAAGCTGTGGTTGGGCTGTTTTTAATTTGTTCTGCTTTTTGTTGAGGTAAGGGGGAGTGTGTGTGTCTCCTGGCCACTCTCCTGCTTTCTTCCTACATATATTTAACAGTTTGAGTCTACACTGTTATTTTTGTTAAGTACCTGAAAGTTTTATGGAGATTGAAATGCTGGAGTGTGGTGAGAGACAAGAGAGATAATAGAGGGGATTTGGGGAACCAACAAATAGAGATTAAGTAGTATTAAGGGCAAGTTTAGGGATCTTGGATGTGAATTGGAGACTGGGTCAGTGCATGTTATCTTCTTGAATAGGATTTTGTGCCAAGTCCAGACTAGAAGTTACGTATTGTGATCAGTCAGGTAGGAAGAAAAGAGACTGAGGAAACAGAGGGAACTGAAATGCCAATATGAAAAAATCAAGTTTCCTGAAATACAGGAATTGTTATGATTATTTTATGTCACCAGTTTCTTTCCATAAACTTTCCCTCTACTCTGTGAGACGAGTTTAGACAACAAACAAACAAGTCAGTGTAACAACAACAAAACTCCGTACAACCAAACCACAAAAAAAAAAAAAAAAAAATCCCAAACCAAAAAATCCCAAAAAAATCCCACCCAACCCTCTGGACTATTCCAAAGGTATCCAGTTTGTTTTCCCAGTGATTTGTGAAGTATGTGTGAACGCACATGTTCTGGGGAAGTGAGATTCACATGGATCAGGCTAATGAGTAATGTCTGTCATTCCAGGTTTAAAAAAAACATGAGAAAATGAAGCTGTAATTTTCAGGGTCCAGATAGAATTGACTTTGTCCTGAGAACATGGGGCTCAAGTTCTCTCTGATAGAAGCATATGCAACTCCCATCTGATTCTTAAAATTACTCCTGCATGGTTTCTATCTTAACTGAGTACAGAAGAGTTTCTTCTTCTTTTCTAACTACTGCAGAATTTTTTCAAAACAAAACTGAGCAAAGTGAGAAAATTAGGCATTTTTGGTTTGTTCCAGTCATTAAACATCTAAATACAGTTTGCCAGCCAAGAAGCCATTGTATTTTATGCTGGCTGCCAAGAGGTCTGTTCTTACTCTTTCAGGTCAAGTGAGCCACACATTTTAGATATTTAATAGCAGCCAGGGGAGGTTCCTCCCAGCCTTTTAAATATTATTTTTGATAAATTTTTTCCCCACGTAGAGTTGGAAGCAATGTGTGTTGGGTAGGCATCACTTGCGTATTGCTAAATACTTAGAAGGTATCCCACCTAGAAGTTGCAGCATTTTCATTGTGTCTGGTTAGCTTTTAGGATTTGCCTTAAAAATGTTGGTGTGTATGAACTCCTGATTTTAGTGAACCTGTCTGCTCAGTGCCTTTGTCTTCATAACCGTGTGGGCCCTTGCAGAGGTTCTGCTGCCCTTCCGTGGTAGCTGAGCACCTTCTCAGCAGGTGCAGTCTCAGGTGTCGTGGCACTGCTTCCCCTGCTTTGGTCTCAGGTGTTACCTCACCCTGGAGGTGTTATCGCTGTGGCCTTGCACCTGCACAGTGTCGTTACAGCAGGATTTCTCAGGAGTAATGGACTGCCGTGTGGGAATTGCCTGTCTTTCCCCCTCCCCTCTGGGTGTAGCTTGTGGTTTATGGTAGGGGATGCAATAATGTGTGAGCACAGAAGTTAATGACCAGCAGGCGCTGACTCAGCAGTTGCCCTGATCAGCATGTGCTCTGCTGAGTGCCAACAGCGCTGTAAGAAGGAATGGCTCAGAGGGCTTGAGCAGTTCCTGGTGAAATGTATATTGTTAGTTCAGAATTACAGAATGGTTGGGGCACTCTGGATATTACCTAGTCCAACTGTCCCTGCTAAAGCAGGTTCACCTGGAGCAGGTTGCACAGGAACATGTCCAGTTTTGAATATATCCAGGAAAGACTGCAACCTCTTTAGGCAGCCTGTTTCAGTCTTCTGTTACCCTCAAAACAGTTGTTCCTTATATTCAGATGCAGTTTCCTGTTTCAGTTTGTGCCTGTTGCCCCTTGTCTTGTTGCTAAGCCTCACTGAGGAGTCTGGCCTTGTCCTCTTGACCCCGCATTTAAGATATCTGTATGAATTGATAAGATCCCCTCTCAGTTGTCTGTTCTCCAGACTACAAAGGCACAACTACCTTAGCCCTTGCTTGTAAGATGAATGATTCAATCCCCTCATCATCTTTGTAACTCTCCACCGATAGTAGTTTCTCCACCAGTAGTTTCTGGTGTTTTTTGAGCTAGGGAGCCCAGAACTGGTCTCAGCACTCCAGATGTAGTCTCACCAGGGCAGAGGAAAGGGAGAGGATCACCTCCCTCAACCTGTGACCATGAGAAAAAATATTATGGAGGAGCCACTTGTTAGACTGGAAAGAGTCCAGGGGAAGGCCACTCAGCTGGGGACCCCCAGAACTTCTCTTTCCAGCTGGGTTCAAGGTAGAGTTCTTTTTTTCCCTCTTTCCTTTGTTTTTTATTTCTTTCCCAAAACACTTTCACCACTGGAGTTATTTTAGTTACTATATCTAATAATAAATTTTTGTGCATGTGAACCTGTCTCAACATTCTTTGTGTGACTACCTGCTTCCCTTGAACACTTGCAGATTTGCAGTGCCCCATTCTCCCCTTATTTTTTTTGCCTGATATGCTAATTTGCTCATTAAATAATTAAGGTAAGGTTACAGCCAAGGTGCATATGTTAAATAGAGGGCTGTTTCTATAAATGAAGGCCAGAGGGATAGTCAGGACTGTGTACTCCTCTGGTATGCTGTTTTTAGTAACAGTTCAATGTTGTAAGAAGGGCTTGGATTAAGTTCAGTAGCAGTGTGCCAACAGCTGATTATCTTTGTTCGTTGGGGTTGTTTTCTGTAGTGTAGGGGGTTTTCTGTCAATGACAAGGGACTTTTGTAGTTTTAGTTAAGATTAGAGTATGTTTTAGTCCATTCCAGAGCTGAATAACATTGAGGGGAAAACTGAAATGACAAGGCGGTTTGGTATTATGAATTATGTATTGTGGAAGATATTATGTGGTGTCATACCCACTGTAAGCCAAGTGTAATTAGGTTGTGAACATGCATGCATCACTGAAATATGCAACAAGTGCTCAAGATCTGATAATTGTTGTTGATTATTCTTCTCAGTTACCTTTCCTATTGTAAAATTGTCTGGTTTGCTTCAGAAAATAAATGTTCTTTTAAATTCTTGCAGATTCCTTCTTCAATGTCTTGAGGATCTTGATGCCAATCTACGGAAACTGAATTCACGATTGTTTGTTATCCGTGGACAGCCAGCAGATGTTTTCCCCAGGCTTTTTAAGGTAAATGCCACCTTGCAGTTGTTGTTTCTATCCACACGTGTGACCAACAAACTAATTGCAGCTAGGAATATTTCTTGTACTGTTTCATTCAGTGCAAGTTATTCATGCAAATACTGATCTGTTCTTGCAGTTTCTCATTAAGGTTATTTGTGTTAGTTTTGAACTTTTCCTCTCTAGTGTACATATTACCAACTGAGCTGAGCTGCTTTTAGGCTTTACTGGTTTTTGTGTTTTGTTTCTTTCCAGAAACAGAATTGATTTCAAATGGTTTGCTCAGTGTAGGTACTCTATATTACTACATTTTCTTTTACAGATTCCCTTTATAATACTGAAATAAAATTTTGTGTGCAGGAATCCATGTTCAATGCCTGACCTGTAAAACCAATGTTTTATTTAGGCAAAACATCTGCTGTGATTGCTTTTTGGCCCTTAAAGGTGATTTAATAAGCTTTTTTCTAGAAGTAAGACTGTTAAGAGCACTAAAAGTAAGACTGTTAAAATTTCTAGTCAAAGAAATATAAGGCTTTTGTCGGAAAGGGTCTTACTGAAAAAATTGAGGCTGTGAATGATTGTTACTGATAATAATATGTTGTCTATTACTAGTAGTGTATTTGAGGTAGTAATACTATAATAGTATAGTAAAAACAAACACTTGGCGAATTTATTTGAAGAGTTTTTTCAGAATGATTGAATTGAGGTGACTGAAACAAATGAGAGTGGGGCGACAAAAGGAGGTATCCATTTTTCCAGAGGTCGTACGTTCGTTATTTTTATTGCCAGATCTTCAACACCAACCTGAAAACTCAATCCAAACTCACATTTCTGTTTTCATTATTGTGCTTCTGTTGTGAAATGCTAGCTGGATGATACTTCTACTAGTCTTTCCTTGATTTCCCCTCAGTGAAGAATTTCCCAGAAGAGTACCGTGACATTAGCTGCTGCTTGCAGCCCCTTAGATATTGAAGCTTGTTGCATTTGTCTGCCAAACTTAGTTTGGTTGCATTTAAATAGGAGCAAAGGTCTTGCTGTTGTGTGTTGCCTTCTAGATTTGAGCAACCTGTGACAAGTCTTAAATACTTTAATGGCTACTTTGGCAGCTCCTGTTTAAGATTTTGCTGCTAGGCTGATCTTTTTATACCTGGCAGTGCTGGATTGCCACATTTTTAGAATATTAATTTTAGTGCTGAGAAGAAAATTAAAATAACTTCTAATATAGATAGCATAAAGCAATCAAAAAAGAACATTCACATCTGTCTGTCTTTTGGTTCCTTAAGTTGTGTCTTTATCATATATTGGTTTACTGAGGGACTTTTCAGGACATCCTCTATGCTGAAACAAGTTACTGAAGCTCTTGAGGATTATTTCACTTTTGTCTGAAGTCTAGATGGAACATGCATTTTTGTCTTATAATTATATCCAAGAACTTCTTTTGCCAGAGCAGTAGCTGTACATCAGACACTTGCAGTGCAGTGAAGGGCTTATAATGCTGAACAAAGCTTTTCAGGTCATGCCTATTAAATGTCTTAAAGGTGAGCAATGATCCAATGAAGAACGAACACATGGAAAAGATAAGTTCAGTTAGGTTTGGAAAAATAACTTCAGTTAAGTCATTAACTTAAGATAGGAGATAATGGAACTTCTGTAGAGCCCTTTCAGGTGTCAGGAGCCCTGTCACAGACACCAGCATCTGTGAATTTCCTGGGAATTAACGTATTGTAGCTGTTTCTTGGTAAGGCTTTCCTTTTCACAGTCTGAACAATTCCTTCAAAAGGCAGAACACTGATCTACCTTTATCATTACAAAAGATCTCAAACGCCTTCAGGCTTTCATTTCAGTTAAGTTTTGGCTTGTTCTTGCCTCATCCTCTTCAATTTGTCCTGGTCTGCTTTTTATCTTTTTATCTCTTTGGGCTTGGCTCAATAAAGAAAATAGAATTGATACAATCACTATTTTTTTAAATGCATCAGTGTTGCTAAAATCGTTCAGTAGTATGAGTAGGTGCAAAATGATCTGTGTCCATGATTCTTCTAATTGCCTGGCTCATGCTGATGTGATCTGGGTTTATTCACATTACACAGCAGTCGTTTCAGAGTTTCTTGACTCCCTTACAGACGTGACTCTGTGTCTTGGACACGGTTTTTTAAATTACCTTCTTTACAAAAGGCCAGAGGAAAGAAGAGTTTAGAAAACTATGTGCTGCAACTCATCAGACAGTGGATTTATGAAGCATTATGAAATGGGAAGTAGATGTTATGTGATGGTGTAGGAGGCTGCTTGAGAGTTCAAGGCCTGCTGGGTTAGTCTTTGCAGACTTAAGGATGGCAGGATCCCAGCCTTGTTTCAAAGAGCAAGCACTCCTTGGAATCATCTATTCTCAGGGCTGGGCTTCATCTGGAAGAGAGCTGGAGTTCAGAAGTGAAATAGCACCCCAGGTGATGAGCACTGAGTGCCCTTTTCTCTGGTATAAATCCCATTCTCTGAAGTACTGTGGTGTATTAAATCAAGTCAGTAAGAATCTGAGGGATTGGAAAGGTATTTGAGTTTGATTTATGTGATGGCTTTCTAGGATCATGTGCATACTTCACCTTTCCTGTTTCCTACTGTTGCAGAAGCCGTAGCCATTATTGATCCCTTTGTTCCCTTCTTTTTCCTCACCTGTGACTGCTGGCCTTGGTAACAGCATCTGTGCCATAAAGAATATTAGACTTCAAGGCTTAAGGTGTTCCTTTTGTAGAAGACATCCTTTTTTAATTTTTTTTTTTTTTTTTTAATTAAGAATTTGAAGATGGAGTGAGGAGAAGGGATTTGAAAAAAGTAAAGAAAGTGTTTGGAGATAGGGTGGGGGCAGTATTTCCACAGGCAGATGTAAAAAGCTTTTCTGCAGAGCAAGGTACTGCTGCTGATTCATGTTCAGAAGACAGCCTTTGTCATCTTCCCCTTTTGTTGAGTCTCTTAAGGTATGTGGATCCTAAAGTTAGAGATGGTGTTTCAAAATTTGCATGGAAATTGTTCTATTACAGTGAGCACCTACTGTAATAGGACAGATGGAGGGTTTTTAATGCCTGATAGTTACTTAGATGCCAAAAAGTTGAACTTTATTTTTGTTATTCTGGGTGCCTAGTGTATTTTGGATCTTTCTGTATTTCTGGTAACTATCCACAGGTAATAGCTGGTGTTCCATTCTGTCCCTGTCCTTCCAGTTCTCCTTTCCCTGACCCTCCATCATGCAGCTGAGTTGCTAAAGGACTACATTTTTGGTTTGTGTTGTAGGAATGGAACATTGCCAAGCTTTCTATTGAATATGATTCTGAACCATTTGGGAAGGAAAGAGATGCAGCTATCAAGAAGCTGGCTAGTGAAGCTGGAGTGGAGGTCATCGTTCGGATTTCGCATACATTGTATGACCTAGACAAGTAAGTTACCATTTACCTTGGATTTTAAAAAAAGAGGAAAAATACCCTTGTAATTTTATGTAGTATTTATTTATATATTGTGGGCTACTTTCCACACCAAACAGTTCATAGCTAGGAAAACTACAATTTTTTTTTTGTTTGTTTCGCTTTTTTCCATCCATTCAATTACATACTGAGTAGAACTTTGAAATTCGAAAAAATATGTAACTGTATCTGAAATGCAGTTTAAATTTGGAGTTCTCCTGAAAATAATATTCATGTTAATTAGCTGTCACTCAAACATGCCTGTAGTTTCTCCTAAATAACATCTGGTTTTGTTTTGTTGTTTTGTTTGTTTTGTCTTTATTTCACTTTTTATATACAAGTTATGAGAAAGTCCTTACATTTTTTTAAAGAACTTTTCCTACCAATTATCCAGTCAATAAGTGATTGGGGATGCTTTGCTATTCCTCTGTTGCCTTATTTAATGTGTTGTTTATATTTTTCCACGGATCTATTTAATAGATTAGTGTTAATTCCCTATTATAGAAAGATAATCCACAAACTAGTTACAAGTATGACTTGTCTTCTCTCAACATTAAGTGATTTATTGTGGTAGCTGCCCATTTTATTCTGTTACAAGCCAGTGTATGAGAGACTGTTACACACATGGGAGAGCAGTGAAATTGGAAGTATTTACTTTTTGAAACCAATAGCTGAGTTTTTTTAAATCCCAATTTGAAAATTCATGTTTTCCCCTCACATCCAAAAACCTAAATAAGGTTAAAACCTAAATAAATGCTAAATAAGCATTTGGTTCCATCTATCACTTTGTAAATTTTTCTTTGAAGTTTGACTTTCATCCAAGACTTCGGATATATTTAAAATGGCAATGCAAAACATGAGACTGTGTTTTTTACAGCAGTCAGTGTGTATAAACTACATGTTAATTTCCCCCCATACTAAGACAGTTTTAATATCAACTACTGTTCTCAATACCAGAAGGGGAGAGTGAATTTCTTTGAATGTAAATACTATGGCCTTGTATGTGACTTGGATACTTCTGTATGTAGTTAGGATCTCTGTCTGCTTTACTGATCTGTTCTTTTCTTTGCCTTCAACTGTCCACGTTCATTATATCCTTGTTCATGAGGGAATTTCTGTAGCCCAGGAATGAAGAAAATTGACTTGGTTTTAAACAGTTAATTTATATGTCTCCCTAGTGGGGAAAGAAGGATGGTATATTTAAAGTTCTAACTTTCTGGATTACCATGTATATTTGGGATTCTGTGTAAGATGGAGGGAAGTAAGAAGATATTTCTGTGTATGTGTGTATCTTTTATAAGAAAATCTGTAAAATGCTGTTGTCTGACATGCTTCTTTTCTTTCTTTCTTTAATATAGAATAATAGAATTAAATGGAGGACAGCCTCCTCTTACTTACAAGCGATTTCAGACCCTGATTAGTAGAATGGAACCCCTGGAGATGCCTGTGGAGACTATAACCCCAGAAGTAATGAAAAAATGTACTACTCCAGTTTCTGATGACCACGATGAGAAATATGGTGTGCCATCACTTGAAGAGCTGGGTATGTTCTAAGATTGCTTTGACCTTTTGAAACAAGTAAGATGTAATTTACCACTAAAAGCACAATACTTAAAAAGACAAGCGAGGTCCTGCTAGTGGTTAATTGTTAACCTGATGCAATTATGGCGTACAAAAGGAACAAAAAAAAAAAAACAAAACCTGTAAATTCTGGTTGTTTTCTGGTAAATGAGAGGTCAGGTTAAACTATACTAAGTACTGTCTGGCTTTTTGTAATATAGGATAGCCATTTTCTCAGGGTACCAAATAATCATTAAGCTATTAATTAATAGACTTTAATGCTTCATTTTGTATTAAGTACACTTTGTGCTTCAGGTCATTAATCTGTCATTTAACAAACCAGCTGAAAAAAACCACCCTCTTTTCTTGATATACTGAAAAAAGATAGTAATAAGACAGTTAATTACTTTAGGAGGCTCTGGTGGAAAAAAAGTCTTACGTTTCTGTAAATGTAATATTAAGAAATAGTATCAGCTGTTTTCTTGTGAAGCTCCTCATCTTGTTCCTGTTTCCACACACATCCCAAAATACAAGCAAATGCGATATGACCTCCAAACTGCTAACAAAAGACTCTGGGCAGATTTGGTTAAGCTGTGACTGCCCTGTCTAGTCCACTTGAACTCTCACAATACAGACCTCAGTTTTTAAAGCCTTTATAAGAAGAGATGATCTCACTATGCAGTGGTTAAACTGTAGGCAAGCATGATCTCCCATCATCTGGTGAGCAATCTTAGGGCGGGTAGGAAGATGTGGAAAAAATCTGATTACCTTCTTTTAATCTTTCTTTTGTGGCTCAAGTATGTGTTTATCATCAAATTAATAATCACTGTTATTTAAGTTGAGGTCAGTGATATCTAGGAGAGATCTGAAGATGGTACTCATGCTTTTACCTTGGTGGAGAAATTTTTAGACATTCTTAAATTACAAAAGCAATTGTTGCTTCCTAATAGTAATTAAAAAAAAAGTTACAGTTTTAGGATAGCCTGCATATTGCAGATTCAAAAAAAGAAAAAGGGGGCACTTCAATAAAAAAAAAAAAAAAAAAAACCCAAACCAAAACAAACCCAAATCAAACAAACAAACCCACAAGAATTGGGACTGAAGTAAGACCGTTCAGCACCCAAAATTTGTGACGTATATTAATGTAAATGTAAAAGGAAAAACTTGAGTTTTGCTGCAAGTTAGAGGTATTTGGATGTGCTTTGAGAAGGCTTGGTTGCATACTGTTTAAAAACACACTTTTTCTTGTGTCCAACTTAGGGTTTTCCTCAGGATGCAGTAATCAAATATCAATATGCTATAGTTTTGTTGCCTTCCAGTATAAGCAAGCAAGCAATTTCCTTGTTTCAATTTGTCTTTCAGGTTTTGACACAGATGGTCTGCCTTCTGCAGTATGGCCAGGGGGAGAAACTGAAGCTCTCACACGATTAGAAAGACATTTAGAACGAAAGGTGTGTTTCAGATCTCTGCCAAGTCTGACATATCTGGAAAACATAGTCTTTACTGTGAAGCCTAAAGGCATTTGGGCAAGTTGTGTTAAAAAAAAAAAAAAAGTCAAACCCACAAACTTGAGCTCAAGGCCTCAATGATATAAATCAATAGTTTGTTTTTTAATGATGATAGTAGATTATCTTTGAGACAGTTTGTTTTACTCTTCTGTACTAAAAAAAAATTAAATTTATTTTTGAAGCAATTTTATTTGAAACATACATTTTATAACTTTGAAGGGGAATTCCTCTGACAACTAATGTACTGCTAGTTGTCTAGGTTTCCAGTGTATTTAAACAAAAGGCATAGATAGTTCTGGAAGACAGTCCATGCCTTCTGCATTGAGTTGAATTACCTTTTAGAGGATCTGCTGATTCCAAAACAGCACCTGAGTATTGTAGGTGACCTGGCCGTCTGTCCACTGCTTGGATTCAGTTACAGACAGAGTGTGATTTCTCCCTTTCTAAGTTGCTGTGTAGCCTCTAGTCTGATTTTGCTGTGTGGGTTTTGTTTTGTTTTTTAAGGCGTGGGTAGCAAACTTTGAAAGACCACGAATGAATGCGAATTCCCTTCTGGCAAGTCCTACAGGGCTTAGTCCCTACCTCCGCTTTGGCTGTTTGTCCTGTCGGCTCTTTTATTTCAAGTTAACGGATCTGTACAAAAAGGTAGGACTTCTGTGTGTTCAAGATACATATTGTTTGATGCCACGATTTTCCCCTACTTCTCCTAATAAAATGTTTTTCTTTAATGATGATCTTCAGGTAAAAAAGAACAGCTCCCCTCCCCTCTCTCTCTATGGCCAGCTGTTATGGCGTGAATTTTTCTACACAGCGGCGACTAACAATCCACGGTTTGATAAAATGGAGGGGAATCCTATCTGTGTTCAAATTCCATGGGATAAGAATCCTGAGGCTTTGGCCAAATGGGCAGAAGGCAGGACAGGTTTTCCTTGGATTGATGCAATTATGACACAACTTCGTCAAGAAGGTTGGATTCACCATTTAGCTCGGCATGCTGTAGCATGCTTTTTGACTCGAGGTGACCTTTGGATTAGCTGGGAAGAAGGAATGAAGGTATTGTTTCTTATTCTTGAATTTCTTAAAGTGCCTGTTAAAGTTTCAGGTAGTCATTCTAGAATTGTTACTGTGTGGTGTAAGTTGAATTTTAAACCTTAAATTGTGGGAAAAACTAAATTGGTTCTGATAAACCAGGTGTGCTGAAATTTTGCCTCTTGAATGTCCCCTTTTATTGGAATGTTGAGTGTTTCTTGGAGTCAGAAGAGGTCTGAAAGTAAATTTGAGATTTCTTCCTAAATCTTGACAAATAAACATGGATAAGTATTGTAATTTAGATTTTTTTCCCCAATCATTCTGTATGTGGATAATTTCTGTTCATATCTTGCATCAGCTTCCCTGCAGAGGGGAAGTAATATGGGAATTAAAGAGAGAAAACTAAAAACTGAGAATGTCCTTTCAGCAATTACTGTCACTTTGCCCAGTGTTAGAACTGTGAGTAATGGAAACATGATTTGGCTGAAGGCTCAATGCAGTTAATTTTATGCAAATATAAGATGCTGAGGGTCAAACTTAGGATGTCAGGTTTTTAAAGAAAATAATGGAATAATTTATTCTCACTAATTAAGTCTTTGAATCAATTTTTAGAAGTATAGCATAACCTTTACTGAGCAATAATAATCCAGGAAAAATTGAGAATCAGACAATTTGATTTTTGAAATCTAAAAAAAATTAATTGCCCTCAGGATTTTGACCCCACATTTCTATAGGTATATAATTGTAGGAAATTTCCTTTCTTAAAAAAACAGTGTGGGCAAACACCTTTCAATTTTTAAAAAATTGGGCTACTTCTGCAGTTCACAAATACAGACACTGAAGATGTACATACATAGGTAACTCAGTATATTACAGATAAATTACTCTGTAAATTACAGATACATGGCAACTTTTGCAATAATACAGATATATGAGGGCCCAGACTTGTTCAGTGGAAAGAAGTTCAGCTCAAGTTTCCATAGCTTGCAAAAGTTAATCTGGCCTTCCATGTGGTGTTATTTCCAAAGTCTTACTACATGGCAGCATCTAGTGGAACAATTGTGTGCTAACACATTTCATGTCTAAAGACCTTATTGCATTGTGAGTCACCATCTATTTGAAACAGTTTTTGAAAGCATTTTAAGATAAATCCTATTTTTATAAAACACTTTTTTCCCAAGTAGTTGCACATATTTAGTAAAAGATACTTTTGTAACACTTACTCAGTGCATACTGTGGAATGAATGCCTTATTGAGTATATGGAGAGAGAGATTGAGAGATTATTTTTCAATGGTATTACCCTATTTAGACCTTTTATAGGAATAATACTAGTTCAAGCTGTGAGGAAGTACTAAGATGTGGAGTTTTTAGTGCCTTAGCATGAAGAAAGATGGTTGCTTTAGAACATTTGGAAATTATGTAAGTTTGAAAGGAAAATCAGAACTTGCAGAAATATGTATTAAGTAAGTATCTGTTCTTAAAACTGCTTCTGGTGCACTCTTTTTATAAAAGGTCTTTGAGCATTGTCTTTTCTTGGAATGAGGCTTCGGTCTGGTCTTTTTCAGCCTGCATTGCAGATAAATCTGAGCAGATAAACTTTCTTTTATACAAGTTAGAACTGTCTGTGTTGAAGAGAAAAAAGCAATCAGTGCTGGAAGCATGAATGTTTCACAGCTACTGAGCTCCAGACTTATAGTAAAACCATCATAAATCTTCTACTTTCTCATGTTTTGCTGTTTTGTTATTTTTTTAAAATATAATAGGGGTAGCAAATTGGAATTAAAGTGCTTGGAAACTTTTTTTTTTGGTCTTCAGACTAGAATTCATTATCTGCCACACCATCCTTCAGTGTTCTTGAAGTGGTTCATAATGCCTCCAGGAATTTGAGTGTGTTCTCAAAAGTGTGACTTGCTAGATTAATTGTTAGCCTTCAAGAACACAACTTCTGCCTGTTTGTGCTGCCCCAAAACTCTTGAATTCTACTTTTGGGATTCCTCACATAGTGAAAAAGTGCTGTGCAAGTTGAGGTTCAGACCAGCAATTTGAGTTCAAAATGTACTTTGTATGTTCCCTGTGTTCTGGAAGTTTGCAAAGCTTACTCAACTGTATCATGATGAAGCAATTCTGAAAACAGCAAATTCCACTTGGAAGCCATGAGACTCCAGCCTTCCTTTGGGGATTTATTTTTAAAGAATGTGTTTACATAAGAATATGTAGCTTCCTGAGATGTTTACAAGTTTGTTTTCAGGATAAAAGCCTGGTTTTGAATTTTTCCTTTTGTTCTTGAGTTTGTCATTAAGGCATTTGCAATTGCATACTGAGCATTCTGTGAGCTGCCAGGTAAGAAAGAGCTTAAATCAAAAACTCAGGAACTAGTCCTGCAAAAGTGTCTTGGAGGTGTGCCATGCCCAGACTTACTTGTTACATTGATTTCTTAAGGTCTTTGAAGAGCTGTTACTTGATGCAGATTGGAGTGTGAATGCTGGAAGCTGGATGTGGCTATCCTGTAGTTCCTTCTTTCAACAGTTTTTTCACTGCTACTGCCCAGTGGGTTTTGGCAGAAGAACTGACCCAAATGGGGATTATATCAGGTAACTCACAATCCAGAAATTGCAGTGATTGATCTATGGGTATTGCTTAAACTATTGAGCAGCTTTGTATTTAACATGACCTTTTTACCTTTTTGTTATTTTTTAAAAGACGTTATTTGCCAGTACTTAGAGGTTTCCCTGCAAAATACATCTATGATCCTTGGAATGCCCCAGAGAGCATCCAGAAGGCTGCAAAATGTATTATAGGAGTTAATTATCCCAAACCAATGGTAAACCATGCAGAGGCAAGCCGTCTGAATATTGAGAGGATGAAACAGATCTACCAGCAGCTTTCACGATACAGAGGACTGGGTATGATTAGAGATTATTTGCTTTATTTATTTAAAACTTCTTTCACCTTCCAGCAATTAATAATTTAGTCTCATAGCAGAGAGAGTCAGGTCTAAGCTCAGGGTGGTGACCAGGGTTCATATCCAAGTAAATATTATATGTAACTGAGAAAGGAAAAGAGTTTGAGGAGAGTGCATCTCCAAATGTACCTAGATTTTTTTTTTTTCTATGGGTCTTTGGAAGTGTTTTTGTTGAGCTGGGCCTCTTGTGCATTCTGATAAACAATTACATTGATATTACATTGGTAAACAATTATATTGATAAATAATTACAGTTAAGTTTTAGTACCAGTGACTAGAAATTCAATATGGTTCATAACTTCAGTGATACTGTATTTGCATATGCAAATGCTGTTGCAGAAGTAGGCACCAACCCAGCCCCTGGGAGATTCTTTCCTTTTGCTCCGAGAGGTAAACCAGGTGCATTGTACTGCTCAGGAAGGTGTGAGCAGTCAATATGTTCAGATACTGGGCATTAAACCAGGAGATGTTGTGCTTAAGGACCCAACATATTGGATATATGTAACTAAGGAATATTGGAAAAGTTATGCAGAATGTGATGTAGAAAAATTTAAGTAAATGCGAACTAAAATTGTTTGGCAAGAAACAGAAGCAGGCAAGACAGTGAGATGTTCTCCTGTCATAAAAGTAAGCCACTCAAGTTGAGGGTGGAGGATTTGCTATCACAAGGAAAACAGACTGCTGCACTAGATGTTTGGGGTTTTTTCCTTGCTATCTTTCTTTATATATTTTGTTTTGTTTTTCAGGTCTTCTTGCAACTGTGCCTTCTAATCCAAATGGAAATGGAAATGGTGGCCTAATGGGCTATTCACCAGGAGAAAGCATTTCTGGTTGTGGTAGTACAGGAGGTCAGTCAGATTCTTTCAATACATAGAATTAGTGGGGCTGAACTACATGAACTTGAATGGCCCTTGCCATTTTGTATTATAAGGAAGAACTGCTTTCATAGGACAATTTTGAGTGCAAGTCACAAATACTTTTGAATTTATTCACTGTTTGATAGTATTTGTATATAGACATCTTGAATTTTTTTAAAATCTCAAGTATGCAAATATTTTTCACCTGTGTTTTTCCCCCCATCCAAAAATTACTTACTAACTAGTATCAAACAATTTGCTTTCAAAAGCATCCAAATATTTGTAACAAGACAGGACTTGTGAACTTTCAAGTGAGAATTATTAATTTGCAAAGTTTTCTAATGCTGGCATTAGATTGCTTACTGGAATTTATTTCCACTAAGAAAGTATCTTAAATACTTATTATTTATACTTACACTAAATTTATAAGTATTTATTTATATCTTAAATGCTTAAATGCTATGCACACCTTAGACTCTTCAATGTAAAAGAACTGGAAATCTACTGGTTTTATAGTCCTTGTAGGCTTTAGTCAAGGTTAGAAGCAGATTGTGGAGGCAAATGGATCTTCTTGTTCTTAGCCAATACAGTTCCCCTAAAGATTTAAATTACAAACTCTTTAAAGCTGAGTGCTTGAGCTTTTATTTCCTATAAGTTTAGGACATGTATTGGACAAAAAGGGTTTCTTTTTTAAAAAATTACTATTATTTGCACTTTTTTCTCTTTAAAATGAATTCTTGTATACATGTACTTACACTTTTCACATCAGAAATTTATTCCTTTTGTAGGAGGTTCAGTGAGTTTGGAAAGACAAAAGCTCCATTAGAGCTTTGAACCTGTAATGAGGTGGCTTGAAAAAAAAAATAGTTTAAAAGCCACAATGAACAGCCTATCTCTTGAAGAGGGGGGTAAACCCCCTGTATTTTAAATCCCCAAGCTGGAGTTGTTCCTTCAGTTATGTTTAAGTCTTTTCCCTGCCTCTCCAGGAGCTCAGCTGGGAACTGGTGATGGTCATTCTGTTGTTCAGTCATGTGCCCTGGGAGACTCTCATACAGGAACAAGTGGAATTCAGCAGCAAGGTATTATGGCAGTGCCTGTCTGTAGAGGATCTCCAAATCCTTGCAACTATGGAAAACAAGACAAAACATCAAAATAGCATGGATAGATTTTGTGAGACAGCTGCTGTCTACAATATGAACTGACCTTGTTTCTGTTCTTGAAACATAGAAATTATTTCTTAGAGTGAACTTGCTTTGTCTTGTCATTTTTATCTCTAAAGTGCTCATCTAGAGCAGTATTTGTATGTTTTGAGTGGGAGGGATCACAAGTGTGGCTAAACAAAAATTAATAAACATTATCCTAGGCTACTTTAAAGGAAACTGAAAACCAGAAGCTCACCTTGTGTATTGGATAGCAAAATTTGTATGTTATCTTTTCCCTGATTTCACTACCACTCTTTCGTTTTATAATTAATTTCCACAGTTTTATATGGGTAGTCTCTTATTGTGGAAGCAAATTTTTGTTACTTTAACTATACAGAACCTTTAGCTGTGGTTTGTGATAGATCCAATTGCAATGAAATTTAACCCAACTGTTTGTTTCTTTGCAGTCTTAACAGAGGTGATGTGTTTACTGATCAGGAAAGGCTGTAATCTGTTTTGTTTAAGCATCCAGAACGTAACTGGAACACCGCAACTGTTCAGAACAAGAAACCTTGCAACTGCTTCTGCTGATTGCACTATTCATGCAGAACACTCAGTTTCAAGGTTGCCAGTAGATAGTTTACATGAATCACAAGAAAGTTCTCATCTTTCTTTTAAGTTACTTGGTTTTTGGGTTTTTTTGTTTTTCCACAACTAAGTTATGCCAGGGATTCATTAACATTGCTATAACAAAATAATAAAAAGGATAAGGAGATTGGGCAGAAGTAATGTTAAAGTTTATAACAACTTATAGTTAAAGTGTTTGGATATACATTCTGCTTGTTACGAATACAATGCATAAATATGTAGGCACTCACTCTGCAGATAAAAGTGCATATTTGTTAAACTGCTGTAGATTACCATGAGGCTTATTTTTCTTTTGCATAAGAACTCTTCTGCATTCAGGATAGTTTCTGGCAGGATTTTTCTTGATGATGGAAAATAAATCGATTGGCTCCTTTTTGTTGTTGTAAAGAACATAATTTTACACTTGCTTGCAGCTCTAAATTTTATGTAGTATAATAAATATCTACTGTATCTGAACAGGTTACTGTCAAGCAAGTAGTATCTTACACTATGCTCATGGAGACAATCAGCAATCACACTTATTGCAAGCAGGTAATTTAAACAACAATGAAAAAAAGCCCCAAACACTTTTCTTGGATATGTAAGGGTGCAATAGAGTCTTAATGTAAACACTGATTTTAAATTATCAGGAAGAACGGCCCTTGGTACTGGCATTAGTGCAGGGAAACGCCCAAATCCAGAAGAAGAAACTCAGAGCGTTGGACCAAAAGTCCAGCGACAGAGCACAAATTAAACTGGTAAGATCTGAGGCACCTTAAAGTTATCAAAGTTCTGTACAAATTTTGTGTCTGTGATAACATTCATGTTGCTGCAATGCAAAGGATCCTAAACTATTGCTGTAAATACTTCTTTTCTGGGGACTGTGCACAGAGTATGAAATTCTGGCTCTAAGAGTTTGTGAAGTATGAGATAGGAAGTAGTTGCAAAAATAGAGCCAGAGTGAAGATTATCAGACACAGATCCAGGTGATAACGAAAGGCAGATGGATAAACTGTGGGTTTAATACATTAGCAGAGCTGCTTAAGTAGCTTCAGTTACTCTCTGCTCCCAAAACTCACCTCAAGTTGTGCCAGTAGCATTGTTTGTGTCAGTGTATGGTGACCTGAATCAGAGACTAAGACAACTTACAAGGAAGAGCTCAGGGCCTGGATTAGTTTAGACATAAAAATGGACTAAGCAGAACATGTTTCAGAGAGATACTGCCAAAAAACCTACAAAATGCTAATGGGATTCTTGAGTGTGAAAATGTAGGGACAAAAAAGATTTGAAGATGTGAGCCTTTGTCATTGGTCTGTAATTGAAGCAGGTTACTCAGATTGCCCAAGTTCGTCAAGCTGTGGTGAAAAAGACTTGAATTTGGAGAAGTCATTGTAGATGGATGCACACAAACAGGTGTGAAAATGTGAGAGAGAAGCAGAAAACTGGAGAAGGAGTTTTGTATGTGTAAAATCATCAACACAGAGAAGTGGATTGTGGGTTTTGGATCAAGTTTGGAACAGGACAGAGGAAAGAGAAGGCCAAAATTGTACCTCTTCCCCCTGTAAGCTTGATTTGAGAAGAACAAGCAAGATGACCAGAAAATAATTAAGACAATTAAATTAGAGAGTAATTACTCAGGAGGAAAGCCAAATAATGGAAGACAGTGTGAAATAAGAAGGGACGGGATTTCAAGATTGGGAGTGTGCCTGCAAAGGTTAAAGGTGATTGAGATGTTTAAAAAAAACCAAACAAGTGGCACATTGGTCATCAGGAAATTTGAAGAATAAGAATAGTACAACAAATGAGATAATAGCACATGGAGAGACATTGTTGGAACTGGAAAACAGGGATTCCATACAAGTGTAGGAGATATATTCATCATCTCTAGAGATAAAAAGGGAAATTCAGTCTACTTCATTTGGTTTTGACAGCAAGATGTAATTTTGTTTGTTATACAGTGGCAGCACTTTGACAAAGTTCCTGCGGCGCGTTAGGAACAATTGTGTCATACTGCTTTGATTCAGTGCAGAACTGCAGCATTGTTTCCATAATGCTGTCAATTGAGGAAGTGAGCTGAGACCTTAGTGAGTGATCCATCTGCTATTTTCTCACATACTGGAAGCCCTGTAAACCGCTTCTGTGTTCTCAAACTGGTTTCTTTTACTTGGATGGGCCTGAGTGGAACAATTCCGAGAGAGTCTGTGTTTCAGTAGCTGTCTAATCCTTAGTATGTGTAGATTCATTCAGCATCCATGTTTTGTGTTGCAGAATTCCTTAGGTGCTCGTGTCTGTGTAGAAGAAGTACCTGCAGAGCGAACGTCTGGTTCCTGTCTAAGCTCTTTTTCAATTGAGAGACAGGTTGGAGGGGTTTTTAGTTTGGCAGAGAAGATGGTTTTGTTAGGGGCATTCAAAGCATGCTGCAAAAGCATTACAGTCAGTACAAACATCAGCCAAGATCATACTCAAAAACACTGCTGGCAAAAGGTTGTGCACTTCTGAATAGCACTCAAGTACAGAGGCTTTTGTTGGGTTTTTCTTATTTTGTTTCCTTTTCCTTTTAGCCTCTAAGGTGAGAAATAAGAGTTCTGAGTATTTGGGCCAATACAGATTGGGACAGGTCTTCCTGCATTGAGAAGGGGGGAAACAGTATTGGCCCCTTGAATTACTTCTGTCTTCAAAGACTCACATCAAACTGCTTAAGAATATCTTCTTTTCTTTTTTTCTTGCAGCTTGATTGGAAGAGAAGTTTGCCACTCAAAGAACACATGGGACAAAATTCCTGCTACTCTGTATTGGAAGTAAAGTGTTGTGAGAGTTCATGTTCTAAAATCACATACTTTTTCATAAATTATTTTCAATTGTTCTCAGTTGTTGTAAACAAGTCCAATTTTTGGAATGCATTATTTCTAACTGGCATTTCTATGGTTTTTAACTTTTTAATGACTCTTTCACAAAGGGCAAATTGAGTTTTGTATATAAAGTATTTGGTGAAGAATTTGCTAACTTATTGTAAATATAAATATTCATGATTAGTGATAGACCCATCAATATATTTTTGATAATCTTTCATGTATATGGTAGTAGGAAAAGCTATAGTGCTGTTCTGAAAAACAGATGAAAATAGAAAGTTTGGAAGTTTTTAAATTGTTATTATTTTTAGATTCCATACTTGAGCTCTGTATGATCAACTTCATATTTTCATAATGTAAGTGCTTAGGACTGTGTTTAATCAAATACAGTAGAGTTGTAACCATAATTAATCACATCTGTATATAAAACACACGCCAATTTTAGTCAAGTTGTAAAATTTTCATGTATATGTCCAGTCCTTGTATTTCTCAGTTGCCTTGTTCAGTAATGACATACCTTGTTAATAAAAGAAAATTGTATATATAGATACATGTTTGTCTTTCGTGTACTTTATTAGTCCTGCTTGTATTTCAGAACCAAACAGAACCAGTTCTGGAAAGAAGAGAAATACTCTTTTTAGACTTAATCTGGAAGTCACAAACAATGAACTATATTACCTTTTACTTCCAAATTTCCAGAACAATATTCAAATTATCCAGGCCTTTTTCTTGAAACTGCATGTATGCATTCTGATGCTAAATGTTTTTCACCAATGTATTTCTTCACAATCTCAGTTGGGTTTGGGTTGGATTTTTTTCCTGCTATAATTACAATTTGCTTGATAGCTGTGAAGTCTCTCCTGCAATGCATTTAATTTGCTGCTTTTTGAGGGTGCTGATTTCAGACTTGCTTGGTTGCTCAGTCAATGCTGTCTCAAATGTTTAGCAAAGTTTTATCTAAGTGTTTTCTCAGACTATTAAGATCTCTGAAGAAGAAGCAATATGAATTTGCATATGTCTAGGTTAGTTTCCTACTTGAATGAGTGCCCAGATTTAAATCCTAGAATATCCTGATTTGGAAGGAACACAGAAGGATCACCAAATCCAACTTCTATCCCTACACAGTACTATCCCCAAGAATCTCAGGCACCATATACCTGAGATTGTTGTCCAAATGCTTCTTGAACTCTGTCAGGCTTGGTGCTGTGACCTCTTCCCTGGGGAGCTTGTACAAAATACCCCCTGGTGAAGAACCTTTTCCTGATATCCAACCTAAACCTCCCCTGACACGACTTCAGGCCATTCCCCAGGTCCTGTCACAGGTCACCAGAGAGAAGAGATCAGTGCCTGCCCGTCTTTTTCCCCTCATGAGGAAGTTGTAACTGCAGTGAGGTCTCCCCTCAGACTCCTCCAGGCTGAACAGATCAAGTGCCCTCAGCTGCTTCTCATATGGCTTCCCCTCCAGACCTTTCACCATCTTTGCTGCCTTTCTTTGGACTCTCTAAGAGCTTTAGATCCTTCTTATATTGGCACCCAGAGCTGCCCCCAGCACTGGAGGTGAGGCTGCCCCAGCTCAGAGCAGAGCAGGACAATCCCCTCCCTTGCCTGGCTGGCCATGCTGTGCCTGATGCTCCCCAGGACACCCTTGGCCCTCCTGGCTGCCAGGGCACTGCTGGATCATGTTCAACTAGCCATGGACCAGGATCCCCCATATCCCTTTCCACAGCACTGCTTTCCAGCGTCTAATTTCCTGGCCTGTTTGTATATTCAGGGTTGCCCCATCCCAGGTATAGAATCCAGCACTTGTCTTTGTTAAACTTTATATGGTATTAATTATGAATTAATTCTTAAGTGAGAGGAGTTAATTATCTTGTTCTTAGTATCACATTGGTGACTTCTACACAGGGGGCACTTCTGTGTGTTGTTTTAAAATTCAGATTAGATTTGTGCAACAACATATGCAGCTCTTGTGGCAGAATAAATTACCATGGATAATTTTAGATTACAGGTGTTAATGTAAATATCTGCATACTGATTTGTATACAATGGCAAAATCAAAAGCACTACTAAGAAAAATAGAGGTGTGTCTGCTGTCTTGAGGCAGAAAATGTTTGAAATAGATGGAAAAACTCAATGGTGAGAGTAGAGAAGCAGATGCTAAGTATTTTCCACAGATCAGTCCAAATAAAATGGAGGGGTTCTCTAGGGACATACCTAATAAGGAGAATAAACAAATATTTTTTGTTTACATAGTCTGAAAATAGAAAAAAAAAAAATAGGCCTAGACTGCCTTTAAGGCATGTTTTACTCTGTCAAGATAATGCTGAGTTTTTCTGCTAACCGTGTGTTAAAAAACCACACCATCTAAATTAAATATTCCACCTAGATTTTTTTTGAATGATTAGGCAATGAAACTCCCACAGAGAAACTTCATCAAGGTAAGAACTTCTGCTTAAATATTACCTTCCCCCAACCAGTCTGGAAGTTCAATAGGTGAAAGAAAAAATTTCCTGAGGAGTTTATGGTAAGTTAATTACCCCTTTCTTAAGGGCTGTAAGGAGTATTCCTCTTCTTGGTGTATGCAAATCCTTGGATTTGCAAAGGGAAATCCGTGGAGATGTTTCACTTTTGTGCTGGCTTGAAGGAGTTCTGGTGTCGGGACTGGGGAGGAGTTGCCTTCAGAGTAGCAACAGCCTCATAAAACCATTTGGCCTCATATTCTTCCCCTCCAACCCTACTAAGTGTTGTGACCACAAAAATAAAAATAGGTGAAGGCTTTGTTTGCACATTAAGAAATTACTAAAAGGGTTGTAATGTAAGTTTTTTCTCCCCACACCCCCACTACCCCTGTGGGATTTTTTCAAGGAGTTAGACATGTGCTATAAATCCAGTATGGAGTAAGGGCTGGGATATTGTTGCTTATTAGATTTCTCCTCCAGAAATTGAGCTTTTTAAAATATTCCTTAAAAAAGTTCTGTTCCCAAGGGATTTTTAGCTGGCCCTTCCGTGGGCTGGTAGGAGATGGGGAAAGAAGAGTTTGCTGACCTGTGGTTTTTGAAACCCCCCCCCCCAAAAAAATGTACTCTGGAAGCATGCCGGAACAACTTTAGGGGATATTTGAGATGAAAAAACATAGCCGCTTGTGGTTGGCGGTTTGTGTTTGTGGCGGTGGTGGCCGGGCCGAGCGGGTTTGTCCCTTTGCGGAGTGCCCGGCACGGAGCCGCCATGGCTCCATCGGTGCGGGCAGCGCGGGAGCCGGGCGGCGCTGCGCCGGCAGGGGGCGCTGTGGGCGCGGCCCTGAGGGGGAGCCGGCTCCTCGTCTGCCCGAGTCACAAAGCGCTCCGCAGAAAGGGAAAACACGGGGAAATTAGAGAAGGGCTGCGTAATCGCTACCCTGTGCTTCCCCGGCACAAAAAACAAACCTCTTGTGTTACTCTGAAAGTAATTCTGAAATTACTCTGAAAGTTGCTTTTCAGGAACACCGCCGTGTCTGCTTGCCTGCGCAGACGTACGTTCTCTTTCTCAAATGCACTTTGCCTAGATTGTTTCCAAAAGCCAGTTTTGAAGTATTGTCAAGATTTTACCTATTTGAAATGTTTACTGGGCTGTTGCTGACCCCGGGGAGCATTTTTGGACCAGAGCATGGAGCCAGGACAGCTGAGGTCAGTTCTTGTCTCTGCTCCATCCCAGAGCTGCCAGACAGACTCAGGTAAATCTCTCCCCATTCCCAAAGCCTTCGTGCACAGGTTCTTGCTGTTCTGGATTAGAGTAGGCTACAAAGAGAGCCTCCTTTCTCTCCTTTTTGTTCCTTATTTCCAATAGAAAAGTGTTCTTCGGGCAAGAATTCCAGCCCTTAAAGGACTAAGTGAATGAAAATTCTCACCCTTCACTCGCTACCTCAGCTTTCAACTCGAATGCTTATTGCAATTTTTTCCCCCCAGAAATCTAAAGTTTCAAAAGTGGTGAAAATTTCTGGGTAAATTTACATTAATCCAAAAAGCACAGGGAAATTTACAGCAGACAGAGAAATAATTTTATTGGTGATTTCAAGGGATCTAAGTTCCTGCTTTTGAAAAGTATACACTGTAACTGCAAAATTAATTCAACAGTAAACTAAAGAATGCAAATAGAGTTGATTTCAATTTCTTTTTTTTTTTTTTTTTTTTTTTGCAAAATTGCCTGAAGAATGGAAAGACAGAAAAGGCATTAAAACAATGGAAAAGAGACCTGAAAGGAGATTGTTTCTTTGGGATGCTCTTGGGTTGCTTGCTTGCAAGAGGTCTTAGTGCAAATTTCAAAATCCAAAACTCTTAAAGAAAAACTGCAAAATTCCAAAGCATAGGCAATGTGCAGGTTTGCATCCAAGAATCTCTGGTTAGTGGAAGCTTGTGCACCTAATTCAAGGTAAGTTATACTTTTCTCTGCTTTTCTTACCCCTGCTAATTACACAAAACACATGAAGATAATCTTATTAACTATGATTATTCTGACTGGGAGTAATCAATAAGGACATCAGTTATAATAAGAACAATTTATAAGCAGCAATTGCAGAGAGGGAGAATTTTCTTCAGGTCTCTTTGGCTTTCTAAAGCTTCAGATCATGTGGTCACCACAAGGTCTTTAATTATCTGGATCATACGTTTTTCTCAATTGCTTTTTACCCTGACCAAGCTAGGAATATTTTTAAGCAAAGTCATCTTTACTAGGTAGTGGTGGAAACACATCCCTGTTCTGAGGAATGGCTTACACCAACAAACATCAATGATACTGCGTTCAGACTTCAGAGTGGCTGCTACACACCCAAGAACAGAGGATTTCAAATGGAAAATTATAGGGATGGGGAAAGGAAAGTTGCCACCTGAAGGAAAAAAGCAGAAAAAAAAGGTAAGAAATGGAAGTCTATTGGTAGACAAGTGTTTATGCAGACATTTAGCATCCATTATATCTCGGCTAACTGGATAATTATTCTGTTATAACTTAAGCCTTTTTTTAAGAGGGTGAAGAAGGGGAGGAAATAATCCTTGCAGGTATTTTAGGTACTACACAATGTTACAATTTTCTGAAATTCTTGCATTGCATAGGGTTTGGTTTACAAATGTTTGTGGATTTTGTCCCAGTTCAGCTGCCAGCCCCTCCAGGAAAGAGGAGTTTTGGGGCAGCACGCTGGGCTTTTCTCCCTCCTGCAGGGCAGCTGCCCCAGGTGCTTCAGCATCCCTCTTGTGTGCTCAGCAAAGCATGCCTGGGACTAAAGGCACTGTCTTGCCTCATGTAAAATATCTGCATACATGTTTTTTTTTTTTTTTTTTTTTTTAATTAGCACAGTCAGGCCTTGATTCTATCTGTGACCTCAAATGCTACTAATTACAGCACTTACTGATGAAGGGTCCCCTCCTCTGCTGTGGCTCCAGTTGCTAGCCACCTGCCTGAGAAGCTGGAACTCATCAGAAGCTTTTTCTCCACGTGTGTTGAGGGTGAAAAGGCTGGGTTTTAAATGCTTGTAGAGGCTGTGGTGTTGTGTGGTTTCAGCAGAGTTCAATATAGATACATTTTGCAGCTCTGCTCCTGGGGAGCAAGGGGAACACTGAGGTGCCTGTGCAACAAAAGCCACGTGCAGGGCAGAAACACCTTGTAGTCACTCAGAGTAATTTGGCACCCAAGAATGGTCCTTAACTCTCCCTGTGGTCCCTCTCCCTGCCCTGCCTGGCCCAGGTAGTTACAGGAAGAATTAAGAACCATTCCTTAGTTTCTTGTAGCTGCCTGGTCTTGAGCAAACAGCAGCTTGCTGGGAGGCACCTTCCATTAACAGTGCTCTTAGCAGGCTCCAGACAAGACCTAGAAGTCTGTAAATGGTCCCACTTTGGAAAGCACTGGTTTAACCCTCTGGTTTAATGCCAAAAGTGTAACATAAACATGTAAAAACCCCAAATCAACTCACAACTGGTAATGGCAAAATCACCTTAGTGCAAATTTGAAGGTACTATCTGAAATATTTATTATGGTTTTATGCTCCATACAATGAAATATCACCGTAATGAAGCCTGTAGGTAGAAGAAAAATTATTGAAATGTAATCTTTATGAATGTGTAGCATTTGTACTGCAAAGCAGCACTTTGTCATGTACTTACAGGCCTAATCAAAATTGTGTTTGTGGATCCAGATAAAGAATAATGCAATTTTGAAACCCCTGGAAACAGCACTGCTTGATGAGCTCTCATTTAATTCACAGTTTACAAACACCAAAAAAATCCTGGGCTGGTTCTCAGGCTACACATGAACATCCCTTGGAATTGGTGGGCCGGGAGAATGTGAGCACTGGTTAAAGAAGTCAATCTCCTCTTACTGCTGTTGTTAATATATGTGGAAAATCCTGACAGAAATTAAGCCATGGGAGATGGGAATATGCCAAGACTTTCAAATTTGAATACCTGACCTCAGAATCTAAATCAGGTTTAGATGGTTTCTAAATAATTGATGACAGCCAAATGTAGTCAGAGTCTCAGTTTTGATCTGACTATTTCTCATCTGACACTGATAGGCATGTAGCCTCTTTCACACAGGTGCCATGGCTGGGTAGCTCCTGCCCAAATTCAATCTGGTACTCTTGACCTGGTCTCTGCTGGCACACTGAGCCCTAACAAACTCCCCATAAGCAGGACAGCAATAAAATACACAGGATGGTGAGTTTTCTGTGAATTCTGTGTCCCAGGTTTGTGTCTTCCTCCCTGTGATGTGAGCAGAGCCTGGAGTCTCTCCTCTGGCTGCCCTAGCAAATGCTCCAAGTTTAGACACAGTTCTCTGCAGCTAGAGCCAAGCCTCAATCTGTAGCCATTTTGCATTGTTTGGTGGGTGCTGTTATGAGTTAGTGTGATTTATGTTTTACTATTGCTCCTGTGAGAGCTGGCATGGTTGTATGGAGCAGATTTACAATGGAAAGAAATTCCTGTGGCTTCACTGAGGTGGTGGTGGATTCCATTCCCCATGTAACTATTTTTATCAGATGAACTGGGGTGAATTACTGTCTCTGCAGCTATCATGATATGATACATTTTAATGTGGTAAATATTATGATCCATAAGTTTCTTTCAGCAGCCAGGGTCTGAAAAAGGAAACCTAAGCCCACCCCCACTCAAGGAAATTTTTCTAGTATGCAAGAGCATTCATTTTCAAGCCAATCTCTTCTCCCGGGACAAGTATAAATGAATGGGTCCTTTTTTCTCCTATGCTAACTGCAGTCTGATGGTTGTGGCGTCTCCACTGGATGCTGGAGGCAGGCAGTGGTGGGCTCTCCTCCCACCAGAATCCCTGCCATGCTGTGTCTTATGATGAGAACTCACTGGCAGAGTTTCCCTCCTATCTCCCTCTAATTTTAATCTGTAGTTCTTGTGCCCATCTGCACACAGCAGACTAGACTGTGCTCCTTTTAATTAAGAAGATAATTTCAAAATATCTCTTGAACCCTTGACCTTCAGAATTCCCTCAGATGACATCCCTCTGATCTAGGGAGAGTTCCCTCATGGGTTACCACTCTTCATGCGAAAATAGGTGGGGTGTAATTTGCAAATATTTATAAAGTTCTGTTCTGGGTAATTGAAACTACTGTTAATTGCTCATGACTTCAATCCAGACAGCTGGTTTGTTTTTCTGCACCACTCCCACAGGAGAAGTTGCCTTTCTCCCTGCCTCAAACCCCCAAAGGCCTGATGGTTTGCATAGCATATTGTCTCTCTACCGTGTTCTCAGTAACACTTGACTGAGTAGTAAAGGCGACCACGGCTTGTTCCAGGCATTGAGACAGAGAAGAGACAATATGTAAAGCTTTTTGGCATTGAAACTTTGGGAATGACTCCACTGGGAGCTGAGTGAGCACAAAGAGAAGAGGAAGCAGAGCTATCTGCTGGGGCTCTAAGCAACATGGTAGATCTTGTTAGGAGGGTAGATGTTGTAAAGCCTCTTAAATGGTAATCTGAGGTTAGTAAGAATCCACCTTTGACTCAAACTAACTCTCTGAGGTCAGAATGGATGTTCTTCACTGCTGCAGAGCACATTTCACCAAAAAATTACGCATGAGTAGATAGATCCCACTGGATAGCTAACTAGCAGGAATGGCATAGAAAGGGAATAACAGGAAGGTTGTTAATACTTTTCCTGAGAGACATGTAAGAGGGAGTATTGGGGGTAACAATAAATCAGTAAGGTAATCAAAGACCAGGCAATTACAAGAACGTTGCAAACACTTAACCACAGCAGAGAGCAAAAAGACAGAAGGAAAGAAATCTTCTCTATGCACACATATAGATGAGTGTGTGTGTGTATGGCCTTGTATATAAAAGGAATAGAGGATCAGTAAAAGCAGCAGTGCTCTTGAAAGGAAAGAATGATGAGTTGGATATTGCTGTGGAATGAATGTCTCATTACAGATAGTGAATGAAAAATGGTCTCTGAAAATGGGAAAAAAATTAGAAGGAACTGAACTAAAATCCAGACAGCAAGAAAGTCAAAGAACCTTCATGTAAGTGGAGAAACAACTCTAGCTGCATCTGTGGAACCACAGCACCCAGCTGTGGCCTCCTCCAGCTCCATAACCCTCCCAGGGGGAGCAGCCTCTCCCACACAGCTGAGGCTTGGGCCCAGGAGGAATGTCTGAATCAGACTGCAACAGGTGAATATGGGCTGTGGCATTCAACATGAAGGGTCTAGAAACACAGAGTGGTTGCCTCTGTTGTTTTGCAGGGGTTTCACTCCCAGACCTTTGTTGTATCTTAGGATAAGCAGGATGCAGCTGGAGGCAGTGTGTGATGGAACTTACCAAAGGGTACTCAGTCATGCCTGATGGCTTCTTTATGTCAGGACATCTTTTTCCAAGCAGGGTGAACAAGGAGGGCTCAATCTCCCCACTTGACACCAGGGCTTTACCAGCCCTGCCTGGCCAGCAAGCCTGGCAGCTCCCAGCCTTCAGCTGTGTCTAGGGAAACAGGGAATAATTAGGCATGAGGAATAAGTCAAACCAAGCAAAACCTAAGTAGTCTACAGCTGGAGCCAGCAGTGTGGTAGCACTCAGTCAACTCGTGAATGAAGGAACGTGCATATGCCAGACCCAAAGTTCCTGCAGCAAGAGGATGTGCCCAGTGGTTTGAGCTTTTGGTTATGCACTCATGGCTGCACAAACTTCAGTGCATTGTGGTACCTTAAGCACATGCTAAGTGTGGCATACATGATTTAAGTTACTTTTTGTTTCTAAGAACGTCTCATTTTGAGATGCATTTAGGAGAAACACAGTAGGTTAAACAAAAAAATAGTCTATCTATTTTTAGGAGGGTTATGTGTAAAGGAAGCTGAGAAAGATCAATAGTAATGTTAAGTTTTAATTGTAACACACAGAAAAAAGTGGAATGAAAATGCTTTAGATAGAAAAAGAGTTTATTTCGATAATTCTTACTAATATTCACCCTATTCCTTTTTATATTTGTTATATGTGGAGAAATGTCCTCATTTAATTTTTTTAAAGTGGCTTCATGCACATGAATTGTACCATCCACCCATTTTTTTAAAATAAAAATACTTCTATAGCTAGTGGTTGTATTAATTAGGGAAAGATGGCGGGAGTCAAGGGAAGAGGCAAATATGTCCATCTGCTATGTGTGAAAATCATTGTGTTGTCCATTCCTCATTCATTGCCATCTCCCTGTCTTTAATGGCCAAAGTTAATGACTGCACAACTACAGAAAATACCAAGGAGACAGAGTACCCCCAGTAAAACCCTCCAGCCAAACTGAAACTCCCCATAAGATCTCCATTAATTAAAATCTCTACAGATGGGTTCCCTTAATTGTAGGAAATGGAATACAATCCCTATAATTAACTCTCCACTCCAAGGCTCTTTCCCCCCCTTAGCATCTGGAAGGAGCAGCAGTGCTTGTTTGGCACCTCCTTGCTGGAAGGCATGGCTGACTCTCCAGAGCACCCACTGCCCAGGGCCCCACACCAAAACCAGTCTCATCTCCTCCCCCAGACTCCACAACCCACCACGCTGCACTCAGAGGTTTCTGCCTTTGCATGGGTCATCCACTAGCACAATGCCTATTTCTCCTCACCTTGGAGGGAAATGTTAGTTCTCTAAAGTCTTTTTCTACTCTGGAGAGCTGGAAGGTGAGCAACTCTTCTGTGCTGCAGCACAAGCAGAAACGTCAAGATGTGGAGAAAGTGGTATTGAGGGATAGCCAAAGCAAGCTTGCCGTTCCCCTTGGAGCTGCAGGTGATCTCGGGGCAGAACTTGCCTTATGACAGGTTTCTGGAGCATGTCTGTGTGGTACCAGCAGTATACAAGGAATGTCAGGCAATCCTGTGAGAATTTCTGCTTCTGTTTCCTGAGCTTGTTGTTTCTTCCAGCACAGCTCTGTGTTGCCTTTTCTCTCTGCTCTGTAATTAAAAGACTTTGTCCAAATCTTCAGATCTCTGTTCTGGTTACTACCTCTTTCTCCTCTTCCATCCCACCATACTCTAGTTTTCACCCTCCTTTGCATACTTCATGTCCTAGAATCATTTCAGTCTTCTTACTCAGAGAGTTGTTTACCCTCTGTTTAGCTGATCCACTATCCGGCACTGAATCCTACTACTGTTCTGCCTTTTTTCTTCCATCTCCTTGAGTCAGTGTGTCAAGGCGGGGCACAAAATGCCTTCTCCCCATGGCAGCTGTAAAACTGTGGGTCTTGTTTTTTCTCTTTTCCTTTCTTCTGCAGCGTGAGGCTCTGTGGTGCAGTGAAGAAAACTTCCCAAGCAGTGTAAGGTGGTGCCAGGCAAACTGAAAATTTTGTGCTCTGGCTTTAGGCTGCCCAGCATCCCTGGTCTTCTGGGACACCTTGTATGTACTGCTGGTGGTAGCCCAAACCAGGGCACTGGGCATGGAGAGGTCCTGGTCCCTAAGGGAAGAGTAAGTACAACCAGGAGCAGCTGCTGCAGAGAGCACTTGCCCACATGCCTTAGCTGAGGGTTGAATCATTATTGCTGGAGTTAAATGTACTTGTGCTCTGCCATAGGGTGAACCACAGCTGTGGAAGAGGTGGTGGCACCAGGCATGCAGTGGTTTTCAGCACCAAAGAAATGTATTTCTGGCCATCTACAACTCCCCTGAGGAAGTGTGCCACTTTTGGGGAGAGCCAGAGGGATACCATCTGGAGAGAGGTAACATGGTAAGAGGGCTCCAGGGAACCTGTGGGCCTAGAAGTCAAGTTAATATTTGGTGTCACTGTGCAGATCTCAGTCCTTCCTGATATCACTGTGGAACCTGGAGGATTTACAGCTCTCCTGAATACAGGGAAATTCTTTAGAGCTACTTTCTGCCTGCTATGACTAGCATGGGTTCTGGTGTCTTGCCTAGGAGGAGCTTCCACACAGATCCTTGTTCTTGGGGCTCCCAGGTGTGTCAAAGCCATTCTTGTGGGAGTGTGGGACCAGTTGCAAAGCTGATATGTATGGTGGCTTTCCCACAAAGTTGTAGCTCCTACAGAAGGGGAGTGTGGAGTGCAGAGGGCTGCCTTCCCCCCTGCCAAAATTACCAAGATGAAGGCCGGTGCTGGAAGTTCAGAGCACATCTAGCTCACATCTGTCGCAGACAAACAATCCAAGAGAAGACATGGTCATGCATGAACCTGAGGTATGTGCTGTGCAACCACCTGGTGTTTTGTCCATGGAATTGACTAGAAAAATGTATGTCATGTAACATGGGCTCTCCAGGCCAGCCCTGACCAGGAGCAGCACATTCCAAAGGGAAGAATATGTACACAGAAGAGGGGCAATATGAAAAAAGCCCTCATGGAAAAATCAGATTTCCCTTTTTGCTACTCAGTATTTATTTCACTGCAGCATGTGAGTATTCACACTGTACTGGACACTTGTGCCAAAGGCATTTCCATGTTACAGCACTGTCTAAGGTAGATGTTTTACTGCTGCTCCCCATGCAAGAAAGCCAGTCGCTGAAATAGTGATGGTTTAATGCTCATATGCCTTTGCTTTGGTCTGCAGCAGCTTTGTCAGACTTTTCAATCTATGGTATTTGGGTTTTTTCCTGATATTTGGGCTGAGTTAGTTTGGGAACTCAATTCTGCTTTTAATCAGTGTTTTATAAAACAGGGGGGTTTTCCTTGGAAATAAGTCAAGCATTGTTATCACTGGAGTCGCTTGCTCGCTGAGATGAGCTGTCAGCTGCTGTGGAACACTAGGGTCTGCTGACTACTCTGCAGACAGTTTCAGGCATTAAAGAATTACACAGTTTTCTCTTTGTAAACAAACCAGACATCCTTCAAACTGCAAAGGTTCACCTTCAGGACGGGCAGCACTTTTCTGAATTGATGCAGGATCCCTGTGCTTGTGCCCACATAAGGCACTAACCTACCTCTCAGGGGCCTTTGTCCAGTTTTCTACAATAACATATTCAAGAGCAATTCAGTTCACATAAAATTTCCAAAATTATGGAGTCCTCAGACTACATCCTCAAAAATTATATAGCTACTGTAAAAGGCTTTCACTGCAAGTCAATTTTGAAAATGGGACATGCCTGACAAAATAAGAAAAAGTAAGTATATTTATGCCTTATGAAGCCATAGGACATCATGTAGTGCTGCCATACAGGGCCTCAAGATGTCCCTTTGTCACACTCATTGAAGATGGTGTACCATCCCTTTTGCTCTTGTGCACAGTATTTGCTTTTGGCTATACTCTCATCTCCTCTGGGGTGGCTCTACCTGGTCCTTCTCTCTGAGAGCCCATAGGAAGAACAGTCAAATCTAAACACTTCTTTCTGAATGCAGTGTTTTTAACAGAATGAATTCATTCACCCGGCAGAGGGGTTTGTACAAAAGTGCAGAAAAGCATGTGGGGTGCAGCAAAACAGGTCTAGAGCACTAGACAGTACTAGAGACAAACCTAAGCATTTGTTTAAGGGCACTGTGTGTTGGTGCTGTAACCCCTCAGTCACCAACAGACATGCACCTAGATAATTTACCACCAGTCTTAATTGTGCATAATATAGGATAAATGGGACAAAAATCTCCTGTGTTTTTTAGCTGGCTGTAAGCTGAGTCCCACATTGTTTCCTGCAGTCTGCAGCAGCCCAAGGGTGCCACAGCCTCCTCTACCTTGCACTAAGCCAGAAGTGGTGTAGAGGCACAGGTTACCTGTTTCCAGAGGGCAAGCCCTGCTGTCACTGGATGACCCATGCTCTGAAAGGCTTGAACTGCTCAACGGGCAGCCTTGCTTCTCAGTGACCTAAACAGTGCTTCTGCACATGCTTGAAGTTGGGGATGTGGCTTGGGAGGACTTTACTTCATTCACTGCTTGCAAGAAGACTGATTTGAATTTTTTAAATGCTTCTCCTTCTACCAAGTGTATTTACTCTGCAGGGACATACCCAGCAAGCGATTCTTCTTTATAGAGTTTAGCTAGTTATTTCAAGAGACTGCTTCATGAAAATTGCTATCTCAGTGAATGTAGCTTGTAAACCTTTCTGATGACCTAATTAATTTTGCTAAAGTCTCTTTAGTAGGAGCATTTCCTACATAATGGCAAAGTACCTGCTGTCACCCAATGAATTTTTAAAAGTTTCTGTTTTGTTTTTTTGAGTTTTTTCATTTTTCTTTAACAGTCTTTGTTGTTGGGCCATCACATATCATGACTGGAATATAAACTTTTCTATCCACTGCCTGTGCAAGAGTGTAAAACTGAATGTATTGATTCAATTGTACACTCAGCTTGTGAGAGGCTGTCTAGTAGCTGCTGCTTTTCTACTGCTTACTGAGTGAAAAGCAATTCTGCTTAGCTTTTCCTGCAGAAGCTATCCTGCTGGCTTTTCACATCACAGGCTTGTCCCCAAGCCTCCAGAGTCATAGGGGTTTCATCACTGATTTAATTAATTTTTTGTAGCTATTTTGTAAGGTAGGTTATAGGCAGTAAGGTGACTGAGAGTCTAATCCTGTCTGTGCTAAAGTCAGTATAAAATGCTAATGAATTTTGATGTCACTGGTGACTGATGTCACATTCATTGTAACTGTATTTGCAGGGTGGTGAGGGCTGTGAAACACACCTCTCATACCTGCCCTGGCATAGGCATAGACACAGATTCTAGTCTGAAATCGTTATCCATAATCACGTGGGAAATCACTAGATTTAATAGACTTACCAACTCCACAAAACCAAAGTATGGTCTGGCAGTTCTCGTATCGGTCATTCAAGGAGTGACCTGTGCATGCCCAAGCATCTCCACCCAGAATAATTTCTTAGGTGCAAAATGGCAGGCTGAAATCATCCAAAATAAAAGAAAACATGGTGTGTCAAAATATGATAATCTTTGGACATTTAACTTATCAGCTTTGGAATGGATACCTGTCCTTTCCAATGATGTCTCTGGCAAATGGAAACTACTGCTTTTTTTCCTCAGCTTCATCCCATGCAATGCTATAGTCAAAGGTAAATAAAAGTGAAATGCATTCACTTCTCAACTGAGCAATGTCAACTTTAACTGCTTTTCATATACCAAACTCATCTTATATATTTAAATCTGGTTTCTGTTTTGCTTTCTACCATTGATATGTTGCAGTAGGCATGAGCCTGACATAGAAATGCAAGGAAAAAGAGCTTTGAAGTGGCTGTGCTTCTGGCTAGTTTGATTTGTTGGTGTTATTCATCATCTTGGCTTGCTATCTCTCTGACAGTACCCAATATCTCATATGAGACTTGTTCCTCTTGTAGTCCTGCTAGGGAGAATTGTGTGCAGTGGCATTTTTTGGGAGGGCATTTTTTATAAATGTTCATGTACACTAAATGAGCCATTCTCAAATACAGGCCACTTGGTCTGAGAGGGGAATTTAAACTTGGGAAGAAGCAATGGGTCTAGAATCACTGGAGAACAGCAGTACTTGTCACTGGCTAAACGTAGCTGGAAAGATAAAATGATTTTGTGGAAATAACTCCACTCAACTGTTTTCAAAACTTCTTTTTGGGGCCAAATCTGACCCATTAATATTTTTAATTTTGTGAACTTCCAGTAGAAATATTGATGCACAGGAAGGCACAGACTGACAGTCAATGAGTAATCAGTCTTATTTTATAGATTGCCTCTGCCTCTCAGCTCTTCTAATCAAATATTCATTGCTTGGAAATGCCCATCCTTGCTGGTTAATTAGAATCCCCTCACCTTGACTCTGAAACTTCTGCCACAGATCAAATGGAGCAGACTTCTGCTTCTTACCCAGGCAAATCTTCCAGCAGCTCCCTGGGTTTGTACAGGGTGAGGTTGAGCCTGAGGTGCTGCTGAGACCCTGCTGGCTCTTCTGTCAGCCACAGGGGAAGACACAGCAGCTTCTGATTGAAGAAAACCCCATCTATATCAGTGCTCAAAGTCCCAACCTTCAAGCTCAGTGAAAGCTGTTGAAATTTGAAGAGGACTAGTCTGTTGTTGGAGTGAACAGGAGCAATAGCAATAAATTAAAAAACAAACAAACAAACACACCTTACCAAAACACAAACAGAAAACAACCCATGTTTTCTCCAGCTCCACAGGTAACTTTCCATGAGAGTCTAAGTCAAATGTAAGCAAAGTCCAAAGATTAGATCTACCACTTTTCTCTGATCAAGACAAGCCCCTATCCAAACAAGTTTAGTCTAATGTCTAATGATCTGTCTTTCCTAAAATCATACTGCCTTTTGGCCTCCTTTTGTTTCTGCATCTTGATTATTATTTTCTCCAATACCTGTTTGAAAAAGTTGTACATGATAGAGGTCAGACTAATGAACTGTACTTTTAAAACTACTTCTTTTCCCAGCTCAAGATCTGACCCCAAATCTTTATCTTTCTGTCACTTAAGTGCTTGCACAATTTCCACTACTTCTTCTATGTTAACATACATTGCAATACCTATGGAAGATATGCATTACCTTGTATTGTCAGTATACACAGGTTTTCTGGCTGTTCAACATCAAATAAGGTTTTCAAGAAGTTGAACCAGAGGCAGTTTAAAACTCTATCACCATCTGTACATCTGTACCGATGACTGCCTCTGCTCAGTACTGCCATTTTATCAGCAGTTAAAAAACAGAGGCAAAAGTTTGAAACTGTTTCATTTACTTGAGTCTTTCAGATCAATAGGAAGAGTGTCTTTGGGATTTTTTTTCTTTCCTATGCAAAAATGTCATCAATTATTAATCAAAGCAGACTAGATTTCACTGAAGATCTGACTTCCTGCAGCACGATACAGTATACTTAAATGTTAAAAGTGCATTCTTTCTTAAACTGCTGCATGCTAGAGTAGCTTTTAATTGCAATATGAAATGGATCCTCTGGTAAAGCCTAAATGAGTTTAAATGTGAAATGTGGGCTTCAATGTTTTCACATGCAAAGGGTTTTAGTTTTAAGTACTGTGCAGAACAGGCTACACAGAGGGTCCTGTGGGACTTCTGAGCAGAAAGCCTGAAAAATTGTCCTGCTCTGCTGGGGGTGGGGCACAGCAGGGACATTCACCCCTGTACAAAGGGCAAATAGGCCCCAAATCCAGATCAGCTTCAGAAGAAGAAGTGGAGGCATGACAAAAGCTGAATTTCAAGGCTGGGTGTTTATTTCCTGGAGACATGTCTGGTGACCCTCACCCTGGCTAACAAAGAATCCTCAGCCTGCCAGGCCATGCCAGGACTGGGGTTATTGAGGGAAATGGGGATGTTTGCCAGATTGGGACTCAGACCTTGCATCAATGTTGAGCAAGCAGCTTCCAGTATTTATTTTCAAGCTCTGTTGGCTCAGTTGAAGCCATGCCTGTCATGATAATTACGTTCAAATGCAAGCTAAAATGACTTAAAGACACATTTAGAAGGACTGTGAACCCTGTCAGTACTGATAACTGGGGCCTCACTTCCTTTATTATTTTCACATGCTCAGTTTATTGAATATGTACAGAGAATGAATTGAAAACCAAGTGCTGTATTTGTGAGACATTTAAATTATGTATTAGTAGCTCGAGACACTGTGGTTAGCCATTAAATAAATAATCGTAAACAGACCAATTCAGAATGATCTATTTCTATATTTATGTTTGTGGCCTAAGAGAGGAAATGGATGCTTTTCAAAGAGAGAAGAAAAATCCATCCATCACGGGTCCTCCAACTAAGGTACCCAGTGCTAGTAGAAATGGTATTTTAAAACATAGTATCAAATGGGTTTCTAGCATCTCCTAGGAGTAGAAGGCAGCCAAGTTTCTTTGTATTACCTTTTTGTTTTCTATATGATGTATATATTCATTTTGAGAGAATGGCAGGAACAGTTTGTTGTCTGAGCTTTTTTTTTTTCTTTAAGAAAATTGTTTTCTGTTAATTAAATTGGAATTCATCCCACTGAAACTCACCTGCCACAGAGCTCAGCAGGCAGGAAAAGGCAGTCCTGCTGGCCTTGGAAAATAGTAGCAATGTTCCAATTAATTGCAGTTGGACCATAAAAAATGGCACTTCTCACAATGACCTCATGGTTTCCATGTGTGCACTCAATTGTTTGTGCATTTCTTTTTACAGCTGCAGCTCCTGGAGTCATGAAAGCCCTGCTGCATTTCAGTTGTCCTTGATAGAAAGAAAAGAGGGGAGAAGTTTCTCCCTCTACCTGTGGATGAGAATGAAAAAGGGGACCCTTAGGACTCAGGCATGAGAAGGTATGTAAAGGCATCTCAGGTTGTCTTAGTAAACTTACCCCACAAATGCTTTTTTTGAGTCCTTGCATCATAAATTTGAGAGACCAGAGGTTGGTTATGCTGCAGCAGAACCAGGCCCTGTTGTTCAGAGCTGTAAATTCAGTTATGCAGGTGACTTTCACAGCTGGTGAGAAGTTAAATGTACACCTGGAATGCATAATCCTCAAGGGCATGACTGACAATGGGCCTAACTTTCTTATCCTACCCTGGGGCCAGTTTGGACAAAATAACCTGTCTACCAGAACACCTTAATGTAAGTGAAATGTAAGCTAGTAAAGATAAGGTGGTTTTTGGATTCTGCTCTGAGTTTTGATAATTGTATTATCAATCTAATTTACACCCCAGTTTGATGGAGAAGAGTAAAATTCAAGCTTTTTTGGGTTTTCTTTTCTTTCAGCTATGGTTAATTTAAGATTTCCATTCTCAACCCCTAGCACAGTGCTGTAGTAGCAGCAGTAGGTGCTCTAAGGGAATCCTTGGCTTTGGGGGTTACCATTCTAGGGGAATATTTACATAGAAGAAGCATTTTTGTTGTTTAAAAGAAAGGATCTTAACCTGCTAAATTCCCTCCAATTTTATGTGCTGACCTCACTGGGTTACATCAGCAGAGATCTGAACCCATGTGGGAAAACCTGAGAAGCTGTATCCAAGTGTGAGGAATAGGACCTCCTATATTAATACCTTGTAAATACAGGAATAAGCTGTTCTTTGGAAGGCAGAAAAATTTCACAGCTCTGTATGTGAATGATGGATCTGTTTCACTTGCACAATTTCACTAAAAATTCTCCTGGCAAGAAAAATGCTCTGGGAAAAACATCCCTAAAAAATCCAACACTTCCAATAGTGTCAGCCATGCAAACACCACCTCTGTGTATGTCATCGTATGTAAATTTTGCATAAATGTTTAACTGAGATAAATGTTTAACTGAATATTTCTGCTATTTTCCTCTCACCCTGAGAGCTGTTTGCATTAGTAAACAAATTCTAATGTTTATGTACACAGACACCCACTCTGTCTCGCACCATCATTTAGCTTTTATTCTGAAGAGTTATTCTCTCTGGTGATGCAAGGCAGCAAGGCTGCTGTAATAGCTCCACTGAGGGGTGCTGCCTCCCAAAAGAGAGCTTTACCAGTGGGATCAGATGATAAAAAATGGGTCAGTGCCCTTTAATAGATACCTAAAGTTCTTTTAATCAAAAGCAAAAGGCACTGCCATGATCTGTCTGTGATTGGAGTAGATACAGACAAGGATAGAAAGCAGGTCCCTTGCTTTCTCTGAAAGCTAATCCAGATAGAACAAGAATTGCCTTTACAAAAGAGGAAAAATACCGCAATTAGGCCCTTGCATCCACACATTCCTGGTGGGCAGAGGAGTCTACAATGGTTCATGCAGGTGGGTACTGTGTTTGTTCCTGGAGGCAAGGCCATGGCATGGAGGTGAGAGATTTCTTTGAGGCAGGAGAGATTCTGGAGAAGAAACAGGGAAGAAAGAATATTTTGGGATGCCACACTTGCTGCTGTGTCCCCTGGAGCCCCACACATGGAACAGAGGAAGCTGTGAGATGCTGACTGCAGCTTCAACCATTTTCTCCTCTCTCTGGCTGGTGAGTACTGTTGTTAAAATAGACTCTTTCCAGCCATCCTTCTCTCTATTCCTACAAACCATAATAGCAAAAGTGCCAGGGATTGCCTTCCTCTGCCTGTGAGTTACTAGGAAACATTATCTGTTCCCTTAATTTTTGTCCAATCTTTTGTTGCCTATAAATTATTTTCCTTGACCCCAAAGGAGAACACTGCACTGGGTCTGCAATGTGTACCATGTCTAGTCTTGTGTTCAGGTGTTGTAATGATGTGCCATATTTTAAAACTTGGTGAATAGAGGAAGTAGGCTACATAAATATGTTAGAAAACCTGCAGAGTGTTTGTCATTTGTAGCTGAGTTAGGGCTGTTTGCAGGGGAGGGCTTCTGTGCTGTGGGATGTACTTCGTGCTGAAGGACATGGAACATGAAGGGTGGGGGGCTGGTGTTCACCAGATTTTGCTAAGACTCACCTTGGTGTGATTGTGGATGACAAACCTGCCACAGAGACCTTCATACAACTGTCAGCAGACAAGTTGTGAGGAGGAAAAAGCAGTCACTGGAGGATGCTGCATGACATTGGTATGTGTCCGCTCAGCTTCAGCCCTGCTCCCTCCAGCCTGGTTCTGGGGGCTGACACAGGTGATTGAAACCAGCTCAAAGGCAGCTCAGGCTGTGGCAAGAGCAGTCTCATCCCAAGGTGAGAAAACCTGTCAAGGGACTGTCCCTGTGAGCACAAGCACAACTTACATGGCAGGTGCTCCATGGGGTGGCAGGGTGCTGGGGGAGTCAGCAAGGTGGCCGTGTGTGCCTGGCAGTGGGAAGCAAACTCTCAGAGCAGTTTCACCATGGATTTCAGCAGAGCTGGGATTTCAGCACTGGTGGTGCCACACAAAGGAGAACACTCCCATCCTACATGAGCTCAGCTGCTCTGAGAGACGGGTGTCCTACCACAGTTTGGAGTAAAAATTTGGGGACTGGAGATAGCAGACAAAGCACAGAGTCATGGGGAAACAGAGCTCTGTTCTTCTGTCTTTACACAAACAAAAGTCCCATTGAAAGGTCTAAGACATTGAGTCCTCTGATTGAAATATATATATATAAATACATGTAAAAATTTGATGTATTACAGTTTCAGCTCTACATTTTCCCTTGATTTTAATTTTCTCTGTGGAGTTCAAATACAGAGTGTTCCTTCACAGCTTACTTTCAAAGCCATTTTTTGACTTTCATATTTAAACTTATTTAAGGCCTTTAGATTCTTCTCCCAGCTGTGGAAGGCAAAGACAGGAAGAGACAGAAAAGTCAAAGACTCTTTTACAATCCTGAAACCTTTAAAGAGCATCCTTGAAATATCGAAAAAAAACCCTCACAATAAATAATGCTTCCTTTTTTTTAAAGGAAGTTATCTTTTTTAATATAGCCTGTTCCAAATTTTAAGGGTATGAAATAATTTAAGTGTGTATATGCATAATTATACTTTGTCTCTATACCTACAAGTATTGTGTGTGTGTGTGTGTGTGTTTCTCACTTTTGTTCCTGTTTTCTCTCTATGTTACCAATCCAACCCTGCTTCCCAAGCATGTGCCCTTGGAAGGGAGAAATGCCTGCGCTTATGCCAGAATCACTGGCCTTGTTCTTTGGCAAAACCATGTTCCTGACGTGTCACATGCACCACATGCCCTTCCCAGGCAGGTGACTTTCTCAGGGATTTCATTCAGCTAGGATGGGTGTTGCTGTCTTTCTTTCTTTCCATCTTTCCCTGTAGCTGATGTGACTGCCTCAAACATTTTTTGCTTGTTGTGGGGAGAAAACAGCCAGGTTTTGCATTCAAGCAGATTTGTGCAGAAACAAGCATATGTGTCCAGGTGCCTCTCGGACATCTGAGCATCCCTGGGTGACTGAAGCTCTCATTTTATGGGGCTGCAGTCTTGGTCTCGCCCCTTTGCAGGTCTTAGGAGCCCAAGGTGCCTGGACAAGCTTATTGAGTGCAGCTGGCAGAGGCAGCTGGCAGATGCAGCAGCTTGTGCAGCAGCTTTTGTGCTCTAATTCTGAGACTGGACAGGTAGAGGCTCTTGGGAGCCTTTGCAGAGCCTTTGCAGGCTCACTGTGAGGTGAGGGGACCATGTCCACTAGCGAGCTCTGGGAGCCAAGGGTTCATCTGCCCTCTGCAACCTGAATTGCTGTAAGATGCCAATTCACAGAAACACTTTGCAGATATTCACCTGTTTTGGTAACAATTTGCTTGAGTGACAAGTGGTGAGAGCACTCAGCCCCGACCTGTATAGTGCAGACTATGATTTTACCCTCCAAACCTATGCCCAGGTAAGGCTTTTGCTTTCTCTCCCAAATACCACAAGAACTTTTATAAGCCTAACTTCATCCTGGGCAGGGATTGGCAATGTCTAAAACTACACCTTTCTTTTTCCCTGTCAGACAGTGAAGTTTTATTTCTTTATGTGCCAAAAAAATCTGAGAATTTTCCTTGATTTTTTGTATCATATTTCTCCTGTACTGGTCTTCCTCCTCCAAAAGCCTCTTTCTCTATAGTTCTTCAGACGATTTGTTATGTTTATATCTGTCTCTGACATTTGGAAGCTCAGTGGCTAGAGAAGATAGCAGTGAAAGAGGCCATGTTCCCCCAGGACAGAGACAAACCAGGTTGGTACTGAAGCCACTCAGCCTTGTGGGGTGGGCTCTCTCCAGAATTTTCAAATGCTGGAAGCTTTGTGCTCTAGCAGGAGCAGTTGGGTTTGCTTTTTCAAGAGTAAAGTAAACTCTTAACAACCCTAGGGTATGTCTCTTAAATGGTGAGGTATAGGGGTATGAATCAGGCTGCCTAGGGAGTGTGAAGGTCTTCTTGGAGGGTTGCCTCCAAGGCCAGTTTCTCACAGACTCTTCTCCCTCTGGATAAGAGGAAGACTTTCCTCCCATGGAGAAAAGTCCTCTAACTGAAGCTGAGCAGGACAGCTTGCCACTTAAAAAGCTTGGAGAAATCCAAGGTGCTGACTGGTGCTTCCTGTCAGCAGCTGTGTAGCCTCCAGATCATACACAGGTTACTTGATTGCTCTGAAGCCTGGGGGCATTGCCAGGGATGTTGTGTTTGTAAAATACCCTGTTAATATAGTTGGAAAGGATGATGAGTTAATTCCTTCCTCCTTTATTTTTTCTGGATGAAGAATTTATTTATGCAGTGTTACTAGTGGGGGGTTTTGCAGGTGACTGCCACCTGGAGCACACCCAATTAAGTCAGGAGACTCAAAGGCAGGTTGTGAGACTCACAGAGAGGGAAGAGCATACCAAGTAGGAATACCCCAAAGAAGATTCCCACTGCCACCCTGCTCACAGCTTGCCCCAAGTCCTCCTTGCTTCCCAGAAACAGTTGTTGCAGTAGCAGTGAAACCCACTGTGTGAGCACGGGTAGTAGAAGGAGATGAAGGGATGTGGGCACCATGAAGGAGCGGAGGAGTTTGCCCCTCACTCATGGAATGGACACCTTTTCCAGCCCTCAGTGGCAGGATAGTGACAATTAGCTGTTTGACACTACCATTAAATTTTCATCCCACTGGCCAAATCCCTCAGAGTTTGAGAGAAATTTAGGAATCTTGAAGTTGATTATATATTCTCATCAGATCTTCATTAATGAAGAGGCTCATTAAATCAAGAATTTGAGCCCAGACAGGGATCCACCAAGGGGGTCCATGTTCATAGCTCAGTCTACCTGATGCTGATCCAGCATCTTGCCCATCCATATCGCAGTGGAAGCAGAGGGTGGGAATTGATTATTGCTGGGATGGTGAGGATTGTTGGGGAACAGAAAATGTCAAAGTGAGGGTAGGGGAGAAGGAGGAAGAGCAATCATTGCTAGGATGCTTGTGATTATTAGGACAAATCCATTAGAGCCATGAAATTTATATTCTTAAGTGTGCTAAGTCTATGGATGTTCTTATTCATAAGTCACTTTTTTTTTTCTCTCAAATCTTTTGCTAGATTGTTAAAAAATAATTAGAGGCCCAGTTAAAGCTCAGGGTGGCCAACCATGTGAACAGGACTGGATATGAGCAGAAGCTCATCAGCAGATAAAAGATAAAGAAGTAGAAGGAAAATCCCAGACAGGTCTAAAGAAAGTGTTTCCAGAGCCCAGGAAGGGGAGAGAAGCTGAGTGTTCTGCCTGTATATGAAATACATCTCTCTAGTTAGATTTTTCAGAGATATTACCCTGAAGGGGATGTTGTGACTTTATTTCTTAAGTGTGTCAGAGAGACACTTCTAAGATAGTATATGTATTTCCACTCCCTTTTGTGACAGTTGCAGATTCTCAGCAATGCTTGTTATGAAGTCTTGTTCTCAAGTGCCTTTTAAAAAAAACTGTAGAGCCACACTTATCCCAATTTCTATGGGGACTTGATAGATTTTCTGCATGTGTCATACGACTCTCAACATCTCATGAACAACTCAAGTGTTTTCTATTTAAAAATGGTACAAACCCACTTTCCAAATCAGAGATTGAAACATTGCATTGAAATAATCAATAATCAAAATGTTTGTTCTTTATATCAAAAACAAGTAAACATGTTCTGTTCCTGCAAATGCAAGTCACTCAGGTTTGCCTAGGCTATAGGCTGCAGGACAGGACTTGGTACCCATTTGTCTCTTCCAGATGGGTATTAGGGCCTTTTTCTGCATCACTTTAAGTTGGGATCATTACTGTCGTGTAACAGTACACAGGGGCTCCATTTGAAATTGAGTTTTCTTGGAAGCACTGTCAGACAGGTTTGCTTGGAAGCATTCATAATAAAGGCACCGTCTGCCTTGAGGATCTTCTTTTGTAGATGTATAAGGTGAAGGGTGGTGGGGGTAAGGAAGGGCCCATCATTTGCTGGTGAGCCTGGTAGTGGAGGCAGGGAAAACAGCAGGGATTTCCTCAGTCCCAGCCTGACATCTCTGCTAGAGCTGCCCTCCTGCAGAGCCCCCATCTTGCTGTGGCTCAGCTGGTGATGGCAGCCCCAGGAGCTCTTGCTCAGCCTCTTTCTGGTAGAAAGTTTCTCTTTCTGCAGAGCCTTGAGCCTGACTTGCTAATTGGGCAGCACTGCTTTTGCTGATGGACGTACCTTGGGAGCTGCTCAACTGGTGTCACTTGCTTTCTTCAGTCAGTCTGAAGCAACGTAAAACACTGTGCCAAACTCTGCCAAAACACTGCACATCTGCCAGGTGTTATAATTAGAAATAATCAGGTTCTGGAGGGGTTGTGCTGCAGAAGGCACTGGTATCCATCCAGGCCAGCTCCACATTTGGGGTACTGCTTTGCTGCCAGTACAGCTGAAGTTAACCCCTTAGCATGATGTCTGGGCAGCGACAGTGAGTCTAATTGGTACTGTAGGTGCTAGCCATGATGCACTAGATTTGATATCTTGCCATAATGCCCTTTTGGCATGATTTGGGCGGGGAAAGTAATGGGTGTAGGAAGCATCACAGTCAATCCCAAAAGACTGAAAGCAGCAGCTCACGCAAGCCAGAGCAAACCTGGTATCCAAAGCTGTTATGATATAAGGCTCTTTGGTGCCTCTGGTTCCATATGCAGCAAGCCTATGGCTGCTCTGGTCTCTTGTTTGATGGATGAGCATGAGCTGGCTTTGATACATGGCACCATTTTGACTACTGGCAGAGCTCTCATTCACTATGATACATGACTACCGTTCTTCCATGTATTTTCACAACACCAAGGTGTTATTTTCAATTATTGGATGACTTTCTGTATCCACACAGGAGAGAAATCAGGGAGCTCATTGTCTACAACTTGTGAAACAAATCAGAAGTCTCCTATAAAAAATCCCCACAGTAAGTGGGGTATAAATGCTGTAAGACAGAATTTAGAATCCCTTGGGCCTTACTTGGCACATGGTATGCTAGAGAAACACCAGGCCATTTACTGCTTTTTGGGATAGGAAGAGGGATTTAGACAGGACTCATAAAAATGTTTCCTTTGCGCTTTCTGTTTCAAGCTGGTGCTTCTTGTCTTGTCATTTCAACTTCCTTACTGATTTGTCTCTTCTTTCCTTCATACCCTTATCTCTGAAATTGTTTACACAATTAGCTGTTTCTTGTCACCTTTGGTCCTTTTTCTTAAAATTAAGAATGTTAGGTACCTGGAAGTACTCATGCATAGTTCCTTCTCATCTTTTCCTTTTTCTTGACAGTATTTGTTAGGTCTGTCTCACACCCAGACCCATTTGCTTTGTAATACTGCAATACAGTTACTAAGCAGTATGATTTTATCCAGATTAGTGTAAGTTATTATGATTTATTTTTACCTCAAAGGTGGCATGATTTTGGGAGCAGGGATGCAGGTCTTGCTGTGGCCAGGAAGGGAGTAGATCTCCGTTCTAAGCAGCACTAGAAGCACAGTGCAGTGGCCTTCTCTTCCCTGCCTTGTCTCTAGTGGCTGTGTAAACTCATTCAAAATTGTTATCCCAGTTAAATTGAACACTAAAAATTAATAATAATCGAGAAGAATTGTAATTATTTCTTCTGCTCTTCCTGGAAATTAGGAGAGTTGCTAGCCATGTTTACCTCAAAGCATTCAGATTTCTTTTTTGTTCCTCTGTAAAAGTAAACAGACAACCATGTCTCTGTTCTGGTGTGACAACACAATTAGAAAATTGTATCTTTAAATACCAACTTAATCTAATCTGGGACAAAAACAATAAAAGGCTTTAATCATAATTGCATGGTGCCTGCAGGCTGTCACCAGAGGGCAGAGACAAGGTTGTTCATTGCCACATGTGGATAGTTTAGAAATTAAATCCCCTTTTCACAAAGGCAATAAATTCTGTTCTCACTTGTGTCCTTTCCAAATATTTCAGCTCTGTAACCAGATAGCTCATTTCATCAGCATCTGTCAGAGACTTTCTCATGCTTCTGTCAAACTATGTATAAAGGGGCAAGGAGAAGTGTCTTTATAAAACTACACACGCTTGACTTTGTAACATCACAGCTTAAATTAAATACTAGCTCTAAATATAAACAGGGTAGCAACTTTTCTTTCACTGGGATTTTTCAACTGTTTTGTATTTAGAGTGCACAATATGAATATAAATATAAATATAAATATAAATATAAATATAAATATAAATATAAATCTGAGGATTCATACCACCCTGGATATTCACAGCAAGTATGGGGGGATTTACTGGGAATGCATTTTTGATCAATAAATGTTCTCACACATTATGCATAGAAAACTGGCATGGTTTCAACTAAGAAGAATAAGGGTTTTAAATCCCAAACCAGTAAGGTACAATTTGTACACTGCCTACCCTGTGTAGGAAAGGCAGATTCTCAGAACTTCTCCATTTTCCATTACCTAAGTTGGAAAAACATCACGGATTTTGAGAGCATCAGTGGCAGCCTATGAATTAATTTCTGTTCTTGAGAATACTGTGAGGGTTTTGGCACCAGGAAAACAGCTCAGACTCAGACACTGAAGCAAGGCACTTCAAGGCACACCCCACCCCATCAAGGCACACCCCACCTTGACAAAATCCCTGGCAGCAAGGGGTAGTCGTTGACTCAAAATAGCTCTGTCATTGTTTCCACTTGAGGACTGGCACATGGAAAATCTTAGTAGAGAGGGAATGGGCAGAAGTGCCACAGGCACTGTTTTAGAGAGAAGAGGCTTCCGCGAAGGAACAGGGATTCTCTGGAGTAAGAGGCAGAAGTAAGAGACTTGTAGTCCTTGGGTTTCCTTCAAATATCAGGGACCTGATGGCAGCGTGGGTACCTGATGGGAGGCAGTGTGCTCAGTGTTCTGCCTTTCCATACTGCACACCTCCTTGTTGTAATTTATAAGCAACTTAGTTCTGGTTTTAGGAAGAGGCTTTTATAAGTCCTTGCAATTCTCCCTGCTTGTTTCCTGGATAGCTAAATTGAAAATGAACATCTAAGGACTCTGCACCTAGGGGAGGCTGAAGCTCCTGGACCCAATGATGCCAGGCAGGAAAGATGTTCAAGAGACCAGGATTACATACAGGACCTGAGTGCTGCTCATAGTCTTGAAAGGAACAAGGCAGGCTGACTCAAAAGGACAGCATGGGAGTAAAATGGAATAAATTAATCCTAGAGCACAGACTAAGTATCTAATGTACTTTTTGCTTTAGCATATAATAAAGCATTCAGCTCTGTATGTATTCCTCTCTGAAGAGTGAAAAAAGATTGGAAGAATCCACAGCTTTGAAAGAATTTCTCCTGTGTCTGAACTCCAGTGATGCAGAAAGATGCAGAAAGGTGCTATTTGCAGTATTCCCAGATGTTAAAATCCACCACTCTGCACAATGAAAACAAAGAAGTTAAGCTGAAATAGGACAATGTTCTAAATGTGACACAGAGGTCTCGTACGAAGCTAAGTGGGTATGCAACAAACAGATTCAGCATCACCAATGCTGGTACAGCTGTGATGAGGTTTTTTTGCCATTGAGTTCCCACTTGCTCCCATCTCCTGCAGGTTTGATGATGAGCAAAGACATCAGCAAATGCAGAAGCTCAGCACGCATGAGAGTTTGGTAAGAAGGCAGAGCAGCAAAAAGAGCAAGGGAGCTGTGGTTCTGTCAGTGTGTCTGGTTTTAAGGAGCTATTGGTGCAGGATGCACTTGAGAACTTGAAAGGCAACACTTGCAATTATTTGCAATTCAGATAGTGATGTTTCCTTCTTTTTCCTCTCTCCAGGCTGCTGCTGGCCATGGCACTAGTGCTATCCCCAGGGGATGTGTTCTTCCATGGACATCTCTTTGCTAACAGTTTCCTGACAACTCCATACGAGGGGACATAAGAGGCAGAGGTTCCATCTTGCTTTCTCCTTTCCATCCATCCTGTTGCTTAGATAGCTAATATGATGAGGGATCAGATACTTACGTATTTCTGAACTTATATTTGGGATCAAGAATAGAATAAAATATGTAGGAAAGTAGACTTGTTCTTTCACCCATCCCCTTTTCCTGATCTCCTAAGGACTTAATCAGAGTCCAATTTTCCCCCACCTTACACCAGAATATTTTATTTTTTAATTAGCAAATATACTAGCTCAGGCAATGGAACAAGGGAAGGGAGAAGAACCTTGTCAAAGCATATTACAAATATATTGTAGGGTAATGTTATTCTGACCTGCTAGCTAATGTTCAGGATCTACATTTCTTTATTTACGTTTACATCTTTAAACCTTAAGTTTTTATAAAATAATCCAACTATAACTCTGATCACACTTACCTGCCCACAGTTTTAGATTAGTTTCATGGCCATGATATTGAACCACCTTAAAACAGAGCAAGGTAGTTTGACTGCAGTAACAATTTATTTCAGGGCTCAGTCAGGCTTGTGTTATTTCTCAGTGCATTTTTCATGCTGAACATCTAATACTTAGATTCTGGGTTTTTGCAGTGTCTCTAGCTTTTTACCCCAAAATGCTGTTTTGAACTGTCTCCCTTCAGCTATACCTTAGTGCAGCTTTGGTTTGGGAGAAGTTTTGTTACACAGAGCAGTGCTGCCAGGCTACACAATGAACTGCAAGAAGACTGAAGAATGCTGCTTATTTTGTTTTTGCTTTTTCTAGTAGAACTGAGCCCAGTTTTTCACCTCATAACTATGGAGATTGAATTTCTGACCCAGCTTGCTTCTCCCACACTCTTGGGACAACCAGTACTTCCAGAAAGTTGTTATCTGTCTTCTGAAGTGGATCCAGAGAGGTAGGCAGCAGACAGCTGCTGCCAGTGAAGTTGATTTCTGCCAAGTACCACTAAACAACCAGATTTGGAATCTATAAATGATCTCTTGGGTCTGCAGTTCATCATTTCAGGGCAAGGGCTTAACTGGAGTTAAGCCTTCACTCAGCAAGTGTGGAAACACTTTTAATCAGAAGCAGGAATCATTGGACCAGCTTGCCAAATCAGATTAGGAGCAGTTTATATGACCATTGTAAGTATCATAAAGTGCCTGGACATGGGAAACATCAATATATAAACAAGATACCCCCTGATTATTTTATTATTTTGGCCTGTGACAGTGCAAAGCATTTGAAAGGCCAGATCCTTTGTAGTGCTGAATATCCTTGACTCCAGCTGCACTGTTTGAGAGCCAATATGCCCAGTGACTCCCCAGGAAGGCCCCTCTGGTAACAGTCCCACACTGCTCTTCCTGCCAGGGAGCAGCCACTACCACCCCAAGAATGGAAATTAAAAGAGCAACCTGACTCCACTGAGAACCACAAGACATTCTTTGTATGTAAAATTACTTCATATTCAAAATTTCTGCATAGCTGTGCTGCCACTTACAGAAACATGTTTTCACAGCTTAAATACATTCATCCCCACTGAACCTCAGATCTATGTTTAGGATTTGACATGTCTTCAGGAGATCTTCAGGACCTACACAAGGCCCTGAATATATATGAACTAAAGCAGTGACAGGAAGAATAAACACACTCCTGGAAATTAAAAAATAACTAGATTTAGATCAAACACATGGAAAGTCTGGCTTTTGCCCTAGAAGGCTAATCACTATTTTGAATTTTTTGCCGTGGGAGATTCCTTGTGTAATTGTTGAAAGGCAAGATCAAAACCCAATATCATCTTTTGAGTGCCAGTGTCATGCCTGAGTAAAAACAAGCTGGATCAGCCCTAATGATATTTGCTCCCAGACACGCTGCTGAAGCTCTGACTACATTCGGGATAGGAAAGAATTTTTGTTATGTGGTGAATTGGCAAAACCTTGGGATTTGTCTTGTTCTAGTGCATTGCTCAAGGACCATTTTTTTTTGAGTCTTGTTTCACATTCTTTGACTTTCTGCAGCCTTGTGTTCAGAGCTAAATATTTGGCTTTTCCCACCACTGGGTTCTGCTTTGTTTCTAAAGGTTTCTTCTGCTCTACCAAACAGGTATGGATAGATCTCATTTTACTGCATTACAAAGATACTCTAGCGATGGCAAAAATAATCTATGTTGTTACTTACCTAGAAATAAGATACAGGGAAAGGAGAAGGGCAAGGGGAATAGTAAGCTGCACAGTCAGCTGCAACCTTCAACTTCATTCTCTGGAAAGCAAATGAATTGCAGGATGCTCTAGTGTACAGACGTTTGGTCAAAGTACCCATTGTGTTGGGGCAGCACTACATGTAAGGAGCAGCCTCTCTGCTTTCATGTGTGACTAAATCATTGCCATTGTTCAGTATGAAGCAAAGGAAATATTTATTAAACCTCACAGCAACAAAATTCCTTTATTATTCTCTTGCTATTACAGATAGGAAAATAGTCTGCAGGTCTGATACTTATATTTATTATACTGATACTTTATATTTATATAAGATATACTTACATTTGATTACTCTTGTTATTTTAGATATATTAGTTCCAGATCTTTATGAGCACCCCTAGTTCTTTCTTTTACACAATCTTTGTGTACTTGAGCCTAGCATGATGCCAATGTGAGCTTTGTATTGGACTGACTGAGAGCAACTTTTGACTTGGATTGGGCAGGTCAACAGCTCAATCCAGCAACAGCTACTTGAGCCCATGCTTCTCTAGCTGTTTTTGTCTATTCTGTAAAAGTACTCTTGCTTTAAACAGCAGTCTCTAGCTTGTTACATACCTGTCTTAAAAACCTGTGGTTTGAAACCTACCAAAACTAGATGGCTATTTAAAGCTTGTCTTTTGAGCATATGAGCAAAGTGAAAATTGGAGCACAAAGAGAAGAGTAAATTGAATCTTTCCTCCCAAAGCAATACTAACTTCAGCATGTTATAATAGTAAGCAATGTTTACATTAGTTCAATACCTAGTTCCATTATCTACAGTTACACTGGTCCATTCTGTGGAGTGGTGGGGCACTTTCCCAGATAGACCACTGCTGTCATGCCTTCCCCCAGCACGTTGGCAGTGTGTGTTTGAGTTTAATATCAACTCTTGTGTTCATGGGCTGCCCCATGGATCAGAGGGTGGTGAGGATTCTGGTGCAGGACAGCAGCCCCTGCACAAAGCCAACAGGCGTGACCACAACTATGTGACCAACAAAGTACTCATTGCTGCTATTGACTCCAGCATCATCCAGCATGCAAAAGGGCTCTTTGACAGGCCCCAGATCATACTGAACCCCTTTCACTTAGCTCTCTTTTGCCTCTGTCCTGCTGAACTCCACAGCACAAGTGCTCTGCCCTCAGTTGTGCTGGAGTATTTGTCCTGCTTGGTCAAAAACAGGAGTAAGCTGTGATGGTGCATAAAAGGCAAATGGAGAGGCAGGAACTACTGCTCCTTTCATTGTTTTATTATTGTTAATAATTTATCATAATTGTTGTTTCACTGTTAATTGCTGTTCATCTGAGGAATGCCCATGGAATATGTTTCCTATTTGGAACTGACAGAGAGGAAGCATCTCAAAAAAACCCTGAGGATTTTTGAGATCACAAACCTTAGAAAGATAACAAAATTAGCACACATAATTCCCCTTGATTTTCTTTATGCCTGCAGACAAGATTAGCAGCAGCCCTTGCTTCTAAGAATTTGTTTTGTCTCCTCAACCAAAAAATGCGGAATGCTAAGTGTTAGGTCTGATTTATTATTGTGTATCTTGTTTTTCTTGTGGAAAAGATGGCAAAATTAGAAACAAATTACATGAAAACATCATAAATTACAGAAGCTGAATACTGAGAGAAATTAATAAAACCTGTTTTTTTTTATTTCCTTCATAATTATCTAAAAGTGAGACCTGAAGACTATCCCTAACTGACTCCTTTTTAATACACCTTCACTCTAACTTGAAGTGGGGTGAGGGTTTAAACAGGTCCCTTGTGAGGTGAATAATGAAGCCCAAGTTTGGTGAAACTGCACAGTGTGGTCTCTGAGTGTGGTCTGCAACAGAGCTGTCTGTCCTCAGACAGTTCTTCTTGCGTTACAGTAACTCAAGCAATTCTGTCTCCTAGATGCCAGCTCTCATCTATCCCTGGAATTAAATTCTAGACCAGTAGCCCACATTTTAATAGCAAAACATCTATTCTATCTCAAATTTCTTTTCATTCTCATAGAGAAAAGTTAATGTCTCTAATTTCTGTTGATTTTTTTCCATGCACCCCCTGCTTCTCTCACATGTTCTAACTTGTGACAGAGGCGCTTCTGTGATGAAAGAAAGTAGGACCTGGGAAGAGGCAGGCATGATCTGGGTGCTTCAGAGGATCATCTTGTAAGTACCTTGTCTTTATTGTCTCATGGTATGAACATGAGTCTGTGTCCTTGTTAATCTGGTTGATTCAAGAGGTAGAAATGGGATACACTTGTATCAATGGGTTATCCTTAGGGCTGAAGAATGAGACTACCCATTACGTGTATTTGAAAATCTGTTACTTATGTTCTCAGCAAAAGCTCATAATTTTCTCAGCTCTTTCTGTAAACTCAGCATAAAAGGATTGCATAATGGACACAGCGACTCCCACAACTATTGTTTACATCTGTCAGCTAATCCTTTCTGTGAGTCAGGCGGTGCCTACTGGGTTGGGCACTTGATTGGGATTAGAAACTCATTATTACAGTGATGCATATTGCAGTGCTGCCTGGAGGCCTCAGCAGGATTATGGCCACATTGTGCTAGACAGCATGCAGACCTACAGCTTGTAGCCTATTGTTAGAGCACCCTCACTCTAAATCTGGATTAGACCCCATTTCTTCTCATGGCCCTTGGGGTGAAACATCTAATCCTGTTCTGTTGCTGTATCTTTTCAGAGGAGATGATAACTCATTTCCTACCATCAGTCAATGTCTGTAACCACCTGCTTTTTGGAGAAGAATGCCAGGATGATGTCACCCAAAGGCTGCAGGTAAATGCTGCAGCACAAATAGGACCCAGCATTTTCCCTGTTTGAATGCCTCTGCTATTCAGTGGAATGGTTTTGCAATGGCAGTTTGAGGCTTTTCCAGAAGTGCTGCTGCAACCGGAGGATATGCAAGGTGCAAAGCACAGCAGGTCTTGAGTTGCACCAAGGCTGTTTGCAGCTGTGAGTTGCTTGCTGAGCCCTCGGCTCAGTAAGTGATTTTAGAATCTCCCTTCTTCCCTCTCAGGGTTGCATGTGTCCTTTCAGGCTCTAGGTGCTCCTGCTGAGACTGCAGCTAAGCCTGAGCCTGGTCTGTGCAAGCCCTTCACTCACTGGCACCTACTACTCTACAATGTTGCTCAGGCGTGAAGCTTGACAGGGATAAACTGTATTTATAGATTCTGACTGACCTTATAGTTTCAGGTCAGGGTGAAATTTAACTGGATTTTATCACCCCAGAGAAGCTGCTTCTTGTCTGTCCTGGGTGGTTTGCTATGGTGGCCATACAAATAGCTTGGAAAAAGGCACTGAGTTGTGAACAGGTGAACCCTTTGAATGTTGTCCACTATCTCATTTCCCTTGCTTAGAATACTGCTGATAAGTGGGGCCACTCTGCAAGATGCTCCTAAGAAAGAACAAAGTTGTCTGAGACATCTTTCAAAGACAGGAGCAAGGCCAATTCTTGTTGAGGAATTCTTGAACAGTTTCAGCTTCATCTCTCTCCTTTTTAAGCCCAGAATCCTTCTCCTCAAGCTATTACAATATGCTGGCATTGTTACAGCCATCACAGCCTGGAGCTGGCACACACTGAATTATCCTGTTGTAAACTTTTTTGTCTTATGGGAAATTTGAGACTTAAACATTTACTTGGTCTGCACCTCTTTATTTGAAACTGACCAGTCTGAATCACTCTTGATAAACTATCGTTAGGATTCTCAACCAGAGTTAAGTTCCTATCAGTTTAATTAAAGAAGATCACTGGAGAGACAACTCCTGTGAAATGCTCCCATAGTGTAGAAAGCTACACTGTGAGTGCTCACCTGAGTAATCCCCAGAGGCTGCTATCAGCAGTGTAATCAGAAATGACTGAAGAGCTTCACTTGAAGCTTAGACATCAACACATGGCAAAGAAAAGATGAGACAACAGTGATTGAGAACTAATCATACCCATTGTATCATGAGAATAACAGGAAAGTAAATAGAGAAGGCACTGTAAGGTGGTCTGAGACACAGGTCTGTAGGAATCTGGGCTTCATTGGGTTTTTATACAATATGGTCAGGTTTTTACATACTATTCCTATGCTATTATAGGCACAAGGTCTGTCAGTAAAAACCTTGATAACCAAAGCAAAGTTATATTTTAAAGCCTTTCTTTACCTATTCCATTCTAGCTCTTTCCTTCAGTAGCTTTTGAGGATGTGATACCATGTGAATAGGCTGGATATGAGAAGCTGGAAAAAGACAGCAGGGAGAAGAAAGCATGTAGGGTCAGCATGGAGTTTACTTCTTACTTCATCTTCACTGGTTAATGAGTTAATGGTACTGTCCACAGTGGTATGGACTATACCAGGTGACCTTTGGGGATCAAAATTTATTTCATAGATGTATCTTCCATAGTTTTTGTTTTGTCTTCACAAATTAATGTTTATAGAAACTAACCAGAGATTAGATTAGTGCACTGCTCCCATGGGATGCAGACTTTAGGGTTTAGGCAATGTTCTATGGCTAACAAGAGCCAACAAGTTATACCTGAGTCATTCCCCTGGGTGAAACATACCCTGAACTGACGATGACAGGAGCCAGCTGAGCATCCTCACGGGAGATGACAAGTGTTGACACAGGGGCAGTCATCTCCCATTGTGTCTAACCAAGCAGAACTTGCAGTGGAAGAGACACTGAGGTGACTGATCTTAATGTTTATCCTAGTGGTGATATCAGGCTGCCAATGAGATTAGAAGGATGACACTTAATGTAGTCTTCTGGTAGTGGAGCATAAGCTGCTTAGGAAAAGCTTCTTTTACTTAGCATTTATCGCTTGTTACTGATGTTTTATTACATTGATAGTCATCCCCCCCAAAATTTTTAATGTTCTTACTTGTTTCAGATATAGACATATTCCCTTCAACATTGAACATAATTTGAGAGAAGAAGACTGTAGACAAACTGAATTAGACTTGCTTAGTTATGCTGACATAAATTTAGTGAAGCTTCCTTTTTGACCAGCAAAACAGTGCCTAATGTGCTTTCTGAGCGACTGTGTTTCTTCCTTCTGGAAGCTGTATCCAGCATATGGTGACCACAGATCTCTGGACCTTACTCAGCACAAGCTTACACTGAGCTTAGCAGGATCTCTAGCTTGAGCACAAAACGTCAAATTTGATCATGTAGGGTAAAACACTGCATTTCTTCAAACATTTCTTTGGTCCACTCCCTCCCACATGAGCCAAGCTAGATACGTCCCTTCTAGCTGAAATAGTCTCTTCTTTCCTTTCTTTTTCCCCCCACAAGCTTCTCAGGTATACAAAAGGATAAAGCAGTGTACAGCACTGTCACCTAACGGTGACTGTAATGTGTACTGCTCAGAAGAGTCTCAGGGAGTTGTACAATGAAATTCTACAATAATCTTACTAACGAAGAGCAAATAAGAGCAGTAGTTAACCTATATTTTTCTACCCTACTTTAGGATTCTACTTACACCCAGGATTTCAAATACGAGTTGGAAGTGCACCGCATTGTCCAGAGGCATAATTACAGAGAGCTGTAGTTGTCTCTATCACAAAGTTTTAATTAGCAGGACACATTAAATAACCAGCTGATACAGATCTTAATGAATCATTTATAGGCCTACATCTAAGGCAATTATATATGTAGCTGGTCATACATAATCATTTACGTACTTCTGGGCTTATGTGAAAGGGAATATGCATGGTCCTCATGTGATATAAAGGTGAAAGGGACAGGACAAAACTGGGGCAGCAGCCTACTTTAACCAAATAGCTTTTGCCTGGACCATTGTTGGCAAGACTGGGGAGGAAATATGAATAGGTGGCTTCAAAAGAAATCCACCTTGAGGAAAAGCAGCAGCTATAGGTTCCTGAATTGTTGACTGGTTTGTGTTTTGTGTTTTTAAATCAAGGTGGTTGTCCCACATGAACACTTTATGTGGTGCTGCTCAGGAATGAGGACAGATGCACACCAGGCCATGAACAGGGTTTCTGGGGCAAGCTGGGACTCTGCTGTCTGCAAGCCATGTCTTGCTGTGGCTCCCTGACAGCCTAGCCTGCCTTAGATGTGTCCCTTTTTTCTCCAGCTCTGCTTCCCCAGAAGCATGGATAAGCTCCTCCAGAGCAACCACTGCAGACCCCTAGCAGCCAGATCTTTGCTTCACCAGGGATGTTCCCAGCTCTCTGTTGCTAGCTCCCAGCTACCAGCTTTCTTGTTGCTTAGTATGTCTAGATGAAAAAGTGGTAAACACGCCTGAACATCCAATTGCTTTGGGGCTAATTTTTGCTCTGAGCACTGTTTCAGGGCCAGATTTTCATAGCATTTGTTTGTGACTACTCCTTGATAATTAAAAAGATGTATATGTTGTCTGTTTGGCCAAGTGAAGGTGGCATGGGAGCAGCTGGCTGTGAAAGCGCATTTATTGTCGCTGCTGATTTCTGCAGAGCTCAGTCAGAGTATGCACATGGCATGGTGGAAGACAGGGAACAAATTGTAGTGTAAAAGGTGTAACACGTGCCTCTTCCTCCTCTTTGCCTAGAAGATGCAGCTGGTCACAGGCAGGCTGCTCTCCTTAATCAGCCCTGGTGGCAGGGCGGTCCAACTCACGCAGCATCGCTTAGGAAACCTGTTTTTAGGAGAAGCCTGCCAAGCTGCAGGATGCATATACTGGGCATGGTGCCAGCCCTGGATATTTCAGGAGGTTTATCCCTCCCATCCACTGTGCTGACCTCTATTGTATACTTGCTTCTGCCTCTCCCCGCCCCATGGGCTGTTTTGGTATCCGCCTCAGGTCCTTGTACAATTTTGAGCTGTTTATTTTGTCTCCTGTTTCTTTAACAAGTAGTACTTTAATGACAGTTTATAGATCTGTATTACAGATGTATGGGTAAATACATTATACCAAAAACCACCGCCCAAAACCACCCCAAACTTATTGCATCAAGTAGACATATTTGTCCATGGTCTTTTTTGCCATGTCTGACTTGGCTTACTCTGCTTATTCAGAGCTCCAGTTGGAGCAAAGCCTGTGTTTATCTGATTGCAAGGCAAAACCTAGCAATAAACAAACCATTGCAAATGTATACTTGAAAAGATTAAGAGAGAAGTATTACCAACCCATGTAATATTGTAATCCAAAGTACTTTAAAAGTAGCTTTGAATAATTTTCTCAATTATCCATAGAGTCTGCTGTTAACAGGTTCCCTACCATCAGAGGAACTCTGCTGATCTCAGCAAAACTTCTTTCAGTTTATGTACGGAGTTCTCCTTAAAATTAGAGCTCTTGTAGGAGTTAATATGTTAATCTCCTGATGTACCACAGCAGGCATCTGGAATAGATCTTACTAGACTGTTTACATTGTGCTTCCTTTCAGGCTGGTTAGAAGTGAAGGAGCACTTGTGGCAAGAACTGATGTGGTGTAGGGTTTGACAGCGTCTTTCCACACCTAGTTGTTGCTTTGGTGGAGGAGGGAGGAGCAGAGGCTTCCAGTATGGCTCTCAGTATGGCTTTTCAGCTTCTTCCTGTCAGGGGAGGAGGCAGTCACAGAGCAGGGAGTGATCCCATGCTCAGTTTTCCCCAGCATGTCCAAGGTGGCAGAGGTTTCCTTTGCTGCCTTCTCCTGGGAGAAAATAAGAAACCTAATGAAAGAGGTTTATTTTCTCTCTCTGAGGCAGAATATAGTTAGTATGAGGTTCAATCCTCTGAGCCTAGGGACACCTATACCAGAGAAGCATGACACATGCTCCATCCAACAGGGCAGCTGCTGGGAATGCTCTCAGCACCCTGTCTGAGGGCAGCCTACGTGCTGAAGCTGACAGTCACCCTGGACAGATGGGTGTAATAACTTTGCGCTTTATGGCTGTTGCTATTATTAGCCTCCCAATTCCCCTGGGAGGTAGGGAAGTGCTGTTACTTATTTTATAGGGAGAAATTGAGCTGTGGTGGGATGAGGCCACACGGGGAGTCAGAAGCAGAGACACTCTGCTATCAGACCCTCCTCTCCTTCCTTATCAGCTCTGCCTGATCTGTGTGCACAAGTAAGATTTGTGGAAATGCCTCCTGAGTGACTCTGAAGGGTGGGAAGGAGCCAGGGAAGTGGGAAGAGTTCTGCCTGTTCTCAACACCAAAACTAGGCTGCCTGAAAGCCCTCAGTACAGTGAAAGATGATAGTTTTGCTCTAGTGCCATGTTTTCAAGTAGAGCAGATTTTTGCCAGTTCTTGTTAGACTTTCAGTATTGGTTTTCTGGCCACTGCCAACTCTGTCTGGGCACAGGTCCATGTTTACTCAAGCTCCACAGCCAGAAATATGGTGAGCTCTGGTTCACGCTAGTGTGTGGTTGTGCTGAATGCATCAAAATGCGTCATCAAGAGTCACCAGCTTCATCAGGTACGAGCCATGGCAGGGAAATCAGAGAGTATGTAACACAACATTGAGGAGTGTTACAGGTCTGGAGCCAGAAACCCAAGAAACCCATTCAAACATTCAAAACACTCTGAATTTTAAAAACACTTTATCAGAAGGCTGGTTCCTAAAGTAAAATGCTTTGCTTTTTCTCTTTTTTTTTCTCTTTTTTTTTTTTTTTTTTTAATGCCATGTTTTGATTTCTGAGCTGGATCAGAAGCACAGTTTATTTTACAAGAGCCAATGGTACCAATTAAAGCCTGAGACTTTCAAAGCAGCACACAAGATTCAACTACACATCTTCCATTAATTATCTCTTGGCCAAGTTAACTCTGCACAAGTAATATGTCACAAGCTCATTTTCTGCCATTAAATTCAGCAGATATGACCTTGATCCTTTCTGAGAGCACACCTTCTCAGTAATAAAATGCTGTTTCATTGCAGGCACTTTTTGAAGAATGCCATTTTAATGTCAGGTTATGCTGAAGAATAGTCCAGCTCCTGCTTTTTTGGACCTTCTGAAGCAGGAAAGAACTAACAGCCTGCATTAGACCTCTTACCAGTGCAGAGGCTGGCCTAAATGTGTCTTTGTTGACCTTCTTCTTCTCTTGGTACAGCAAAGAAATTACCTTAGTTTCAAAAAAGCTGACATGTAGGTGCAGCTGGTATGTTTTAGCACTTCAGTTGTATATTTCTAGTACACAAATAATTTGGCAGCTGTGATTTTACATTCTTGACTCCTTGATGTGCTTAAAAAGTTTTGGGATCAAGTACTCTGGATTCCAAATCCAACATTTTGGCCTCCATGGTGAGGCAGCTTTGCCCTGGGAAAAGTGTCCTCTGCCTCTTACAGCCATGGTCTGCAGTCATACTATTGAACTAGGCTTGCCACTGTTTTCCACCTTCAGAAATTGTTTTGTGTCTTTATGCTCCTGTTCCCTCTCCCATCCTTCCATATAAAATTCAGGGGCTAAAAGAAACCTATTTCCAGTGCCCACCTCTATGCATTAAAACCCAGCAATACACTCCAGCAATGACAATTGATGCATCAGCTTGCTCTGCCATGGGTTTTTTTCTGAGAAGAAAAAAAATAAAAAATGCTAAGTTTGGAATAAACCCATAACATGTTAGGGTTGCCATTTAAAAAAAAAAAAAAGGTGTAAAAAACCAGCCACTGGTGTTTGCTACATCCTTGCCTTACCCTTCACCAAAAGCAGTGCTGACAGAGCACAATATTGAACAGGCGAGTACATTGCTTAGTCCATCTGGCTGTCCGGTGCCTCTGAAGACAACAGCTGGCCTCAAAATGGGAAGGAGGTAACCTGCTGAGTGAAGGTGTCCAGATAATAAATTAGCCCCCCCAAAACTGAGAACAGCAAGAAAGAAATTACTGTCCAAAAATTTACGATAAAGGGCTGAGGACTATGCCATGTTAAGCAGCCTCTTCTGTGGGCATTACTAGGCATCAGCAGCAAACACAGCAGGTTTTCTACTAGCTCCTGGGAGGTCCTCCAGCAGGATGGACATAGAGATTGTGAGGTAGTGAGAAGCACCAGAGCCTCAGCATTTTAGAGGTGATTGTACCTGTATAGGTTTGTCCTGACAGACACCAGCTGGAGAACATGCCATGTGGCTCAGATGGGCTCTGCAATCCTGTTGGGATGCTATGCTAATTCAGGCAGTCCTAATGGAAGGCTGCAGTTAGAATTTCTTTATGTGAATACCAGTGGGTTTATTGTGGGGTTTTATTTTTATTATTATTATAATAATTGTCACTGCTTGTGAAGAAACTGCTTTTTCTTTTACAGCAGCTCATTTGAGACTAGGAAAAAGTTGACTTGGAAGGCTTGATCTTCTTGCTGTGCAGGCACTGACCTAAGAAGAGCTGGATGCAGACAGAGCCCAGCTGAAGCCAGAGCAGCTGCGGGAAAGTGTGGAGTTTTTCCCTCTCCTGGAGTGACAGTAAGATCAGAGGTGGGATTGTGTGCCAGTGGTTGCAATCTAATTTCAACTGCTTGCTTATATGCACTGGACTGTTGTATCTGTGTGGCACAGGGGCTCTGAAGCACCCCTCTGAATTGCTGTCACAGTGTTCAGGATCTCTACCCCCACATTCATCCACAGCTACAGGCACAGAAAAACAATCAATCTCTTGGACTGACAAAGCTGCAGAGGCTAAAAGCTTCTGTTTCAAGGCTATCAAGGATGAGTATTGCACTTTGCTTCCTCCACATCCTAGAGAGCCTTTCCTAGAAGGGCTCTGTGACATGCTGCAGCACAGCTCTGGACCTGGTTTCCCACAGGCATAAATATGAGTGCAGGTGAGCAAAGGCTGATAATGTCTTAACCAAACCCATGGATGAAGAAATAGCTACATTACAGGAATGTCTTAAAGTGAAATACTCTAAATATTCTGATGAGCTGAAACACTACAGCACTGTGAACTGTGCACATTTGCAATGCACTGCATTCAGAGAGCACTAAAAGAACGTAAAGATTTTGGGAATAAGAGGAAACTTTTTTTAAGGTGATTTCTAATAAAATAAGGCTTACATAGTCATATTATCTCTCCCTCTCTGCTGACTTATACCCTCCCCATTCTCCACAGTAGCTTTTGCCTCTATTAGGGTCACTGTTCTCTGTCAAAGACAGCAATGATCCTGTGAGGTCTGTAAATTCCAGCAGTGCATTTTCACAATATGGGGAGAGATTTGGGGAGGTGCTGCCTGTGGACAGTCGGCATTCACACAGTTCTGAGTTCTGCTAGAACCAGTGGCCATGGCCAACCTCTTTTCAGCTGCCCCAGCTGCTGGCTGATGTAAACTTCCAGTGACGGTTTTCAATCTTTTCCCAGGGGACCAACCTCTGGTTTTCTTTGCTTCCTTGTGAATAAGAGAATAATCTTCAAAGTCTAAGACACAGGTTGGCTTCACAGATGACTTCCAGGCTTATCTTAGTGTCTGTTTTAAGCCAGGAGAAATATTGGTAGAGTCTGAAGCTGGCATAGTCTTGCCTGACTCTTATGCTCTCGGGAAACCAGTTATCAGACAGAATTTTAATGGCTCTTATGGGTCATATGAAAGACCAGAGACATCAAAGGGAATTCTTAAACAGACTTGTTTTGAGCTTTATACAATGTTATTTTCCTGCAGGAGAAATATAAACCCTTGCATGCTGCAGAACAGTTTGGCTGATGGATGCTCTGGGAAGATGGTGCTGACAAAAGCTGTCTCTGTTGCTGGTTCTTTCCTAGGGTGGGTTTGCATTTGCTTCCTGTGAAGACAACCTGGCTCAAGGATTGTGCTCCTGCCCTGTGAAAGAAAGGGCTGCACATCACACTACCTCTTGTCCTTCTGGATGGAGCTGTCTCTGGATTTGCAGCTTAAAAGCTGAGTGCTGGCAAGGGGACAGAGGCAGGTCAATGATCATTGGAGGGATAAGTAAGAAAGTAGCTTAAGGTAAAGCTTCAGAGAGCTCACAGTTGCTGTTAGGAGGAACAAGCAGTGATGTCTTATTGGCATATCTAATTAGAAATTGCTGGGAGCTACTGGACTGGACAGTCTCTTCAAATGCCAGCAACGCTGCAGGAGCTGGATGTAAATGTTCTAATTGATATAAAGATGGAAGCTGCTCCACTACAAAGTGACATTTCAGATATTGTGGGAATGGATTATCTGAAACATCCTCAATGAGATCTGTTTCCCTCAACTCTTTTGACTCCTGTCAGAGGTGCATGTTTGAGCTCTTCTCTGGGCAGATGGCTTCTACAAATAGAACTGGCTTTGAAATACAAAGTTTTGCTGGATTCATTATATGCCTTCTGACTACAAAGCTTTGTACTTTCCTCTTTAGTTTTAAATAGTCACTTGGCCCCTTTCAGGCCTGTTACATTGGAGGCAGGTGCTGCAGTGGATGTGACTGGGTGAGGCACAGCAGTGGTGCTTCTTTAAGGTACACTGAGCAGCTGTATGCCTGCCTCACCTCTGCCCACATCCAGCCAGAAGGTACATGATTCCTACAGTTAGGTGTGTCTTAGGGAGCTCTCTCTGTCAGGGACTTTCCTGTTTTTCCACTTCCTCAAGGAGAGAGGTGGCTTCACTAGCCTGGCCCTGCATCTCTTGTTCTCCCAGGATGCAGAGAGCTGTATAAGGAGTAGGATGGGATGGAGTGGGAATGGTGTTTGTAACAGGAGTTGTTCTGCCCATTTAGGCAGAAGTTCTCCTCATTGAGGACTTCACAAGAAGCTTCTTTCCTGAAAGGGAGGATTTTTATGAATTAATCTTTATAGAACTTTATATTGGACTGACCTTCTAGAGCATGATGGTTTTCCACATCAGCTCAGCAAGTGGATACCAGTTGTGAGAAATTATTGTCAGCATAAAGCAGTCATTGTGACTTTGCTTTCATTGTATGTACTTCAACTGAAGTGATGGGGTTTAAGTGTCACATCTCACACTTTTAAGAATTATTGGAGCAACTTAAAATAACACAAGTGGGAGACCTTTATCTTTGTATTTGCTTGCTACACAGAGAGATGACATTTTGATAGCCAGAGGTTCTCTGGGGAAAAAAAAAAGTTACTTTGGAGACTGAATTATCAGGTTAGTCAAATTGTTCATATGCACAAAATGGGGGGGGAATTGAGCACCCAAACTTCAAAGCAGCTGGACCATTCTTTTCAACATCTTCTGACTTGCCACAGCTTTGTATCAAAATTCTTCAGGTTCAGTTTGAAAGTTTTAAATGCTCAAATCCAAAATATTTAAACAATACAAAAGGTCTGCTGCATCCACAAGCTACTTTTTTCATTATTTTTTAAAATTTATTTAAAACTAGCATCAAGCTGAAATCTTCACAATCTTCACCCTGCTCTGGTTGCCTACAGCATATGGGTAAGCTGGAGACAGAATTTTCTGAACTGAAAAGTGTTTAAGCAGAAAACTTTGGTTGTTCACCAGAACCTCCTCTCTCAGCAGCTGGATCCTTTATGGATGATAACAAGCAGTACATTACAGCATTCCTCCATGTATTTTTGAACTGAGAAGCTTTTGTCGCATTTTTGTCTTATCGGCAGTACACTGTAAAAAATGTCAACTCTTTCCAAACCTTTTTTGTTTCATTGGAAGGATTATTCTTAATTTCAGCCCTGGAGTCAGTTTATGTGTGGTTTGATCTTCTGTTCTTCCTTTCATACAGATGCTATCAGCATGGACAGCAGAGCAGCCCTGTCACACAGGATTAATGGCAGAGTGTGGTATTGCTTCTGGAACACTAATGTCGTACCATATGAACAAACACTGAAATTGGGATAATTTTTCTAAACGTTTCAGCATTCTAAGTACAAAGTAATAACCCTGTCAAGAACAATATTCACTGCTGTCTCATCTGTCTGTGCTGGAATTAGTGGAAATCTCTGAGGAAGAACACAGGTATGTCAGTGTTGGAAACAGAGCATGTGGTTGTATTCGAGCAAAAAGCAAACAAATCTCTCAGTCACAGTAGATGGAGAGAAACTTAATGCTGCTTGGAAAATCAGCTCTGTTTTGAATATATCATTTGTCTTGGTTTCCTTATGAGAAGGATAATGCAAAAATGGGTGATAGATAGATGTATATGCATTAGTATATCAGACAAAATGTGTTGTAGAATTCAGCAGAAGATGAAAACCACAGTCTGTGAAATCAAGAATAAGGGGAGGAACAAACAGCAGACAGTGAGGAAAGTGTTACTGAGTACTCTCTGCCTTAATACAAAATCAAGGAGGAACAAAACCTTGATGAAGAATGAGACTTAAAAATATTCCAGTTCACCTCAAAAGAAAAAAAAAAACAGAAATAAATCTGAGGCATTGCAGGGGTGAGGGAAGGTTGCTCAGCCATTTTTCTGATTTGTTAAACAATTTGCCTCTAGGTTTCCATGTGTGTTCATTTGTAGAGGTGCCAGGCAAAAGATGTTTGATGCTGAAAAAATTGTGAAAATCCAGCTCTTCCTAGCTGCCCCAGGGTCACTGCTTAGAGTGTTTGAATTTTGGAAATGTCAGTGTGAAACACTCACATAGAAAAAATAAATGCACAATTAACACTGTTTATCCTATCTACTCAAAACCAGTTTGGGCTCTAGTCATCTTTGAAATAAAATCTTCCTCCACAACATATTGCTGCCAGTAGCATGTGTTACAGAGCATATTTAAGACTTCTTTGGAAGAAGACAAGATCAGACACTGCCAGAAATCAGATATTCAATTAAATTGTCTCATGCTTCAAGCCAATATGACAGGGGTACCTCTTAATGAATAAAAAATTGCTGCTGTGGCAACATCTGGGAATAAATGATTATGGAGAGAGAATTTTTACATTAGCAATGTGGTCACTTGCATGAATATAACAGTAGGATCATGAAAGTAAAGTCATGAATGTGAGCAGTGTTTCCCTTGAGCACTCCTCAGCCTTCAAACATGGTCTAGCCTGACCTGGAAAAATCAGAGGAGAGACAAAATTCGCTGGATTGAGACGACAGCTTTGCAAAAAGAGGTTGTGTTCCAGCTATGGCTGTCCAAGAAGTGGCTGTGCTGGGGCTTTGAGTGTTGGTTTAACAACAATGCAGGTTTGTGCCTTCACTCCTGCTCCCCCTTCTCCTTGTCTGGCCAAATCCACCTAGAAGGCTGACCCAGCTCTGAACTCTGTCATAGAGTGGAGCTCATGCCCTCCTCTTCCCCTTTTGCTTTCTCCACACTTTTTCCCACCAGTTCAGCTCTCTGCTGCCATTTGTGGTGCAACCAGTGTCCCCAGTGTGGCTGGGGATTACTGTGCGGGGGCAGGGACATACTCCAGGGAACAGAAGATTTTCTGTGCCTGAGGGTGGATGTGTGGAGCAGTGGTTATTTCATTTGCCTTTGGATCTAACTTCCTTGTTTTAGCTATTGTCAAACAACTGAAAGGACCGACATTAGCTGCCTGGTTCCCATTAGCAAAGGCACTTTTAAATCCCGTTGCAATCACTTTGTTTTCTAACATATAACTAAAGGCCTTTTTACCATTTCTTTCTGCAATTGGAGCCATGCAAACAGAAATCAGGCGTATGCATCTTGCTGATACCAGTATTTTGAAACCCTTTCCAAATACTTTTGCCAGTGACTGCAGAAAAGCTTTTATATCAGTAAGAATGTGTATATTGGGCTTTCTTCCAGAAGCTGTGAGAGGGGCACAATATGTGCTGCTGGATTATTTTACCAACTGAATAAATGTCATCTCTTTTCCAAATAAGAAACTTGGGCTATGGCAGGAAAATTATTTCTGTGTTTAAATGCATTCTACACATCCTGAGCAGGAACTTCTTGCCTTTATGGGGCATGGATGCTCAGATATGTGCAGACAAAACAGCATTGTATTTCTTAATGTGGCAGGTTTTAACTGTCCAATACTGTGCATGCTTTTCCCTGGGATGAATTGTCTCTTTAAAACCACAGCAGAGACCAAGAGGAATATGTGAAGATTTACAAAATCTCAAGCTGGACCTCTGATTTTAGGCCACGTGATTGAAAATCTGAATCCTGGGTTTTTACCCCCACATCCCCTCTTGTTCTGGAGGATGATTGGGCTATATGCTGTTTTGTTTAGGGTGACGGGTTATTGCAACCAAAAGCCTCACTGAGACACATGGTCCTTCTATCTGCTGGTATGTCACTGGGGCATTTTTCAGTCACACAATGAGAATGTACCAGGAGCAACAAATCTCAAGAAATGCATGTTGAGGTTGAAAGCATAGAGTATAAAGAAGGAAGGAAGGAACCACATTAAAATAAAGGCTTCTGCTTGTAATTAGGAGATTAGTTAAGTGCTGTGCTCTGCAGCTCTGGAAAAGCCATAGATAGCAGCTGAAATGCCCTGGGAAGGACTAATAACCACCCTGGCACTTAGGAACCAGCCTGTGTCAAACTGTGAGTGTTCCCTGAAGTGCAATGTTGTGTGGACCCTGATGAGCTTGTCCTTCAAGACAGCCACCATGTCTCCTCGCTGTGCTTGGTGAGGGTACCACAGATGTGCTGTACAGATGGTGACCCCAGGGAGTCCAGCTCCTACATGCTGATCTGGATGCCTGAGCCAATGGGGCTGTGCAGTGTGTGCAGCATCCTGTGACTGCAGAGGCTGTGCACCAAGCTTCTCCACCAGTTCCTTTTAGAAGAAAATATCCATATAAATCTATTCCTCTTCTTCCTCACTGTAGGACTTTGGAAAAGGCCAAGCTGTGTCTACCATCCCTGCAGCTCCATTCCTGGCAGGACAGGGTAATTGCGGATGCTGGTACTCACAGCAGACACTGGTACCCACCCCTTGGGGCAAACCTGTGGCACACCACTGCTCTCTGCTCACCAGTGGGTGAAGCACATCTGTCACACACCCTTGTTAAAAATGCAAAAGTTGGGGCATTATAAGAATAAAAGCAATGCACTTCTCTCTGAGTACACTAAGTGCCTTTTGCTTTTGGGGGTAACTCCTCTAAAGCCTTAATGGGCCTTGACTGGCGATTACTGGGGTGTGTAGAGGGAGGGTCAGAAGCAGTTTCTCAACAAAGGAGCAAGTGGATTTGGGCTGGCTTTTAGCACAGCATAGAATTAGACTGGTTTGCTCTAAAGCTTTCCTAGAAAAACCTTGAATTCATTCTCCTGTTTGCCTCTTTGCTCAGTGGAGTACAGAATATGTTTCTTTTGAGCTTGCATGGAGTTTCTTTCCCATTGTCAGCAAATGGGACAATGCTTTTGTTCCCAGACAATTTTTAATTTTTAAAGCTGATGAGTTTAACGCTTTGACAGTGTTAAACATTTAAATGCACTTTCTTCATATCCAACTCAGTTGGCTCATCTGCAAAAGTAATCCCCAAAACAAACTGAAAACAATTCTCTTCACATGCAGAAAACTTGGCCAAAATAACTTTTTTCCTTCTGTGATCAAAACAGAAACTATGTAGTTTGGTTAATGCAATGGGGTTAGATTTTTTTTTCCTCCCTGTAACATAGCTTCAGTCAGTTGTCAGCCAAGAGATATGTTTGGATTTTTCATCCCCATGTGGATTTGTGGGAACACGCACTAGGAGACCAGATCAACACTGTAATAGTGCCTGCATTGATCATACACAGTGTTTATGTGGACTCCAGCCATCATTCATTTCTTCTCTGGCATCCAGAGGCCATAATGGATTATTTTGTATAATAATCATGATAGTACTTAGCTGTTGTCTAGCATTTGCAAGGCATTTTAGGAAGAAAGTGAATATAATTATCTCAGTTTTACTGTTGTAAAGTATAGGCTCAAAGATACGAAATGATTTGTCCAGGTCCATGAACACCATGACATGGGAGGATTCAGGGACTTCCTAAGACAAAACTGACATTTAGATGGGAGTCCAAATATAGGCAATGGGCTGTCACCATCACCACAGAGCTTCTGTGCTTGGGGGTAACAAACTTCAGGCATTGTGAGTCTGTGGAGAGCTTATCTCACTGCCTTAAACTCAGCTGAAGAAAATCACAGGATTAGTCTTTAACAGGGCCTAAACCATCTGTGCTTACAAACTGTACTTACAAACCATAAAGCCCATGCAGCATATGCTCAGCAGCCACTTACAGGCAGCTTCCTTCAAACAAGCCCTGTCCACAGGGGAAAAGGGTGAGGGCAAAGTGTATCATTAGCCCTTCCCTTCCACAGTCCTTGTAACTACAGGATAAAACTGTGTGTGTGCTTAACCCACACCTCCTCCCAGGAGGTAAGCTCCTGTCTCAGGGTAAACTTCTGTCCTTTATTTACAGCCTCCTCCAAGAATCCAGCAGCTGTCAAGTGTGAGCCTTGCTAGCCCTCAGGTACGGGAAATGTTATTTTACCTTTGCAACTGACATCAGCCTTGAGGTATTTCAAGATACACAACAGGGAACTCTAAAAGGAGAAAAAGTTGCTTGTTTGGAGAGGTGTTTTGACAAGTTTCTAAATGAGATACAGGTCATTTGAGAGCTTGTGATGTGCTGTTTCTGTAATGCTTGTTTCTCAGCCTTTAGGCATCTGCAAATGTGAAATATACTTGAAATTACAACAATTGGAAGAGGCAGTTTGGTATGAAACTCCAGTAGATAGTTGGTTGGATAAAGTGGATAAAGCATAATCTCTGTGAGTACCATAAATAATTTGTCTACTCCCAATAATGGGAGAGGGTAGAGAAAAGTGAGGATTATGGGTTGATTAGAGGGAAAGATTTCCCACAAACATTTCATGATTTGCTCCTACCTTCATCATGTGAAAGCAGGCATCTATAATAACTTTGCAGTTCCTGAAAACAGCTGCTCAGAAGTCACAGTGGGTTCACAGGAGATCTTTGCTCCCCTGTGGAGGCTGCCATCCTTGTGGGGTGAGTCCTTAGTTATCCTAAACCAGTCATAACCTCTTGCAAGTGCATTCCTCAGAGCAGAGAGTTGGCCTTCCCCCTTCCCATCTTGCTGTGCCCTGAATTTCTGACTCACCAGGGGACCTGTGCTGGACCTCACTGGGCCATGTCAGGGACCCATGCGATGATGAAACATACCTCATGGCAGAGTTCGGAAATGTCAGTTCTCGTTACCATTAATCTTTAAAAATTATTATCAATCTTAAAAAACAAAAATGTCTTTCTCTTATATGTTGCTGCATGTACCATTGTTGTTGAACAATGTAGACTGTAGTGGTGTGATACCTCTTCAAGAAAAAGCATTCACAGCAATGTAAGTTTTTCTGGAGCTGGTTCTTACTCGATTTGAGGTGAACTGGGTGGAGTTTTTTTGAGGGATTTTTCCTAATTTATTTATGAGCATTTCAGCAATACTTTTGGTCAGTCAAAGAATGAACAGAATGCTGTAGTGTTTTAAAAAATGGAGCTTTGATCAACTTTTGAAGGAAAATCAAGCAAAAGAAATTGTAAATGCTAGGACAAAGGAAAGGGATTGACACTACATTAGACTGCTCAGTTCTTTAAATGTTATCTTATGCCAAAATCCCTATGTTTTGTTTTCTTACTTTTAGGGGAAAAAAAACCCCAAACAAACCAACCAAAAAAATTCATCTTAAAGTGGCTTCTTTTTTGATTTGCCTACAAAGAGGAAGTTCTCACTTTATATCAGGGAATTACTAGTCTCGTATTTTAATTTTGCTTTGCAATAGGGCAAGCCTGTAGCTCACTAATGCCTTCCCCAGTAGAGGGAAGGGGGAAAAAAATCGTTGCCTGCTTATATAAGAAAAGAGTGATGTAGGGAACCTGTTTGCAAAAGTCCCTTTTCCTGGAACTGGCCTGGAAGGTGATGGTTTAAGAACTGTTCCCTGCTGAGATGGCTAGGGCTGCTTGTTTTGCTGGCCACCCACCCATGAGTGGATGTGGTAGTGAGACCACAGGAGATGCTGGGAGCAGGACCTCAGCTGTGGCAGTGTGCATGGTGAAGATGGGAGCTTGTGGTGCAGAGGAGAGCTGTGTGAATGACAAGGTTTTTGTCTACCTGCAAAAAAACCCTTGAAAAAAAAAAAAAAAAAAAAGCTTTAAATGGAAAAACTGTGAAAGTCTTTACCTGTGAGTTTCTGTGGTCAAATAATGCTGGCTGGAAATAAGACGTGCTTTTTTATTAACAGAAATGTAAGTAGGCCTGAAGTGCTGGCAAGAAGCAGAGGTGTGAATGGATGTACAGATAATCTTCTCTAATCTTTTTCCTGCCACTCTGTTTTGAAAGAAGCCCCCATGAGTGGGGACAATGGAGAGCATGGCTTATGTCTTTGCTTTCCTTTTGCACATGTGCCAGAGGGAAATGTCATATTGTAGAACCTGTTCCTCCTAAAATTGCATGGACAACAGTACCATGAAGAATAGTATTTAAAACCCACAAAATACTTGTTTTCTTCTAAAATCAGAACTGACTTTTAAATTGCAAGCAAGGACAAATGACTACAACCCCTTAGGGATTGTATTCAGATGCACTGCATGACACAGCATGGACACAGTGAGTGCCAAAGCCACTTGTCACCATCTCACAGCATCAGGATGCAGCAAGCATGGTTACACTGTGAGGCTGAACCCCTGCAAATAGCCAGCCAGTCTGAGCGCTCTGCACCTTGAGGAGATAAACTGTCATTCCTGAACTACCAAGTAGGAAGAGGATTTCACTGGTGACAGACAGAGAGAAGCAATTACTTAAAACGGTAGAGTAACTTGGAACAGTTTTATGCTGGACATGCCCCCAAGGGAAGACTAAAGGGCTGGCTTATTTGACAGCCACTGCTGATCTCAAACACATTTGTCATCTTAGATTTCACCTTTAAATTGTTTTCCCATATACTCATACATATATCCCTTATGCAGGTTTGTCATGTTTTGGGTGAGAATGAAAATTACCACTGGATGAACAGTCTTTCCTTGTGTCTGTCCTGTGGGAAGCCTGCTATTCCTGTTTCTTTCAGTTCTGAGCAAAACATAGTATGTACTATGTATAATCTTACTGTACATAAAGCATGCCAACACTGTTGTGCTTTTTGGAGTGGTGTAGTGCAATGTGAGAAGAAGCTGTATCTGCTGGCTGGGGGCTAACTTGTATTCTTGTATTGGCTCTGTATGCTTTTATTACTGCCTAAGAGTAATCAAGACAGAGATGCTAGTCCAGACCACTAAAAAGGTTTGGTAGCATCTTTCTGTTCTTTCCATTTGTGGCAAGGTAAAGGTTAGGTCAGTGTTAGGATGGCTGTTTCAAGCAGTAAGAGTATTTGGACTTGGAAACAGAGCATCCAGGGAAGTTCTAGAAACTTTGTCATGGGTGGTTTGAGGAAATGTTTTAAAAACCTGTCAGTATTCCTGTAGAGATTGCATTAGCACAAAGGGCAAGATCCAATATCTTGTAAAGAGAGGAAATTCTTCTGTGTTGGCTGTGCAGAACCAAGGTGCACTTGTGAACTGGTGGTAGCACCCTTGGCTGGTGTGGAAGTAAGTGTTTAAACCAAAGAACTGCCTTGAGGGCTCTGGCCCTGTCTCTGCAGTGAAGTATCTCATCTTGCATAGCTATCAACGACAGACCCATTTAATAACTGAGCAATTACAAAGTCCTCTGTCGACTGGCATAACCTCCCCATTTCTGGCAAAGAGCTGTTGAGAAACTTTCTGAGATGAAGATTGCACATGCACCATTCTGTTTAATAGCTACCAGACTCCTTAGCCTGCAGGAAAATCTCTTTCTGAAATCATTTGTGCATAGGTTTAGGCTGGCAGTTTCTCAGAGCATCTTTGGCTTGTGTCTTTTGAGAAATCCTGAGGATCTCCCTTGAGAATCTCCCTTTCATGTCAGGCACAAGTCTACACATCTGTTACAGAACTCCACTCTCTGCACACGGGGACACGGGGGCTGCAGGAAGAAAGTCAGGAAGGGTTTTGAGTTCAATGGGAAGTTGGTGCTGCTGCTGGCACACAGCAGAGGAGTACAGGCGGGTGGCTGCCCCTGGCTAAGCAATAGTCAGTTGAAATATAGGGGCTGCCCTATTCCTTAGTGTCTGCAAGAGGGGAGGCTGATCAGCTGAATCTTGCTTCTCCGTGGGGCAGTGGTGCCTGCTAAGTCCTAGCTGGGGTCCTAATTCAGCTTGTTGCTGAAATCAGCAGGATAGAGATGATCTGGAAGAAGTGGGTGGTGTGGCATCCGCCTGCCACGTGTTCTTCCCTCCCACTCATGCTGGAGGCACCACCAGTGTTTCCCTTCCAGCTGGCAAGCCGGTGGCCTCATTGCATCACTCATTCCCACTGCTTTTAGAGTTGTATGTGTTTGAGAAGCAACACACTGGAGTCATCTCCCTGAGCCTGCTTGTCGAAACAGTTGGCAGCAGTTTCCCAGTGGGCCTGCAGGGACGGTGATACCTGATGCTAGCGCTCAGCTCCTTCGATGGGTGTGTTCTTTGCAGTACACTGCACATGCTGCAGCCCCAAAGGCTCCTCTGCCAGGGATGTGCATTTCACACCTGCTTGACTGCTACAGGATTACAGCCTTGCTCTGTAAATGAATTTCTGTTTCTGTGATTAGATGCTAGCCCTCCGACTTACCCAGCAATATCAGCAAGGCCCTCTTCAGGTTTGCTGCTTGTTCCTAGCAGCTGGAGATAGCACTGGGAGATCCTGCGAATTCTGCTTTTGATCTGAGCTGTTACTGCAGTGCAGCACATTGAATTTTGAATACAGAAATTACATGGAATGGCCTGATCCTAGGTGAATTCCTGCTCTGTCTGGCAGCCTGTTTGCTGTCATGTTTTTCCCTACTGCTGTCAAAAAGATACCTTTTGCAGGCAGTTGACTGGGTGGGGAAGGAAAGAATTGCAGCACTTGGTACTCTCTCCATAAAAATGCCAACTTCCCATTCACTTAAATTTGCCCTAAGCATCTTTTTAAAATGTGGTTCATTTTCTCTCTTTCAGAGTTTTAGCTGGCACTTATCATCCTGGTATGGTACTTAATCAGTCCCTGTCTGAATTGTCTGTAAGGATAATTGATGTTCCTGTCTCCAACAAGCTGAAAATTGTTTCCACCCAGCCTTTGACATATAAAGGGACTTTGTTTTCTGCAGTGGGTGTTCTTGTCTCATAGGCAAATGACCCTGGCTGTAAGGCTTGCAGAATGGAGTGCAGCTGCAGACACCTGCCCTTCCTCCCAGGCCAGGAAAGGTGTGGTGCCCTTTCTGGATTAAAGCTAAGTCTCCAGAGCTCATCCCATGCAGGCACTGTACTTGTTGCAGGGGTGCGTTTTGCTCCAAACTGTTTGATCGTGTCTTTTCTGAAGGCGGTTTAAAGAATCCTGTCTGAGGAGTACTTTCCAAATCATGCTGAGTTTCACTTCAGGATGCAGCAGCCGGCGTATTCATACCTGGGCAGGTGAAATTCTTTGGGTACCAAAAGATCAGTGGAGATCCAGACTGGTCACACTGAACTTACTTGAACTTCAGCCCTTTCAATGGGAAGGTAATTAGTCTTCTGAACAAATGAGTCAGAAGTTCTTACTGCCACTTTTGAAAATTTAAACCAGCCTAGTGCTGCTGACATGCCTTTGGTGTGTCCAAGTATTGCAACATCTTTGAGCTGGTAGTGTGACTGGGAATCAAACTGCCATATGCAAGGTTACAGCTACAAAATCTTTAGTAAGACACAAAATTTTTCTTTCTGAATTAAAAAAAAAAATAAAACTGCAATCTCTTTAGAAGTCCAAACTGTTTCCGAGTCAACAACAGAAATGCCTGAGTCTGAGTGGTGCCTAAGACAACAGTCAACTTCTCATTAATCCTATTCCTCTCAATGCAGTATTGTAGCCTAAAAATTATGCAGTACCCAAGAGGGGTGTTGACCTCTGCAGACCGTTTTTCACAAAGGCTGGTGAAAAAAACACCCACTTCTCTTGTTCCATCCTCCCTGGATGCCCACCTTGTGTGTCTATGAAAAACCCTACAGATCAGTTATTAGAAAACCTCCCCAACTTGAACTTTTTCTGAGTTTGACCTGCTTTCGTATCCTCAGCATGCACAGTTGTCACATTCTGTGAGAGAATAAGGACAGAGTCGGGTGAATGGAGTAAGAAAAATAACTATCCTGAGCGGTTTAGTTCTGGTATTGCCTTCCTTCTCCTACCAAATGGAAAGGGAAATTTTGAGCAACCACTGCACTGAGGTGGTGAAGACACCAGAGGGCTCTACTGCCAGATGTACTGCTGGATTGCTGCAAAGTCCACAGGATTTTACTCTCGAGTAAAAAATGCTCTCATTTTTGGTGAGCCAGCCCCAAGACGGGCTGTTGCCAGCAGTGTGGACCTCAGGATCTCACCTGTGACAGTGGCTTAAGTTAAGGTTGCTCCTGTTCTCAGCTCTTCTACCTTTTATCAGGATATGGTGGTGTTTCGGAAATCTGTGGAAACCCATTGTGCATACTTCATCTTTTGGAAAGGCAAAGACTATGCTGAAAAAGCAGTTTTTGACAGCACTTGACTTCATTTGGAAAGCAACCAACTCCCATCTTGGTGTTTTTGGTGGTGTTTTAGTTCTCCCCAACCTGACTGACAAATGCACCTACCTGTAGTAGTGCTTGTGCCTTTCCTCTAGGAAGCTGATGTTGAAGGAGTGCCAGGCTTGCTTGGATGGCGAAATCTCTTACATGACTTGCCTTGTCTGTCCAAGAATTTTGGCTGCCTCTGTTGGCATGATAGAGAAATGAGTTTGCTAGTCTTTTATCCTTAAAGGGATAGAAATTTGCTGGTATTTTACGCTTAAAAGGATGTAAGATTTGAAAACCAGAGCACACATATACATTCTCTGTCTGTTGCCTGGGTCACTAGTCAGGCAATTCCTAATAAAGCTAAAGCCTAGCAATTAAGATTAAAATACATAAATCGAGGATAAATTGTCTTGCACAAAACCCATCTTACTATGCATAGGAAATGTAACCTAAGCCCAGTACAATTCTTACTTGTCAAAGCCGTCACAATACTTAATGGGTTAACGTCAAGAATGTCAAAGGGTTTTATTGTACTTGCTTTAATCATTTGGAATTGCTCTTCCTGACTCGAGTGATGGCTGGGATTCTTACGTGGCAGTTTCTGCTTGATTTCAAAACATCTTGTCTGTCTGATGTCTGTGTGAGTGCCTGCGCTGTCTGTCAATTGTTTATAGCAACATCAGGGAACTGCTGGTGTGAAAACCCAGTGCGGGCTGGAGCGGGACTCCAGTTCGTTCCCCTGAGGAACGGCGGAGATGCACGTAGCAGAGCCGTGCTGTTCCCAGCCGCGGGGAGAGCGGACACGGTTGGCCGCACTCTCCCGGCTGCCGGCGGGGCCAGGGCTGCATTAACACATCTTCGCTTTGCAGCGCAGAGAGTCCCAGCCCTCGAGGTGCTGCCTGCGCGCAGGTCGCAGCCCCGGCGGCTCCGCGGGCTGGCCGGGACACGGCGGGGCCGGCGGCGTCGGACGGGCCGCGCCCGCTCCCGGCCCGCGCTGCGCGGAGCGGCCCCGAGGAGCCAACGGGGGGCGTGGCGGCCGCAGGGCGCCGTCCCATTGGCCGCCGGGCGAGCTGCTTTGCATGTCCCCGCCTCCTGGGCGTCCCATTGGCTGCGAGCCGGCGGCGCTTTGCATGGCCCCGCCCCCCGCGCCCGCTGGCCGGCGCTGCGCTGCGGTGCAGTGTCGGGCCGGCGGCGCGGCGCAGTGCAGGAGCCGGAGCCGGGCCGGCAGCGGGGCTCGGCCGGCGGCGGCAGCAGGAGCAGGGCGCAGGCAGCATCGCCGCTTCGCTGCCGTCTGGCGGAGCGGGGCGAAGCGAACCGGCCGGCGGGACAAGTCGCGCCCCCTCGCTGCTCTCTCCCCCAGTGTTCCCGTGAGCCGCTCCCCGCCCGGGTCCCGCGGGTGCAGCATGAAGTGCGGCGATGGCCCGGAGAGGTAAGACGGCGGTGAGGACGCTGGAAGACCTGACGCTGGACTCCGGGTATGGTGGTGCGGCGGACTCGGTGCGCTCCTCCAACTTGTCGCTGTGCTGCTCGGATTCGCACCCCGCGTACCCCTATGGAGGAAGCTGCTGGCCGCACCTAACTGACTCCATGCACAGTCGGCACAACAGCTTCGACACCGTCAACACCGTCCTAGCGGAAGACTCCGAGGTGCTGGACTGCGCGGGGCAGCAGTGCTCCCGGCTCCTGCCCGACCTTGAGGAGGTCCCCTGGAGCCTGGAGGAGGTGGAGGCACTGCTGCTGCCGCCGCCGCGCCGGGAGCCGCGGGCGCCGGGCGCCGCCAGCCCCGGGAGCCGGGATGCGGCGGCGCGGCTCTCGACGCTGGTGAGCCGGGCGCTGGTGCGCATCGCTCGGGAGGCGCAGCGACTGAGCCTCCGCTTCGCTAAGTGCACCAAGCACGAGGTGCGGAGCGCCATGGAGATCGTCCTGGGCTGGACGCTGGCGGCCCGCTGCACGGCAGCCGCCCTGGGCGCCCTCTCCCTCTACAACATGAGCAGCAGCGGCGGCGATCGCTTCAGCCGCGGCAAGTCGGCCCGGTGCGGACTGGCCTTCTCCGTGGGCAAGTTCTACCGCTGGATGGTGGACAGCCGCGTGGCCCTGCGCATCCACGAGCACGCCGCCATCTACCTCACGGCCGGCACCGAGAGCCTCTTCCGCGACATCCACGCTCGTGTGCTGGCCGGCCCCGCCGCCCCGCTCCCGCCGCCCGGCCGCCCCCCGGCCGCCGCCGCCCCGGCCGAGAAGGAGAAGGAGGGCGGCGAGGCGCCGCGCTTCACCCTGGAGGCGCTGGAACAGACGGTCAACAACGACCCCGAGCTCTGGGGCTTGCTGCAGCCCTACCAGCACCTCATCTGCGGAAAGAACGCCAGCGGTAAGTGCGGCCGCCGGGCGGGACCGGGCGCCACCGACCACCTGTTGCGCCGGGCGGGCCCCCGTCCGTCCCCCCCGGGCGCTGGGCGGGCCGCCGCCGCTGCCGCACCTGCCGCCGGGGCCGGGGAGGGAGGGAGGGAGGGAGGAGCGGCTGCCCCTGCACGGTGGTGCCCGGCCCGGGGCGCGGGGAGGGCTGCGGGGAGCTGCCGAGCATCCCCCCGTGCGGCTCTGCCGGGGCTGCCCGCCCGCCTGCCGCGGCGCGATGGGCGTGAATTGAGGGGCAGCCGGCTGGGTGTCGGCGAGGGCTTGCTGAGAGACTGTGGTTCAGAGCTCCAGTTTTCCACAGGAAATGGCAGAAGCGCAGCTGAGCACTTGCAGGCGAGATCAAACTTTTGTTACATATGCAGTGGTTTGGCCAGCGATTGCGTGGTTGGCGCTGAAATGCAGTCTTTCTGGACAGATTTCATTCATGTTGCTGCATGTTTACCCAGAGCTTGACACAAATGCAACACCGTGATGCATCAACTTCCTGGGCATTTCTTCCCCTTTGTTTTTTAAAAGATGAATCTAATATTTTTAATAAGTTATCTTTTGGCAAAGTGGCATTCCAAAGTTGATGTTCCTTATTTCAGCTCTGTTTTTCAGGAAAGGGAAAATGGAACGAGAAATGTTTTGGGGAGGCAGAGTTAAGATAGGGTGTTTTTTTCTTACCTTCTAAGCGTGCACAGACACATACAAACACTTTTATTAAGCATAAATTCAAAATACCTGTCAAGCTGAGATGCAAATATTTGGGGAGCAGGGAAGAGGTGTGGAAGAGGAAGGGAACTGGGAGAACAAGGGTAACTGGAAGCCTAGATCACGTCTCCAGATAAGCCTTGTTAAGTTGTTATAGCCACAGAGGATGCATTACAGCTTATTATCTATTGTCTTAACGCACCTTCTATCCCGTAAGAGACCCAAAGGAGGATGGCAAGTGGAAATGAAAGGAGCAGATACTCCTCCCTGCTATAAATGTTGCTTAGTTCTGTTCCTCTGTTCCATCCAGCAGTGGATGTCCTCCCCAGAGGCTTTGCTGAACCACCCCTCAAAATGCGTCTGCTCTCCTGGGTTTGTGTTGCAGGACCCTGGCGTGTTATTCCGGTGCTGGTGCAGGCAGGCATGGCTTCCCCAGGAGTGCCACCGTTGTTTTTTTCCTTGAGTCCTGCTACGGTGCCTGTAGGTTTCAGATGGCACTGTGTTGCGTTTCTGACATTGCAGCACTGGCTGTGCAGGCTCCTGCTGAGCCTTTCATTTTGTTTTGCGGCTCTAACTCCCTCTCTATCAGCTCAGTGGATTTAAATGAACTTCATTCTGACCCTCATTTATCTCCCTTCTAGGGATGCAAAGCAGAGTTTTCATCTTCATTTTATTGTAGTTTTAGCTGCCACAAATCTCCTTGGTAGCTCAGTCCTGAGTTGAGCAAATAGCATTTTTGTAAGATGTTTGAATCAGACCCTAGCAAGTTGTCCATTTTGTTTTGCCTCTCTCCCTGTCTCCCTGCTTACTATGCAAATGTCTGTAATGTTGTTTTGCTTTTTAGCATCCTATAATACATAGTTTGGCATCCTGTTAAATATATTTTGAGTTACAGGTAGAAGCAAGAGCAGGCCTCCTTACAGTAAAAGCCATTTTTTAATGCTGTAAATGTTTATTTAGATTTAATCCAGGGGTGTTGCCTGCTCTTAAGTACTTTCAAGGCAACTAAGCCAGGCGTTATATACCATTAAAAGTATTAGTCTGTTTCTTCACCAGTGAGGTATGTATCTGTTTATATAGTCCTCACCATTTTGATGTCTTGAGTGATCCATGTTTGGTTGCAAATGTTTCTTTCTCAGGCACTTAAAACAGGTGGGGAAGTCTGATGAGAGAGATTATTTGACTGGTTTGAAACTGTTGGGGCAATCTGTGGTAGGAGGCTTGGACTGCTGGAAGCTGCATCTCTATTTAGCGGCCTAACCACAAGTTCATCCTTCCTCTGTCCTCAGTACTTGAGACGTCATGATACCACAACTTAACAGGTAGCAGACTTCTCACAACTCTTTGCACCTTCCCAGGAGAAGAGACTGGTCTTGTACTCTTGAGGCTCAATAAGTTGGGGTGTCATTTCCCAGCTGGGTTGCTCATGAAGACACAAGCACTGGAATCAGTGGCTTTGGTCCATCAGGTGTGGACAAGAAGCAGTGATGGGGTCCTTTCTAGAGGTACTGCAGCCAGTGTGATTTGAGTGAAGGTGGGCAATGGAAAGCAGTGCAAAAGCAGGCTCTATAGCAGTACCTTATCTGCAGGCAGGTTTTTGTGGGGAGAGGTGCCTCTCTCTGGGAGGCAAATATCAAACCATCGAAAAATTTCAGATGAAATTCAACACCTTAAAGTTCATCCAGACTGTGAAACAGGCAACCCGTGAAGTTCATGCGATGCAAGTATTAAAGAACATGGGTTTGTGCATGATGCAGCCCAAGATTGCTCTAACAGAGTTCGTGAACATGAGTGTTGGGGAAGATGGTCTGAGGATCTGCAAGACACAAACCAGCCTTTCAAGGCTTCCCTGTAAGTTGTGCATAGTGTTTAGTGGTTTCAGCTGAGGTTTTTTAGCCTGATGTCACACTCGGTCATCTCGGATGCTGCTGAATCAGATCAGTATTGCAAGATAACCTTCTTCCTATAAATGATGGTCACGTGCCTTCAGACAAAGATGTTTGAGCCAGTTCTTTCTGTGGGCCCTTAAGCCTGCTGGGCTTCTTTTGGGTGTATTTGGCCTGAGCTTGGACAGCTGCCTCAATGGGAGCCCCACTCTCCGTCCAACAGGAGACTGCTCATTGCTCTTGTGGGGTCGAAAACCTGTGGATGAAGGTAGTGGCTGTCCTTCATGTGTTGCAGGCAGCAGGCCATGTGTCTTTGATAAGCCCCTTGATAACCTCTTGTGTGGGACAGGGCAATGATGACAAAGGCAAAGCAGGTGATGCCATTGGCAGTGAGCTGCTGGAGTACAGCAGCAACTGCTGGCTGGCACATTGACTGAGCTTATCTTTCTCATTACTATATCAGAAAGAATAGATCTTAAAAGCACTGTGAGGTAGTAATTTCCACTGCCCACCCCCCCACCCCCCCCACCCCGAATTTTAACATCATGGCTGAATGAAAATTAAAAACTTTACATTTGGGATTTCACTGACGCTTAAATATTTCAATTATGAGCTCCATCTGAACAGCACAGTGCACATTTTACATCCTATAACAGTTGCATGGAGTGTTATTTCCCTTGGAACAGTGGGAGAAAAACACTGTGTGCTGAATGAAAAGCAGTAAAAGCTGGCACCTCTGTGGTTAAAGTAATATTATTTTAGTTTCTTTATTGCTCATCAAACCCTTACTTTTAGGCTGAATCTGAGAAATGCCTTAAGCTGAATGGGAAGTTTCCCCAGGTGTTGGATCCAGTGCAAATCATTGGAGTAAATCCATGTATGTTGTTTTAATGGGAGGGCTTGGATGGCAGTCCAAGTAGCTCAAAGTCACCTACTTGGTATTATAGAGGTCCTCTTTCACTGGGAGGAGGGATGGTATTAGGCAACACTTAAATTAATACAGAGTTAGGAAAATTGTTTTTTCCTTTTTCAGTCTTCAGGGGTCTCCATGTCTTTGTGGCAGGACTTGTGATGGGAGGGACACACAGCTGGGGAGCTGGGGGATCATGGAGTGGAGTTTTCTGTGGAGGAGTCAGCATGCACAACTTTGCCTTGTCTGTTTGTGTACAGCTCCTAAAAATAGTGATTTGAAACCCAACTGCATCACTGTGGTTTCTTCCTCTTCTTAATATTAAAGAAAAAGATGAAACTAGTTAGAAACCCAGGATTAGGTCAGGCTCGGCTGACATGTGTCAGCTAACCTCGGTTTAACCTCAGCCTCTTCTCCTAATTTGGGGGAACTAGGGGGACTCCAAGCAAAGATACCAATATATTAGCACAGCTTAACCAGATCAATAAATTTTGATACATATATACACGTATATTTGTGCATACAGAGACCATACCCCTTCTTTTACTGGTGAGCATACTGTTATCTGTTACTTCTCTGCTTTTTGCTGTAATTGAACCATTCAGAATGCCATTATGGCCCTAGGGGCAGTGTAAAAAAATCAATCTAAAACTTATTTCAGCTAAGATGATAGGGGAATATTTGGATACAAAATGGAATCTTATGCTATTTTCTTGGCCTTATTTTAAACTGTAATTTCAATAACATCCTTCTCCCCACCCCCTCATTATGTTTCCATTGTATTTTTTGCTGTCTAAAAAAAAAAAATAGTTGAAGTTTGTTATATGTGCCAGTGCGTGATACTTAGAGGTCTTTGCTGGTTTGTTTTTCCCATCTATTCCAGGGCACTTGAGTCCCATGCCAAGAGGGTAATATGAGTGGTGGTGCAACAAATGATATGTATTTTTCCTTGATTCTCATACCTGCAAGCTCCCAAGCAAACTTCCACACTCTCTTTGAGCAAGTCGTGATTTTGTCCCCTTTCCATATGGGAGGGAGAAGGGGACAAATTCCCAAAGGGCAGAAGATTTTCCCTGCTCATGGTTTGTGGCCAGTGATGCTGGTGGGAGCTGGGATGGCAGTGGGGAAACTGTACTCCTCCTCTCTGGTGGGATGGGTTGCTTTGACACATGGTGTTGGCAGGAGTGGGACAGAAGGATAATCGGCGTGTGTGTGCTTGTTGAAGGCCTCTGTTGCCTTGAGAGGACACCTTGAGAAGGGAGCAATGGTGGGACTGGGAAGTAGGGACCCAGCGGGAGGTTGAAGTTTGACTGACTGACTGATGAACATTTGTTTCCCCTCTGGATGTTTTGATTCATCTAATTTGTTTCAGTGATGAGTCTAACATAAAAAAGAAATATCCCAGAAATAGTTATACCAGAAGCACCCAGGATAACCATAAAGCTTATGTTTGCCAATATGGTTATTCCTTTTGTCATGTTGGAAAGTACCTTAATAACATTTATAGCCTTGGCTACGCTAGGGAGTTTTCAGGCTGCATCTACATTACTTAGTTTCTGATGTAAATGAGGCTTTGGAATGATGATTGGGAAATGTGATTGTGTATATAAGGAGCACGTTAGGGGAATAACAGTATAGCTTTAGCAGTATATTGGGTTCCTGCTTTTTTGCTGAGCGCTAACAGGCTTCGTGTAGTTTGTCAGCCATCCTGTGAGCTGATGACATAACGTGAAGGTGAACATTAGGGACAGCTTTGCACCTTTTCCTAATGCTATTGCAAATGCTCTCTCTTCCGCTGCTCAAAGTTAATAAAAATGAAAAAGACACCACTCTTAGTGGGTTGGTGTTTCTGCTGCGTGTGTCATACCAAGCAGCTGGTTGTCAGTCACAAACCTTCCACATTGTCCAGAGTAAACAGCCAGTAGTGCAGTGGCTGGGAACATCTACAGCCTGAGCCCTTTCTCCCCTGTCCTGGTTAGGGGTTGAGTTCTCCTATCTCAGAGGTTAGAAAAAAAGCTTTATGGTCTTCCCCTCACTTTTCCCCTAATGCAGGTGTAAAAGAAGAAAGCCCTGCTCAATGATATGACACCAGAGGAGGAGAGAGCTGTTTCCTGTAGCACATGGGTGTTGGAAATTAGGTGCTCTGCCTGGAATAATTTCCTCTGGCCTATGTGTAGTGCAGAAAGAGTGGTGGGGCTCCTTTCAGGTGGTTTGCTGAAATTAGCAGCTTCCATGAAAAACATTACTGTTGCTGGCCCAGCAAAGGATGTACAGGAAGAGCAAAGAGGGGATGGATGAGGGAGTTCATCAGCAGGCTGTTTTTTCTTGCAGTGAGTGTGATGAGCAGCAGCACTGCCACCATTCGTGTCCCTGAGCAGGTTGGCATCCTGTGTACTTGTTGGGGCTTAATGCTTGGTGGATGGTAGATCCCATCAGTGCCTGTTCATTTTCCCAATCTCCTCCCAGTTTCAAGATTCCTGCTGCCTCAGTCTCCCAGGCTGGGCCGTTATCTCCAGCTCTGGCAGTGGTGCCATCCTGCCAGTCCCTTAGCTCTGTCTGCAGGCTGTTTGCCCAGGATATAGAAGGTTCTAGCAAGGCATGAGAAAGAAGAAGGAGCTATTTTCTTTCTTTGCTCTTGTCCTTGTTTACTTGCTGTCCGAAAGCAACATACTGCACCATCTCTGTATAAATCTGTAATTACAATTGTTATGTACTGGATCAGTATTTTAAAGATTTCAAAAGACCTAAAGTGAAAATTACCCCAGAGTTTGCGTGGCCAGCTTATTAACCTCTGGTTGCTTTGCCAGAGTGTTCAATTAGGCAGCCTGAAAAAAACACAGACATTGTGAAGAACTCTGCCAGCCAAGTGGTCATGTGTGGTTGGTTCTTGGTCTGCCCTTGCTTTCAGGGGTTTCCTACAACAAAGAGTTTCTTTCTATCAGTGACCACATTTGTCTGGCAATGGATAAGCTTCCCATTTTCCCAGAAGGTAACATAGTTATCCTGCTGTTTAAGGATGTGAGGAGATAGAGTCTGATGTCTAGTCTCACCTTTTGCTTTCCATAGGGCTGCATTTCTCTCTTGCAAAAACAGAAGAGAGGAAGGCACTGATCAGGTGAAAGGAGTCAGTGAGAAGGCAGCTGTTGGCTCGTTTTGGCAGCAGGAGTGAAGGGCATGTTCCTGGGAGCAGCTGAAGAAGAAGGAGCTACTGTTGGTGTGGATCAGTTCATCAGCATGGATGGGGCACAGGCACTCTGACAGCTTGCTGAGATTTGTCTCAGTTACTTCAGTTAATTTAACCTGATGTGCTGATGTTCTTGAATCATCACACTTCCTTACTCTGGCAGTTTGTGGATAAGGAGGAAGTTCTACAGCATGGCTTGTGGGGCATGACGATTTTCTTGGGCTCCACTGAAGAGGTGCCTGTCATCTTGATGGTTTTTTATCCTCTTCTGTGATTCCTAGGCTGAGTTCATAGTAAGTAGTACCCTTTTTTAGTGTAATTGTTCCTGAAAACAACCCAAGAGGTTTTATAGTATGGTAAGAGGGTATCCAGTGGTAAATATGTGGACTTTTATGTGGAATATTTCAGCTTGGAGACTGAAAAGGTGCTCAAGAGACTTGAACTTTCCCACAGGGATTCTGTTGGCTCACCACTGATAAGGAAAAGAAATTGTCTTTGATTTGGTTTAAACAATACTGGATTGATAATAAGGAACAGAACAAAAATTAGACCCCCTGTACCAAGAGACCTCAGGACTGGTGATTGTGTGCTTGATGAATCAAGCTGGCAGAGGTGGATAAGGGAAGAAGGATTTGTTCACCCCTGGTGGTTCCAGACCATTTAAAAGCACGGTGTTAGACCTGGTGTAAATCCCTGTAGGTGGTGGTGTGTGGCTGACTGATGTTGGTGCTTTGTGGGATGTTGATCTGCTTGGTGGGAACTTGGCTGGTGTGGCACTTGGGGACTGGGCCTGCTGTGGTACTTCAGGCAGTAATGGATGTTTATATTGGGATCTTCCACAAGATGAAAGGAAGCTCAGGAGGCAGGTAAAGCTCTTTCTGTGGGGGTTTAAGGCAGCTGAAAGTGAAAGTGCAGGGAGGGATCAGTGCTGCAGGATGTGTGGGAGGTGGCGGGATGCTCGCCAGGAGATAGGAGCACATGGAGGCGTTGCAGCTGAGCCGTGAGGGACCAGTAATCCTTCTGGGTCAGCAAATTCACAACTTTATGTGGTTTTTCCAGAGCTCTTATGTGCATAGACCTTGCTCATGTGAACAGCACATGGGCTTCACGCAGCCCATAAAAGTCTTGGGAGTGAGCAGGTGAACAGGAATCCCCAAGAAAACTAGAGAAGAGGTCTCTTCAAGGACTGGATGTCTGCCCTCAAGTGCTGTGGAGTAGCACCTGGACCTGCAAGAGTCTGAGGCTTTAAAATTCATAAAACCACCCTGTTTTTAAATTGCACTGCTGTGAAATATTGCTCCCAGGTGGGGGAAGTGAGCAGGGCTGGGGTTGCAGCAGAGCTATGTTGAATGTGTTTGCATTTTTGAGGCAGTCAAATAATTGAAGGAGATTGGCATCCTGCAGTGTTTTGCAGTTTCTCTGGCCCTGTGGTAGTTTTGGATAAACTGTTGGGCTGTAGTGCCCTTGCTTATGTGTTGTGTTTGGCTGTGATTGAGTTGCTACAGTCAGGTAAGGTTGGCTTTTTCTTGCAAAGAGCTAAGCAAGTCTTTCATGCCTCTCTCTGGGATGCTGCCCAGCAGGGATTTGGGAAAAAAGAGGTTGTGGTGCTGCGGGCCATATGTACTCCCCAAACTGCAGGTCCTTTGCCCCGGATGAAGCATCTTCACTTCTCAGCCTCCTCTAAGCAATGAATGTGGCTGGCATGAAGGCAAGCTGCCACTGGGGAGGTGGGCCAGATGCCTGGGGATGGATGCTGGGCTTCCAGACCTTCAGTGGGAAGTGCTGCCAGCAGAAATGAGAGAGATTTCAGAGGTCAGATCATTTTGGCTACCCACTGAGATGCTCTTTTTGTGTAGAATGCTAAGAAGATTTTTTTTTCTTCTTCCTGTAATACAGGGGCATTTCTTTGCATGCCAGCATATCACAGAAATTGGTTTCACTGAATCGTTCGCTGTAAGTCTGAATCGTTCACTTAAGTATTTTGCTCTGGGCTGCCATATAGCAGAGACAACTGCTAGGGGCTAGATGCTGGTACCTCTGATGCTTTTATTTCCCTAGATACTTATAAAATAAGGGTCATAAACTGGAGTATTTTGGAAGAAGTATCCCTGTGCTACGCTACTTGTGTTATTTGACTTCTCTAGCGCATGTCTTGTATGGAATGCTGTGTGATACAAGCTGTTCCAAAGGTAGTGCTAAACCCAAACGTGTAGTCCTCATTTGGGCAACATTCCCACTGATTTTGGTGGTAAGGACAGCCTGTCAAACACCAAGGCAAGCTCTTGCATTTGGTAACAAATTGAAGAATGAAAAAATAAAAGAAATTTCTGAGTCAAAGCTGTAGGCCCAGATTTAGTTTTGCTTGAGATAAGCTTTTCCAAGACTGAAGATGAGTATCAGTACCTCACTGCAGATACTTATTTCTAATTTGAAAGGAATTTTTTCCATTGTTTCACTGATTACTGGTGTTCAGCTGAAAGATTGCACAGTGCAGCCTGTGAGGCCTTGTGCTACCTGGCTCTAGCCTATTTCAGCTGGCCCACATAAGAAAAATTCTAAAAATAGTTCAGCAGTGTAGGTTTTCAAAAGTAAATTAGATTTTAAAAATAAGAAGTTCCGTTTAATTATCTGGCATGCTCTCAGTAAAGAGGAGGAGGAGGAAGTGTTTCAAAATACGCAATTCCTCTAACGTGGATAAAACCCCAACCCCAAGCATAGGTGTCCCTCAGTAGCTAGGACCTGCTGTTGCTTTGCTGTTGTGTTTTACCTGTTAACTAGTTCTTCATTATACCAGTGTGCTCACAAAAGAATTGCCTTCTGTTTCTGGAGAATGAAAACAGTTTTGCAAGCTGTTTGAATTCAAGGGCAGACACTAGCAACATGCTGACTCTTTTTAATGACACATACCTGCCTGTGGGAATACATGTGATGCCTTGCTTCCATCTTAAAGAGCATGTTTGGTAAAGGATGGGTAAGACAAGGAGGAGTAGTTTGAAATATTTTACAGGTTTAAATGTAGGAATGACATAAACACCTTTTGTAATGCAAAGGATGCTGAGCTTAGGTAGCAGTGTTCTTGCAGCAGAGTGCTGGGAGCCAAGATAAGTGAGTTGGTGACGCTGTCTGTCTGACACACATCAGTGGTTAGACTGTGGTGGCTGAACGCTTCTAAAGCAAGATTAAATGCAGCAAGAGAAGAGCACCGTAGCCAAAACTTACTCCTCCTTAAGTGTACAGATAGTCTAACTCATCTTCAGGAAGGATACATGGGCTGTCATCTCTCTTCAACACACAGAAACTGCCTATGCGTGGGATAATTGGCAGGTTTTATGAGGAGACCTGTGGTGATGAGAGCCCTCAAACCACCAGAGCAGATGGGGATGCTGATGTCTGCCGACTCTGCCTCCTCTGACCAGGGATGTCGTGGGGAGAAAAGGCAGAAGGTGGAGCTTGAGGTTGTGGAGGGACTTGAGTTATCAGATGGGTGGGAGAACACTGCCTTATCAGGGCTGGTGAGGTTCGAATTACAGGCTGTGTGAGGTGTGATGCAGGAGCTGGTGAGTCACAGAGTGTTTTCTAAGGTTTGGGGCTGGCTGCTCAGGTGTCAGCCACTATTGCAGGTGACTTCTTTCACTGAGTGAGGAGGCAAGGCACGGTTTTCCTTTGGATGGGACCCTGTCTGCCACCTTTGTCAGCCTGAGGTTAGATGGCTCTGATTTGCCCAACCTAGGGCTGTATTTTGAGACTCCCTGGAAGTTTACCTGGAACCAGGCTGTTGCCTGCTAATAGGTGCAAACACATTAACATCCAAGCAGTGCAAACGCACAACAACTGCAAAACTGACTACAAAGCTGGCTGCTGAGCAGATTTAAACCTGTACCATTGACTGCTTGTGCAATCCATGTTGCATTCTTTGACAGTGCTGGTAAAACATTCCTGTCCTGAGTGAGAGGGTAGAGTGTGGACACTGGTGTCTTTAGGGTCAGGATTTACAAATTTTCTTGTCTGTGTAGGGTGAATCCCAGGGAAACATCATTTTTTTGAGGCAAGGACTGCACCTAGAGGAAAGAAAATGAAGACTTGTTAGTTTACTTCTGCCTTTGACTGTGACTTGAGAAGCATCATTGGGATGAATTCTGATCTTTATTTCTTTAGAAGTTTGCAGTGCTGTTAGCATTGCACTTACGTGCAGAAAAAGTTGTTCATATTTAAACACAAATGTTGGCCATGGCATGAGGAAAAATGAGAACAATTTAGCACCCCACATAAAGCATCCTTTGAGCCTGGAATAATTAGTTCAGTTTCATAGCCTGATTTCCAGAAAGAGAAAGAACAGAACAAACAGCAGCAAAGATAATGAAATTTTGGGGGGGCCTATGGGGACTGTTTCTGTACAGTGGTAGTCAACCACACTGGTGTTATTTAGTCCACCAGGAAGGCACCTGGGGATTCTTTGATTGCACCATGCAAGGGACTGAGTGGCAAAATGGGAACTTGAGCAACTGCTGAATTTTTTTCAGAGAGTCAAGATGCAAGACTGAAAAAAAATTTAAAGTTACTCTAAAGAACCCTCTCCTTTTCCCAGCATAGTGGGGGTTTGTGGAACTATATAATTGCAAAGGAGTGGCTGGGAAACAGCGTGCTGGGGTTATGCACATGGAGACTTTATAAAGATTATATTAGTCCTATATTAATAATTGCAGAGGAAGTACTGGTTTGTGTTTTAGCCAAATCTTTGCTTGGACAGCCTTTGAAGGCATTGCACAAGACGTGGTGGGTGTTGCTGCCCTTTGTGCTGCAGAGCCATTCTCTGCTGATGGGCCCTGCAAACTGAGGCTGCTTCCTGCAGTAGTGCACGAATAACCTTTATTGCTTCCAGTAGTCCTGTGAATGAGTAAGAGCCTCAGGACTGAATGTTCTGCTTTTCAGAGTTCCTTTCATGATAACTTTGCTAGGTTTTCTTCTGCCATTTTGGCATGGGCAACTCTTCCTTCCCTAAGTTTCATATGTGCTCTCTTCATTAGGAGTGGTGACTTTCTGGATACTGCTCCTTTTCTTTCCCCTTAAGTTCAAAGAAGTTCAGTATTTACATAAGCAGTTTGCTTGCTATTTTACTGCTTTCTGGCATAATCTCGCTCGAATGCCTTTCTGAAAATAGTCTGTCCAAGTAAAAATATGAGGTAAAAATATTCACTGTTGAAGCAGAGTGTTTAGAAATAGCTGTAATTTTGAGTTGTATCAAATAGAAACCCAAGCCTTTGCAGTTGATTAGGGACAGGTGTTTTAACTTCTTTTGCAGCTGTTTTTTAAGTTGTTAACTGGAATTTTTGACCTACTGAAAAAAAAAACCAACCCACCAAAACAACCCTCACTAAATTTGGTATCAGGGCTATAGCACTGTGAACTTGATGTAAAGCAGAAAGAAGGATGCAAAGCACCACTTCATTACACTGAATTGTTGAATCAATAATGTAGTAATGTAATTTCTTGGAGGGAAAAATAATGGGCTCTAATGATGTGACCAGTGTGTTTACTGATACTGTAGCACAATTAATTGTGGCTTTCTTGCAATTAAGTGCTGCAAACAATTTCTGTTAAAAGTGGATGCAGAGCATTTGAGCTCAATTTCCACCATCCAAGGCGTTTGTCCCCATGTGATGGGTGGTGGAGGGATGGAGGGATGTCTCATGATGGGAGTGGGTTTCCCTGTTCATCATCTAGTGGTGTGCCAGAGGCTGCTGCTCTGCTCTCTTACACCCGTGTTTTGTGATGGCTGTGGGCACTGACCTGGGTGAAAAGGGCCATGGAGGGGCTGTGTACTTCAAGGCTTTGCTTGCATGGGTTTCCCTATGGGATTGGGGATAACAAGGATGAGGTCTAGATGGAGCTCTGTCATCTTTCTGACATCAGTAGATTTGTCTGAGAGGCTGGTGGTGGTGCTTGGTTGGTGCTTGGTTTCCTCAAGGAAAGGTTTGATCTTGCTGAGAAAAGCAGCTGATGGTCCCTTTTGTGATACCCAGGCATGGTGTGGGGAGGAGATCCTGGGGAAAGGCAGAGCAAGCCGTGAGGCAGGGTGGGCTGCTCAGGCGTATCTTATTCAATTGTAGCCAAAACCCAGGGGTGGAGAGTGGCTACATGTGTGGGTTGGGTTGATGAATGCTATTTCTATCTTTTTGTCATTCAACACACTCCTGTGTTGCTTCTCCAATGCCTTACAGAAGTTCAGCTTGCTGCCAGCCTTTCCCCTTCCATGGGGGAAAATGATGTAGTCTCTTGTAAATCTTTGGTTTCCGTAACACTTGGAGTTGTTAGTGGCCATCCCTTGTGCTGTTGTTGTTGTCCAGCAGGGGTGGAAATCTGTCCCTGAGCCAGAAAAGTTGCTGGGGGATGGTGGAAGAACTGGCAGGCATGTGCCACCACCGAAAACTCTTTCTCTTAGAAATGAGGTAAGAAATGCAGCTTCCTATTTTGCAGGGATTTTGATAAATGAGTTTGCATGTGCTCATTCATATTTCTTTTAAACTCCCTGAACAGTCACACTTGTGTCACCTGCAGAAGACAGAGGCCTACAGGAACTACAGCTGTGGCTCCTGACAGGGTGGGTTATAGGCACTGCTAAGGCTTCTGGTGTCTTTGGCAGGCAAAGCTCTGGCTAGTTTCGTATTGGTGGATTCCAAGGTATTTTCCTGCCTTCTTTGCTATGCAATGTGGGTTGGAGGGGGGATAGAGAATAGAGGCAATAAATTTCTCAAAGTACTTTATAAAGTAGTTTTATCCTCCACTTTGAAACTAAATAGGATGTTTATGAAGAGATTTTAAGTGACAATTTTCTGTTGGAAGATTTATTTAGTGATATGAAATGAAAGAATTCTTCAGTCTCATCTTTTGATTTGTTATAAAAGAGCCAAAATGATATATTTAATCATTTTCTAACCACACACTTTCAAAACTGTGTTTATCTGATCTTTTTACCCCAGAGCATAATTGGCTTGTACAAAACTAAGTATTTTTCTGGTAGGGGGTTACTTGGCTTTTAAATATGTATGTAGCAGCTTTTCTTTGAAAAAAGACTGTGCTAGGGAGAGGTCATACTTCAGTTCATACAAGTGACAGTGAGCGTTTTAAAAATGGGACACTGCAAGTAACAGAGAGAAACAGTTGTAGGTATCTGTGTGATGTGAGCTTGGGTCTGGGACTGACTGGGAAGATTTCCCATTTATTTACCTGAAAAGAGGAGCTCAGCCTTTCATGGGGATTTGCAGGAGTTTTGCTGGTCGCACTTTCTGTTAATAAACACTTGGCTCTACCTGGAGGTGCTATGTACACAGACATTTAGTGTACTGTAGACTACCTGTAGATAGAAATCCTCTAGGGAATGGCAAACTAATGGTGGTGGTGAAGCTTCCTCCCTGAAACAAGGGGGAGCTTCTTATGTGCTTGGGCCATGGGCCAGGCTTATTTTTTCTTGGATTTGCTACATGAATTTGGTGTCAGCTTTCTTCCAAAGAGTACAAAATCGTAATTTATTTTATTTATAGAGCCGTGTGATTTATACCCTGAGATATGTCTCAGTGGTTTCAAATTACAGAGAAGGATGGAAATACTGGCTGATTTTTCCCTTACCCTGTCTGTAGACTTTGAGTAACAGGTCCAAGCCTAAAACTCCACAGCTGGTAATGAAAGCACAGTTTCATGGCCTCAAGTATTGCAGTAAGCCTTCCTGAAATTTCTGCTTTTAATATCTGGTAGTGTGCTATAATGATCTTTCTTAGTCTTATCATTAGTGTAAAAGAAAGTATCTTCAGTTCCATTTGGGTGAATATATCATCAGGCAGATCTAGTGGTTGAAGAGTGGGAAAGATCCATTGAAGTCAATATAACTGTGTTTAAAAAAAAAAAAGAGAGAAAAGAAAGAACTCATCCACCAAATGAGTCTGTGACCTGGTATCTGCTTGAGTTATTGAGAGCTGACCTAGATGTACGTTCCTGTGTTAATCACCGTGTTTCACTGCAGTTTCTGTTCCTGAAGTGTGCTTGTTGGACAAAAACACCTTATATTTGAACTTTTGTGCAGTTACTCCTCCTTAGACAATTTTCAGTGATACCTGCCTTTTTTGTCTGAAGCTCTGCTGTTAATGGAAGCTGTTGATAGAAGCTGTCGATGTTACCTCTGTAACACCTGAAGTGAGTGCCCGGTGGGGACATTAGCACATAGCATGTCACTGCTTTGGCATGCTGCCCATTTTTAAGGGCAGGTTAAGGATTGTATCCAGATACAGCAAATACTCTACAGTCCCTTTCCATCAGGTTGTCCAATGCTTTCTCCTCGTGAATGCAAGTGATTTTCTGACAGGGAGTCATTTGAGGCAGTTCTGCTGCCTCAGGGTGCTGGATAAGCTGTCAGCTAGTGCCAATTTGCCTCTGTTTTACATGTGTAAATGTAGTGTTGGGAAACACCACCTCTCTCGAGCTGTAGGAACCAACCTTGTACTTGTGCTATTCAGCTATTTCAGTCTGGGGATGTTGAGGCTTGCTGTCACCTCACTGCTCACACAGGAGAGCACCAGTAGGAAGTGCAGCTGTAACTACCTGGTGAGGGGGAATTTGATGCCTCATTTTGGTGCAGCATCAGCTGCCTAACTGTGGGAGCTTTTGCCCTGACTCTTGGGAAGCTGGAAGGGATGTAAAGTAGGGGTAGGTACTGCCTTTGCATATGGAAATGGTACATCTCCTGACATGCCCAACCTGGCTCACTGCCCTGCACCAGCCCTGGGCTCAGCCAGGTGGAAAACAAGCAGTGATTCTAGAGCATTGGGGTCTCTGTGCTCCCCTTTTTCTTGGCTTTGTGTCTGGGATGTGGATGGGCTGGTAAGGGGATGCCCTGTTGGTGTCTAGGTCTCTGTCTCTATGAGCAGGATGCCCACCTTTAGTCTTTTCAAAGACTGTGGAAGCCTAGTAGAAACCAAAATCTTAAGTGCTTTGACTTCTTGATCTCCATTGCAGAGCCAGACCACCCTTTTCAGCCCTGTGCAATGTGTAGACAGTTGTTTCTGAAGCCTAGTTGCTTCCAAAAACCTGGGGCCAGGAGGAGGGTCTTTGGAAGCCTCTCTGCTCAGAGGTGACCTTTGCTGCCAGCACCATGTCCCCCCCAGTGCTGGGAGGCTGGCACCATCCCTGGGAAGTTCTCAGGAGGTCTGTGAACTCTGGATGTTTTCCAAGACTGTAGCAGGGCCTCTGTGCAGCAGCTGGTCACATTCGGAAACTCTGCACCTTTTTATGGCAGCAGAGGGAACCAGAAGGCTTAACAAGTCCTGTTGGCTCCTCCAGAGAAGGAAGGAGGGATTTATGGTCTTTAAATAAAAGTAATAAAAGGCCAAATATGTTTTCTGGCTTGTGTGAAGTGAATGCCTAAACTTGGAGGGGATATTTATGCATCATGTGTTGTCCTGCATGCATGTGAGTGATTCCTTGAGAGAAAGAGTTAAGGGAAGTGGCAAAGAAGGGTGGATCCTTTCAGGAGTAGCAATTACCATACTGTGGGAACACAGGACTCTGCTCCTTCTGTTCTTGCACATGTGCTTTAAACCTCGAAAGACACCTGGAATCTGAACAACATTTCAGGCCAAGACACCTATCCAGAAAACAAAAATACGTGGACAGGGGGAATAACCTTGCTTTCCTGAGATGATGCCATTTGGGTGTCAGGATCAATAACTGAAGCAACAAACAAAGGCAGACTCTTCCCTTGCAATGTATCATTATTCCTCTCTGGAAAGTGCATGTGCCTGGATGAAGGATACCTATGTTTGCATTGCAAGGATCCAAATTTGACTGAAATTTAAATGTCCACATTTGGTTTTGATAGCTTGCTGCCTGCTAGCTAGCAGCACTGTGGAAATTAAGAGATCTATTTTACCAACTAAATTACATTTCAGTTTTGGTTGCTCAGAAGCACTGCTGTGAGTGGCTTTCATACTGACTCAGCACACCCCCCCACCCCCAAAATGTGGGTAGCAGATGTCTTAGATCACTTCTTCAGTGGGGCCAGCTGTTGGTGTGCCTCAGAGGAAAAGACGCAGTTGTTCATTGCATGGGTTTGGCAAATGATACTGTGCTGCCCGCATTTGAAAACCTGGCTCAGCATCCGCCTCCATGGTTTGTTTGCAAGGTGTTGATGGTACCTGAGGCTGAGTGCTGCTCCACCCCCTTGCAGGGTGTGAGCTAGTGCAGAGTCAGGCCTGTAGCAAGTACAATTGTCAGCAAGCATTGAGGGTGCACTGTGAATTTGGAATAGTTCTGTCCTTGCAGTATTTCAGTGACGTGCCCATAATTGCTTCTTTAGCTGTTGTAGATGTTTGGTTTGTGATCTGTAACAAAAGACAAGGGAAGCAGGAAGGAATGAGTAATGTTCCTGTGACAAAAGCAATGACTGAATTCCTGTGTGTGGAGTGAGTTCTGGAGGCTCCTTCCAGTCCTTCCCTTCTGTCACCCTGCACCAACTGAACTCTGTGGGAATTATTTTCCCTCTCTGTCTTGCTCTTCCTCAAGTAGTGGCTGCATCTTGAGTCAGATAATCCATGTTTCTTGACAGGATGGTGCTGTGCTGGCTACAAGGCTCTGCAGTTGCAGTTACAGCAGGTGAGACAACATTAGGTGCTGCCCTCTGCCACGTTCACTCCTCCCTTTCCTCATCTATAAAATCAGGGCTAAGTTGAATTTGAGATTGGAACACAGAATGGGGGGATAAAACCCTTCCACCCCAGCGTAATGTAATGTATTCTGGGGAGTAGTGTAGTCAAACCCCGCAGTGTATCTGCTACATGGCTCTCCTCCCACTCGTTTAAGGGTGCCTGGAGGGAAGGATCAGCTTTGTATGGTGCCCAGGAATGTTGCAGCATATCAATTCAGTGTTTGAGAGCTTCAACAGTTTTCGGGGCCAATTGCTTATTTTTTCCCATGCATGTGCTGCAGGAAAGCAAAAAGATTGGCTTCTGAAAGGCAGACGTTTCTACAGGCGAATTGCCTTCCCAGCACCTCTCTTGCTTCAAAGTGTAAATAGTGGAAGCAAGAGCAGTGTCAGAAAGGTATCCGTGAGTGCAGAAAAGATGTCAGAGTGCTTCCCGCTGTACTCGGCAGTAACAGGAGCTGCCGCACATTTGACTGGAAGCAGCAATGGCAGCTGCCTCTCCCAGTGCTCCCATGGCCTTGTCCCTTCTGCAGTCATCCCCCCAAGGCATTCTGTGACACAGCCTTTTGCCTGCATCGCTGCTGTGAACCTTCCTAGTGAGGTCCAAGGCAGCACTCCCGGGCTGTCCCAGAGGGTGGCCTCTTCACAAGGTTTCTACTTCACTTCTCATTTTGGATTGTGTGGTTTCATTAAAAATCCACAGGCCATGGAAAGTACTGGGGCTGATTTGGGATTTTTACCTGAGGCATAACATCCAGTCTGGATGTTACTTGACTGTCACTGCGATGCATCCCTTGAATAAATTTCTTAAACTGAAACTTTTTGTTGTGTTGGGAAGCCGAACCTTGTGCCTGTTTCACCAAACGGGAGGTTGCTTGAGTGACAGTGTTGCATACCATGCATGGTGCAGTGTGTTACTAATTATTATACTAATCACATCGTACATTCCATACATTCTGACTTGCATTTGTTACTAATTAGGAATTACTGTATTGCTGGTGGTCTCTGGTGTTCCTTGTGTATCATCCATAGGGTAAACATCTGCCAGAAGGTGATCTCTTCCCAAAGAAGCTATAAGCAGCCATCTCCCCCAGCCTCCCTGCAATTCCCCCAGTTTCAGACTTTCCTGGCTTCAATGGGAAATGCCTACAGGCATAGCTGTGAAGAGTTACAGGCAGCCTGTGTTGCTGTGGATCATGACCTATTGCAAACTAAAGTTGGAAATGCCAGGCAGTGCAGTCCAGTCTTATCAAGAATTAAAAGAGATTTTGAAAATAGAAAGCAAGTGTGGCTTGCTTTAAATGGTGAATTCTTCAATGTGACCTGTAAAGAGCTGTCAAAATGAAGTTGTCCCTTTAACAATGTGCAAACAGCAACAGGAAAGGGAGCATTTAGCCATGTACTTAATTTCTTTCTTTAAACCTCTGAAGCTGTCCCCACTGTGCTGTGGTGTCCCAGGATGCCCTGATGTCCCTGATACCCTGCTGAGTGATTGATCTACCCCATACAGGTCCTGTGTGGTGGTGATAGTGTATTATGAGGTGGCACACCTTAGCATGGGCTATGATAATGCTATTTCATATCCTTTTGAGATAATATATATAGAAATGTTTTAGAAATTGTGAAAAAGTGTTTCTCTTTCTAAGCAGTATTTTTCCATCCTTTCCAAATCCATCCTTTTTCCAGTGTATGGAGAGGTGAGCTGAGTGAAGATAATTGCTGTAGCCTTATGGGCCTGCAAACCAAGTGGATGCACTCCGTAGTGTGGTTTTTCAATTTTTGAAGTTGTATCAGTGCTGCTTAAAATAGTTTATTCTTTACATGCTCTTGCTTTTGCTTTGGGATGGCACAAAATGTGTCCATAGCATTTAGTAACTTTTAACTTTTGCAATTTGGCTTCTGATGTTTGAGTTGCCTTAATTTTCTCTTGATACCCTTTGTATCTTGTCCTTCAGATAGGATGAAACTTGAGGTGTGCAGAGATGGTGGGGAACTACAGAAGTTCATTCTTAATTGTGGGCACAAAACTTCTGATTAGTTAGATCTGTTGAGTGTGGTGTGGTGTTACGGGTTAGACATAAACTTTTAACATGTCTAACATCTGACTAGGCTTGGGATAGGCAGGGAAAAAGCAGATCACTACTACAGCACCAGTGGAGGGGGTGAAAATAGTATAGGATGGGTTTTGGCTCCACTTTTACTTTATGAAGTAAATAAAGTATGAAAAAAAAGTACTTTTTTTTATTTTATGAAGCACTTTCGTGCTTCATAAATGGTTTCTGAATATGTCGTGCATGAAGTTACCTCAAAACCTCATGACACTATGCAGCTGGTTAAAAGAGCACAGCACCCTCTTGAAAGTCCGTGTACTGTCACTGGAAAATACATGCTCATACGGGCTCGAAGTTATTAAAACCATATTTCCAAGCGCTTTCCCTTCCTCATAGTGATCTGCTTTCCCAGCCCTGTGACCTGCAAGAGCCCCTGGTGTTAACCAGAGCCATGGAAATTTGCAAAGATGTAGGATGTCAAGACTGGTGAGATGGGGTACACTCCTCCTGCAACTCCTTTGGCAGTGTGACTGCTAGGACAGCCAGTGCTGAGGCTCCCTGACACCAAAGGACCTGGATTTTGGCATCATAGGGCAGGGATTTCTTACTAGCATGTGGCCAGTGTCTCCCACTGCAACACCTGGCATTGTTTCTAGGCCTGCATTGTCTGACGTTGTGGGAAAAACCCTTGATGGTTGCTCTTGGAGAAGCAGGAGTTCCAGGGACTTCACTGAGAGTGGAGAAAGGCGGCTAAGAAGAGATGTGGGGAACAGCCCAGCTTTTGATAAACCCTGATTAAGCCACTTGGCACCATGCTGATCCCTTGAGCTGCTGATACAGCAGTTGGGAATAGCCACTCAGGAAGGCCTGGGACTTTCCAAGAAGTCACATTAAGGGTAGACATGCTGCAAATACCCACCCCCAGCTGTCACTGGTGGAGTGCCTGTCACTTGTGAGACTGGGGTGAGGGATGGAGGTATTTTCATGAGGGCTGTGAACTCCGTAAAGAATGGGTGAGCCTGAATAAACTTGTTTTCCTGATCCTGTCTCGACAAGGTAAGCTCCCCTTTCAAACACAAAGTACACGACAGGCACTAGCAGTTACTTCTCTGAGAAACAGAAATGACTGTTGTGGGCCCTTTGATCAGCAGCTGCTGTGGCAGCCCTGGTCTGGCTTTGAAATCCCCTGGAACTTGCCAGAGCTAGTGAGCAGGTCACACATGAGCTCTGGGAAATGCCAGGTTGGTCTTGCAGTCAGTCGGTGTGTCCCTTCAAAGCCAAGGGTGGCATGGGGTGGAGGACCAATCCCCTCCTGTGTGTGTTAAGTCCCACTTGTGAGACAGAGGGCTATGCTGGGCCTGATGGGGAGTTTCCTGAAGTGAACAGTTGTTAATTACAGAGTTTTAGGATGGTATGGGTTGGAAGGGACCTTAAAGAGCACCTATTTTGACCGCGCTGCCATGGGCAGGGATAATAATAGTGATGTTGCAGGGTGCTCTTGCTTGCTGGTATGTTATTAGGGATGGTTTATTTACAAAGTACCTCTGCAGGCAGTGCAGACAATGTCAAATAAAAAGCAATTTTGAGGTAGGGTGCCAACAGAGGAGCTGTCTGGTTAAGTACCAGGAAGTCTGCACTCTGGCAGCTTGGTCTGATATACTATTTTACCATAACCTATAGAAAACTTTATTTGATGCTGCTTAGGACTTTTCAACTATTGTGTTTTATCTCCCCCTCCTCACTTCGTTGCTAAATATTGCTATTTTTCAATTAAATATGAATTGTCTTCACTTCCTCTTCTCTCCCTGAATTTCCCCAAAACTCTTGTGCTTCCTGAACTTGCTGATCCTCTTGGTGGCATCTTTCCAGTTGGGCCTGTCTTTCTACTTCCATCCCCTGTATCCCCCTAAACCTTTGACATGAAATTTTTCTTTTTGGAGGTGTACATGTCAGCCTTGGCTTCCAGCTCCACTGAGCTAAATCCATGGCAGCAGGGGAATGTTATCCAGGTTTACACTGGTGTAGTTGAGCAGAGACTTCTCCATTCCCTCTGTTTTTGTGGGGTTATTGTTGAAATCTATCTATTCTTCCATGTATGTTTCTAATCCCATAAGAATATGAAGCAAAGATTACTTAATTAATCTAGGAGCCATTCCCTCCAAAATATGTTCATATTTGGAAGGCATTCAGGTTTTTCTGGGCAGAAACTTTCTTTATTGAACTTTTCTTTTACTGATTGTGCTGGTTTATGTTGTAAATTTTATTTCTTCTAATAAAGCAGTTGTTTGCAATTTCCTAACTCTGTCTTAGCCCATTCCTGTGTCATGCCTCTTTTCTACAGACTCTGTATCTCTAGACTGCTTGTATCTTGCTGGTTCCATATGGGCTCCAAGACTGCTCAACAACAGTTTTATATTCTAGGTGTATATTTGGTTTCTTTAGGTCCCTTCTGTTCGTGTCATTTGGTCTTACTGAGTTGTAATGTGGTAGGCTAAATTTATCCCTGATGTCCATTGACTTCGGTAGATGTTTGCTATAGAAGAAATTTGGTACATTGATTAAATGGATATACTTCCAGATTTTTTTTTTTTTTTTTCCCCCGGCCTCTCTAAATCATAAATTTTATCTCTTGTTAAATACATTTGTCCTTCATACAGAACACATAGGGAAATAACTATTGAGTGCTTTGTCCATCTGGATTCTTGTTATGTGATCCCCCTGCCTTGTTGAACAATAGACCCATTCTCTCCCCTCTATTTTCTTTGGTTATATTTATAAAAACATATACCTGTTTCCCATTACTCTTTCAAGCTAAAAGTAAAACAAAACCCCTACTGTTTGTTCCCTTAATATTATACCTTACAATATTTTACCTCCAGCATATATTCAGACTTTAAACTTCTTTGCTTTCCTTTCTCATTTCTTTTCTTATTTGAGAAATGAGCTTGCTTCATGCCAAGAGCCAGGGAAACCATTTATTTTGACCCACTTGTTTCTCTCAAGCAATGGAATTGTTTTCACATGTATTTCTTCAGATTAGCCTTCAGGATATCCTATCCTCTCCGTTTTGAAATGCAGGTCACTGTTTTCTCAGTTTTTTTAGTTGAAGATAAATCTGTGTTTCTGAAGAGAGATTGTAAGTCCTTTCCTTAGTACTCGGTTCACGCAGAAGGGTCACCAACATTTTTCTGCTAGATTTTTAGTAAACACTTTTCTTCTAGAACCAAATTTAACATTACCTCATGTCTCATTGCATTTCCCATTGAAATGTGTTATCGTTAACTTCACAGTTCACAAAGTCCTCTGACCTATATATTACAGAATGGCAGGTCTTTCCCAAGAGCTAGCTCAGCAATTAAAATTTCCCACTGGCACAGATGGTTATGATAATAGGACATCATATATTTATATATATAGAAAGTGAGAGAGGAGAGAGAGTACTCCTGTGTTTTTCAAAGCAGTGTACAAACATTAGCTAATTAACCCTAATAACAGCTCTGCAAGGAAATTAAAAGTGATTATTCCCACTTTATAGATGGATAAACTCAAGAAAGTAAACTAAATGACATGCCAGAGGCCAGCACAAAATGTCTTTAGTGGTGGGTGGGATGAGATTTGAGGACCAAGAACTATCCTTGGAAGGCAAGCGTTCAGTACAGCAGGTTGCTGAATGCCAGGTGAGATCTTTCCTGAAATCCAGGTGCTTGATACCTTTTGCACGGTTTCAAATAGTCCCTGGTGTGCTCATTTATTTACAAGTTAAAGTTATTATTTTCAAAGCTTGTCCTTTGCATGGCTTGCATTTGGCATCACCCTGAAGCCAGAGGAGGTGCTTGGCACTGGTAGTTTATTTTCTATCCCCGTTTTTGGGTGATGAAAGCAAGCACTTTTGTGTGGTGGCTGCATTGAAGATGTCCATCTGCTTTCAGTGCAGGAAGCTCCAGCACCATTTTCTACACGTGGCTGCTGTTGGAGTTGAAATGCAATCACTGAGGTTGTTGTTGGAGGCTTCAACCTCCTGGAAAAAAAAAGTAGTTCAGTAGTGAGTAGTTTTTGCCATCTTGTCCACTTCACTCATATGGACAGCTGTGTGTCCCGGTCTCATGGATTTGATCTATATAATGAAATAAAATGTGTAATCCAGTATCACTTTTTAAATCTTTTCTTAAGAAAACTTGCCTGTGAGTTTTGCTTTGTGAGAACAGGACAGAAGTGTTGCGTTGTGTTGTCAGTGTGCTCTTTTTAACCTCTGCAAGCGCAACCATTCCTGGAATGTCTGTCTTTCAAATAACCTTCATCTCAAGAAGCATATGCAAAATCAGATGCAGAGATCACAAGCATTTTGGAAAAAGATGGTGGAGTTTTAGATGTTGGTTGCTTTTTAATTTCAGATAAGCATCTGTATAAAAGTGGGATAATACAGTGTTTACCCTCTTGTTATCAATCTCCAGCAACAGCAATAGTGAAACTTCTCTTTGGGGAGTTTTCCTGGTGAGGGCACAGCAGGATCATTTGAATTGGAAATAGTTGTGCTAGCTGAATTTTTGTGCTTAATGGAAACTACAGCAGGGAGTTGGAGGAATAAAAAACAACCCACCTTTCTTTCTCTGTGATGCCAACTGTCATAAATTAGAATGTCATGCAGCCCAGTCTATCCCTTGTTGGTTTTCCACCCAGAAAACAGGGAAGTAGTGCAAAGCTGTGCTGGGTGATGTAGGGCTCTTATTCACCGTCCCACCCTCTGCACAATACAAATGTGTTCTCAGCAGCAGGCATCTACAAAGCCCCAAATCCCTCCTAAAATGAGCGCTGCTCCCTTGCCTGGGAGCTGGACCTGTGTGTGGCCACCTATGCCTGGGATGTGTCCCAGGGCTTCCTCTTGGTCCCTGCTGCTGGGGGAAACCTCAACGTCTTGCTTTTTGCCATCGCTCTGCATGCGGGTGAAGCTTTGTTTGTGCTTTAGAAGGAGGGGAATGTTTCTGGGAGTCTGGGGGAATAGAACATCATCGGTGGGTGCCCTGGGAGACTGTGCTCACTGTGAGCTTGGGAGAGGGCAAGAGGCTGAAACTGCTGCCTGGGAGAACTGCCTGGAGCCCTGCCCAGGCCCTGGGTGGCTGCAGCCAACAAGCGAAGAGGCAGAAAGCAGGGAGCTGGTGATCTTCAGGATTTTGTGCCACAGACCCAAGCAAGGAGGTGTGAGGATGCACTGCTGTCTCCTCTGAGCAACCATAGGCTCATCACCCTGTGGGTGCTGGCAGGCAGGAGGATCCTGCTGGGGGTGCTGCCATCCTACAGCAGGGGTTTCTGCCTTCCTCTGGGCTTACTGCCTTCCAGAGGAAATTCCATGTTGTGTTGATTATCCTTGGTTTGTGCTCAGCTCTATTGTTTGAATGGCATATTTGGCATAGGTCTAGAGTTGGACTTGATAAGGCTGAACATGGACTTGGTTCATGAAGGAGCATAAATCCAGCAGTGCTGCTTTTGGAGGAGCCTCTTTTTGGAAAGAGATTTCATTACAGCTGACTGGTTTAATTTGTTTCGTTATTATTTCCCAAAACTCAGCGTCTGTGAAGTTACTTGCATGCACTAGGGACTGTACTATATGTCTGCTGGTTGGTGTCAAGGTCCTAGAGTGGTGTTACCCCTCTGGGTGGGCTGGACCTGTGAGATGGGTACATCACCTGAGCCAAGGTTTTCCATTGTTTTCTGAGAGCAGTGTCATGTGCTGCTACCCTGGTTTTGGTATGTGCCCTAAAGCTTCCTATATGCCTGACCCTTGGGGAGCTGAACATCTGGCTGGGATTGTTTCAGTGTGCTGCAGCAAATGGATGAGCAAAGGCTGTGAAAGAGCAATGTGCTATGAAGCAGCATATCAAGAATATGTGGGATTTGAAATGGTCTCTGGAGTTGCTGCTTATATGTAGAGTTAAATTAAGATTTCTGAAATTTGGAGTCAGGAGGGAAAGGGGTTTACTAGAAAGTGTAGCTCACAAGATCTCATTACAGAAGCCTGGGTAAAAAGGCTCTTAGGAATCTGGTGCAGTGGTTATATGAAATACTAAGGAAAACTAGTCTCTATTCCAAATTTGCCCTTAAATATGCTCCTGTCTTTATTAAAGCCAGTAGTGACCTTGCATATACATCTGAGGTCACAGTTTTGCATATTAAAAGAAACAGGCTTAAGGTGTTTATTGTTGGTGTGCAGAATTAGCTTTGCAGGAGATAAATGCAGTTTACTTTCCTCTCGTCTAACGTAAGAATGCTTCAAGTAATTGCATGTACTAGCAGGGGCTTAATGCAAAATCTGAAAAAATACTCACATACTTTAATTTTTTAAGTACAAATAATTTTATTTCAAGGTTAGTGCTATATGTTTCATTCTGCAGAAAATTAAGATTTAAAAATAGTTTTTTCTATGGATCTAATGTATTGGTTACATACTTGGAGCAGATCTGTGCTCAAGCTGTGAAGAATCTTGAGACATGTCTATACTGTGTGAAACAATATTGACAGTGTCTCTGTGGAGTTTTCTATGCATTAACAAACAGCTGGGTGAAGCAAGAGTAAGGTGTATATTACCCAGTTATCTGAAGATGGCAAACTGGGAATCTTTTTCACATGGCAGCAGCAACTGCCATGGAGGTGGAAAGTGTGGGAAGACCAGGACAGCAAAGAAGAATGGGCAGCTCCTTGCAGTGCTGGAATTAGCAAAGGTATGTGGAGTGGGAAATAGCTATCAGACAGAAATTAAAAAGAGATTATTAAAATGCAGAGGAGCAGAGAAAGCCTGAGGATACCTCCCATAACTAGCTAATCAAATGTTCAGTTTGATGTGCTGCAGAAAGCAAATGTTATTTGCCTTCCAGGACTACAAGAGAATATGACCAAGAGCTAATAATGCATTCTTAAGTGGACCTGCTTAGCATTCCTGTGCGCTGGGGTAAAATAAGATGGTTTGTACTTGAGGCAGCATGAGAAAGGACCTGGATTTCTTTCTTGATGTTGGTTATGCCAGTGGGAACAAGCTTTGGCTGGCAGTCACACTTGAAATTGTTGTAGGTTCTTCTGTCATGGAAGCAGCTTAAAACTGAAATCACTTTGGCAGTGGTATTTTTGTTAATTATCTGCCATGTTTCGAAGCACCTGGGAAAGTGGAAGAGAAAGTGATGTTCCATGTCTCGTTTCTTGGCTGAGGGGTCACCCTGCTGATGCATTGCTTTGGTGCTTGTGTGCACTCCCAGTTTTAACAGACTCTTCTGAACCTGTTCCCACTGCTGTCATGGATGCTGCCTGCATTGCATGAGCGACCTAACAAGGGAAGCTTTGCTGCTTTTTTTGTTTTTCCTGCTATTCTGACAAAGCATAAAAGGTAAAAAGTTCTCATATCTACTTAACCATGGCATGGAGAGACAAGTGCTAAGCCCACAAGGTAGGAGTTTGGAGGGTGCCAGCAAAGACTTGCTCTTCTCTTCTCAAATGATCTTACATATTGGGTGCATTTGCTGATAAATGTGCCTTAAGGCCCCTTCCTGTGTGCCTGGATCCTGTAAAGGTCACATCTCCTGTTCCTGGGTGTTTAGAGCTGGTGAAGATTAAGTGATGAGTTCATTCTTCTTGGAAAAGAGTTATCACAAGCCCAAGTAGTCATTTCCAACAGAACAGCTCAAAATAAGCATGGATTAACTGAGTTAGTAGGCTTCTGAATTGAATCTGGGTTACTGTGGTTTTATTCACCCTATACAGCAGCCCAAAGCCTTGGTTTGTGTCTTACGCTGGAAACTAAAAGCCAATGGTGCTTCTAAAAGGCTCCTGTAAATATAGGCTGATAGTGTGCGATTTTCCTTCCATATTCATCTATGATACTGCAAAATGTTTTGTATGAAATATCATTGAAGGCATGAGTAAATACCTGTAACACTGTTGCTTTATTGGTTTGCAGTTAACCAATTATTCCAGCAAACCCACTGACCATGAGGAGGTTTTTGACTCAAAAAGCAGTTTGATGAATGTATAAACAAGGGATTGAGATGCCATCAACTAGTTGACTTGTATCCTTCTCTGTTATCAGCCATTTTTGCCAGAACTGCCCTCTGTGAGCACTAGCCAGCCTGTTGGCAGTGACACCGAGGAGTGTGCTGGTGCACAGGAACAAGAGGGACCACTGCTTTCTCCCTGGTAGTACCACAAGGAAATTTTCAACTGTGTGAGGCAACCAGCTGCTGTGAGACTTTTTGTTTATTCTCTCTTAACACCCCCAGTTTGCCAAAAAAAAATAAACAAAAGCCCTCATCAACAGCACCTGAAGTTCTTCAAATCAGCTATGGGTTTTTCTTCTGTTGCAAGTTGGACTTCCTTGCTGAGCAGCTTTTCTGCACCTTGAGACTCATTTGGGTTGACCTGCTACTTGGGACTGGCTCCTTCAGCCAGTCTCCATGTTATATTGCTTTCCAACATTTTCTGCAATTGCCATGAATAGTTCTGTTACCATCTTTGTAAGCTCCTTGATCTTATCTTCATGCAAAGCATAGGACTGCCATCCCAGTTAGACTGGAGGTTTTCATAGGAAAAAAGGTTGAAACAGCTTGAAGATTTTACTCAGATACTGATGCCTGATGAGTTACAGAGCACTCTTACTATTTTGAGCCATGGAGAGCAGACTTGGGGACTATATCTTACAGGACACTGTGGTAATGGAGCCACCCACCTTGAGTTCCTCAGGGCTCAAACAGTGTCCACTGGAAATTACATTTTATTTTCCTTGTGGACAGGTGCTCGCCTCCTTCCTCCTGAGTTTAAATCCTGCCCTTGGAGCCTACTGCAGTGACAACAGCTGAAACATAATGAAAGAATATTTATTCATTCAGGGAGCCTTTCAGGGACATAGAAAAACATTTGAGGTGACTCCCTTCCTTTTCAATAATTACGTGTGAGTGTTTTCACCTATATTGAGGAATGCTCTCTGCAAGGGGCTGGAACCACTGCTGACAGCTCTATCCTCTGTATTCTGATGCAGTGTTCAGATAACTCCCTCTACTTCGAACCAGATTGCATCCCAAGAGAAAATCTCTCTGGGAATGAAATTGGGCAGCTTGACTGTATCATTTTATATTGTCATTTGAAAGAATCATTTCTCTGCAGCTGGGACTGTTCCTCTGAAAGTAGTGAAGGTTATAATTTACTTAGCTCCAGCAGGGCAGGGGATGCTGCTCAGCCACATGCACAGTCTTATTGTTTTCACAGCACTGAGCAGCACCATCTTCTCAGACTTGGAGTCTAAGGTTTAATACAGCTTATGAGAAATGGCAGTTTCGGCAAGAAAATAGAATAAAAATGTTAATATGCAATGCCTTTTTAATTCCCACATGAAGTGAAAATTAGCCTACTTTCATTTTGCAGGAAAAAAATTACCAAGAGTGAATCTGAAGACTGTTATTTTTACTTAATATGCTGTATTGCATTTACCTCCTTGTTATCAGTAACTGAAACCGACCCTCAGTTGTCAAAACAGACAAAGCATGTTTTGGATACATATGGAAGGGGGGGGTCTCTGTGTTGAGTTAATGCTTGATGCTGGGTGATCATCACTGACCTACCAAATGTCCAAATATTCTTCCAGCCTCTAGGGATGGCATTTGTGGTCACTTGTGGTCAGAGCCAGCTCCCAGGTATGTCAGTGGAGAAGCTCTTGTTGACTTAATTTGGAGCTGGCTTGAGCCCTACACTTTAGGATGCTGCAGTGTTACTTGTGTATGGGGAGGGATGGGACCTAATACTCCACCCTGAAATGAACTATTTTAGCTTGACATCCAACGCTGTGCTACACACTTCATTCTTGAGGGTGATGGGAAGTATTCTCTCACCGGCAGTCTGCTGGGGCCAGGGAAACATTCCTGCCCTTCCTGCAACAACTGGCAGGGGAAAGCACCTGCTGGGGGATCCCATTGCCTGGTGTGCTGTTACTTGTGCTTCAGTCTGTCAGCTGTTGTAACAGAAGTTACAATTACTGGCTGTTGATGCTGTGGGATAGGATCAGATTGCTCCTTATGGGTCGGAAGACTTGAATGCATTGGTAGATGCTCCCATATATAGTGTGCTCTCTGCTTGATATGTAAGTGTCCCAGCAAACTTACCAAAATAGTGCAGGGGTGGAAGGTACACAACCAACTGCTGTCTCCATCCCAGTGTGGAATGGGGTGGTTCTGGAGATGAACACAGCCATGCCCAGCTGGGAAAGTCAATTAGAGGTCAACTGAGAGAGACCCAGGTATGGAGAGTGGAGAATGTATGCCGTGCTGCAGCTCTGCAGGAAAGGCCTCTGGGCCAGTGAAGTGGTTTTTGATGGACGCATGGAGAGGATGTGGCTTGGCAGAAGTCAGGCAATGAATCAGATGAACCCCAGAGGTCTAATCTCCGAGGAGCATTCTGTGGCTATTGGTAAACTCCTTCTCCTTTGCAGAACCAAGGACAACCGGTAGATCAAGAACTACTGCAGGAGCCAGATAATATCCTGAGTTCCAGAAAATGGAATTTTATGCAGACTTGCATTCAGCAGACTGATACACTTGGAATTTGATTGCAAACAAATTTTTTGATGTAATGATGTGATTTTCTTTTTTTTTTTGTTGTTTTTTTCTTCCCTATCTGGCAGAAGTTAGTTTTTGTAAGAAATGACTGGAGTCATGGCAAGGGTTCTGAAGATATAGGTATGGGTGGTCATTAGCATCCCTAACGTTCTTATAATAAAAAAGTACTGTAAACACACGTGCATGTATTAAAATGTACATAGCAATACATACATTTATGCCAATTTAGCAAATTGTGACAGTAAATTCTTTGCATTATTAAAAAGAGGAAAAAAAGCGCATGTTGTTTCCACTTCCAGCTGGCTAAATGCGGGTTTATTTTTTTTCTGGCTAGACTGCTCTGGAAACTTAAGTCCAATATTTACACACGCTGCTCGTGCTAGAAGTGATATAATCCTATTTCAAAGCAGTTTAGTCATTTATACCATTGTAGGTTCACAGAGGTTAGATGATGCAAACATAAATCAGCAGAAGCTGGGTTCCAGTGAGAGTTTAAGTTTTCAGAGCCCTGGAAGGCACTGGCAGTCATCTTAATGTGGAAAACTAACACACAGACCATAAATATGCTGAGTGTAGTGCTTTTTTGTGGCCATGAGCAAAGCATGTATTTCTTTCATTTTAGAAAAGAGCTATTTGTATATGTTTATGCAGCATTTTATGTTGTCTCTGCCAATCTAATTTCCCTCTGTCCCCTTTCTAAGCTGTTATAAATATATCCACCTCTCTGCTCCCCCATCATCCCGCTTACTCTTTTTGGAGGACACAAATATCATCATACTGTGCTTAGTGGAGATAAATACCTACCTCAAAACGAAGCAGCAGCTCAGGACACATGTCATATCATTCTGCTGCAGCTTGTATGATGCACTCACATGTTCTTCTGAGCAGGCTTTTGTCCCACCACTCCAGCAGATCAACACTCCTGCACAACTCAGGGTGTCTGTAAACTTAACCTTAGTGGTAGTTCTGTGCTGCATGAACCATTGTCTTTGATTGGTTCCACTTGCAGAGCCTCACATCTATTATGCCAGGGCAGCTTGGGAAGTAGGGTAGTCACAGAGATGTGCCTCTCGTGCTGGGCAGATAACTGTAGTTGCACCCTTTCTCTTAAACCCCTGTGTCCAGGTGTTTGTCCTTGCCTTCTAGTGTTTTCTTTTTCCTATTCCAAAGACTTTTGAATGGATCCTGACTGCTGCTCCGATGTGGGACCATGAGGGACCATGTCTGTCTTGGTGGTACTGTGCTGCTCACTGTGGTACTTAACATCCTGTCTGTCTGGTATCTTTAATTCAGGACTAAAATCATTGCATTCATCAGGCTTAGCCTTTGGCTACTGAAGCAGCAGATCCCTCTGTTGAAGAACTGAAAGGAGAAGTGCAGTTATTAAACTATAATGCTGAGTTGTACTTGCACCCCATGGCACTCCAAGGAAATTAGTATAAGAGCACAGAAACTGGGGTCTATGTCATAAAGGGTGTTTTGGAGACAAGCTTGTAAGGTGGGCAGAATGATCATCTGATTCCTGGTTTGTTCGTTGGGCTTTTTCCTGAAGTGTTGTTAAAGTAGCAGTGTCTTTGTAGGGCTTTTAAAATGCCAGTACTTATGAGCCAAGAGAAAACATGATGTGGTGTGCTTCAGTAATACAACAGAAGGATGTAATTGTGCTGCTGCTTCTGGTGACCTCATGAACCACACAAGTGGGCTTGGGCTGGCTTCTCACTGTATGCCTCAGATGGGAGGTGCTTCAGTTGCACAGCTGTATTTGAAAATTACGCCAGCAGTACTTCGATCGCTTCAGCTCAGTTTCTGTGCTTCTTACTTGCTGCTATCTCAAGTCCTCCCCTTCTTCCATCCAATGGTGGTTTCAAAGTGTGCTGTATTTCAGTATCAGTATGGTGTGGGTCTTCAGCCACTGTCTTTTCTGTCATGATGGCTCCTCTTGGCTTCCTCACCAAGGCCCTGTCTGGTGTCCCTGTCCTTCCAGTTAAATGCCTTCCCACTCCTCGCCCCCTCTGCCAGCTCCTGCCTGCACTTTGGCCTTCAGCCTTTCTTAATTGAAAATGCTGACTTTTGTTCTGACTGGGCATTTGTGAACATACTTGTATAAAATAAGGTGCTACCTAGTGGTGGAAATTGCCCAATCTGTGTTCAGTGATGACTTTGCAAAATCCAGCCTCTGGTGCAGCAGTACTTGTGCACTCACGTGTTGTGTCACAACACACAGGGGATGTGCCACTTGTGGTGCTGTACACCGAGGGAGGCCGGGAGCAGTGGCTGCCAGTAAGGACACAGGGCTGTCACTGGATCCTGTCACAGGGAGATCTGTTTATTTCAGAGTGGTTGTTGAGGTGCCATTGCAGCTCAAAACAGGGTGGCATCTCAGATGCAAGAAACAGCTGGAGCTGCAACTGCAGCTGAAAATGGAGGCCTTCACCTGTACAGGTGTCAGAACAGCAGGGGTTGGTTGGTGTGGCAGCATTTTTTGGCTTCATGTCCCTTCCTTCAGTAGCTTTCCTTTCTACCCACCTATCCTCCTCCTTCAACCCCAAGACCTGGTTTCCATCCCAAATTGCTGCAGCAAGAGCCAGAAGGGAAAGAGCCCTCTTCCTTGTGCTCAAGGTGCTTGGCTCTCAGGCTGCTGGGAGCATTTCCACCACCCTACACCCAAATTCCTCTGTCAGCATCCTTTGACACTTTGATCTCGTGGGTGACAAATAAGATTAGCTTTCTTCTTTGACTCTTGGGGGAGAGCCAAAGAATGGCTGCCATTGAGAGAAAAAGAAATCGTGGCATGAGCCTGCACAACAGCTCTAATCAATAGGATCCCTTTCTTTGGCTACTAGGTGCCAGAAATGTGGGTTTATGCTCTTCTTGCATTGTAAGCTTCTGCTGTTACCTGCAGATGAGGTGGGTTGGGGTAGCAGTAGCTTGGCTGGAAGTGGTTCCATATATGGGACTTACCCAGGCTGGTGGGCTTCTGTGTGAGATTTCCACCAAGGTCAATGGGATTTGTTTGGATTTCCAGGTGGGAGCTGGTTCCTACCCCAGGTTACCTGGTTTTGGTTAACAAAAAGCGTGACTTCAAACCGGTTAAATTTTCATGCCAGTACTTTTTGGCTGCCTTGGCCAGGAGATTTGCATCAGCTGAGCTAGGGTGATTCCCTTTGCTGGTTTCCTTGAATTGCGACACAAATTATGTATAGATCTAGTGATGGGAATGCACGTGAAAGATTTTGGTTCAGGGTGCCAATTTCCACGTGACTTCCACTGAGTTCAGTTCACTGAACAGTAGGCTGGCATGGCTTTTGTATGGTACTTAACAGAGCTGATAGCACTGATTGCCTTTGCTTTCTGAGAGAGAGTGCCTCTTTAGAGGGAGGTATAGCAACTGTGAGCTGGTACATACTGCTTGATGAATAGCAAATACTGGTCCACATACAATCTGTGCTTTGTTCCATGGTTCAAAATTTCCATTTTTTTCTTGGGGGTTCACTGATTTGTAATGTAGGGTGTGACCCTTACTGTAAGCTGCCTCCCTGTCAGGAAGAAGCCCTGATAAACAGATGCCTGCCTCTCTCAGCCCCACCAGCTGTTGTGCAGACTGACAGCTAAGGCTGCGTTTTGCATCTTCCACAGGGAGCAAGCACTTCATGTTAGGGAGTAATTAGCATTAATAATAATTAAAGTTGAATAAAGATAGTTTATTACAATGCACTTATTTTGAGAGTCTTGAAAGGCATGTATAGTTGTGGGCTAGCAACCTGGAATAAATCTTGATTCAGCTGGAATTGATGGCTTTAACCCCCTACTCCCTTATAGAAGGTGTGTGAAAGCTGGAAATAATAGCTTGGCAGTTTTGCTTCTCAGCAACAGCAAGTTGTGGGTAGCACCCCTTCTAGCCACACAAGGCTGCTTGTTGTGGATCTTATTTGATACCTATTGTGGTAGCTCTTGCACGGGTCAGCAGAGATCCATTGCTGTTCCTAAGCACAGCTCAGGCGGGACATGCTCACTGTCCCAGGCAGCCCCACTCCCCAGCAGCAGCAGCAGCAGTGTGAAGCTGCCCTGGTGTGTGCCCCTGGCAGCAGCCCGTGCTGGCACCCTGCCTGGGAATGCCTGCTGGCTGCCCGCAGAACTTGGGTGCTCTTTGGTGGCAAGGCAGTGTCAGAGGTGGAAGCAAGTGGGGGCAATGATGGGGCTGTTCAGCAAGGGGACAGTGGAGGTGGTGCCAAGGTAGGGACAAAGCTGATGTGCTCGGCCTCATTCCTGCCACAGGCTGTGGGTTGTGAGCTTGAGGAGTGCCCAGAGCAGAGCTCTCAACAGCCTCATTTTATTTAATGAGCAAAGCCTTGTGCAGGCGAAGATTCTTTTATTGGATCTGTTCCCTGTGTTTTTTTTCCTAGTGCTTAGCTGTGCTTTACGTGTTACTTGGAAGGCTGAAAAGCAGGATCATGTCTATTTATTAATCTTTGCCTAATAAAGATGACTACCAGATATGTTCTTTGGCCTTAACAAAGAGGTATAATTAGTGATGAGATTAGACATGACCCGAGAGGAGGTGCTTTGCTTAGGAAAATATTCAACGATGGCATATAATACAGTCTGTCTGAGGCACCACATCCTCCCTGGGGGCCTTGTCTCGAGCTGAGCAGTGACCCTTCCCAGCACTTTGGTGCCGTAGGAAACACAGGAAGAATATTAATGATCAGGAGATACACAAAGCAAGCTTTGCCTCAGTCAAATAACACACCACCAACCTAAAATTATTCAGCAGAAGTTTAGTTGGCAAAGTTAATAATTTATGGCTCTGGCTGATAGCACCCCATGCAATGGCAGTGTGTTCAGCAGCCCCAGACCTGATTAAATATGCATGGACTCATTGGATGCAATTTCAGTGCAATTAGTGTATGAAGGAAGAAGGACCTCTATCATTTCTGGAATTGTACTAAAAGGCTCTGGTAGTTCTTTCATTGTAACATTTTACAGGATAGTAGTTGTTCCACATCAGCTGTATTTAAGTACAGTGGTTTAAGGAACGGCTGCCTGCTGTGTTATGTGCCATATGAGAAGACAAATACCCAGTGTGTCACTAGGCACAGAGACTGGAAACACTAAACTAGTTCAGGACTAGAGAAAGCTTGTTTTGGTAGGTCTTTGAGCTTTGGGTGCACCAGATTTGTGTGTGCCGGCAGGGGGGAGCACAGCCTGAGGGGAGGAGATGTGTGATCAGAAAAGATCGTCCATGTAATTTATTTTTCCTTTCTTTGCTGTAAAAACTCATATATTGTGCTCATCACAGGCTTCTGAATGCAGGCACTTAAATCCTTGTAGAAACTGTTAAATAAGAAAGGGGAGAAAATGGCTGATGTTCCACAGTAGTCAGCATTGTCAGCATCTGGGTGTGTGTGCTGACAAAACAGCAGGTGCCCCAACAGCTTTCTGTCCTAGAGCCACATCACCAATAGTTGAGTTTCACACATCCCCAGCACGGCCAGCTCTGCACATGGGGACATGTCTGACTAGTTTGCACCAAGTTGCCAATCTGGCTTACTCTGTTGAGTGACCAGGGAAAATCCTCCCTCTTCTCCACAGCTTCCTTCATTTCTTTCCCTTCGCTCTCCTTCTGTCCTGTTGTTGTTCCCCCTTCTCAGCACTGGCTCTGTTTGCCTTCCTTCTAGCTGAATGCTCTTCAGTTCACTGCCTGCTTGTGAGCCGTGTTGCCTGAAGCTATTCCAGCTTCCTGTGTTTGTGGCCCATGTCCTGTTCTCCAAAATATATCATTTTACTAGCTTTTCACCTGGTGGTGGTTTAAGACAAACCCCAGAAGGGTTGGATTTCCTTCAGATGTGGTTCCCCCCATGCAGAATCATCTGCATGAGTAGTTCCCTATAGTGGGTTAAAGGAGGCAGAAGGTTGGTGTGGGCTATGGACATTTGCATGGTTTGTAGCACTGCACTCTGAGCCTTGCAAATCACAGTGCCAAAAGTGTTCAAGTGCCATGGTGGAGAGAGACAGAGAAGGATTGGGGCTTGAACAGACTGCTGGAGAGCATCTAGTCCAACACCTGGCTTGAGGCAATACCAACTTCAAATTTAGGTCACTTTGCTCAAGGGCTGTCCAGTCAAGTGTGTTAAATTGAAAGAACAAGAAAAAGAACCTGTGTTCCTGCTCTGCAAATAAATATGTAATTCAACTATTTCAGCCAGCATAGGTGAATTGTTGAGGGCATGGGAAGAGCTTTCATATTTTTGCTTTGGTTAAAATTCTTAAGATGTGCAACCTGTAGTTACAGGTATGAGTTCAGACAAGTGTATGCTCACTTGGTTGTTTGATCGTGGTGCCTTGTTGTGTCTGTCTGGCAAAGGCCTGGGTTTGTGTTATTTTTTGCATCTTGATGGTGTGGAGAGGGGAGAGCTGTTTGGTCCTGAGCAGGAGGCTGAGTCTGGGGGATACTTATTCAGAATTGTGGTCCTTGCATCCCTTGCATGTGTCTACATACACATGTACCTGTGAATTTGGGGTAACTGAATGCCATCCTTAGTGCCTTTCTGCCTCTTGAATATTCCAGCCTCCAGCTCCATCCCTTGTTGTCCCAGTCAGTAATTTAGGGATAACAGAGGTGTCTGTTTCTTAGAAGTGCTGGCAGGATTAATGGATGAGTGTTTGGGCTGTGCTTTGAAGAGAAATGCATATGTGCTGGTGGTGTTGCAGGGTGACAGCTGGTATTTGCTCTGCATGTGCAGAGGGGAGGATGACTTGAGCCAGTTATGGCAAAACTGCAATCCCACTAATGTTTGCAGCACGTACAGAAGAGTTTGTGCCACCTCAAAATAAGTATGTGCCCCATTTTCCATGCCTATTACTGGCCTTGCAGATGCAAACACAGCTCTGCTCACATAAGTTCCTTCTCTGCCTGTGGTGGTCTTCTAATGGGTTGTGGGCACCAAGAATATGTTCAGGAGTGGTATGTGTGCCAAACTGGTGCTCAGTCTAGTTTTTGGAGCCCAGGAAAGGTAGTGCCTGTGCTGGAGTTTAACATACAGTAAGTCTACTTTAACACCTGGAAGACCACAAGAAGTCACTGTTTTTCTGTTTCTTTGGCAAAAGGTCCTGCAAATAGCTTGCTCATCATGGGCACAGTGACGTTGACCTTCATCAAGGTGCTTTTTGTCCAGAAGGTGTATATCTCAGCTGCAAAACAACCCTTTGAAGGAAGGAGGTGTTGTCAGGAAGATGCAGAGCTAAGGCACCAGCTAGTCCATCAGGAATTGCATGTAAAACCCTCCAGGTGGGCAGTGCTTGAATCTAATCCAGTGTGTCTGTCTGCTGGGCTCATCTTCATTTCTCCCTTTGTCCTTGGGCTCTGTTGAGAGGCAGAAAACTGAGTGATGACTTGAGTCTGGGTGTTGACTTGCGAGGTATGACGATGGAGTTATGGGTGGCTGGTGGTACAGTGAGGACTTACCAGAGGAGAAGTCTGGAGCACAGAAAAAGGGGATGTGGAGGCAGGCAAGGGAAGGCAAAAAGGACCAGGGAATGATGGTGCAGGCCTGAATGACTTTTTGCTCATTTATGTCAGTCACCCTTAGGAATCCACGTGGCAGGATGTTGGCTGCCACTCGCACATTACCTCTGTGAGGGGAGTCTCAAGCAAGAAGGTAGAAGGAAAAAAAGCCCATCTTAAAAGTTTGGGGTAGAACATTTGTAGATCACAGAAATTTTCATTTAGGCATCTAACTTTCTTTTAAAAATTATAATTGGCTTTTGCTATCTTTAAAAATGTATTTTTTTCCAATCTACATTTTCTACTATGTGTGTATTTTGTTTACAATCTGAAAAACAATTTAAAATAGTGCATTATGAAAAAAAAAAAACTAGATTTAGCTTTGCATCTGTCTGTCAACTATTTATTTTTTCTCTTCCCTTAGGAGAGGATTTCCCATACTTTATTTTTTCATGCTGCTACTTCTAGAGGATCTGATCTTTTCAAAGAATTAGCTTTTGCACATCTGGCTTCAGTAGTACTTGTGTGGTTGTTGGGTCCTTCCCCAACACAGGAATTTCCTTGCATTGTAACCAAATGAAAACAATGTGAGTTTTGTGATCCTGAATAGTCTATCTGGTGTTTTTCCTCTAAAACAGTACTTTTAGATATTGTATTTCCAGATATGTCTTTCCTTGAAGGAAAAATCATAAATAATAAGGTTTTCATGGATGTGGAATGGATAGACTCATGAAGTATGGGGAAGCCCTTATAGAATTCTCTCCTTTTCCTCCTGTAGGAATAGGTTGCTTTCTTTTTCATGAAAGATGTGGACGTTACAGAAATAGATTGCCCGAAAGGGTGGGCAGGGAGTTAGCTGCTCCATTGCTTTACAAGGCATTTAATAGCAATTTGTAAAGCTGAACAGTTCTCTTTGCAGCATTTTTATGTGGTAAAATCATCTGGTTTAAAAAATAGCCTGAGAGTTTTCCTGAACATTTTTATAAAAATTAATTATTGCGATTATTCATTAAGCAAGGCATTCAATAACAGAATGAAGTGTGTATGCAAGGAACAGATTATTGCCTTTAAGGTAAAGATAAATTCACATTAAGTTTTGCATAAACATAAATTGATATATAATCAAATAGACCAGTTCTGTTGAGGTTCTGCATATTCAACAGCTCTGAAGGAGACGCTGGTTCGTATCTTCCATCAGTTTTCAACAATGGAAGCATGTAAATCATTTTCCCGTGAAAATTAAAATTAGAGTTGCACCATTATTAATCTGGTTATTTAAAACAACTTTTCTCAAAAGCAAGGATTAACCAAAGAGCTATTAGTTAAATACTAGCCTGCAAAACCAAAGCAAACCAAAAAGCAGAATTTTTCAGTGGAAAGCACTGGTTAGTTGGGACCATGGGAACTGTTTATTTAATGATGTAACTTTTAATACAGTGGCGGTTCAAAAGCATGGTGTAGGAAGGATTTAAATACTTCTTTTTTTATTTCTAGAATATCAGCTGGTAACTTGAGTATAAACAAGAAAATCCAAATTCTTCAGCTACCCAAAGCAGGGTGATACCATCATGTAACTAAAGTTTGGGTTAGTGTGGATTGCAAGCAGGAATCCTACACTCCAAAAAAAAAAAAAATCAGTTAGTGTTTTTTTTTATCCCAAACCACAGGGTGTTTTTGATTAACCAGTTATTCCTGGCCTCTGAAGGGAGAACTTGGAAATTCAGAGTAAGAAGAAATAGCTAAACAGATGGAAGAGATTGACATTGTTCTGTTTCACATCAGCTTGAATGGTGTTGGGGACAGAACTTGGTGTGATTGAAAATGTGACCACAAAATCTGTCTTTGACTGTGGATTTTAAACCTGCTTCTTTTTTTGGCAGAAGAAGAAGCGCTGAAAACATGCTGCTGTTGGTGTATAACCTACAGGTTTTTTTGTTTTTCAGTGGTGTTTGGTGTTGAAGATTGTAGACCACCAGTTCACTGAGGTGGGGCTTGTGACCATCTTGAGTAGTGACCCTATTACCAGCTTCTGTGATTTTATTGCTAGTCTTTTGGGGGCTGTTTCCTTACTCCCTTGAAAGTCCCAGCTACTGCTTGGAGATTTCAGAAGAATTCCTGTGCTCATTTAATTTTCTTCCTTTTCTAAAAATCCACCCCCACCTCACATCAGTCTTTAACATGCTGTGGCTGTGCAAAAGATCTCAAAAATATGAAGCATGTGTGCTCCAGAGGCTCAGAAAGCTGACAGCAAATAAAAAGAATTATGGTTTGAAAATATATACACTGGGCTTTTTCAGCCAGTTGCACACTGTGGGGGAAGAGGGTGGCTGGCAGATGACAAAAAACTGTGGTTGGCTGATCTGAGCCCCTGACCCCATGTACTGGTTATGCATGTCAAAGAAGCTTTAGCCAGGCAAGCACAGCACATTGGGAAAAGTGTTGGAGAGCGTGTTAAATGTGAATGCATCTCACATTTTGTTATAAATGAAGTTTAAACAGTCTTTTATTTAAATAATTTACCTTCGCTTCCTAGTGCTGCCACAATTTCCTCTAAAACATAGGCTTTGTCCAAAGAGGAACTGATCCAAGATGTACTGGAGTGTCATCTAATTTATTCGAGTGGGTCCTCCAGGTGATAGAGAAAATACATGGGGGGATATGGCAGGACTTCCCTGCTGTAGCTGCTGAGTGGACTTCACATTGGTCTCAGCCTGGAGAGGCTGTCAAGTCCTGGCTGTCGTGGGTGTGCTCAGAACCAGACCTGTGCAGAAGCTTTCTTTTACTACATCACCCAAAGACGCAGGTATCCATGGACCCATTTTCCCCCCATGTGGCCGTGCTAAATTCATGCAGGTGGGGACAGCTGACAAGATTCATGTGCTGTTTAAACTCCTATTTGAAATACCAAAACATAGCTTGATCTTCTTGACGTATATGGCTGCATTTGTTACTGACTCCCTTTTCCTCCCAAATCCTTATTAAGTGAGAAGCAGCAGTAGCTGGTAATCAAAGACATGAAATACATTTATTATTTTAAGACTAACAATCTGCTGTACAAACCAATATCTTGGTCCTCAGAGAGAAGACTGAAGCTTGAACCTCTGTCTCCAGCTGTGAGAAGTCTGCTTAAAATAACCAAATGGGGTTTGTTTTTTATTGCTTTTATTTCAGAAGTGATCCTTGATACTGGGTACTTTTTATGAATAAAAAACATGCTGTGCTTCTGGGAGGTGTCAAATGGTGCTTTTTGAAAGCCAAACCTCTCCCAGTTCCCTTGGAATTGGCATCCAAAGTCTCTGGTTTCTTGTGAGTAGCAGGCATGTCTGATGCAAAGCAGGGTAATTTATTATGCTTTGCTTCCAGTGCTGCTTCCTGTGCTGTATTAACTTCTGGGTGCCATTGTTAATCTAAATGGATGTTCTAGAAAATAGTCAGAGGGGATCAACAAAAGAAACCATAAAAATATTTGGGAACGGAAAACTTGTAATAAAAAAGGCTGAGGATGAGCTCTGTGCAAAGATCTGACTGAGGAGACACAATATCTACAAGTACATAAAGAACAGTTTCAGAGCAGGCAGGGATCAATTATTTCCAGTCAGTTGGGATATAAATAGTGATGACTGAAGCAGCAGGGAGGAAAAAATAGGTGGAATGAATGGGAAAAAGATGCAGATTGCTTCAGGAGGGGGCACAGAGACTCCACTGTAGATGCTGCAGGCTTCTGGAGGCAGAGATTGCCTATTGTGGGGCACAGCCAGTGGGTACCACCATGGGTGGCCCAGGGGCTAGAAATTACCCTGGGAATTATTTAGGAAACTCTTGAACACTTGCTGGATTTAAGGTGCATGCTGGAGTCCTGCCAGTGGCAGCAGGAGCTCAGTACCTGCTTTCCTGAGTCATGGCCCAGGTGACATCCGCCCAGAAATCTTCACTTTTTGTAAGTTGAGATCATTTCAGAGTTTTTAAATGGTAAAATTAACCAGAGCACTGAAAGAGATGTCTCCTGTGGCAGCTGGAGCCTGAGGCATTAGTTCCAGGTCAGGAGTTGTATATTTAAAGCCCCTCAAGTTGGAATGACCTGGTACTCAGCAGAGGAGTGTGAGTTGCTTGCAAGAGGTGGAAGTTATTTCTGATGTCTCTGGAATGAATCCTTGGGTACCATGGATATAAATAGATACTGAGATATTGACTTGGTCGATGGTGAGGAAAATGCTAGTGATAGAGAGAAATTAATGGTTCCATTTAAACTTTCTTGAGCATTGCTGCTGCTTCTTTAAGTGTAGCTCCCCACTCATGCCATCAACTGAATGAGCTAAAGTGGTCTCATAAGGGCTTGGAACCCAATGTTGACTTCACTTGACTACACTTAGGTGTACTAAGCTCTGGTAAGATGAGGCCTTTGGTAAGGATAGTTTTTGAGTAGACATCTGGCTTGAAAAGGTGTTTGTTAATATCCTAAATATGCATTTGCTTGTTTGGGATGACTTTATTTTGTTGGTACCTGCCATGCTAGAAGCCCAGTTTGGTTGTGAAGGAGTTGTGAGCCTGCCCAGTGCTGTGGGGTCAGTTTGGGTTTTCCTGAAGAATGTGTCTTTAGGGATGTGTAGCCATGTGTGTTTGAACAAACCAGCCCTGTTTAGACAAAGGTGTTCCTCTGCATGCTGCTCCTTCTGGGATGAGAACGAATGGGTGAGAGATGGAAGTAATTCAGCTTCAGCAAACATAAGAGGAGAGCACCTCGTGTCAGAAACCATATAGATTGGTGTGTTTATCACTATTGACCCAGTGTGCTCACAGCTGCACCCAGACTTCATACCTGTGGCAATTACCATCCATCTCACCTTTCTCTTCAGTTTCATTGTAAGCTGCAAAGAACCAAGACTCAATTACCCTATCACTGCTGTAGAAGGCAAGCTCTTAATCTTTAGCATTTCTCATCCAAATGCAGTTATTCTGATTGCTACATTTCAAGCCTTGCTACAGATGTTAACCCTCTCCTACCATCTTTTTATTCCTCCTTTGCAGGGCTTTTAAATCGCCATCTGTTGCTGTGGCACATGGTGCTATGGTAGTTCTTTGGTTTTGAAATTTTCCCATCAAATGGAAGCCCTGTACTAAGTGAAGGTCTTTCAGAGGCTGTTCAAACTTAAGGACGTGCCTTTGTCCCATTGACTTCAGTATAGCATAAAATCACGTTTTGACACCCAGGAAGACCAATCCTTTATTTTCTGAAGCATAGCCTGGAGATGATGGAGCTCAGGAAAAGGGAAATTACAGCACCCATGCTGCTTTCATTCCTTTTCTTCTGTATCTATTTTCCTTGGCAGTAAGAATATACAATACTTCATTGTCTTGGAAACAAAAACAAAACAACCTTTCTTTATTCATGAACTGATGTCTGTTTCAAAATCTCATCAGTATGGGAGGAGAAGGAAAAAAAACCCAGACCCATCAGTTTCTTTATTTTTTTATTGGGTTGTTTTTCACCTCTGGGTGCTGCTGGTAGAAATCCTGCAATAGGCATTGTAAAGGAAAACACATTTTGGGAAACTTCCCAATTTAGCACTGTGATTCATCAGGATCCTAAAGAAGAAGCCTTGGTGCGTGGTGGAATTATGAGCTAAAATCAGGCAGAGGGGGGAAAAAACTCAGCAGAGCCTTAGATGGAAAATGAATAATTTTTGTTAAAAGCCCCTTTCTCAATGAATTTGTGCATGCTTATGTTACCCAAGCACAGAAATCTAAATCTCTCCTTGACAGGCCTCCCATGATCCCTCTTTGTCCTGGTATTCCCAGGCTCCATCCAGCCCTCTCCCGTCCCCCTGTTGCAGGAAGATGAGAGGCAGCAAGCCTGCTGGCTCCTTCTGACCCTGTGTCTCATTGTCAATTTTCATTCATTTTGGAGAGCCTCGACGTTTTGGAAACCTTGTTCTCTCCCTCAGATGGGGTGAGGGTGGTCATGGGTTCAGAAGGGACCCCAGGGGAAGCCAGGAGGCATGAGACTCCCTGCTCTGCTCTTGGGGGGCACAGTGGGGAAGAACATTGAGGGAAATTTCTGTGTGAATGGAGAGACAATGATTGAGCTAACACAGTCAGCTAACTATATATTTCTGAGAAAAACTGGAAAATTAAAAACATGAGCTTTTCTGGAGAAAATAACGTATGGTGAAATGTGCTACAGATTTATAAACAGTAATGTTTCATGTTAGGTGGGAGATTTGACTTGCTGTTGAGATTTGTCAATGCTGTTAATTTTTTCATTTTCTATCCTCCTGAAACTATGTCTAATAACATTTTAATTACCTTTTCAGTACTGTTCTTTATCATGATGGGTTTACTTTTTGAGAGCATTCTGGTTTTTCCAGCTAAAAATTAATATTTTCTGTAAGTTTCCTCTTTCCTTTCATGTTTACTAGGTGCTGTCGAGCCAAGCATCAAAACTACTTATTTATTTATTTTTTTATGTATTTATAGAGCTTATGTAATTTTATGTCAGATACTCTATTATTCATATGAAAGTAGAACTAAACAAGTTGTATCCTTCGGGACATAGCTGCTTGTCTGGGGATGAGGAGAGACGGTTTGTTGCATTGCACAGTGGCCTCAGTGCCTTGGTCCTGGGAATGGCCAAGGAAGCTTGAACATCCTTGGATGCCCTGTGAAGGCTGGCAGCCCTTTTACAGGATTGCTCAGGACCTGGCAGCACAGGAGCCTGAGGCTGTCCCCTTTTGCTATAAGCATCCAGTATTGTTCACTACTGGAGGCAGAAATACCAACCCAGTGACCTGCTGTGCTAAAGTGGAGCACAAACTTCTCTTTATCCACTAGACACTTCTTATATATTCCGTAGTGGGGATCCTGTCTCCGCCTCTGTAATTTTAAAGTGGAGTATGCAATGCAGGTAGCAAACTCTGCAAAGTCCTTTGACTGACTTTTTGCACTTTGTGACTTTATAATCTGTTTGCGAGTTGCCAAACTGTAAATCTCTGCACTGAAATTTCCCAAAAAGGTCAGCCAAAGCGATGCTTTTGTGTATTTTATTTGTTTTGGAATGGGACAGAATTACATCCAAAATAGCCTAGATATTTCCAAGAGTGAGATGAAGAGGAAATGAGTTGCCTGGCCCAGGTGAGATATTTGTGCGAGTAAAGATTTGGAGTCTGTCAGAGAAGCTGCCTGCCGGCAGGCAGGCCTCCTCCTTGTTTTCCCAAGGATCTGCACAAAGGAGGTGAGGTGCAAAGCCTTGGAAAAATGTCATGCTGGGCTTAGACCAGGTTTTGCTGTTGGCTTCTCCCTTCCCTCCATCCTGCTGGGCAGTGGCCATCCCTGCTGGGGCAGCCTGTGCTGCTGGACTCCTGGTGCCTGGGGCAGGCAGGTCCCCTGGCCTTGCTCCCTCAGCTGCCCATGTCCCTGTCACAGCACTGCCTGGGCGGTGTCACGGCTGTGGTGGAGCTGCCCCTGGTGGGATTACCAGGCTGCTGCATGGGGTTCCTATTCTCCCTGAGCTCTCCTGAGTTTAACAGATGTACCAAGTAACACACAGATGTTGCATGCCTCTTTGGGACAAATGAGTCCTTGCTTGGATAATCTAGGAAAATCATAATTTATATATACACACCCCCTTCATTCATTTCCTGGCCTCAGTGCGTTTCTCAGTTCAAAGCTTTTATTGGGCTCAGGTGCCTGGGGTTCCCCATTGGCTGTTGCAGTCATGGCCAGCGGGTCTGGGAGCTTCTCATCCCGTTCCCAAGCAGCTCACTAGCCCTTGGCTGGGCTCACAAGGGCTCAAACAGCAGTTCTGCCTGCTAAGAAGGGATGTTTTCTATTTGCAGCCTCCTTGGGCAAACCTGCTCTCATAGCTGCCCTATAGTCTCCGAGCAGAGTGTCATCAGCAAATTGCTCAGCCCCTTGCCAGGGCTGTGCTGTTCCCAGTTACCACAGATCCCAACACAGCGTTCGCTCTGCTGGATTAGCTTTCTTCTTTCAAGAGAGATTTTTGATAGGTGTCTGCTGCTATTTCACGGTCCTGTTCTCTTGTGCTTTGCTTCAGAAGCGCAGTTATTTTGCTTCTGCACTTTTCCAATAACTGAGCAATAGTTTACGTTTGCTCTGCAATAAATTTAATTTTCAGTGTATTTGGCCTAGTTACATAAGTGATCCGAATCCCTCTGGATCTCTCTTGTACTTGCTTTGTATTTACTACTCCCTTCAGTTTCATGTCATCAGCAATTTAGCAATTTTACAGCTGGTTTCTCCAAGTAATTTATAGACACTATCAAGGCTGGAATAGATAGTGAAAATTTGCTGCATAGGTCCCACTCTAAGGGTACGACTTTTGCAGGAGCAAGAGTTGTTGACTGGGAGGTGATGGCAAATACTCCCATCTCAGGCAACATGTACATGCTGATAATTGGGAAGTAGTCCAGCCATAAATTTTAGTGCCAGCATTGGGGAATTTGGTATTGATGCCTCTTGACTGTTTCCAGCTGGATACCTATGCTGATATATGTATTTAAGCTTTTGCAGCTGCATTAACTGCAGACACCATCGTCAGCATCACCTTGTAGCATGCTTGCAGTGAGACACTCAGTTAAGTCCTTCCCTTGGGAGATAGAGGCGTTTTTTCTGCTTCTTCTTTGAAAGGAGTGCTTAAGGCAAGGATGCTGTATCTCCATGTTCTCCACAAAATAAGAAAGGGTGCAGAGATCCTAAGAATCACCACATAGCTGAAAGTCTTCAGTTTAGCAGCATGAGGAGTTAAAAAAGAAGTAGGGGGATGTTTGTACTGAACTGCTAGGACATGTCTCCTGTAACCACAGTTGTGGGGAGCAGAATCTGCTGAGGACTGGGCTGTTCTTCCCTTCCAGAGGGTGCCATAGCTGCTGCCCCCCTTAGTCTGTATAGCAGGAACAGGCTCAGTCCCCCAGGAAACTCCGACCTGGAGGTGTTTTGCGTCACTGCGTGTAAAACCCACGACGCTGCTGACCTCAGGGATGTGATGGCGGATGTGAAACTGGGGAGATGACTCACTCCAGCTGGTAATTCAGGCTTAAAGATGGGGTTGCCCAACCTTTCTGTAGTATTTAAGAGGTGTCTCCCTTCCTCTTTGAAGAAAAGTTAAACCCAGAGTACCCCAGCCAGTCTCACTATTGCCATATCATGTCAAGGACATTCTTTTTGACCGCAGGCACTGTGGGATGAGTTCAAAACAGTAAAATTAAAGCTGATGGTGGAAAACAGTGAAAAGGACAGGTCTCTGCCCAGCTGGCTCACTCTTCCTCTTCATGCAGGCAACCTGTGCTTAGAGAGATTTTACTGCAAACATTTATTCTGAAGGGCAGCAAAACAGATCCGTTCTTGTGTGGAATATTAAACGTTGACATTAAGTAATAATTTAACAGATGTTAAAAGATTTTAGTGAATAATACATGGACATCCCCAGTGAGCCTCAGATAATCTAGGGAATGAACTCACCTCTTCTCTAGGTGAGAGCAAGATGCATCGTGGGTGCTGCATGCATCAGTAGAAACCCATTGGGTACGTGCTGGTGGACAGCAACCTGCCCTCTGTTTCCAGTGGGAAAGCATTAGAAGCATCACAAAAATTTGTTTTGAACGTTGGCAGAATTTTCCCCCATTTCAATAGAAGAAAAGTCAAACAAACTAGCCCTTTGAAAATAGTGGGAGTATTAGACAGTTCTAATTGCTTTTCCCTGCAGTTTGAGAACAGTGTCCTTCCTGTCAAACACACCTGTTATCACTGGTTATTTTCTTTTTGCTTATCTGTGCATAACTGTACCATGTTTTCCTAGTGACATTTCATACCTGGTTTTGAGACTCTTTGTTTTGTTGCTTATGCTTTGCTTCTCCAAAGAGATGAGAAAATTCAACCTTCCAAGGCACAAATAAGCCTCTTAGCATCATAGTATCAAAGAAGTGATTAAAGGAGAATTTCAGGTCCTTTTTCTGGTTGATTTTCAGTTCATATTCCAGTTTTCCACTTGCCTAAGTAATTCCTCGATCCCAAAGTTAACTCCCGTAATTTCTCAATTGATTGGAGCATTGCTGAAACAAAGATCAAGACTGGCAAAATGAGTCTGTGAAAAAGCACCCCGATACTTTAATAGAGAGCACAAACTGGGTGTTATTTAAAACACAGCACACATTCAGTTCCTCACAGGCTTCCAACAGCCGTGTCAGTGGCAGTTTCTGCCGTTTAGTCAGGGAAATTCAGGCACGTGTACAGCCGATGGTAGCAGTGACGAAAGTGTCTATAAATGTATAAAAAGACATTTATATACTGGTCCCAATCCTATTAAGCCAGTAAATGTCTCATTTCTGAGGTTTCCCTTCGAAGTGCAGGTGCACCAGCCTGCCTTGTCGGGCGTGTGTGGATTTCTTTGTCCTATATTCATTATTGCATCCTGCCAGTCGTTAGTGGGTCACCTTGGAGGTGCTGGAGCATCCTGCCTGAAGACCATTAGTGAGGAGCACAGATGCCTCTCAGCCCCATGCACCTGCTTTTGCCCAAAGCCTGCCCTGCAGCAGTGCTGCCTGCAGCCAGCAGGCATCAAGCATTAATGTGGGCTCGTTATTGCAGAAACCTTGCACCTCTTGTAGGGTTCCCCCCCACCTCCCTGCTTCCCCCTTAGTTTTACATGACCTGGGGGAAGCTGAATGCAAACTGGACCAGACCTGCCAAGGGTCAAAGAAATGAGGCAATCAGGAAGGCAGACTTTTCCCAAGGGGGGTCGGACTTGCTGGCTGACAGCCGGGATAATGAAACTGCTGGGGAGAAATGTCAGCCTAAATGAGAATGTGCAAAAAACCAGTAACTGCAGCAGGGCTGGTGGACCGTGGCCCTTTGCAGGACAACATGCTGGTTCTGTCTGGCCAGTGGTTAGTTCGCAATGGTTACAAGGATGATTGCTTGCCAATGTAAATAGTTGCATAAACAAACCTATAGGAGAGTGACTGTGGATGTGAAAATCCCACTCTTTATTTAGAGGATGTGAGAAAATGTGTAGCTCTAATCACATTTGCTGGGGAAGTGACTGTGGGAGAGATTCGGGTGTGATGAGGAAATGGAAATGTTTGCCTGGAGGAGAAGAGCAGCTGAGCACCCTGTCATGGGAGCCGGAGACCCTGCCAGAGGGCAGTGCCTTCATCTGTGGGGCCCATGTGGCCATGTCACTTCCAGGGCTGAGGCTGTGGGGGCAGAGCGGTGGTTTGCGTGGCTGCAGGCAGCCCTGGGGACCCAGCTGGTGAATGAGGGGAGGGGGTGGTTTGGTGTTTTTTTCCTTTCCTTCCCCCAGCAGCCTGGCCAGCCTCTGCACTGAGCCACCAGGGCTGCGTGGAGCCTCCTCCTATTGCCTTTTCCTCCGCTTACCCACAAGGGTGATGTGGGGTGAAGCATCCTTTCCCCTTTGGGTAGGGATGCTTCTCTGCAAGACTGGTTGAAAATCAAGGGCAGGCTGAAGCTCAGCCAAAAACGTAGCAGTTGTGTGCTAAATTTGTAACCATCAGGAGGAAGGGTACTTTAATTCAGTGAGTCATTGCTTTTTCTTATTAAAGAGTCTGTAGGGACAGCTTTTCTGGCATGTGTGGCGGGGTTGAGGTGCAAAGGGGAGCTGCTGTGGTCTGTAGCCAAAGAACTGGTCCCAAAGGCATTAAATTGGTTGGAGGAGCTTGTAAAGGCATTTTCTCTCAAGAGGACATTGATAGCCCAGGACCAAACGGGACAACTGGTCCGGAAGGATGCTGTCGTCTCAGGAAGGTCCTGTCTGCAGGCTGGAATAGAGCCATGCAGGGAACAGAGCCATCCTGCCTGTTGGGGCAGGAGCTGGGGTGCCCCAGCTGTGGAATGTGGGAACAGGGGCAGGATGGATGTGCTGATAACTGTGTGTTTTTCTCCTTCAATTTCCTGTGTTAAGACAGGAAAGCACAGGTTTTTAAATCAGAGAGTGCTTTCAGTCATCTTTTTTTGCCCCCCGCTGTGGCAAGCAGAAGCTGGTAATTTACTTTCTAGAGTTGATCCCCAAGTGTGTATAAATAGATGATGTATGGGGGGGAAGAGCTTTAGAAAATGGTGATGTTAGGCTGTGCTTTTTGAGAATTTAGCTACTGTTGAAGTACCTGACATTACCTTACTACAGTTAAAGTTTTTGAGGATGGGTAATACTCTCCAGACCACAGAATTAGCAGTAAGATGTGCTGTGGGTGATGTTGCCAGTCTCTTGCTGGTAGTGGTTTAGTGTGTAACACTGCAGAGAAACCCTTTTAAAGTTGAGGTGCAATTTCATAATGTTCAGTGCAAGTTCAGTACTCAACACATCTTCTCCAAGTAGCTTATGCTGTTGATTTAATAAATTAATGATTCTCTTTTGGCATGTTCTTAGCTTTGCAGCTTCTTCATGTAAGATCCATTGCATTGTTATGTTTTGTTATGGTCTGGGATCTTGTTGTCTATGTTGGTGGTATTTTCTATTTTGAGAGGGTAGCCAAGAAAATCACTGAGAAAAGCCCATGAAAAATTGGTGTCATCTGATTCTAGTCTGTTGACCTGCTTCAGGCCTGTAAATTTGGTAGGAGGCATCTTCAAATGAACATTTAACATAAATAGTTGCATTCAAAATAAGTAAAGGCTTGTTTGAGCACTCAGTAAATCTATGTTAGATGAGTGAAAAGCAAGGTGCAGTGACCTACATGACAATAAAAAGGAGGCATTCATAAAAACTTTTTATCCAGTAGCATTTTGCATGAAAATTAATTATATGCAAATACATAAAAAGCTAAACTGATATTCACCTAATCTTCATTGCTAATTGGTACTCCAAATAGCTGTATTATGTTTGATAACAGACTGATAGACCTGAGCAAAGCTTGTGTATCTCCAGGATAGAGACAATTGAACTATCATTCAGAAAAGTACCATGTTGATTATCCTGTAGTTGAGAGATCTTTCTTTATTATGTTGCCTTTAGTTTTCAATAGGTAGCAGTGGGCTTAGTATTAATGTTGCCATAGTTATAATACAGCCTTTATGTGGGTGTAGGAATAGGTTTGGGGTTCACCACATTCTGTACTGCATGTCAGACTGGAAGACCTGATGCACTCCCATCAGAGTGGATGATGAAAAAAATAGCTGTCAGTGTATTTTCTCTTTAATGTTGTGTGGATATCTAAAATTGGCACATGTAACAGCAGCACCATTATGAAGATGAGCAAGAAAGATGGAAAACACAGACTTGTACATAAATTTCTTGGATTCAGTGTATGCATGCAGCTGAGGAAGTGAAAAGGCATAGGGCACAGAGTACATCTTTGTAGGTGGTCCAGAGCTTCAGTATTTAGACAGGCACTTAGGTGTTTTCTTGTTACTCATTTTCCTGTAGAAAAGTTTTAAGATTCCAGGTACATGGAAATTCCTGGAGATACAGAGCTCTGCAAAGAGCTCTGTCCAGCAAAGGCAGCAGTATGAGGATAATAGAACTGAGTCTAATTAGAATATTTTTGGCACTTCTCTAAATAATTAACTATGCTTAAGCTGAGCCATTTTGCTGAGATGTTTTTTGTCACAGGGGCATTATTTTAAATTCTGAGACTCAGGATGCCTCTCTCATCATCTACCACCCCTTCACTTCCAAGGAGGTGGTAAGAGGTGTATTGGGGTAAGGAAAGAAGGGAAAGGGGAGAGAAATAGAAGATCTGTTCTGTATGCTTTGTTGTATCCCATGTTGTTTCCCTGCTGCTAGTCGTGCCTGTAAAGCTTCCAACTTACCAGGCACAGAGAGATCCCAAAGAGGTAAACTAAACCTAATTCTCAGCTTGAGAAAGTATATTTCCTAGGAAAAAAAATTCTAATGAGCAGCTGCTCCTTCTTAGGCAGCTTGGAAACTTTGGGACCTGCCCTGAAGGCTACTGTTGGCGTATCCATATTCAGTGGTTTGATAGGAAAATGTCTTTTACCATGTGGGCAGGAGAGATCCCTTGGGTGAGAACAAGAAATTGAAGAGAAATCCTTATTTTGTGGCTGTATCATACTAAATGCAGCAAATAGTAAAACCTTAGTAGATCGGAGGAGGTTTTGGATAAATATGTTGTCAAATAACTCCTGCAGCTAAAATAGAGCTCTGTGAGCCATCTAGCAATTGAAATGTATTAAAGATGTCCTCAGATGGCTAATCTGAAGATCTAATGCTTATAAATAAAGACATCAGAGGCTAAACCTTCAGGGATTAAAAATGGGGCAGAAATCTGTCCTCATTTCAGAGCCTACTGCTGAGAGGTGATGTCAAGGTGTGAAATGCCAACCTGGAAGCTGCTTGCCTAGAAGGATGGTGATCATTTTGCATGCAGGGACTTGGCTGAACGAGAGTTGGTTGGTGGGTAGCAGGACCCCAAGAACCGTGATCCTGCCAAAACATGTGTTCAGCACCATATAGGAAAGTGGTACCCAGTGTAAGTGATGGATCCCAGAAAAGCCTGAGCTAAGCATCACTGCACAAGGCATGCATTGCATGCTGCCAAGCCCTTTTCCCTTTGACACACCTAATGCACTGGTTCTGTATTTCTTCAGCACAGTATACATAAAGCTTCTTCTGACAAGGCTCCTACCTTGGGTCATCTGCAAAGTCCTCATGAGCAGGAGGCCACATGTGGCATTGAGTGTCCTTGGCTGCTTATGATGGTGGGCTTTCAAAAGGTCTTTTTTTAGGTGTTGCTAGTATGCAAGGAGTGATTTTTGCTTTTTTTAGTCCAACATATTTCATAAACTTGGAAATGAGACTCCAAGAATAAATTTCTTTTTGACCGCTGTCAAGGAGTTTCAATAGTTTGTTTATCATATCTGTACCAGCTCTTCAGAGAGCCTGAGAAATGATGGTTTGGGACGTTATCTCCTTTCCCAAGCCTCCGTTTGCACTGAAGCAGTATTGTCTTGTTCCCTGGGGACAGCAGACAATGCAAGCAAGTCCTTGGAGTAGATGCTACTGCAAAGGTAACTGTGCTGTCATTCCTTTCACCTGGAACTGTACTTGTGATTTTAGGATTACATTTAGGTGAAATGTTACTTAATGTTTATGCATACACCTACATGCCAAATTTCTTTTTTTTTTTTTTTTTAAAAACTAAAGTCCTCTAATACAAAACAGAGGGCAGACAGAGGTAGCTGAAAATTGCTCATATTATCTCGTGGTCAAAAAGAAATATGCTCACTTCCCATGTTCACCAGTGATGGCTTTCTAGTCCTCTAAACACCCATTTTTAGAGGAAAAAACAAAGACAGAGACATATGGATCTGGAAGCTAATGTAGTTACAGAGCCTGCTGAGCTCCTGGCAGCTACCTCTGTCAGATAATTTCAGACCCACGCTTTCCCCCAGTGAGTTACTTCTAAGTCCTCTGGAGACACTGCCATTCTTCAGTTTAGGTAAGATGCTCTATGATCTCAGGCAGTCATTAAGAAGTCAGTGGGTTTGTATCAGCTGGAAATCTCATAGCTGTTGAAATGGTGCTGGAAGGATGGGAAAATCGTGAGCACTTTGTCTGGAGTGTCTGTACCTCCCATCACCATGACCTGACTGGAGATGGAAAACCAAGCTCTGTCTGCCTCACCTCTCTGTGTAAGGTGAGGATGTCACTGCCCTGAGTGGGAGGCTGAGTGGGATGTTCTGTGGGTCCTGAGGCATGAGGATCTACAAGTTGCTGTCAGTGTATTTGCTAAAACCTTGTTTGTATTCTTTCACCAATGATGTGTCTGTGTTTAGCACTGAACAAGCAGTGTGTGTATTGTGGCTTAACTATTCCTGTCATAACAGAGTCATTCATTTGCCATTTTGAGCTTAAGCAATACCAGCCAACAAGAGTTTTCAAGGCAAATTGTGTTCCTTCCAACCTTCCATCAGCATTGCCCCTCTTCCTGTCCTCGCCCACAAATGAGAGGAACTTTTCTCTTCTTGATAGTGACATTTATCATTTCTCAGTCCAGGAATCTGTCATACACTCATAAGAATAGCTTGAGGAGTTATTTCAGGAGTCTACCTCCTTACACCCGCTAGACTATCTTTGCCATGTTTGGCAGAATTTGCGTATTCAGTTTATAAAAGTCTAACATGGGAAATTCCCCAGACCCCCTCAGCAAACCTGCCCAGGGTTATCTTTACCATTGGAAAAGAACTTTCCCTAATGCCTAAATTAGATCTTCCTTGCTGCAGTTTGAGTCCATAAGTTCCTGTTCTGCCCACTGTCATTGTGGAGAACAAATCGGTTTGTTTCTATTTGTGGTAACCTTTGATGTGTTTGCTGACCTCAGAGAAAATGTGATCACTTCACCCATCTCTCACTGGTCTAGACCTTCGATTATTCTTCTCCTCATCAAAGTGCTTCCTTTAGTTAGATGATCTTTTGTTCCAAGTGCAGGTGGCACAGATAACAGGGGTTTTTTTGGTAACACTAGTTTTTTTAGATATGTATGAGTTCTATTTGGTTGACTGAAGTAGCACTTGAGTCTTGAAAACTGTCTTTTATAGAGTTGGTACTATCAGTCAAGTTACCATTCTATTAATTTCTTATGCCCTTATTTCACAGTCTTGCTGCCCTAAGAAATCAAGCTCTTGCTTATGAAGGTCAAGGTTTCTGGGAATATTCTGATCACCTGTTTCCTTTTGAGATAAACGGTGTGTTTTCTTTCCAGTTACAGATGACAGCAGTTTATTAGCAAGTGCATCACAGTATTCATGAATAAAAATCATGGGCAAGTGGGGCAAACAATAAAACGTCACGTGATCCAGTAAACTCTGGATTCTCCTTCAAAGTCTGTGGTAGTCAGATGTTACCTGACCTGTTTGCTGTAGTATTTACTTGAGGGGTTGCTTTGCTTCCCTGCCCATTTGCACAGTAATTTCTGACCTGTATTTGGTACTTTATAATGTATTACCTGCGAGGTCTCTGCAAATGCTTGCAGAGATTTAGGAAATGTTAAATGGTGCAACTAGAAAGTTTTTAGGAAGTGAAGAGTTTAAAACCACCCTTCTCATTGCACCAAAAGTCCTTCCCTTTTCTAAAGTAAATTAATGCTGTTCATAATCTGTAGCTCTAAGCCCCTTTCCTGGAGAAGCACTTCTCTTCATCCTCCGAGTTTCATCAGAAAAAAACAGTTTTCGGTATTTTGATTGTGATATGCCAGTTGAGGTGACTACTATTATTTAAAATCCTCGATGTTCAAAACAGACAACATGTGATAACTTTGTTGTTAGCTATTCATTAAATGAGGTAGTAAAGCCCGGAGTATTTTGTGGGATACGAATTTTTTCCTAAAGTGAATGTTGCCATAATTACAAATTTTTTTCCCTGTATTTTTTCTCTTTTGAAAGTGGAGTATGTTTTAACAATAAGCATACATTCAAAAATAATACCATGTGAAGAACACTGATATGTGTGTGGAGTTGCACTTAAATCATTTACCAGACTATGCAGGTTATAAATGACTCCCTGTCACTCTGAAAAGCTGCTTTTCTACATTCTACAATAAAATTATTCACAAGGTCACAGAACACTTGCAAATACTCACAGGGTACCATTCATACAGAATGGCAGGTGAAGAAGGAGTAATAAATAATTACAGGGTCTTTTCTTTGCCTTGGTGAGTTTGGGATTGGGGCACAGCAGCTACCTGGCAAATACAAAAAGCTAAAAATATTTGCATAAACAATTTGCTTCATGGCCATGAATGTTGAGCACACTGTACAGCCTCTTTGAAGATCATATGAAGCGTATAAGGGTAAATATTTAGGTAAATAATATGCAGCCAGCAACTGCACAAGATTTAAGTTTGCTACTCCAAGAGGCAAGAGCGCTTAAGTGTCCTTGTAATGTGCAGATGAAAAATCTTGACTTTTTTATCGTACAGATTTTAAAAGAAGTGAGAAGGTTTGCAGAGCCTTTAGGAAGTCTTGTAAATCTCCTGTAATAGGGGGCTTACAGAAGACACCGGCATGTCCAGGTGCATTTATAGAGTGCTTTTATAGGGAATGAGTTCTCCCTTGGCAGAAATGAGGGGGAATTTACCTGGACAGAGGAGGCACAGTGGTCTTCTTGTCTCCTTGTCAAGGCAAAACTGATGGCAGAAGCAATAACAGAGTAAGCTTGGGGGCATTCAAAACCCATTTGCATTCTCTGAATTTGCTTGCATAATTTGACTACAGATGCTAGCACAGGAGAGATGGGGCCTCCTGGACAAGTGCAGGTTCCCAACCCATCCTTGGGGGTACAGCTGAATTTTAAGCATGATGGAAGTCCCAGAGCCTGTCTCTCCTTGCATATGGGGTGGGGGTGAGTTGGAAGGAGCTCCACACACATAATGGCACTCCAAACCAGACACTGTTGATTGGCAGTCAGCATTTGTTTGCAAACCTTGAGAAACTCTGTTATTTATCCTGTTGGGTTTTTTTTAAGATCCTGCTCTGGGAAGCTGGTGGCTTTCAAGAGCAGTCAATAATAGTTAGATGCATTGGTTAGAGGTGTGTTTGATCTTTTTTAGGTGTGATGGGGAAAAATAGATGGATATGAAGAAAGTTGTCTGTAGAGAAACTTCAAAGTTTTCCTTTGTTGGAAGCAAATCTAAAAGTTGGCACTGGAATTAATGAGTGATATTTTTTTTTTTTTTTTTTTTTTTTTTTTTTTTTTTAATGGTCCTCATAAGCAGACTGTCCCTGGCATGCAAGAATGGCTTGGGTATTCTTTTGGGATGCTATTTTTGTTGTTGTTTGGGCATTAAAGTTTCTGTACCTGTAACTCACTTCTAAATGTGTAATTTCAAAGAATACCATAAATTTCTTTGCCTGTTGGTATTGCAGGATTGAAGAAGGATTGAACGTGAAATTTTATTAACTGGAGCCCTAGCAATTTCAAAGATACCAGTTGTGCCAGAAGCTTTTCTGACAGGTCTTATTCATAATGGCCTGAATGTGTCCAAGACAGCATGATCTATAGCTTTTAATCAGCTAATGGATTGAACCTCACAGTGAAACTTGGCTATATTCAGGCAGTTCAGGACAGAAAGGATTTTGCAATTTCACAATTTTGAGTCTGGGACAAGTTTCTGAGGGAAGCAGCAGCATCATTCCTGGCCACTGGTGAATGACAAAGCAGTGCTGTAACACAGAATAAAAGGTTGTGTTTAGCTCAGCTTCACCAATTGTAGTGGCCTTTGCCTTTGTCCTGGTTTAGGATTTTGGATCTTTATATGGTTGTGTTTTGGTCTGGCTATGGTTAAGAACAAGTAAGGCAGAGCAGAGGGAGATTACCATAATTAAGGGATAGATTTCCACTGTAAAGCTTTATAATCTGTGCATTTCTCCTGGACTGAAAGTTCAAACAGGTGAAGAAAAAAAAGGTCATGTGGAGAAATAGGCAGTGATTGGGGTTGCCACACTTTTTCCTGGTGCTGCAGCACCGGGGAAAATGTGCTGTCAGGGAAGTCCAGCTGTGGGAGATGAGGGAATGTGGGAGGCATAGCCAGGAATGGCACCTTGGTGTTCATGTGGAGTGTGGGCCCCCTGAGACCACTCAGGGACATACACAAATACACAGAATGTCTGAAGCAATATACTGGAGTCTGTACAAGTCACCTTGTCAGAACTTCTTCATGTCTGAGAGCTCTTCATGTTGATTAGCGAGGTTGCATGTTTCCATATTTAGTTCTTCTGTCAACTCTCTCCTTTTGTCTTTTTGTTCAAACTTCCAAGACCAGGGAAAAGAAAAAGTTAAAAAAAGCAAAGGAAAAGAAAAATCAGACAGGTTGATTTAGGTCTTGAGGAGTAGGAGTTCCTAAGGGATAGAGAGGAGGAGTCATTCTGCTTTGAGCAGAGTGAGAAGATGAAAATTGTCCTGTAAATATGAATTCACTGACTTTAAGTCAGTGTGTGATGAAGGTCACCCCAAGCTCTGTGCCAGTAGTCACAAGGTAAGATGAACCTTTCTGTTTTTCTCCTTGCTGCTTTCCCCTTTTTTCCAAAAAATAAATAGGCTACTGACCTCAGTATTGGCCAGCCTTGGGTGCGGGTGATGCCATTTGCAGCAACACTTGGGTGTAGATTGAAGCTGGCTTGCCCACCCTTCCAAATTCTGTGCCTGTAGGGTAAAACCTTCCCTTTAAACAGTCTCAGATCTTTTAAATGTTAAATGTGATACTTAAACCTGTCATTGCACAATATTTCGGAGTTGGTTTGTTTGTTAAAAAAAGCAAGAGAGAAGAAGTTGTATTCTTTGATAATACTTTTTTTTAAGACTGGATGGGGTATTTTTGGGTTTTTTTGAGAAGAAGTTCATTAGTCCCTGCAGAGTGGGGTACTGAGATGGTTGTTGTAAGAACAGGCCTCTCAGGCACCGAGATATTCTGGGTCATGGGAATGGTGTGGTGTTGCTGGTGGTCCTGGAAGCATCCCGACTGCCTCCCCTTTCTGCCAGGAGCAAGGTGGCTCTTTGCAGGAGTCTTTTTTGGGGTGTCCCTCTCCCAACCCATCACCATGTGCAAAGCAGGACTGAAGGTGCTGGAGAGCTGTAGCAGAGGTGAAGGAAGAAGAGTGGGTTCCCGGGGTCTCCCCTCTACTCAAGCGGGCTGTGGCTGCACAGGACAGTCCCTGGGATGAAGTGGCTTTGGGGACAGGGCCTACCCACTTCCAGCTCTTCTCCCCACCCCCCTCCCCTCCATTTTGGCAGGGTGATGCAGGAGAAGGGCTTGGTGGGGAGCTGCACTGGTGCAAAATCTCCTTGGCTCTGTTCCACTGTTGCACCAGGATAGGTACATGAGCAGGTGTTATTCTGGATTATTTTACAAACTGTTACTGAACAAGCTGGAACATGCTTGAGCTCTTAATTAAAATGCCCTAGTTAGGGGCTGTCTGCATAGAAGCAACCTCGTTTTCCCACATAAGAAAGGCTTGAGCTTTCAGGGAACCACCCAGAAAGATGCATTTTCAGGTGTCATGGGGAAATTCATCTTCACAGAGCATTGTCTGTGAGCCAAGGTAATCCATGCTTCAGGACTGGCCCTGCCAGCAGTTGGGCTGTACTGAGCCTCGTGTATTATATGGAGAAGCTTTTTGAAATTGTGGGTAGAGAAGAAAAAAGAGCAGAAATGAAGTCTTGTTCCACACGGGGCAGGAGTGAGTCACAGCCCACCTTAGTTGCTGATGTGACTGAGCGTTTGCCTGGCCCAGGAGGTTTGTGACATTGAAGTCCCTGCATCTGAACTTCAGATAAAATGGAAAGGGAAAGAGAGTGGTGGGTGGTGGGGAGAAGGACCTGTTTCATGGTGTTACATATGTGAGACCCATGACCAGTGAGAGTACCAGTATCACACTCAAAGTCTGCTTCAGATCTGACGTGAACCCCGTCTGCTTTCTGCAAAATTTGTCTGTAGAGGAGAAGTAGTGTTTGATGAAGTGGCTCTTTGATTTTAAATGAGAGTGAGCAAGAATCTTTTATGGAAAAATTACAAAATTGTCCAATATCAAATTCTCTTGGATGGAGTGGATGTATTGTTCATTTTGATGGGCTTTCATGGGAATAAGGTCTATTGCTCTTGGTGGGGTTAGTGATGTGTACTGATCTCCAGTTGGAGATATGTCTGCTATGGCACAGGGTGGAGTGACATGTTCACATCCCTTCATCTGGGGCTACTACTACACCTGGGCTGTCTAGCCACTGTTTTCATAGTAAGCTATATGTGGGTGAAGTTTTGAATATGTTTTGATTTTAGTTTATTATTGTTTGTCTCTGAAAACTGCACATCAGAACCTCTACAGAGTTTGGTGGTGGTGGAATTAGATTGTGCCCAGGGAACCTCTGCTGATGGGAAGGTAGTTGAGGATTAGCTCATATCTTGGGTGCAGGGAAGCCTGGTGACCCACAGTGAGGGGATGCCAGGGGTGGGGCAAAGCACAGCTACAGGCTGAGCCCAGTGTCCTGTGGGTTAGAGCGTAGCAGGTTTGGGTGGAGAGAGCCTGCTAAAATAAACTGAAAATACAACAGAGCCTGCCTACTGTAAACTGCTGGAGCTGCTGCCCTCACAGCACCTCAGCATAAAGGCCTGTCTGGGCATACAGCTGCTCCCTGCATGCAGGCTCCAGCTCCTTATTTGTAATTAGAAGGTTTCCCAACATTCCCTTGTATTCTTCCCAGCTCTGTGCACTTCTTGGTGAGGTAGAACTTCTTGGTTCTCTTCTTTCCCAGAGAACTGAGGAACAACTTTGTAGTGGAGCAGAGAGGGATGGAGGGCTGCAAAAAGCTGCATCGATGCAGGCTGAGCACAGCAGATGTGTTCCTGGCCCTTTGGCAGTGTGGGGAAAAGCCTGATTATCCATCAGGAGCAGGAGGGTGGGTGTCATCTGCAGGCACTGAGGCTGTTGTCTGTGTAGCCTGTGCTGCCTGCCTGTCTGTTGTCTCTGTGCTGCAGGCAGATAGATGGACAGGGAACCCTCATCCCTCAGGTGCAGCACTTCTCTTTTTGTGCATGCCACCTATGGCAGATCACACTGGCAGGCAGGTAAATCTTGAATATTTGCCCTTTGTGGAAGACACTGGTCTGGAAAGTTTGTGTGTGTCCCCCAAGGTGTGCATCAAAGGGATTGCTCTTTTATAGGATGTTTCTGCAAGTGGAAATTTTGGCAGACCTCTCTCATGGCTGGTCTCTGTTGGTTCCAGCTGTTCCCTTACCATAGTCTCCGAGGGATGGTGTGCTGGGGAGGGGATGGAAAATCCAGTACTGTGGGAAGTTAGCAGGGGTGGGATTTATGCCAGGGTCAGGGGATGGCTGGACTTTTCTTTACCACTCCTGAAATTCATTTAATACCAGGTGCTCTCCCTCATCGAGATAAATGAGATCTAAATGTATCTTTCCTAGCTCTATTTTTTGCATATGGAGGCCTCATTATTATCCTCGACAGCTGCGGGTCTGTGTTTGCATGTGGTTTGCTGGCCATCTGCCAGCATGGCTGGGTTTGGGGGCATGAGGGAGGGCTTTTTGGTGGATTTTTCTGATCAATTCAGGTCACAGGTGTGTAACCCCCCAGCATTTTTACTGGGAAGATGGTGCCTAAAATATCTGCGTGGAAACTGAGCTGCAGGGTCAGGGAGTGCTGGGGAAACCTCCAGGGAGTCACAGGAAAGCACTATAGATGGTGAACAGAGTTGGATGGCATGTCCCTTTGGATCAATGTAGAGTTGGTCTCTAGTAGATGGTTGTGGGGTGATCCAAGACTGCCTGTAAAACCTTCAGCACAAACACCAGGATTTGTCCCATTTAAGTTCAGGCACTTCTTTGGAAGGAGGAAGTGAATTTTCTATCACCAACTTGGTGAGAAGCAGCAGGGTTCAAGCTGTGTATCTGGAGATGGTTTTATCCAGCCTTTGTCCTGCCACCTTTCTCAGAAGAAGGTGCTTTCCAGGGAAACCACGGCTGTGGTGGAGCAGGCACCTCGAGCTCTGCCCCTGCAGATGGCAGAGGGTCTGTGATGGATGTGTTTGCAGCTTGCTCCCCTCCCTCCCAGAGTTTGGGAAGAAGATAGAAGCTTGAGCCTGGCAGAGGTAGTAGGGGCAATTATTGGAAGTACAGTTAATCTTTTTTAATTAGAAGACATGCTAAATTAAAAGGCCCAGGAGTGATCTCACAGATGTTGGTTTACTGTGAGATAATAATTGGTGTGAGAATCAAATGTTTTGCTAAGCTTTGGATCTGCGTTTGATAGCATTGTTATGCTTTTACATACTTAGTTTAAACTGAGAGAAACCTGACCCAGATAGAGAGCTTAAGCTTTGTGTTCTGTGTTCTTCAGGACTCATTGGGTAGGTTTGTGTAAACATTAATGATAAAGTGATCATAACAAGAAGTAGCGTGATCATTTGTTGTCTGTATGCTTGGAGAAAATAGCAACTAGCTTTAGAAACCTCTGGAGAAGAAATCTTTCTCATGGCAACTGTAGGCTTAAACTTTTGACAGCAGCATTTCTGTGTAAATTTCCAGCAGGATAAATCCAGTTTGTGAGAGGCAGGATGTTGTCTGCACAGAGCAGACAGCCCCTTGCTTTGGGCATCAGAGCAGAGAATGCCCCAGCTCTGCTCAGCAGCAGTCAGGAAATCTGCCATCTCCTTCTAAAAGGGCATCAAGAAGTTTTTCTCATTTTATTCTGGAGTGGTTTAGAAAATTCCTCTGCTGCTTTGGAGGTGGGGACTGGCTGTTAAACCCCAGCTTTGTCAGTCCTGCAGGACAAGTCACTGTTGCAGTCCTTTTCCACATCCCTTGCTGCAGGACCCCATGGTAGCTCTGAGCTTATCAGAATGTGGTGTGGGGCATCACCCTTCATGAGCACACAGCAAAAGGCAAGCACTGGGTCCTGGTTGGAGACTTTCCTTTTATATATGAAATTTAAGCCACCAATTTTTTGGGGGTGTGGCATAGGACCTGTACTTTTCCCTAAAGTTAGTAGGGAACATCCATTCCTGCTTTATGGGATGTCGTGTTGGTGAGACTGTGCCTTAACTGGAAAAAAATCCTCTTTCATGCACAGAAGAGTTTCTGTGGCTATCCGTAGAGAAAATAGGAGAAGCACTTCCCTTTCTGTCGAGGGAGAAGCACAAAGGTGGAAAGGATGATGGTGTTCCTGTTTGAAGATCACTCAGCATGCTGGATGTGCCTTCAGCCTGGGTGTTCTGCAGAAGTGTTCTTGTGGCACAGGAGAAGGAAGCTTGTGGATTTTTATGGGCCTTTGAGTATTGACTTGAAAATGCTTTCTGTTGCAGCCTGCATCTGAACAATGGTGTTAGAATGAACAAAGATAATCATCGAAATTTTATTGATGGTAGACACAGTTACAAGGAAATAAGGACTGTTCTTTTGAAATCAGCTTTTCAGTATTGTAACACATTCAACCAAGTGCTTTCCGACTTAAACCAGTTTTATACTAATGTTTACATCAACTGTGATGGAATTATTCCCAGGGTACTTCGGTAAGTGAGAGGAAAATCAATTGCAGTGTATCGACCTTGAAATGCACTAATTACTTGCTGTCTTGAGCTGGGTGTAGTGAAGAGCTGCTCTCTGTGTCCCACAGAACTTGCTTCCTTACCCCTCCTTCTTGCAGCAGCTGTGGATATCTGTGGTTCAACTGCTAACCCAAAGTTTTCCTGCCCCTTCAGATGAAAGATCTTGACCCAGAGCTTTTCTTTTGGCAGTCGGCATTGTGGCAATGGGCAGTTGCTGTTTTCACAGGCATTGACATGGCAAGGTCCCACATCCCAGGGAAAAGTCTGGAAGATGCTGTTGGTGTCTTACATTTGCCGTGCAGCTCTGAAGAGTCCCAACAGAGCCTAGAGCCAGGGCAGGAGATTGGTGATGGGGCTTGACTGGTCCCACAGCTGCTACAAAGTGGAACTGGGAAACTGTGAGGTTCCCAGAGCCTCATCTCGAACTCAGAATCGCCAGCCAGTTGTTCAGTTCTGGCCAGCACATGTGCATCCCTTGCTTCCCCTGATTTCACTTTTTTAGTTTTTCCCAGGGATAGGGAGAATATCTAACAGTTTAGGTTTTATTTATTTTTGAGTTCCTCTTAATCTCACACAGGTATGAAGCAAAACCTGAAGTTGTATCTGATAGTAACATAAATAGTTAACCCTTCTCTTACTTGCCTGTTTTTGTGTGTGGTATATCTTCAGGTCACGGAAGGGTGTTTTTTCTCTCCATGTTTAGGGTCTTAACATGGCTCAGACATAGGATTAGATACAAGTAAAAAGAGATCAAAACATCAATCTAGTAAAGCACTTGCATTTAATCCTGTGCCTCTCTTTTACAATAACGACAACAATTCTTGTGTTGTGACTATTATCAGTGTTTACTATCTGAAATGTAAGTGCATGCTTCTGTGCTTGGCTGACTCTGCCCAATTTTTTATGTGTGTAGTGGAAGGGAAGAGTACTGCTGGCTGAAGAGCAAATATTGCAGATGCTCTCTTATCTCATCAGTGTGCTCACACAGCTTTACATCTGCACAGTTGGGTGGCTCTGACAGCAGCACAGGACCCTGCTGAGTGTTGGGGGGGTTTGGGGATGCTCTGATGGCTGCTGGGAATGATGCACCTTGCCAAGGTGCTTGCTTGCAGAACTGGTTTGCATTTGCTTTCTTTGCATTGGCCTGTGCTGTGGTGACAGATCTAAGGCACCTCGTGAAAGTATTCCAGTGAATAAGTGGCAGCTTCTTTTAAAAAGCCATAAAGAAAAACTGCTTTCGGTAACAGAACAGCCTCTAGAACAAGAGCCACATTCACCTTGTGTTTACAGCAAAGGCTGCTTGGCTATCTGGAAAGCATGTCTTCCCTTTTCATCTCAAACACAAAAAGTCCTTTTTGTGTGTCAGTTGAGAAAGAAAACCACAGAAGTTTCCTCTTCTTTCAATGTACTCTGCCCAAAACACGCTTTCAGGAAATGCTTGTTCCTGCCTGAGAGAGTGCTGGGAACTCTGCAGTTTGTAGCACAAAACACATGAGGCTAGATCATTTTGCAAGCTGTCTTAATGCAACCCTCAGTAGTCCTAAAATGAGGCTAAATAGTGCCAAGTAGCTGACAATAGTAATTTAAAGAAGACATGCCAATAAGCAAGTTTTTCATCAAAACTAATTAAGCTCATTAAATATTGTTGGTCCTGCTACTTTTAGATATGACAGCTTGCAACTTCTGGCTACGTGTAATTTGTTGAGCCTTGTTGTATCAATTTAAAACATTTGTTACCTACATTTGTGTTTGCAGCTTTTTTCTTTGCATTTCCTTGGGAGGACAATTTAGGTTTTGAAGAAAAGAATTAGCGGGTGAATCAATCCATTTTCTCTAGTGGTCAGAAACCATTTGTCTGACTTTTGACTAGAGCTCTGGCTCTCTATCAGTTTTATTTTAAAGTCTTTCAGCATTTCTCATTCAGTGAGAAGTCTTGTATTAAGTAACTTAAACCAGACGTCTCCTTTTGAAGTCAGCCATGGAATCTGATTGATTGTTTGTATAAGTTTTGTGCAAATGTCAACATTACGCTTTGCTTGTCCATGACTGATGATGATTGATGTGTTTTGGCACACTGTTCATAATTCATGAACTTGCCTTTCTGCCTGGTTCATAAGTGGCCAGAGTTTACAGCAGTGTAAATAAAGGTGGCACTTGAGCAGTCGCGATCTCTGAGACTCCTTTTGATAAAGACAATTTAAGATTGTCTCATCTCATTTACAGACGTCCCTTTGCATTGCCATGTGGCAGGAAAAGGTGCTTGTGGTGGAGATGTGGCTTGTGATTGCTCATCTCCTTGGGTTAGAATTTGTACCCAGCTGAAGTGGCAGAGCAGTTGAAGCTGGGGTTGAGTGTGGATGCTAACTGGCAGTGTTCTGCCAGCTTCTGCTTTCTGACAGATCTGCAGCATGTTTGATACACAGGCTGTACACAGGGAGGCTCAGCAGTGAAAAAGAAATGTTTCTGCATTACACAGCCAGTTTCTGCTCTCATTTTCGTTGCTGATGAAAATGCTGACGGTAAGCTCTGGTTTTTGCAGAGTTTTCTTGCTTTTAACCCAGCTAGTGACCTTCAGAGTGCCCTAATCCACACAGTATGGTCTCTGGACAATATTCTGGCCAAATTACTCATCACGGCGATACAGTCCCCAAAAGGCTTTAAACGATGCATTAAGCAATGCAGCAGCATCTGCCACATGTGGTTCCTCCTCTCGGGGATGTTTGTGTATGGACAGCTCTGTGTTTTGCTTTGTGCTTTGAAGAGATGGGGATGAGTGTGTGCCTCTGAGTGAGAGAAGTGCACCTCACCTGTGTGTGCATGGCCAGTCATAAAGAGGTGCACTGGGTGTCAGAGCTGCAGCCTTGACCTGGCAAAGACTTCAAACTCACACGGTGCAAACTGCAACGGGGGGCTCAGAGAGGTGATTTAAGTGTCTCCCTGGATGACAGCCTGATCAACACCTATTGGGTCTGAGCCCCAGGAGCACAGGTGAGGAGATTGTGGGTGCTGAAAGCAGTGGAGATAAAGAAGTTTGTTGGGCAGCATCTGGCAAGCAGTGTATGTGACAAAGAGTCAGCGGACACTTGGAACAACAAGGGCTCCATTCTGTCGAAGTTCAGTATTGTGGGCAGCCCTGCAGGAGCCTGTTGGGCTGCTCACTGGATAGGACCAGAGCAAGAGGATTCATCTGCAGCGGAGGAGGAGCACAGCCCCACTTGCCTGTGCATGTGGCCGTGCAGCGTGAGTCCCACACTTGATGTGTGACAGAGTTGGGAAGAAAAAAGCTGCTGAAACCATCCCAGCTTTTGCTCTGGTGACATGTAGGAATGTCGATGTGACAGTGACAGCATGCATTACCCTCCTGGTTCACCTCCTGGCTGACCTCTCTGTCACACTGTGAAAGCAGCACTGCCAGTGCTATGGCCACGTGAAGGGCTGCACAATGCCTGGGGAGATGCAAGTGCTTGTGCCGTGCCATGGAAAAGCTTCATCTCTGTAGACAACTTACTATAAATACAGTCTTGTCTGCAAACACCTCTTGGAGCACTGTTATCTTAATCAGCAAGGAGGTTAATAGCACTGAGGATGCTTGGCCTAGAAGAAAAGGAAGATGCAATCTTCTGTACGTCGGTAAATTCATGCCAAAATTACTGCAGAATTTAAATATGTGTTTAGTGACAGAGAGATATTTGTGAGGATTAACATTTGCCTTTGCAAATTTCCACCTGGAGCACAGGTGGGTTTTACTTGAACCGTACATGTTGAAATAGTTGGGGTTTTGACCTGTAACTGGGGAGTCACAGAATGGTTTGGATTGGAAGAGACCTTAAAGGTCATCTAGTTCCAACACACCTGCTGTGGACAGGGACACCTTTCACTAGACCAGAGCCCCATCCAACTTGGCCTTGAACATTCAGGGATGGGCCATCCACATCTCCTCCAGGCAACCTGTACCAGTGTCTCACCAATAACACTGGAAATAGCCAACTGGGCCTTGGGGGTAGTGTGACATTGATTTTATTGTATTATCCAGAAGGTTCTGCTGCTGCAGATTGCATTATGGTAGAGACATTTCTTGCATTCAGAAAGACTGTCTCCTTTACTTGCAAGCTCAGTGTCTTGCTGGCGGATGTGAGGTGGGAGAAGATTGGAGGTTGGACATTCTCACAGCTGGTTTGTCTTAGGCCCCTTGAGGAGTTGGTAGGAGTGGACTCCAGTCTTTCCTGTTTCAGCCTAATGCTGAATACTGAGGTTACATTTGTTAATGACAAAGCAAAATGTAATAGCTCAGGGAAAAGCATGGCATATCTAACGCTGACAGATGCATTGTAGTAGTCATTGGAATCTGGTATTTCCTTCAGGATAAAGAACCTGAGTGCTTTGAGAACCTTGTTGAGATTAACACCTCTGAATCAAACCTGTGGGCAGCAGAAAAAAATACAGATTGCCAATTATTTTTGCTAGGGTTACAAATCAATTTTGTGTACAGGAAAAAGATACAGATATCCAATTAGTCTAGAATGGAAACAATATTTCAAATCCTGTTTGGATTTGGAACAGCATCCGAATAATCAGCAGGGTGTTTCTGTGTCTCTGCAACTCTCCTGAAGAGCAAGGAATAGTAAAACAACTCCGTGTCAATGTTTAAGGTGGTGCAACTCTGGATTGGTGGGTTTGACTGGCAGAAACCTGAGTTTGACCCCAACTGCAGTAGCTGCAGTTCCAGCAGCAGTGGATATTGAGAAAGGCCTGTAAGATGCTGAGATGCAGAAATGTCTAGCACGGAGGGGGCAAAAGAGAGCTGTATTTCTTGGGTTTTTTAGCCAAGGGAGATGAAAATACTTTTTCAAGGTTATGACATGCTCCCCATTATTCAAGTTTCAGAAAATCATTAATCTCTTGAAAGAAAACTCAAGGTAGCTCCATGAAGGGCTGGAAAAGAGAAAAACTAAAAGAAAGAATTTAACTCTATCTAGAAGTGCAATTTTTTCTTCAAGTCATAAAGGATGAGCTGTCTGCCTCCTTTATCTTGGTGAGGTGGCTTTTTTTGAGTGCAGGTGGCATAACTGCTGAACTGCCTTTTCAGTATGTGTTCCTTTCTATTATCGTAATCTTGAAAAAAGTGAAGAAGATAGGGCAAAACATGCTGGCAAACCAAGACACAGTTAATGCAGTAGGGTGGAATTTGTGTCAACGAGCTGAGTGATTCTGAGGTTACGCTGTAGTCCATTGTGGAGATATTTAAAACCCCGTTGGTGGCAATGCTGGGAGAAATAAAGGGTTTAGAAAACAGAATATAGCTTCATTTGGCAAAGAGTAGGTGTGAGCCATATGGAGTCCAGATGTTCTCGATGCCTTCTGAAAAAGTAACAAATCCAGAGTCGCTGAAGGAGGAATTTCAGACTAAACAAATGAGAAAAATATGTGGCTGAACACAACAGAGCTTTTGAGCACAGCAGTCTCTCTTGCCTCTCTCACCTCTTCACCATCGCCCACTTTTGGTACCTTCTGTGGGAATTTTTTAGTATAATGTAGAGAATAACACATATTGATAGGCAGAATAGTGTCTCAGCATCTGTCTGCAGTCTGAAGTTGGCAAACAAGGCAAGGTGTGCCCCATTTTGAGGGATAACAAAGAAAAAATGTTTAAGAGGCAGAAATAAATAGAAAATAGAAAAGATAAAAAAAATTCTCTAATTTTCTAACTTCTTTCTTTCAGTATGGGCCTCAGTATTTTCTCTTTATATGCTGGTGCTGAATGGTAACTTTTTATCAATAATACATGATTTGCATTTGCAGCACATCACCTCATTTGCATTTTACTTGTCAAGCAACTTGAATACAAAGAGGTAGAGGCCCCAGCTCTGCAAACATCTATATGTATGAATAACAGTTCAATTAAGCAAAGATATACATATGCATGTGTTTTCAGGGTGGAAGAATCTGTGCTCCTCATGAGGTTAATTTTGGAAGTTTAAGGTTTATTCAAGTTGAGAATAGAGTCCATGTCTCTTGATAGGCAGAATCCTCCAAAAGCCATTCTTTGTTAAATGAGTGAACCTGCCTTGTGTTTGCATGGAAAACAGGTTTCCTGATAATTCAAGTTACTTTTCCGTACCTGAAGAAGAAAGAAAGGATGATGGAAATATGTGACAGGTAGTGTTTAGGAATTCAGGACCATATTCCTTAAAAGCCTGCACCACAATTTCTTAGTCTTGCATCAGCTGCATTTCTCTGCTAAAATTACCAGATCCTTAAACTTTTCGTTACCTCCAGCTGAGATACCTGTGTCAGTAGAAGCCCCATACCTAACTGCAGCCATAAAGGCAAATTATGTCTGTTGTCAGATTAATTATTTTGGTTTGGGTGTACACGAGGGAAAAATAGAGGTTGAAATGTAAAAGTGTTCTCCAGTTGATTGAAATTTTGTGTTAGGAAAAGCCCATTTCTGTAAGCTGTGCACTAGGAAGATGCTCCCATTGCATACCTACTCTAGGAGCGTATCAGGTGTGGGATTGTGCTTTGTTGTATATCTTGCCTTTTCCTGACTTCCTTCTAAGGGATGAGTAACCCTCATCTGCTGGCAAACGAGTGATGTCTACTGGAGTAGACTCCTTGTAAAAGTAGCAGCCCCAGGTTTGAAGCCAGCAGCCTCCACCTGCCCTAAGGTTTTATGTACGACAGACCAAGTATACCTGCAGTGGCTTCTTGTCAGGTTCACCTTGTCCAAATTAAGCTAGGAAATTGGTTTTCTTGAGGCACGCTCCCAGCATTTGCTCTCATTAAGACTTCCTGCTAATGGGAGTGCTCAGCAGTATTTTGCCTTTGGAGATAACAAAGCTAATGGGTGAAGGCTGCAGCTAATGAATGGCCTCCTCAGTATTCTGTGGGCTGAGAAAAACATTACTCATCTTGGAGGATTTGGCCTGACTTGTAACATTTTGCACTTCTTGATAGCTCATGAAACACAGGTACTGTGGGCCAGCTGTTCCCCTGGGATCATGCCAGGTCCAGTCAGGAGAAAATGACCTTGGACCCCTGAATGCAGGTGGTCACAGCTGACATGGTGGCTACCTGCTGAGAGGTTCAAGCCATGGCTGAAGTCCCTTCCCTGTGCCAGCTGCCCTGATACTTTCACAGCATCTTCCCAAAAATTCCAGCCCCCAGCAGAGCTGTCGATGGCCCGGCTGGACTGCCTGCTTCCCAGCCCATGGTGGTTCCACAGCCTGGCTGTTTGCATGGATGTGAGACTGTCTCCATCCCCATCCCAGAGCCACCATGAGCTGATGGAGAAATGTTGGTTGGATTACTGAGGATGCATCTGGAGCCAGGAGAGGACATGGTCTCAGAGAGAGGGAGGGATGGAGAACATCTGGGTTACTCGCTCTTGTGCACTGTTGAGGTGCAAAAAGACCATCCATGTGAGTAGTTCCCTCCAAGTCTGAGCTACTCATGTTCCTTTTGTTCTCTCTGAGTGAACCAGAAAACAAAAGCAAAACAAAGTAGGGTGGCATAAGTCATGAGGGTCAAAGTACATGTTCTAGAAAACAAAATAAAGAGTTTTGAAAGGGGTGTTTTCTAAGGTTTAGAACATACTGCTTTTTACATGTGTGCTTGCTGCTTTATTAAGGTGCTTTGAATCTCAGGCTGGTGTTTCTAAGTTGTGCTTCCTTGTCTACTTAAGCAAGGTGTTGTTTTATTCCTGCTTTCAAAGCTTTTGGTGTCAGATTTGGGTTTTTTGATGTCCTGAAGCATGTGTGCCATCATTGTGGCAGCATCTAGCTGCTGTTTCACTGGGAAATTCTGAACTCCAGGATCTCCTCTTTGTTTGAGAACTTACATCAACAGTTTTTCTGACGTTTGGGGCTGCTTGTTTACTATGTGCATGCCCGAAATACATCCATGACGTCTATTGTGGAGTAAGCAGTCTTGATACCTCCTTTTGGTCTGGAAGCATTTACCTTCTGAAGGTTATGAAGCCCTAAATGTTCACTTGTTCTGCTGTCAGTATTAGCTGAGAGTTCCTGAGCTTGGAATTACACACGGAAATATTTGGAAAGTGATCAGAAGGGCACTTTAATGTCTGTTGCCTTTGGAACTACAAGTAGGGTCCCGTTTTCTGTGTTAGTGGTGTTCAGGGAGAGAAATGCCATTAGGACATTTTGTTTTCTTGTCTTGCACCTTCTCAGAATTTCTTGATTTATTCAGTAGCTGTTTTAGCAAAGTGAAGTTCATGTGAGTGATCATGTGGGAAGGTAAGAGAGGATCATTAAATGACTAAAGATTTGCCATTGAGAACACAAATGTCAGTCTAGATTCAGTCACCCCTGCTTCTGACCTCAAATAAACGTGAGATTTGGGATGTATGGACACATAGTGGTTCTTCAGGTGCTAAAGAAATGATGGCAACACTGTAATGTTCATCATTCTGTTCCCTTGGTGAACCTCACCCTTGAAACACGTGCTCTCTGTGCTATGTAAAGGTCCTCTTAAATGACTTAGCAATACGAATGTTTTTACCTGGAATTAGACCTGGAATTAGATTAGATTGTTACCTGGAATTTTACCTGGAATCAGCAAGCTTCTTTGGGGGATAGTAGCAGTAGAGCTGTGAGAGATGATTCAAGGAACTGAATTCTTAGTCACCAGGAAGTGCTAATGATGCTGATAGTGAAAGACGGTGCTACCCCTTGGCGATTTAATGATGGAGAGAACAAACTGATGGCTCCCAACCTCTTGGTGTCAGGGTCCTTAGAGACGGCAGACAAATCTTTGCTCAGTGCAGCAAAGAAAAAAGCTCTTGGACATCAGCAGTCCCTGAATTCTCCAGGGTTTTGTGTTGCCTGTTAGAGCAGAGGACCTGCACAATGACCCAGATGGGCTGTTTAATGAGATGGTTCTCTAATGAGGGGATATCATTTTAAAGCTGAGCAAATAAAGTGTGAGATGTAGTTTCAGATGCTTCCTTTTTTAGGTTTTATTGTGTGTTTGACTGGCCTGCAGTTGAACAGGAAAAAAAATAAGGTGAACAAAAACTCTGGCATTGCAAAGCAGTATTTCACAAAAGCAGATTTGTCCTGTGTTTCCAGATTGCCTGGAATATTACCTGTTACAGATGGAAAATCTGTTATGGTTTTTTTATTATTTGTCCCAGGAGAAGGTACCACTCTGTGACTGTTCAGACAGAGAAAGGGTGGCTAAGTGTACATTGCAAACACATCGATGTGATGCCATCTATCTCAGTGACAGGAGGACAAAGAAACACAGCGGGTGTTTTGGTTACTTTTTTTTTTCTTTGTTATTGTTTTTCTCTAGAATGAGGGACTAATCACTGTAATCTCCTGTTATTTCTTCTTTTCTTCCAACTTTACATCAGTTTTTTTTCAGGTCTCTCTCAGTTTTGTGGAAAAGCCCCAAAAACAACAAAACCAAAACCTGGCAGTGGAATAAAACCATGTGTGGCAGGGTGCATGCACAAGAGAACAAAATGATGATTGCAGTGTTAAATTTAATCTGGCAATTCTTAGTTCTGAAATACACAACTTTGAGACTTTAATTTTCCTTTGGTGTAGTTTGGGCATAAAGTAACTAACGTGTTTCTGTGTTATGGTTTCTGATTGAGCTGCATGTAACTTTTGTGAATTAACAGCCCAGAAGTATTGATTTGTTTGTTTGTTACCTATATGTTGATAAATACAATAATTTTCGTGCATGTGTGTAGCTTTTTCCAAGTTTTTAGGATTCTTTGGTTTGTATTTAGTGCACATCTTAAAATGTGTGCAATTTTTGTCAGCCATGTAATATTGGGCTCTGAAGTTTAATTTTAGTCCAGGTCATGCTCACACTAGTCACTTGTACACTAGTGGATTATTAGTAGATGCAGTATATTATAAGGTATAAACTTCTTTCGCCTTTAAGGGGAATGTAAATCACTTTTAAAAATCAGTCCTTTTTTAAAATAAGCCTTTATATTTTACAGCCTTACAATAAAGACAGATAGTATGTGTGTGTAAAGTATTTATAGAAAGATAAAAATGTAAGAGCAGAAAAGAAGGAATCCCTTCACATCACATCTCATTTCTAGTTGGTAACTGCCTCATCTCTTCTGCAGCTCTATAAAACCTTTCTCTTCGAGTGAAGATCAATTGCATGGGGGGCAGATTTATTGCCATTCCCCCATGTACTTGATTGTGGGCAGTTTTTTATGAGTATTGCTTCCAGGGGTTGTATTTTCACACGTGTGATGGCACAGTGGCCATCTGTGGTTGCTGGCGATGGGCATAGGGCAGGCTGGATCTGTGTTGGTGTTGCCAAGTCCTGGTGTGGTTGTCAGCTGGCAGAGCCTGACCAGCATAAAGCCCCAAGGGTAGATTCCATTGCATGAGCAAAATTTCTTTTTTTTTTTTTTTGCTGTGGCCAGGATCTAATGATGCAGCTTTTTATCTGCTTGCGTAGCTGAAGATTAGAAGGAACTACTTCAAAAAGCCACCTGTGCTTGCAGAACTTCCAGTGTAATTTCCACTTCTTCCAGGTTCCCCTCGCCTCCTTCTGCTTAATCCCCACTGCACTTGCCAGATCTTTCCTCCCTCTCTTCTGGATAACTCTACAGATAAGAGACAGTCTTTGGAGTAAATCTTTGTACTTCTCTCTACATCCATTTTATGCTATACCCAGGTTTTTCTGATACATTAGCTTCTAACAGCATTGATCTCTCTTTACCATTCATGGATTTACAGCTTTCCTGTCTGTATATCAAGTCAAGAATAACATTTTGAATTGAAGAATTGTAGTCTTCAAGAGTTTGAGGTGTAGATAATTTTTTTTTTAAATTAGTGAATCCCATTTAAGATGCTAAGCAGAAATGCCCTCTTCTCTCAGTTGGTGAAATTATCCCAGTTGATTGTGAATCACACACAATTACTGTACAAACTGGATCACTTCTAAAGTGGAAGTTGTGTTCTAATTACACTTTTCCTTCTGCAGCAGCCTGCTAACTTCACCATCCTCCAGTGCTGCATGCAGCTGTTGGCCTTTTTCGGTATTGTGTGTTGGGTAGGGTATATTTAAGTCCTCCACTTGGAGGACTTAAAGATTTTAAAAAGGACTGTTGTTAAACCTTATATTGTTACATTTATGTCTTTTTTCCTAATGCAGTCAGTTGCAGTGCCCAGGTATAGAAGTGTGTGATTTCTTGCTGATGTGACACCAGCCTTTGTGTTGAACCCTGTACTTAAGTCTCCAAGTTTTCAAGCTGCAGCTTGGTATAAAGGCTTGATGATGTAATTATTTTTGTTGGCAAGCCTAACACTTCAAGATGTTCCAGAGTGAATAGTGATGGAGTCTGTCAAGTGCTTTCTTGAAATCTCTGAAGTTTATGATGAGTGAATTTTGCCATTTGGTGCTTTCCTCAGTGATTAGCCTTACAGTGCAAATCTGGTCAACACATGAGCTTTCAGGTCAAACTGTTCGCTCCCTGCCTCTTTCAGGTTTTTATGGATATTTTTCTTTCATGTTTTTTGTTAAAATCAGTTGTTTCAGTTCACTAAATGGAAGTTTGCGGAACTTGATGCAAAGTTTACATAAGATGACGGAGAAAAGCATTTTTGAAAAAATTACCAGCAGACTATGTTAAATCTTGCCAGCCTTTTGTGAGTACCCATCGCCGAGGCTGGGTATGGCTGCCAAATGTCGTTTCCAGCAAAGACTGACAAACCCTAAATGAATTTTAGGTTAAATTACTTGTAAATACTTGTCTTTTGCATCTGTTTTCAGTTGAGGTGGTTAAACAAAGACTTTGCAGAGATAAGTGTGTTCTGCCTCTTGTTTGGATGGGTTGCACACCTTCTGGATGACTCTCTTGGCATCCACTGCTTCCCATTGGGATTTTTCAAGTAAAAGATTAGCAAGCTGCTGCTGAGATCTAGTTATACCCAAAAAAGAAAGAGGGGGCCAGATTTTCCTAAGTGTTATGCTCAATGGTCATTTCAGTGACTCTGTCGCTGTTACTTCTCATTTTTCACGGGAGTGATGAAGAACTTGAACTGGTATATTATTTTTATGGCAGGACTTTAAAAAGCCAAAAAGCAGGTGAGTTGGTCTCTCCATCGCTAATCTTTATTGTGCTGATGATAAAATCAGTATTTGTTTTGCCTTGTCTGAAAGCTGTTTCCTGCAGGCTTCATCTGGTTTAGAATATTCTGCTGAATCCATGGTTGTGTTGAAGTCATTTATCACTGTCTCTGGTGTTTTTATTATTCTCTCAGGAATGAAAGGGTGATGAATTTACATTTTTAGGAAGGGCTGAAAGCAAGGACATCTAAGCCAGAATTTTCAAATTGTGTTGTATTTAAAATCACCATGGTTTATACAATTATTAATTTCCATTAAGTACGTTGTGGCATACCTGCACTGGAAGCATGACATAGATAGGGGTTCTGCAAAGTACTTGGCCTCTCCAGTCCCACCAACCAGCTCCAGCAGTGAGGAGTGGTGGAACCCTGCTCTAGCACTTGTCCCCAGCTTCTGCCTCTGTACCACAGCCTACAGGGCTCTCTTCTGTTTGTATGTTGCTAAAGCTCAGAAGTGTTGGAGTGATCTAAGAAATAATGATAAGATCATGAAACAACTTGAAAGAAGTGATCTCTTGTTTTGGTACTTTTGCATGAATTATATGTGTAGTAATCCATATTTTTATCAACTCTGCTTGATATGGATTCCTTTCTGTGTAGCAATAAATTATTTTCACTCTTCCCTTTCCCTAGCAGACAACACAAGCTTTTCTTTGGCATTCTTCTTTATCTTCCCCTCCCCCACCCCCAAAAAAGATGAAAGAAGAGCAGAAGGCTTTGATAGATTTATTGCCTGTAAATCTATGAAAGGTGCTACTAAAAATCTCAGACTGAATGGCTGAGATACCAGTGAGGATCCAGTTAAGACCCATGTCTGATGTGGTCAGTCAAGTTCTCTGCCTGTCTGATGGTTTTCATAAAGCTCCAGCTCTCAGATTCCTGGATTTTCTTGAGAACTTTTGTTCTGTCATACAGGACAATGTAATTTCTCTTTTTCATGTTTGAAGAGATAAGTTTGACAACATGACTAGAGAAGAGTGTGTGCTGAAATCTGTGGATGTAAAGCAGCAAATGAAAGAACTCCAGTTTTACTCGTAAAAAAATTATTTATTTTTAGGCCAATTTGGGGGCTTTTTGACATTTGGTTTTCCCAGTAATGAAATGTTTTAAAGTATCTTTGAGACTGTTAAATAGTTCAGCTAAGCTACTTCATAACATTTCACTGCCCTTGAATATATGCATATATGCTCTGTATGATTTGAAATGTCTGTACTTTGGTTTTGGGGATTTTCCCCCTTTCCTTTCATTCTCCTGGGTAGGCTGTACAGTTTGGGGAGCTCTTCAATGAATATAAATTGTGCTTTCGTCCTTGCATTTTTCTTATGATTTTTTATTTTTTTAATTTTTTTTTTTTACAAGGCACAGTTTTATGAATTGAAATATTAGACATCTGGGGTTATTAAAGTCACAGTGGTGGGTGAGGGGAGAATTTTATTTAAAGAGCACTTCATTTTCACCTCTGGATAGCCAAATAATCTTTGAAATGCCCCTGAGGAGCAGGGCCTGTGCCCTTCTGCTACCAAGGCCAGGTCATTTGCCCATGTTTAAATGAGCCACCATGAAGCTTCCATTTTCAGAGGTTTTTTTGAGAATTGGTTTGTTGATAAAACCTTCTGAGGGAGCGGCTTATGTGGCACAGTGCTTCTCAAGGTGCTTTTGAAATGTCACTGAAACAAGCTTCCATGGCATCACTAGTTTTACACAGGGATAAACAGGAGTGTGCCCTGGTATTTTTGGAGGCCAGGCAGGGCTGGGCTCATGGATTAAGACCTCTGAGCTCTAGTTTTGTTGGAGGTACTGATAACTCTGCTTCTATTCAAGGCAGCAGATTTGAAGTAGTACACCTTAATTGTGTAAACTGAGAGGTCTAACCATACCCACTGGAGTCATGGAGGCCTGAGCAAAATGAATGCTCTAATATTAGTTAATTGCTTTGAAGATATATATTGAAAATAAGAGTTCTAAGTATCTTGGTAAATATTGTTTCCTTTATTACAGCAATGTATCTCATTTTATGAGAGTCATTTGCAGTAGCACTCAGTTTGTGGTGCTAAAGCAAACCCATCAATGTGCTTTATAAACTTGAGGGGTGCTGTGTGCTGGTGGTTCCCCTAGACCAGAGGATGCTCACCCACACGTGTGGCTGCTCAAGTAGAAAACAGAGCCCATTTTCATGCCTGCCTGCAGCCACAGCCTGCAAACCACACGGCACCTATGGATGTCACATATGTGCCCCAGGGGGACAGGTCGTTCTCCCAGGCTGGGGTGGCTGCAGAGCCCTCCTGCAGCAGTGAACAGCCAGCCCAGCTCAGGGCAGTGCTGGTTTCCCTTCTCTTGGGCTGGCAGTGATGTGGCTGTGTCATCAGCCTCCCTGCTGTTCCCTGGCCACCCTCACAGATTCCCGGCTGTAGGCTGTGGCATGTGGAGATTTGGTCAGCAGCCAAAAATAACAAAGGGAGGGAATCGAATAAAGAGCGGGCGTTGGTGCAGGCACAGCCGCACCGGTGGGGAGCTGTGGCTAGAACAGGATTTCCACAGGCAGCCTGTTCACTGGTGTTTGTCACCGGCTGAGTTCCAGCACAGCAGGCGGCTCGCAGGCTTGTGGGAGTCACCTTCCACATCCAAGACTCGGGGGTCTGCCCAGCTTAGCGGCAGCTTTTCCAGCGTGTCCTGCATGAATCTGCATTCAATATCAAAACAGGGTATTAGCCAAACAATTTAGTTGTTGCTAGTCAAGTGTCTCGCACCTGAGATGCAAGGTGGGACGCCGTGGGGCTCTTAGTTCAGGGGGAAATGTGGTGGCTTTGGTGCTTGCAAGGGGTTGTGTGGCTGAGATGGTGGGCTTGGCAGGGACTGAAGCCTTCATAAACTGCCATTACCCAGCTGAAAGTTGACATAAACATGTTTCCACCCAGTCTAGATCCATAGAATCAAAGAATGGTTTGGTCTGGCAGGGACCTTTATAGGCTATCTATTCATACCCCTGCACTGAGCAGAGATATCTTCAACTCAGTCAGAATCCTTTGAGCTCCATCCAGTCTGACCCTAAATGTTCCCAGGGATGGGACATCCACCATCTCTCTGGGAAACTTGTGCCAGTGTTTTACCTCCCTCGTTATAAGGAAATTTTATCTTTATATCTAACCTAAATCAACTCTCCTTGTCTCACCAGAGCCATCTTTTCTCCAGGTTGTACAAAACCAACTCTCTGTTTTCTTAGAAGTGCTCCAGCCCTCTTATCATCTGTGATGCCCTCTGGACCTGTTTTTACAGGTCCATGTCTTTCGTGTGTTGAGGACCCCAGAGCTGGATGCAGTTCATCTCTAGTAATATATTACTGGCCCTTGGATAAGACATTTCCTTAGTTATTGTCCTGAATGTTGCCTTCATCCAAAGAAAATCTGCATGTTCTGGCTGTTCCCAGGATGCATAATCTGTTTCTGTGATAGTACTACATATTTTGAATCTCTCTCCTTGCTTGCTTCAGAGTGACTTCTTGGTCAATCTGCTTTTGAAGTACTTAAATTAAGGCGTGCTGCACAGTTAAAATGAAGTGCAAACCTGGTGTTTGCTTCAACAGAGCTATCCTTGTATGTTGCTGCCACATAGCCCAGTAAGTTGCTGTTAACTCATGAAAGGTAAGAGGTAGATCACATGAATATTATCACACACTCAGCTGTCAGTTCATTCCCCAAAAGCATGCAGAGTGGCTTAGTATAAGAACTATTTCCCATCATTTATGGTTTTATTGTTTCCCTTCTCTACTGCTGCTTGCATTAATCTTGTATGTCCTATCAGTAAACCACAGTTCACGAGCTCCTTATCTCTCTTTTCTGCATCATATTGGTCTGTGCTGACTCTTGAGTTATGTGCCTAAGGACATTTTAATCATACTTTTATAGCACATGAAAGCCATTGCTTCATCCTGCCTATTTCCCATGATTCTGAAGTCATCACAAGAGTATTTTGCTCATTTTCTTCTGAGATTTTCAAGCGCTGTCTGCAGAAGTCATATTTTACTTCACCTCGTGTCATGATGTGCCAACCCCAGAATGTATTGTTTGTTGTATGAACAATTCAGATTGTGAAGATCATGAGAAATGAGTTCAGGGTGTTTGGTGTCTACATCTGCATCTTGTTTCCCTATCTCAGAGTGTTGCTGGGGAAAGCCATGCTGCGGGACTTACCCTTTCTGAGTCAGATCTCTTCTGAAACATTTTTGAGTGTGAGAACTTCAGTGATGGAATTTCTAGGTGGCAGCTTTAAAATCAATCCATAGCCAAACCTAAAGGACAGTTTCTCAGTTCGTCTTTCCAGCTCTCTCTGGAGAAGAAAAACTTATCTCAAAATTTCCAGTGGTTCCCATTGTGATCAGAGCAAAGTCAAGGTTACTTGGGGATCCTTAAATGTGAATTGGTAGAATTTTTAATCTTTATGGGGGTTCAGTGTGGGGTAAAACCTGTATTCACAATGTTTGTAATTTTGGGCTCTGGTTTTGAAGGCTTTCAAACTGTTACATTGGTTTTGTTACACTCATTGTTACACTCATTGCTTTAAATCTCTTGAGTTGGAGGTTTTTTCTTGTCTCTTGACCATAAAGTTTAACTTTATGGTTTGATTGCAAAGTTTCAGGTAGTGGCTGCCTAAGCAGAGTGGGGAGAGAACCCATGGTCATAAGTCAGTACGGGTGGTGTGTTCACACAATTGATTTCAGAAACCAAATAGAAATGTGTCAAATTCCATAGCTAAGCATAGTGGACAAAGCATACCACCTGAGTGCTGAACAAAGATGACACTGCTCAAGGAAGGAGCTTTAGATATATGAAGTGAGAAAGTTTCACTGCTTTTCTGTGATGTGGAAATGCCAAGGAGAATTTCTATGTGGAAAAAGAAAAGATGCTCACCTTTTTTGTCAAAACTCCTCTGAATTAAATGCAGTCTTTCAGTGCTCATACTGAAGGCTTTGCCCACAGCAGCCATGCTCATGGTGACCTGCTGTTTATGAATATTAGCAGTAAAGTACCATACCTTTCCACTGGCAGAATTGGAGAGGAGGGAGGTTGCTTCCACATCTGCCAGGGTTAGAAGCAACTTTCTTACACAAGAAACCATTTTGAGTGTCCACTAAATCTATTGTTAGTCATTTAAAGACATGATTAGCATGAAGAATTTGTACAAAAGAACTTTCTCATTGTGCAAGCCTCACATCAGACAAGATGACCCATGTGCATTATATCTTTTGCACATTGTATCTATGTAACTCATATCTATAATGGTGCAAGAGCAAATTACAGTTTCTCATTTAAAATGAATGCTTTGCCTGTGCATAGACTAGTTAGTAAATTTTTGTCTCAGAGTGCATTAAAGTTTCATTTAAAATACAGCAGTAAGAGAAATTGCATTGATTTACTTAATACAGTATTTTCTTGCTGAAGGATTGGTGCTCTGGGCACGATGTTCAGAAGCTTCAGATGCCTGTGTGGCAGCATCCTTAACACTGTACTGTGGTTTAGCCCTTACTCAAAATGCTTTGAGGAGAAGAGTCAGATCCTATTGCCTGTCAGCTTTCGAGGTGGAGTGGAAGCACAGATAAACAGGGGACAGGGCATGATAACTCCTTGTTTGCATGTAGTCTGTTGGCTCCAGCAAAGACCCTCCCAGAGGGGTGAAGCCCTCCAACTGTGCACAGCCAAGTCTAACTCCCATTCCATCTCTTAGCAGTAAGAATTACTTCCCTGGTTACATATTTCTGAGCTGATGAGCTCAAAGTAAATGACAATTTTTCAACAGTGGATACTCTCTGGGAAATCTGGTGGATACAAATTCCTGCTTTAACTTCACATTGTGTATATAAATATATATATATATATATATATATATACACACTCACACATATATATGAATGAGCTCTGTTTAAATCTCTTAATGAAGCTCACAGATCACTCTTGGCCATGTGTAGCAGTCCCTGTAGCTAGAGTCAGTGGTAATATGTTGACCTCTCATGGCTGGAGACCACAAATCTGCAAATGGTTTAAACTGCAGAGCTTGCCTTTTCACTAAAATAGAATTAAAGTAATTAATTGTGAATTTATTTTATTTTCAGACTGGAAATTTAGTCTATTTTTGTTCCTTTTCCTTCTTATGTGAAGCTGAGGCAATGAAAACTTGTTTGTAGGTCTTGTAGTGTTGTGCATTGCAATTAAATTTCATGGTGTGCTTTTATGCTGCAAAACAGTAGTTCTTATTGAATCCATGTCTTTCCCAAATAAAATGAACTTCATAATTCTCTTGTAATTCCCTGTGCTTCATGTAATTGTTATTATTAAGAAATCTAAACCAGGGAGCATTTTGTTGTGTCTATACATAGAGAATGTGATTGGAATAAATACAACTTTTGTTAGTTTAGAAGCTATAAGCACCTGCATGTCACGAACACAAATCTCTTTGGGGACTTTACCTGAGTGAAGGAAATGGGAGTTTATTGTTACTGGTTTATTATTTTGGGGTCTTTCCTGTCTAAGCTTTTGACTTGAATCAGTTCTGAAGGTTAACATTTAATTTCTGTGTCCTTCATTGCATATAGTGCTGCTGAAGTCAGCCAATCAGTTACGTAATACTAACCCACTGAAGCCCTGCCTGGAAGTTTCCAAACACCTTTTGGTTTCTTTCAGTCTGCTCAAAAGTGAAAAGGCTAAATAAGATCAGCAGATGTGATGTAGCTGGTGAAGCAGTTACAGCTACCTGCTGTATTGTTATACATTCTGGCTTTTCAATTGCATCTGACATGGTCCACCAGTATTTAGCTCTTTCTAGGGCAGTCAGCTCCTCCAAAATAATTTAAAAATACTTTTTTTTCCTCTTTTTTTTTTTTTTTTTTTTTTTTAAGTGGTGGGCTTTTTTGTGTGTGGTGTGGGTTTTTTGTTTGTTTTTTTTCTTTTTAGTTTCAACCAAGGCTGTGGGGGCAGAACTGCTCCATAGTTTGTTCCTCAGCCTGGTTTTGGCGCCTGAGTATTTGATGGAGGTGTGCTTGGAGGTGAAGCATCTCCACAGGGTGGCTAAGGCACTGCTGAGGATTTGCCTCAGTCCCTGCAAGGGCACCAGTGGGAAGATGGGAGCCCACAGGGAATGGCATTTATTCAAAGCAGAGGATGGATAAGATGTGTCACATCAAAGTCATGCTGGAAACCACACTGAACCACAAAGATAAAATAGTGAGCATGTTTATTCGTTAACTACTGTCTGTTCAGTGCTCTGGAGAAGGCTCTGACACAGAAATGGTCATATTCCTGTACTACAGGGGTTTTGGTGTTTGTTTGTCTGTGTTGATCTGTGAGTTCCTAGGTGAAGCAGAGGAGAAAATTAATAATGCAAAGGTTCAAATCTTCAGATTATGCATAAATGAAAACTACGTTTGACCTTTAACCACTCTGAGAATAAATGTGCAGCTATTTCTCTCTGGGAAAAGCAATAGAGGGCATAATTTTTAAAAAATTTATTAGGCATTTTAGGAATAAAACTGTGTATCTTCATGTAAAATCCAGAACGTACAAATGCATACTCTGCATGGATTAAAAAGAACTATTAGATGTCTGTAAAATAAACTTTAGTCTTTTTCAGATAAGTTGGTAGCCATGTAATGAGCTCATACACATGAACACAGTTAGTTTGTATTATAGCTGGGAAGGGAAGAGTGTCTATCAGCTCTATAAAACCTGAGTTATTTGAAATGGGTTCAGCCAGGCAATCTGTAGGGCAAGCAGTCATAAATGTGTGCTAGCAGCATAGTCTAACCTCTCTTCTTGTAAATTTTTTTCATTGTCTGTAATGGTTTTGCCATATATATATGTATGTAGGTTAACCTTTACTGCTCAGAACTGATTTATTGTTGTGGGTGTCTACATATCAAAGGTCTGAATGGTAAAATACGTGCTATTAACGGGCAATTTCTATTTAGTAAGCCAAGAGGAATTTTGGAAGAATGTGAAGGTTACTTTTAGAAAGGACTGTCATCTGGCTGGCATCCAGGGTTTCCAGTCAGTGAAAATTTTAGGTGAGTATTTGGCTTTAAATACATGGCAAAATCCCATTGAAGCACATGCTGAAGGTTTCTCCTTTCCTGAGGGAGGATGGTACCTTGATCCCATGCAGGTCACAGCTATCAGTCCCTGAGCTCAGGTGTTTACAGGTGGGGGCATCTCACCTGCTAGGGATCTCCCAAGTGATGTACCAAACCACACAGAGGCTGTGGGGCACATCCTGCTGGGGGCTTGTAGGCAGTTCAGGAGATTGCTGTAATCCTGTACCGTAAACTTCGTGGGTAGGTGGTTTTTATCCTGCTGTGATAATCTCTTTGCTTAGTGCATCCTTAGCAGAGCAGGAGGGAGTATAGTCAGTTCTTGGAGTGATGGGATACTGTCCTAAAGCCAGTAAATAGCAGCTTGTGTTTATAAACCATCTTATCATTCTTTACTTTCATTAAGCATGGGCTTTCATGGTGAGGGTGTAGTGGCTAATCTGATAGTCATCTGTGCAAGCAGCTGAAAGGAAATCCTAATTACTCACCCTTTTCTCTGGGCTCCACACACTCCACTTTACCCAAAAACATATTCCTTGGGAGGGGATAACATCCTGACTCCCAAGTCAGTGAGAGTTCTGTAAGAGCAGCCTGCATTTTCTTGCTGAGGCATGGCAACATGCAGCAGCAGTGCAGTATTGTTCACATGTATTCATAGGCTCAATTCATTAGTGCAGCCCCTGTACGTCGTGTGTTTTCGGGTTTGATGCCTTACCGACTGCAGACTTAACTAATTTTATTTATTTTATATTTATTTCATTAAAACATGTACCTAGTGCCTTCCCAGAAATCTTTAGGGCTGATGGTTTAGTTGTTTGAATTGAAGGATGGTGATGATTTTAGCAGCTTCGTGATATTACGGTAGCATTGCCTGGGCCAGAGTCCAAGGTTTTGGCGTTCATGGAAGGAGACTTAAAAAGCAAAAAGCAAGCACACAGCTCTTCAGGAGGTGTTGTCATTCTCCCATCAATCTGTCACCTCACCCTTACATGGTCAGGTGTTTTCACCAGTTTGAACTGCAAACCACCCTTATTCCTGTTATACTTATCAGTTTTTGCATTAGCTTTTGCATCTGTAACTGGCTTCCAAGTGCAAGTGATTGCACCATGGACCACAGGTGCTTTGTCACATTCCCCTCAATCCCATTTCCAGCTGTTTCCACCTGGGAAATGGGAAGGGTGCATTGGGGAATGCCCTGTGCTCAGTCTCAGCGCCCTGTGTCTGCTCTGCTGTGTATTATTTATAGAGTTTTGTATAAGCTGATGGTGTTACAAAGTGAAAGGAGGGATTTTTGGCAAACAACTTCTCCTGTAAAAAGCATACTAATCTTTGCAAATATTGAAGCAAATGAAGGAGATGTTTTTCAGGGTTTTCAAAATATTCTTGCCAAGTGTATTGTAGAGTATTAGTGCAACTGCTCAGAAATGGAAGCACGTGGGTGTTTTTGAAATGATGTGTCTGACCCTTGAAGGCATCTGACACATGGTGCCTGTGCCAAAAGGATGGTGGCACACAGAGAAAGCAACTGAAAATCTGCTCTTTTGGACCAGGCATTTTGTGCTGCTTTACTGTAGCTGCAGTACGTGGAACATGAGCCGGTTTGTACTGTAGGTCTCACAGAAATAGAAGATTAGGTACTTGCGTGGGGTTACTCACTTGCAGTTTGATAGTCAGTCTCTCTTCTCAAGAAGCCCAAACCAGCCTTATTACAAGAAGCTCAGCGCTCATACATGGTAGTGCCCAAAGAGCTTCTGGTGCCTTGTGTGCCAAACACCAGAGGAGACAGGGCTGGGTCAGGAGATGTGCTGTATCAAACTGTGGGACTCTCAGGCTGTGCCCACATGATGGTTCTTAAGGGGGAGGCTTCAGTCCAGGCTGGGCTTTTCAGGGCGCCAGGTAATGAATGAAGGAAATTACAGGCACTGGGAAAGTGTATTATAACTGTGATTCACTGAATCCTCTCTCATTCTGCTGCTATCAGCTGACAGGTCTTTTGCCATAAAATAAAACCCATTAACGCATTCTTAGTCACTTTTGGGGACTCAAAGACTTAGACCTTCTTTGAACTCTCAGTGTAAGAGGAACTTGTGTTTGTTTTTAGCCAAACCCATTTTTGAATGAGTTAGTACTCCTGTGCATGCCCAGAGACTCATTTCTACTAGTGCATCTTCTTTCCTCCTTCAGTATGGGTCTTATGTGCTGCAAGAGGCACTCTCATGGTTCGACTAGGTGCCATCAAATCTGCATTTCTCCGAAGTTTCTCACTTGCTGGCACTGCCAACACATTCATTGTGATGTTTTCTTCCATCAGATTCCCCGTGACCTCTCAGCTTCTTCTTGGGGTGCCACACTGAGGGCTGCATGTGTTATATTATTTGCATGTAGCGGAGAAGAAAGATGGTACTGGCATTTTTAATTGCTTTTCCCTTTTTTTTTTTTTATCTGAATGCCTCCTATCAAAGAGGAAGACAAAACCTTTTTCCCACGCATGGCGAGTTCTAGGGCAGCATAGTTTAGATCGGGGTAATCTCAAGCTGATGGGTGCTCAACACAAAATTAATGCACTATGTCAGCTCTAACATCTCCCTGCCAAAAAAATCACAACTCACACTGAAACTTTTATGGTCACTGTGACAGTGGAACAGTGTGGTTGAGCAGAGTGTGCTGTTGTGCAATTTTCCTGTTGCAAAGTTGAATAAAATGCCCCTTTGTGGCCAACAGGGAGAGAGCACTAGTGAAAATCACAGGAAGGTGAAGGCACAGGGTGCACATCAGTGGCATCAGCTGCCCCTCCCTGTGCTGTCATCCCACGAGTTGGCTGTCCAGCCCATGGATGCACACCAGAAAACAGCACCTTCAGCAGTACCACAAAGACCATTTTAGGAAACTGGGGCAAGTCTCTGGGGGTAAGCATGAGGAGATGGATCTCCATTTCTTCTCTCATGGATTGGCTTGCTCCATGTTCACTGTTTTTGTAGTTGTTTTTTTGGTGGTTTTGAGGATTTTGAAGTTCAGGAATTCATTTTGGCAGGACTTAAGATTTTCTTTTCTCTCCATCCTAATAAAAATAAATATAAAGCTGTAGTTGGTGATTTGGGAGCTCAGTTTCTATGTTTAGGGGTTTTTTATTTTCTGATTCTTCTTTGTTTTGTAATATATAGCCGGAACAATCAAATCCATCCTGCGTTCTGCTTGGTTATGCACCACTTAACTGCTTAGTGCTAGCAGAATATATCCTAATTTAGTTGAATTGTTGTTACTTATATGCCATTTTAAGCAGCAGTGATTGCCACTCATTATCATTAGGCAGAAACTATTGCCTTTAGAGGGATCTTAATAGGGAGGACATCCCAGTTAAGTAGAATGTGCTGTGATAAGAAACTTTGTTGCTAGAAAAGATGTCACAGTTGTAATTTTTAATATTCTATTACCTTGTCTTCCTTTAGCATCTGCTCTGGTATCTTACAGAGGTGCTTTCTGCTTTGGAAGATTTTAGTTAGGCTCTCAGTTCTGTACTTTTTAAGCATTATTCATTTGTTCTCCTGATTTTTCCAGGAGAGAAAGGGTGATCTCCTATGGTTAAAATGCATAACTAGAAGCCTTATCGTCTTTTCCTGGTTTTCTCTGGCGCTCTTTATTTCACCTTGAATCAGTTACTAAACTCTCCTGTGCTTTATTCTCACTTTCTCTAGACATGAATATTATCTTAGCTACATAATGCCACTGTCTTGAGGTGAAGTACAGAACTTTGTAATGCCTTTTCAAGTCTTTGGGTACTGGCTATTAAAGACACACAAAGGCAGTGTTCCTTTAGGATCCTGATTCCTGTGCCTCCACCCTTCCTCGTTTGGGCTGTTCTGCCTACTGTAAGACTCCAATTCTGGAAACTTGATCTCACCACCTAGCTTTCCCAAGTGCTTTGCATTTTCTCCATGCAGAGCCACTCCTTGTTATTTAACCGGGTTGGAATGTGTGGAAAGAAGACACTTTGCTCTTCTTGCCTTGAATGGTTTCCAGGTTGTCCGTTAGCTGAAAGCAGTGGCTGATATGATTAGCTTTAAAGCTTTCCCTGTGGTCTCATTTCTGTAAGGAGAATGTTTTCCATCTGCCTTGCCCATCAGGTGGACAGGCTGAGCCTGGGAATGATGGCACAGGTTGTTTAAAACAATGGATTTAACACAAGATTTCTTTCCAGATGTGAGCTTTGACTGTAGCAGTTTGTGTCTCTACATTCACCAGCTCTTGCACACGTGGTGTCAGGGTGCTGCTGATCCCATGTCATCCCTCAATATCTGCTGAGCACCTGGATGGTATCCTTCTCCTGTACTCATGGTTGCCATGACTGCAGAGCGTGGGGTCAGGAGAGTTTTCCTGAGTATTGGAATACCAACCATGAGGGGTTTGCACCTCGTCAAGTATTTTGCTGTTGCAAAGGCAGCTGGTAATACCTTTGACCCTTTTATTTTTTCCTAGAGACCTTTATATTGTACATCTCAAAAAATGTTCTCTGGTGCTAGAAAGTGTTTTAGTACATGAGCTTGTGGAAGAAAAGGGGTTGAGTTTTTTTATTGCATGTTTTGTGAGCTCTTGAACTTCACATGATTATTTATGAGAGCAGGAGACTGGATTTTCTATTCCTGTGTTCCCGTGTAATAAAATTTACAAATCATGATGATTGAGGGGATTTCTTACTCCTGAAGGTAGTCCTCCTGGGTAAGGTTGGCATTTACTTGAGCAATGTAATATGCAACACCACATATTTGGGACAGCTCAGGGTTAACTACCATTTTCAAGGTCATTTTGCACAGCAATTTGCCTTATATCTATCCTGTGCACTTAAATTCTATAAACTCTTAGCAGGATCCAGCTATTTCTTGCAGTGGGAGTGTAAACTCTTTTCCAGATATATACATTTGCCTAAGATGTAATAGATAAAGATGGAGGTCAAAGATTATTTGAATTACTTTCTCTTGAAAGTAGGAACACTTAAAGAAAAATAACAAGAGAGCAGCAAAGCATCCATGCTTCTGTTTAGAAGCATTTAGAATACTCTAAATTGGTATAAAGAAGTTTGGCAATCTTTCCAAAGGAATGAATGGTGAAATGTGAAAAAAGTATTCTATGGTGTTTGCAGCACTTATATTTTTAGTGAAAGCAAACACATTTGTATTATGTTTCTCCTAGAATCCTCAGCCATGGGTCAATTTGAATCACATTGTTCAGTGGGCATTTTTATTAATTTAATGTCTTTGGAAATTTGTTTTGTTTAGAGCATGGGATTAGAATACTAAAGGAGAGGGAGGAGGCAAAGAATTTGAAATGTGGATGATATTAGATATTGCAGACTCATGAATATAGGCAGTGCATACTTCTTACTTGTCTTGTTCTATCACTTTATATACAGATATACTTATATATATACATATACATATATATATATATATATAAAATTCAGCAATAGTTGAGGTTTGGGCAAGAGGTATGAGTATGGGCATTTCAGGAATTAAGTGTTTGGGCAAGAGGTGGTACTTAGGTGTCTAAATTAAGAAGCAGTGAAGAAAGCTTAGATTTTAAAAAATACTGTTTTAAATGACTCCTCTGTATTTAGGTGAAATTTGACCTACAAACCCAGTATTTTTCCTGCTCTGAAAGAGGTCCTATAGTGGCTGCTGTGTCTTGTGTTGGAGTTGCACTTGACTCTCAGGTCCTTCAGGCTGTTTTGCTGGGGAAGCACAGAGGAGCTCTGCTGTGACTGCTGCTGGGCACTGAGTTTGGGATATTTGTGTGATGCTCTCATGCTTGTCGTGCTGCAAGGCCAACATTGGTCAGCTCTGTGGGCAAGCTCTGAAAAAGGTATGCAGGAAAGCATGTATTTTTGTGCCAAAATCTGCTTTGCAGTGCAGGGTGGTGCATCAGCTAAGCCCAAGAGATGGGAATGTGCATGGAGAAGCTGGAAGTATTACCTGGTTCCCTAGTCTCTGGATGAGTTTGCATGAAGGTTTAAAATAACTGCTCCTTTTTTAAGTTTGGGCACCCTCACTTTGTCATTTTGTGCAATACTTTGGTTTGGGATTTTTAAGTCCTTAGGGAGTGAGCTCTGGCTTGTGCTTTAGCTGAGCCCAGAAGGCAGGAAAATATGAACTGTGCATTAGATTTTCTCTATGATGTTGCTTTTTTCTCTAGAGATTTGATGGGGGGAGCATTAGGAGCTTATCACTGTGATTTTTTTTTTTTTTTTTTTTTTTTTTGGCATCCTGCTGATTTTAAAATGTATGACTTCTCTTCAGTCTTTTACCTATAGATTGCAGGGTACTCTAAGGCCAAGGGCAAAGTGAATACAGCAACGTTGGGTGTGGCCCATTCTGGATGTGTCCATGCAATGAAGTTTAAGACAGATCCATGCCCCAAGGAGGGTACAGAGACAAGGGGAAGCGCCAAAGAGGTGACCAAATCCAAATACAAGGGAAAGCTTTGGTTGTCCTGCCTTGCCCCTGCACGTGCCAGGAGTTGGTGTGTTGCTGCTGCACATTGCTGGGTGGCACAGAGCAGACAGGGATGTACTGGCAGAGTCTGGCCTGGGATTCATCGGGCAGCAGCTGACTGCCTAATTTCCACTCCAGTGAATCACAGGGAAGAGGAGGGATAAAATAATGGGCAAAGAAGCGCACAGGGTGGAGTAACCAAGCAGAAAGGAAGGACGCTGAGCAGTGCCAGTTGAGAGAGAAGACAGATACCACTGTTCATTTCTGAAAATACTGTACCGCAATCTTTGGTGTGGAATGACAGAATTGGCAGTGACAGCCAGAAAAGGAACGGGGAAAAACCTTTCTGGTTTTCAGGCCTTTGGAAACTTGAGGTCCTCACCTGTTTCTCAAGTTCACCACAAAAAGGCTGAAAAAGCAGGTGAATAATACCAATTGGCAGAGAATTAAAATAAGGAAGTTGAACTGTAGCCAAACCAGTGAAAGATGATGGTGGCTTTTTTTCTGTTGTTTCTGTCTATAAAAAAGATATTTATAATCACAAAGTGTTTATCTTTTCCTCCTCCCCTTCAGTTTGGTGTGCTCTCTTTTTCCGTGCTGTAGCCTGTTACCAGAAAATTTGAGCTTTACATGAAACACTGATAAAAAGAAGAGTGCTTTTTTCTTCTAAAAAGCATTTTAGTTGCTTTAATATTTTGTGGGGAAACAGTTAAAGCTACAAGATTGGCTGAGTTGCATGCCCAAGCCATAAAATTCCTTTTTTCCATGGTTTGTGAAAACCAGATTTGATCCAGCAAAATTATAAGTTACAAACAATCTTCCATCACCCCACTGGTCACTCACTATGGTCAATTATAGTTCTGAAGCTGATATAAGAATCAGATGTTTGGCTATTGTGTGTCTCTGCTAATCTCCAACCCAAGTGTAACCCTTTGGCATGACACATCCTATAATTTGTAAAGTTTTCTAACAATGGCTCATTTTGCATTTCATTTGTGCTTTTCTCTCCAGGAGCCTAAGAATATGCTCCCCTCACTAAAGACCAGAGTAATTAATCATCAGGGCTGTTTGTAAGGAAAAGGCTATGGGAACACAGTCACAGGCAAAGTAGAGAATAAAATTTTTATATCCCACTGCATAAATCACTTGAAGAAATATCTTCTGTACATAATTATAATTTTAAACCATTTGAATTTTATTTGTAAAGTTATCTCAAAACAGTGGGGTTTTTTTCTCCTCACTTAAGGTGTGTTTTCATAGAAAAATTATCCAATTAATTTTTTAAAGATGCCATAAAGCTACTTGTGCTCTATTTCTTGGTTTTAGAAATCTCTTGGAATATTAGATCATTTTTAAATCTGTTTTCTGCAGGGAAGACTCTTCCAATTTTGTCTTAATTTCTATCCATTAAAATGATAAAGAAGAACCTAAAAAAAAGAGAGAGAATACTTAATAAAATATGCGGGCAAGCCTGCATTTAAAATGCAGGTGTTTTACTTCCTGAGCTCTGTACATCCACAGAATATAAATGTTGATCAGTGCACCAAGTGTTTATGAGAGTCCGCCACTGGGTGATGGCAGGGAAATTTGAAGAGCTTGTTTGATAAGCTTGTTTTTTTTTTTTTTTTAAACTGTTTTGCTTTTCATTCCTTACCTCTCAGCTTTGAATTCCTTCCTCCCTGGTGCTCTGTCAGGTGCCCTGCTCTTTCTCTCCAGAGCACTTTCTCAGGATTTGTGTTACTCTTTCATGACCTTCTGCACATTCATGGGGTTGTTACAAGGGTGGGACCAGGGCCAGGGCCCGGGAATTATGTCTGATCCTGCTCCTCCATCTCCAATATTTGAACAGTTATTTGGGGATTTTGTGCTGGTGCTGCTGCTGTGTGCAGGGGATGATCCTAGTTTAGGTTGCTGTCTCATGGGTGTGGTGTACAAGACTTTTGGTCTTGGTTTTCCCATTGTATACCCCTGCTTGTTTCTTTGGAATGGGCTCCCTGAACCTTTGTCACCTCTCTCCCCCCAGGATGGATGTTTTTAGGTCTGTGCTACAAATACAACTTGCAGACTCAATTGGTTGCAGGTAGGAGATGGATGTGAGGAGGGGAATCCAAGGCAGTTTGGTGAAGCTAAAAAGAGGTTTGAGAAGCATCTCCTTTCAAGTGCATTTCCTGGTCTTGTAGTGCTACAAAGCAGTTGACAGAACTATCTATCTACTGACAGAATTATTGGTTGGTAGAGTTAGATGTAATATGTTTACTGAGCTGGGAAACTAAGCAAGTTCTTCCCTTGAAGAAAAACATTAAATATGTACCTCTTCCTTAATGGATTTTGCAAAGTCTGCTTGGCCTATAAGGGCAGAACCTACACTCTGTATTTAAAGGAAAAAATGCATTCCCTGCTCTAGCTTGTTTTCAAAGGTAATATTTGGAGATAAGATGGTATTTAGTCATCATGAAGAGGTACAATTCCTCCCCTTCCAGTGGCTCTCCACCTGTGTATGTCCCAGAGGGATTGGGAAGGTGATGTGAAAAGCATAGCCATAACTGACTGTACACAGAGCCTGGGAGGGGAGGAGAGCTTGCTCTCCAAGCTGGACCAATGAGCTGTTGCCCAAGGCTGGTAATGCAGTGTTTGCTCTTGTAAATATGTTCTGATTTTTAGCATGACAATGATTTTGGTGAATAAATAGATGTCCTCCATCTATTCCTGAGGGTTTACATGTCATGGCAGAAAGTGACTTTTGTGCCTGAATGAATGTGTACGTAAATCATTTTATGTCAGTGTCTTTACTTTTGCCTTGCACCATAAAAATTCACTGCTCTAAGGGCTTCTGCATAATGGGCTTTTGAAGCCCAAGCAGTTCAATTGCTGGGAGCTGTATTTACAAAAGAAATTCAATCAGCCATCAATGACACTTACAGCATCTTGATGCTGTCCCTTATTTTAGCAATTGACAGTGAAATCCCATTGCAAGAAAAACCTGTAAATGTGTTGTCAATCTCATTTATAATTTTGAAGCCGATCTTTAGGAATTCTGAGGTTCTATTAGATACCACTTTTAATAATTTTGTGTAGATTTGGAGTAGTTTCTTGGAGGCTTCTTTGAAGCCCTCTTGAACTCCTCCTTGAGCAATCCTCCTAGGTTTTTCTGTAAGAATTATCCCGAGGTGACATTGTAATCAACTTGAAGATACTCAGCAGGGCTAACAAGGGCCATTTCTGCACGAGTCATCTGTGACATTGTGTTACAGATGTTGGTTGTCTTCGAGCTCTGCACATACGGGCTGTGTCTTGGAATGTCCCCAAAAAGTTGTGGTGGTGGCAGCAAAGTTACCATACAGGCTGGAATTACATTGGACTTCTCTTTTCTTTTTATCCACTGTAGGCGTTCTCTGCCTGCCGGACAGCTTGAACCTTCACAAGGACCAGCAAAGGTCAAACAAGCCCGGGGAGGTGCAGATGTTCAGCCAGTCAGAGCTAAGAACCATCGAGCAGTCTCTACTTGCCACACGTGTGGGGAGCATCGCTGAACTCAGTAAGTACCAGGCTGTGGAGAATGCGTGGATTTCTTTTCTTGAAGTAAAGCAAAGCTGAGTGCATCACCTGGTTCTGCTGAGGAGTGATGGGGGGTCTGTGTAATGTCGAAGGAGATGTTGGGCAGATCTAGCTGTGTTCATGCTCCATTGTTAGTTCAGAAGCTGAAGCTGTAGAAGGAAAGAAGTGTTGTGCAGACTCATAGCAATGCCTATGGCTTGTTTGCATACATTGTTCTCAGTTTTAAAGCTGAAAGGTGCTTTATTCCATCATCCCCATGTTGTATTTGAGAGCACCTCTTGGCCTGGCCAGGTTTGCAAGTGTTTGTTGTATTGGCTGTCTCGTTTCAGTGGGATGTCTTTATTATGATGGGCAGCCAAAAAGCTGAAGGCTGCAAAAAGTAAAGGAAATACTGTCACATGTTTTAGGCAGAGCTACTTTTTCCTCTGTTAGAGAAGATCCTGCCTTTCCTTCTCCAGCCCTACAACTCAAACCTGCGCCAGAGGAATTAACTCCTGAAAGATACATTGTTTGCTATTAATCAGAGCACTTTTTTAGAAACATGGGAATCTCTGATATTTGTCAAAATCTGAAAACTTGGCTTTTGGCAATAATAAATGGTAGGAGGCAAAGGCCATATGCATCCTTATGTGACATGGTGATAAAGTTTCCAGAAGTGCTTTATTTAAACTTCTTTTTTCTTAGGAGAGAAGCATTCCAATCACATGTTTGTGGTCTAGTTAGATACAGGAAGCCATGTGTGGGAAAACAGAATCATTCAGACAAAAAAAGTAGAGTTTTTTTGAGGTTTGTGAGAAATACTGTCAAGTATTCTTTTCCTGAGGTCTGTTGTGAAATTTTGGGGAAATTAAAAACACTCAAATCCTTGAAGATACAGGCTAGCCAACCTACTCCTCTTCTTATTAATGAATTGTGTTTTCCCAGCATCATGAAGAGCTCTTGTTGATTTTTTGGCACTTCCTGTAGTAATGGGAGTCTTCTCTGTAGCTCCACCCTATCATGATGTTTCAGTTTCCTTGTGTTCATGAGCCATGTGGGTACAGCAAGGATGTTTGTCTACAAGACACAAGATGAATTTCTGTTTTCAGCTTGCTGATTTTAATTTGCTCTGGTGCAGCATCAACAAGCCAAGAGCCTTAGTGTGAAGTGTTGCTCCATCTCTGAAATCAGGTGTTCAGTGTTACTCAAATGAAGTAATTTATGCTCATTTATTTCACGCGCATGAAACACACAGCAGTACTGTCTGTGTGCCAACTAAATTATACATAATACAGCTCTCTTTCTTACAGTTCATATGATTGGGGTTTTATAAATAAGTAATTTGTGGATATTTCAGGGTGGGTGGGGGTTTTATTCTGGATTTTCTTTGTACCTTTGCCCTCAACCCAAAAAGCCAGGCTTCTTAGATGGAGCATCCCATCCCATTTTATGGTTTGAACTCTATCACCTCTAAGTGTCATACCTGAAATTCAAATGCTTGGTTGGTAGGGTTTGCTTTCTGTACATCTGTTGACTGCAAACACAGGCAAAACGCTCTTCAGGGTGGCCAGTTGGAAGAACAGAGCATGTCAAGTGGGAGTTGGATGCAGCTGTCAGAGAGGCTGGCACATCCAGCAGGCTGGTAGCCCTCCAAAAAGCCCTGTGGCCAACTGGAGGGATCCTCCCTGGCCGCTGCAAGCAGATGCATGTCAGGGAAGCAGCAGTGGGAGGAGCAGTAACTGGCAAAGCTTGCAAGGTTTGGTATGCTCAGTTGGGTAGAAATCTGTGCTGTGGAGCAGTGCCGGAGCAGAGTTCAAAACCGAGCTGTGACATGTGGGAGGAGCTGCAGCATGTTGGTGGGCAAAACTCTCTGAGTTTGGAGGAAAAATCATGCAGTGGGAAGAAAAGGGAACAGTGAGGGGGTACAAGTAGGTTTGCTCTTTTTTCAGTGTTTGTGTGTCTGTCTCTGGCAACAGCAGTGGCTGTGAGCCAGAGGTCACAGCAAAACCTCTGCCATGGAGGGTGCGTGGGGAACCACAGCATGGGGCAGAAATACAGAGCAGTGGGGAGAAGGTGGGGGGAACACCTGGGGATCATGAAGGCAGAAGGCAAAGGAGGATTTGTTGTTGCTCTGGTGGTGTGAGGGCGACGGGCATTGTGGAGAAGAAAGAGGATATGGCAAGCATTGCCATGGAGAAGGTGAGATATGAGGAAAGGATTGAATAGGGAAAAGCACCTGCTTTTGTGGGGGTGAATAAAGGTGATGAGGTAGACTCTCTGGATAGGAGGGAATTAAGAGGATAGCACTTAAGAAGAGTATTGTGAGGAGGACAAGATGGCAACCAGAAGTGGCTGATAAGGGCAGGTCAGCTTGTGGACCAGCAGAGCAAGCAGTCCCCAGGCATGTGTCTGTATTGTCTTGCAATATCTCAGGGGTCAGGGCTATTTCATTTCTGTTCTCTTCAAAAGTGCACAAAAACAAGGGCAAAGACTGATCTTGCAATAAAGCAATTTAATTTTATCTCAGGAAAAAAAAATTAAAAAAACGATTCTAATTGAATGAGATTTCCTATAGGTTATTGACATGAATAATTTAAGTATTGTAAGTACAGAGAATAACTGGAATTAAAAAGTGTCTGCGTGCGGAGGAAAGACTTCCCCTGCTCTCAGTTCTACCCAGCATCCTGGCATGGAGCAGTGTGACCAGCTGCTGAGCTGCTGGAGGCTTTGAGACCAGGGAATCAAATCCATGCCATGGAAGACAAGAGCTTGCATATGAGACCTGTGTTCTGCCCAGCACCTGTACTTCAGCTCACATCTTAATTTCTTTACAGTCTGTCCTAGGAGAAGAAGAGATTCACAGGGTGAAAAGCTTTGTATCATGTGATCACCTTTACCTTGCCCCACCCATGATGGCCCTCGTGTGTCTGCACCTTTTGTTTTTTGATGTATTGTAGGTGTATTAGAAAAGTTTATCTGGGTAAGCTGGGTCTCCCTGGGTGTGACTGAAGGTAGAACAAAATTGGGGAAAGGTGGGATGGCAGACACAGTCAGAGGGGGAGGGCAGCACCATCTGGTGATGCTGCCATTGTGGAGTCCGCCTAGTCCGACAGGTGCAACTGGACTCATGGATGCTGCTCTGGTCCTGCCAAATCCTGCTTGCCTGGTGCTTCTACTCTCATCTCCAGGCTCAGCAGGCATTGGTCCTTGCTGGGACACAGCCTGGCTACCAGTGGCCAGATGAGGCAGTGCCACTGGCCATGGGGGGCTCTCCAGAAAACAGGAAGAAGAGGTGATGTTGCTGACTTAGGGGAAAAAAAATAGGGAGGTTTTGTCTCCAAGAGGAGAATGTAAATAGACACCTAGTTCTGCACCGCAATTACAGAGCTAATGTGTGATTCCAAGGCTTAAAAATTAATGTGAAACCTTATTCATTAAAATATAATGAACATGGCAGAAAGTTAAGGAACAACAATAAATCTGGTCCATGTTATATTGGCATTTAGCATTCAGCAGTTGTAATTGCCTACTACAGTGTGTTTTAAAACAATGTAATTTCATTTGAAATGCTTATTATATAGGGAGCATTGGGAAGAACTGAAGCACAGCAAAAATAATAGGATTTTAAACAGTAGCCTGACAGTATTTCACTGTAGAGTCTTAGAGAAAATATTTCACAGGGCTTTTTATTTTCCTTTTTTTTTTTCCCCCAGTTTTTTTTCTTGACGTTTCCTGTATTTCTAGACCAGACCTAGAGGAGAAAAGGAGTAGATCTGTTTGTGTTTTTTTCAGAAAGTTTTTGGGATTCTCCTAGATTTCTGGTTCTTCTCTTTTCTTCCCCTTTCAGATGGGAAAAAAAAAAGTAGATTGAATAGAAAAAGACAGGAGCATTAGGGAGAGCTTTTGCTGTGGAGAGATCCCATGATACTGTGTTTTGACCTTTGAATATTTTTCCTAACTTTTTTATATGCATGTTTGCAATCCACAAATGTTTATGTTATATTTAACTGCATAATGCTCCAAGACACCTATTCATCATCCATCTAAAAATACTGCTGCTGGCTTGGAGACCAAATGCAGAAGGAATTAGTCTCATAACTGAGGGTCATTGCTGTTTTTTGGGGTGAAGGAGGACCCTCTTTCTCTTGAGTGTGCACATAGGTGGTGAGAAGGCAGAGCAGAGCCTTAAGGTGCATTGGGTACCAATCCTGGCACCAGGGAATATGTTCCCTCACTGCCTTGATTGTCAAGGTGTTAGTGTCTGACATGGGACAGCCACCCTGTGCTGCCATGTGTTCTTAGGGCTGCAGAAGGCTGCGTGTCTCAAGCAGCACAGAGAGATAAAACATAGTTTAGGATGTCATCCAAAGTGTCTGTTAGTGTGTGTCTTCAGGCTAAAGCAAAAAACTGGGGCTTGGTTTGGGTGCAAAGATGGCCAGTCTCCTAGGTTTCCTGGGTGAGAAGTTTGCCATGCAGACTTGTGCAAACCTCAGTGACTGGTGCTGGTATCACTCAGAGTGCTAACTGCAATGAATAATCATTTTTATCTCAAACTGTGATAATCTGAGGATCTGATTTAACGCTGCTGATATCAGAGGGTTTTTTGCTTTTCAATGGTGTTTAACTTTAAGCAGTCCCCAGATGTGATGTTCAGGCTGGTATGTACTCCCTGTCACCACTCAGGTCTCAGCAATGTTTTCCTCTACGCCATAGGAAAAATGCCACCCTCCATCCCCTCTTTTCATTCACATCATCCTCTCTTTGCATCCACAATGTTGAATGTATATATTTCCAAAATAAAAGCCTCCTAGTGGATCTTGGCACCCCTTTGGGGATCAAAGGAAGGGTTACTGCTCAAGTAAGTAGGAATGTGATTGCACGTACTGATACAGTTTTTCCTTTCTTCTCTCAGCCCCAGCTGAGGAGATGATGAAAGTCAGTATCCCCTCCCTTGCCTTTTCATCTGGTCTCAATCCTCTGCAGCCAACAGGAAGAAGTGCTGTAGGAGCTGTACAAATTGATTCATGTGCTCTAAAGAAGAGGTTAAACCTAGGCTTAGGAGCAAATGCCAGGGTAAAGGTGCTTGCTGGAAGGGTGGCATCTGAAGGAGTGCTGTCATAAATGCTCTGGTAATTTACTGCCAGAATAAAAGCCCGACTTGTCAGATGTATTTCTCAGACTAGGCAGCACTGTGGAGTAAGACCAGACTTATTCCCTGTATCTATATGATCTCGAACAGTTTGGTTCCTGGAGCACAGTGCTGAGCTAAGCAGAGGTACTAGCCAAAACCTGCCATTCAGATGGAAGTGCTCCCTGTAGCGGAGTGTTTGGCCATAGACTGACAGCCTGTGTATCACCTCTCCAGATATGGTGATGCTTTTCCCAGTTTTCAAGGGCCCTCCACTGGGTTATTGCCCAAGATCTCTAGGTCTTGGGTCTATATCAGGTCAAAGAAAATCTGGGAATGGTGGTCCATAAGGCAGTGGTGTTCTGCAGAGTGAAGGCTCTGCATTAGGTCGGCACGTGAACAGCTCATCCAAGTCAAAGCTTGTTTTGTTTGAAATTGATGTGGCTTAGGGGGGAATCAGACACAAACATCACGCTTGCCACGTTGGATTGGAGAGTCTAAACGTGTAAGTGTTGTTATAATAGGTATGTGAACTTGAGAGGGTTTAATTATTATTGTGGTTTTTTTATGGGATATATCCAATCCCTAATTTATCAGTCTTCAAAGGCTTTGCAAACACTAAATTGCATGCAAACACTTACTCTGTAATATAAATAGAAGGTTCTTGTGATGGTGGGGTGAGTGAAGATAAAAAGATTAAATGATCTGTGGGAGGCCACAGGGAAGCCACTGCCAGGAAATGGGCGGCTTGCATCCTGGTCCTGTCTTCTCAATTCTGAATCTGGGACCACAGTTCCTTCTTTTGCTCTCATGTGGAAGAGATGAATGGCTCTTAGGAGAAGAAAAGGTTGCCTGTGGTAGCAGCTAGGGGCACAGCATGGGACAGCAGAGATGGCAGAGCTGGGGAGGTTTCTGCAAGGTGAGCTCAACAATGCATTTGTTGCACGTTGGATGCCCCACTGACTGTGGGTTATGGCACCCCAAACACACCCACAGCCTGAGGCAGCCAGAATAAAATCTGGAATATATTGTGTGCCAAGAACAACTTAACTTTTTTTATGTTTGAAGATACCTTGAATGCTAAGAGCATGCAAACTGTGAAATACATTCTGCACACTTTCTAGTGTGCAGCCACCCTATCTCTGTGCACACTCCCTTCCTGGTATAGATGAGTAGTGTTGAGTTAACAACAGAAAACCTCACAATAAATCATTTGAGGACAGGTTTTACTCAAGCAGTTGTGCCTCAGCTGACTTTTGAATTGTAGAGATTGATGTACCACTGGAGGCAGAGGAACATTGAGTGCGGCTGGAATCAAGAGTGTTGGGATGGCTCAGGTGGCTGAGGGTGACCTGGTAGGGGAGATACAGCTCAACTGCTCATATTCAACTGCAGTGGTGTGCTGACAGGTGTGTGGTGGGCCAAACTGCACCAATGTGTCGCTTTGGTGCAGAAACCAAAAGAGGAAACAGGAGGCAGAAAGGGAAAGAGACTTAGCTACACTTTGGGAAGGATGCAGAATGGCTGTGGCTACCAGCTAGCACTCTTTTTAAATAGACCATGGTTTATTGTCAGGGTTATAAATTCATGTTTTCAATTCAGTCTCCCCAGAGCTGGTTGTGAGCAAAACCATAGATCCAAGACTTTAATACTGAAGTGTGAAATGAATCTAGGTCAAGAAAATGAGTTTTGCACCTGGCTCACATGCTTGTAAGGGGGGAATCTGCTGACCATGACATAAAGCTGGCATCTAGAATGCAGCTTCCTGATGCATACTCCTCCTTTTCATGGTCTGGACAGGACACCAAGAGGTTGTTAAGGGCTCTGAAAGAGAGACACAGCTCCTGCCTATGGCTCTGGCCTGCTCTTTGCAGGAGGAAATACTCACCCAGCAAGCACAGCGAAGCAGTAGCGCTGTTGCTGTCAACTTGCCACACTGCAGGGGATGATTCCCAAGTGCAGACTACACACGTAGGAGTCAAGGACATCTGGAAGGATGACCAGAACAGCGTTATCAAACTGATGGGTGCTGCCTGCCCAGGGGCTGTCGTGCTAGAAACATGGTCTCCTGCTGCTTCATACAGTGCCCCCTGAGCAGGGCACCAGGTGGGAAGACAGCTGCAGTGGAAACAGACACTCCTCTCTCTCCCCTGGGTTTTGAAGGAAAGACACAAGTCAAAGAACTGAATGGCTCATTTTCAGCAAAGGCATCATTGCTAAGTTGTTCTGGTAGTTTTAGAACATGCTTTAGGAACAAGAAAAACATGAGGTAGGTGTCATAAGGAGTGGCTGTGTAAGGATCTGTCCGTGTCACTCACCTGAGGGCTGTGGCACTGCGGGCATGCACTCCGCTGAATGATGTTGGCTCTGGCAGTTGTTGGTCTGAAAATAGTTAGCCTGGTCCTAGGCAGGCAGGATAATATCATCAGGTCCATCATGATAGATCAAAAAATCCCACAGGAAGCTTCTCAGACATGGGCATTGGGTATCTGTCATTTTCTTCCTTCTTTTTTGCCTTCCTCTGCCCCCCTCCTCCCACCCACAGTACAAAATTTGAAACAGATGTGTTATTCTTTAAGCACCAGGCTCTAACATAGTAAAAGCAGTGATAATAGCTTTTACTGAAGCCAAACACAGTTTAAAAAAAAGAGCTTCACTGGCCACTGCAGAGAGGGCTGAGGCTGAAGCTGCCCACTTGCATGCTGTATGTAGTTGTTGCATGTTGTATTGCACCCCCATGCAGATGGGAGCAGTTTTATTCTGCCTGTCACATCGTATCTGTGGCCTGAAGTGAGTGAAGCTGTTCCTTAAATATTCAGTGTTGCCTTAAACCAGGCCCATGTCACAGCATACGCATTAGATAATATTTTCAATCTTTAAATCAAAGGTATGTGGACCTCGCGTTCACCGACCGTGCTGAGCTGACAGCAGCAGCAATGGGCAAGCCCCACTTTAATTATGGGAAGGGTGCAATGCTGGCAGCTGCAGTGGCAGCTCTGCACACACTGCAGTGCAGAGGTGGTTTTGTGGGTTTTTGGTAGCTACTGTGTGAGGCATGGACTTTCTTCTCTGGGCTGACAAGCTCCAATGTGGAGCTGAACTCCTGGAGCCCTTCCCCATCCAGATTCAGGCCTGCAAGGCAATGTCAGCCTGGGGCTTGCCACTGCATTTGCTGCCCGCTGGCAGCCTGTCCTCTGGTTGTGGCATCTCAGCTTTGGCAACAAAAATGTCCTGAAATGTCCCCCCACTTTGCTGTTCTTTTTCTTGTGTTTACCCTGCACAATGTGATGTTTTCGTCTCCCTGGCTGTGCCTGCAAAGCAGTTTGTGCGTTGGCTGACTTGGCTTATGTTGCATAAATTACGGAAGTTTTCACTGAGTTTAATTTTAAAGCAAAATAAAATTGGCAAGCTCTCTTGTCAGGCAGATCAGCTCCCCAGTCTGTTCTTCAGGTGGTGGTACAGGGTGAGAATTTGATCAGTGGAGGGCAAGGCAGGGATCCCTGTCAAGCCCCTTGGGTCATGATGCCACCGCCATCAGGAACCTCATTCATGGAGTGAAAAGGTCAGTGCAGCTGCTGGGAATTTTATTTTAGATGTGTTCTTTTTGGAAATGATGCTCTGAGGAATTTATCAGCCTTTCAGATGTGTTCAGCTGATGCAGCCGGGACGTGTTTTCAGGGCCAAAAAAGATGCAGGAAAGCTAGCAGTGCTGGGAACAGGTAACCTGCCCTTGCAGAGCCTTTCTGTGCTGAGCACAGCCCTGAGGAGCAGAGGTGGCTGATACTGACAAAGGGATAGCACACACTTGTGAAGGGGGCCTTATCTCTCTGTGCTTGGCCATAAATTCAAGGTTGCTGTCATTGTTCAGATATAACACAGCTTTTACATCTGGCAAGGAGAGTATGTGTAGTTTGGGCTTCCCAAAAGATGAGACTGGAGTTGGCTGATTGCTGGAGAGCAGACCAGTGAGTCCCATCATGAAGCTGATTTCACATCTGTGGGCTTTGAGGTGCCTTGGAATCAAAAGAGAGTCTCAACTCTTGGTATGTTCTTAGGAAGGAAATGGAGAAGCAAAAGTATATTAGCAAGGAACAATAGAAGGAGCAAAACCTGGTAGGGATTCAAGACAACACACACACACCTAGAACCAGATGTTGCACTGTGCTACATTTTACAGACTTTGCCTAAGTGCTGCCATGCAGTGTGTGCATGTGCCTGTCAGCTTCCCCCTGCCTTCTTGGCACTGATCCTGGAGAACAGATATGCTAAGGCACAGTCTCTGCCCTGGAGAATGGTTGCTGTAACTGGATGAGGCTGAAAGAGGCAAAGGGCACTAGGCCATGTATCAGATTGTTCGAGGTTACGCTGTGGAATAAAACAGAGCAGTGGTTCCTCTCCTGCCTCCACAACTCTGCCTGTCTGGCACTAATATAATGGGGCTTTTTATGCTTGCTTACTCTGCTCTGTGAAGCTCAGTGTTTTACAAGTATTGATTATTTAGGCTTTGAGTTGACCCAAAGAAATAAGTTAACTTACTGGTAAAGAAATGTTGCAAATATTTTTAATATAGAAATTATTTCAAATGTGACCAGAGAAAGCATAGCAAAGGCAAAAGAAAGATCTAAACAATCAGTTCTTGGTATAATATAATTAAATGAGTCTTAAATGTAAAAAAAAACATTAATTCAGCTTTAATGGTATGAATTGTTTCGGGGTTTTTAGCAAGCAGTAGAGGAAATACAGCATAAAAGGATGAACTCTTGGTCATATTGAAATGGATTGCAGCTTTGCCTTTCAGCAAGGCTTGAGTTCCTCCAGCCTTGCATCAGCAGTGATGCTTAGCTGCCTGTCCTGCCCATGTCATTCTTGCTGCTGCTTTCTTTTCTTATTCACCGTGCAGCTTCCTCTGGTCCTGGGCGTGTCATTGAGGTCACATCACCCCAGCGCTCAGGGAGGAGCAGGATGAAGTAATGCTGCTGCCAGAATCTGGGCCAAAATTGCATCTTAATTTTTATTCATCATTCATGACAGAAGTCAGCGGCGTTCTGTAGTGCCTGCTGTCTCAGTCCACTGAAATAAGACTGGCTGTGTGCTAGACTTTACCCATGTTCTTCGGTGCTGTAATGGCTTGGGTCTGAAAAGGCTGAATTTAGCATGTGTCTCTCTTTTCTCTGCCTTTGCTATTATTGTTAAAGCTGGATGTTGCAGCCAGAATTTCTATTCAATTTTTTTGCCTTCTGGAGAAAAAGGGAGGAATTTACTATCAACAAGGCTGCTAGTAGTTAAATTGGCCTGTGCTTGACTTCGCAGTGGATATCTGCTGTGACTAGAGTGGGCTGAGTGAAGGAGGTCACAAACTTTCCTGTTGCTTCTGGTTGTCTACAGATAGCCTTGTGCAGGGCTGGGGAGTCAACTCAGTGGCACATCTTTTTCTTCTGCAGACTTGATCTGCATACTTTCCACATGCATAGTTTCTCTTGGAAATTATGAGCATGCAAGGCTGCAAGATTGGTCCTATCATGGCAATTTCCTGGCGGAGGGAAAAGACAGAAGCTGTTTTTAAATGAAAGCTTTGAATCAGAAGAATATTGCAGAGTGAAGCAAAAATTTGTGTCAAAACCCTGAAATCATGGACTCTGCAGTTTCCTCATGCCAGTGGTTTTCTTCTCTTCATGGTTTTAAGGCTGCATTTTTTGAGGACTGGGCTGAGATTTTTAAGTGAGACATTTCTGTTCTCCCTGGTACACATTATCACTGCAGCAGCAGCATTTTCTGTGTGAGCCTGGCTGGAGAGAAGTGATGTGTTGTATTCAAAGGGGTGGGATTTTGCAAAATCCTGTAGTTCAGCCGTGCACACAGTCAGATTGGTTCTCCTTTAAGTTTGCCCAGGAGTTCATTATTTATACACCCACAATTGGTTTTATGCTCCTACCTTGGTGTACATCTTAAACTTTATTCCAAGTTTCACTGCTCAGTGGTCAGTTGGGAAAAGCAAGTAAGAGAAAGTGTGTGACTTCTTCTTAATAGTGGGAAATTATGTCCTCTTTTTCTCATCACTTGCTTTTGTACAGCTTAAGAATGACCCTCAGGGCTCTTGCTCAGATTTTCATTTAAAACAAACCAACTGATTTGATCCGAGATCATTATTTCCCCCAAAAGCACTCTCAGGGTGATTTGAACTTGTGAAAAAAAAGGCAGTTTGAACCACAATTGTGGTTCAAACTTTGATAGAGTGGTCACTAGTCAATAGACATAAAATTCACTGCCTTGGAGAAAGATGCTTTAGTTAATTAGTTACAATCAGTGTTGTGCTAAGAGACTGCACTGCTGCTTGCCCATGTATTTGCCTGGTAATCTCCCTTGCTGGCTTTGCTGATCCTAGTCCACAGGTTGTGACTGTATTCCTATATCTGCCTTGTGAGGGAGTGCCCCAAACTATATTGGTGCAGGGGAGACAATGAGCATCTTCCTCTTTGTCTGTGTTCTGTGCTCTGGAAACCTGGAGGGATGGGTGAACCTACTTCATAGGTCTTGTTTTTCTGCAAACATGAAGTTTTCCAGACCTAGCCTGGACTTAAAAATTAATTTTGATTGCACATTTTTTTTATATTTTCTTTTAGCAATATTTTTCCCCTTTTTTCCCTCACCCACATGCTCATTCACATACTCCTGCAGTGCTCTGTGTTTCGTCTGAGTGCCTCCTTCCTCATTCCAAGGGGCTGGATTTCACTGCCCCACTGACCAGGAGCATGCAGCTTTTGGTGCCATGTGCCTGCATGGTCACTTTTTGGGGCTGTGGGGCTTTAGCACCCTCCAAAGGTCGCTAAGTAGGTAACTGTGATCCTGACCTCAGCGTGCCAGCTCTTGTGGTGGTGCTGAGATGGGCCAGACTGATGCTGCCCACTACACCATCTTTGCAGAAACATGTCTCCTTCAGGCCTTTGTGGGCTTGTCTGCAGCCTGGTTAAGTCACACCACCCCACATAAACCACCAGGAAAAATCCAGCCTGGTGATGAGTAACACCCAGGATTTTTCCTGTCCTACCCTCTGCTGTTTGCATACAAGAAGTTAAATGGAAGGGAAGACCAGCCCAGCGTGACTTTTAGTTTGCAGCTCAGGAGAGGCAGCTGAACAGACTGGCATTCACCTGGCTCTTGCATTTTTCCAGGCGACCTGGTGTCTCGAGCGATGCACCACCTGCAGCCCCTCAATGCCAAGCAGCACGGGAACGGGACACCGATGCACCAGAAGCAGGGATCCTTCTACTGGGAGCCAGAGGCTCTGTACACGCTTTGCTACTTCATGCACTGTCCACAGATGGAGTGGGAAAACCCCAACGTGGAGCCCTCGAAAGTCACGCTGCAGACTGAGAGGTAAGAGCCTCTGCGCGGTGCTTGGTGCCTGGTGAGGATGTTTTGTTAATGAATCAGCCTGGCTGGCTAATTGCTAATTACAGCCTGTGCGCGAGAGGCTGCGGAGCAGTCTGGTTCGGTTTAGGATCACCTCCTTGAAATCCGCTTCTCTCCCCAAACTGCTGCGTGGCTGAACCAATATATATCAAAAGTGACACCCAGTGGCTACAGACAGCAAATTGGTTCCAGATGTGCACTTGGGAGAGATTTCCTTTTCCTTTCGTTGTTGCTCAGCTATTCTGTGTTTTGGAAAAGAAAAAGAGAACTTCTATTTCTGGCCTAGCAGGTTTGGGTTTAAATGTGTTTTTTTTCCCCTACGTGTTAATAGGGCTCAAGAGCTGTGATTGGGGAAGTGGAAAATGTAGTGGTGCGTAGAAAGGAGAAGTCATTAAAGATGCTGGGCTCCAGCCACGCTGAGTAATGGGGCACAGGAGTTGACCTCGGGGCTGCCCTGGCCAGGGATGTGGCAAAGTGCCAGCTGTGCTGCTCTTGTCCCTGCTCCAGGGATGGGCAGGGCCAGGGAGGTGCACCTGTGGCTCTGTCCTGACTCAGGGTCTGATGTAAGGTGAGAAGGAGATGCCTCTGGAGCTGGCAGGCAGGGTGTCCAGCACAGGGGACAGATTGCTGACCAAGAAAATAAATCCCATCTCCTGTCAAAAGCCCAGCAAACACTCTTTTAAAATACGTCTCCAGCTGTGTGCTGGGTCCCAATGCTGCTCTCCTTCCACACTCTCACCTGTCCTAAACCAGGCATCCCTGGTACAGAGATGAGTAGCTAGTGCTTAGAAAGTGCTGGATATGAAATTTTAGGATGGGTATTGTGGTGATGCAAATGTAAGCTGGTTTGAGCTCTACATTTACATCCCAGAGTATGTATTGCAGTGTATATATGAGCCAAACTCTGGTCTGCTTATATGGGGCTTGGCTATTGTTGCAGGATGAGGTCTGCATTTCAAAAGCAGCATTTGTGGATCTCATTGTCTGTGTAGTTGTAAATGGTATATAATATGATATCTTAATTAAAATAATTTTTTATTAGTTGCAGAAGAGCATACAAGATGCAATTCTGGCATTAATTATGTTACCGGGAATTTTGCCATTTGCCTTTGGATGGCATTTTGTTTCTTTTCAAGTTTGGGTCGCTCTGTGAGCATGTTTGTCACTTTTTGTTCTGTTATTTCCAAAGTATTAAAAAAAAAACAGAAGGGAAATGACAAGAATCCAGAATTTTCTCTTTTTTTTTTTTTTTCTTAAATTGTTTTAAATTTCATTATTTGTCATCCAGTCTTGCTATTGTGGAAAGTCTAACTCTTGTGGTTAGTATGCACAAAATTTTTTTTAAAACATTGGAATATACCCTCACCTGATGTGTAGTTCCCATCTGTGGGAATAATGCCACTGGAACCAGAGGAAATACAGGGATGTACAAAGCTGAACCTCTGGTTTTGTAAGATTTCTTCAGACTTGCCTGTGCAGAAGTGAAAAGGGCAGGGATATTTGAAAAATCACTTTCAGCATTTGCTTTAATAGGTTTTCCATTCTCTAATGTTGCCTTAATACACATCCTCTTTTTCGTCAGAGCACTTGAAATACTGATTATTTAAAACGATTGTTCTTCACTTCATTTGGAACGCTGGTTCTGGCGGGACGCCTTCCCTTGGCAGGGCAGTGAAGGACTGCGGCGTGCGGCGAGGGCCAGAGCAAGCACTCGGTGTTACTGCCAAGAGCCTGTGGTCACTTCTGGAAGGAGCAGATGCATCTCCTGCTGCCTAATCAAACAGGCATTAGTACTGAGTGCTGGAGTGGGAGCGGAGCAGGGCTGAGTGTGAGACGGGATATTTCCATGGAGCTGAGCTCTGGAGTTTCACCAGCTGGGTGTAACCACCCTGTGCTGCTCAGAAAGGAGATCAGTGAGGCTGACTTCTCTGTAGTGCTCTGAAGAGCCTTCCTACCCATTTCCCATATTTTGTTTTTCACAGGCAGTCATGCTTGGTGGTCCATGACTTATCTCTGGTGGTTTCGGTTTCCACAATGGGGTTTTGTGAGTTGCAGGGAGTTGGGTTTGTTAAATGTGACACTTTTACGTGAAGAATATTTGCAAGATTAGTGGAGCATCTGTTGCTGTATTTTGTCTCCAGCTGCAGCAATTGCTTTTATTTTGTAAGAAGTCTGGAAGGAAGCAAGAAGGTCCAGGCATCTTTTCCCATCCTTGGTGTCTCCGTGTCCCTGCTGGCGCAGAGAAGCCAGGACCGTGTGGATCAGGCTGTAGGCAGTATTTTCATGGAATAGGGGTTGTCCTTGGCTCTTTCTGAAGCCAAAGTGGCTACTGTCTTGGCCCCGTCCTCTCTGACAGTGAAAGCCCAGGCTAGAGAGGATTGTGTTATTCATCCTGAGAATTCTCCCAGCACTTGCAGGGCTTAATGGCACCATGAGACCATTCCGTTCTTCCCACTCATCTCCAGCCCACCTGGATTTTGGCTCTGAACCAGGCTGAGCTGCAAGGGCTGAACACATCCTCCTGCAGAGGCAGCTATGGGAGGGGAATCCAGTATGGTGGCATTGCTGCCTGGTTTAGCACTTTCCAGCTCAGAAAGCAGTACCTCCCTGAGAGCCTTGGGGGACACATAAAAAGGGATTTTTACCTTTGAATAAATCCGGCACTTCATTTCTAGGGAGCATTTCTCTGTGTTTGCTCTTCATGGAGGTAAAGAAATGAGAATGCAGTATTTTTTTAATAGTGTTTATCTTTACAGAAAATAAAAGGGAAAAATGATTATATAGTGAAAATCTTGTTGCAGGTGGGGCTGCTTTCATGGGAGAAGGAGGAGTGGAGAATGGCCAGAATTGCTTAGAAAACCTGGAAATATTCCCCACTTCCTTAATGCTGACAAACCCAACCATAAGATGTATGTGTGATCCTCTCCCACCCCAAACTCATATTCCTTCACTTTGGCCACTTTGGCAGAGACACTCTTAATTTTTTGGCACCAACACAAGCCAGTTCTGCTGACCCTGGATACCATGTAGATGGCTATTTTGGCAGGCATGGAGGTACAGGGAGAGGGGTGGACCTCTTTGTGGGGTCCCCTCTCCCTATTGCACCCAACTGGGATGTGGTGGAGCCATTTATCTTGTGCTGGGTGTTGCCTACAAAAGCAGTGCTCCTCCAGTGCTTCCACCTGCAGGAGGCTGCAGATTATTTATGTCTGTGGTTCTTTTGCTTTCCTGGGAATTTAAAAAAAAAAAAAAAAAAAAAAAAAAAAAAAAAAGAACTATAGATGAGGGTACTGTTGTCAAGATTTCTTGCTTGCTTGCTGCTTCTGTCCGAATAAAAAGATCTGTCCTGTGGTTATGTTTGGCTTGTCAGCCTCTATAATGCTTCCAAATTATTACAAGTAATTTCTTAAGCACCGGAAAAGTGCAGAATCTGTAGTCGCAGATTTGTGTAATGTTTTTTTTTCTTTCCTTAAGTGGTTCCTTACCCACTTTTATCCACAGCTGTATTGACAAAGTCCTCATTACTTCCTAACTTGCCATGTTCCCCATTAACAGCTCATTGAGAAGCTGTGGCTCAGCAGCTCAGCCAGTCCAGAACCACCCATTAATTCTGCTCACAGGCAGCCAAGTCCCTTCTCCAGTGCTTCCTCTGCTGCTCCACCTTGGAAGAGCATTAGCTCCTTGCACCACCTGGCAGCTGTTAGCTTTTCTTCTTGAGTCTTAATTGAGTTGATGGACATGTGTCTGGCTTTAACCATCTTTTCATTTTTCTTTAACTATTATTCACTGTATGTGGAGCAGTCCTTTAGGAAGCTCTTATGGGCTGTTATTGCTTGCTTTTTGTCTTTCTGCCTGCCTTGCACTCTCACATGGACACACACAAAAAAAGATATATGTTCCCTGCACATGCATACATGTGAAAATTGTAGTCCGTGATAAATGGAAAGAGTTTGGGTTATCTCTACTTTGTTTCATGCTTTGGATAGTTATTGGTGTAGCTGGCTAATTAATGTGATGCAGCCCCTCTAATGAAAGGAGTGTTCCACTGCCTTAAAATAACTTGAAGTCTTTCAGAGCATTTTCATAACTGCTACAGCCAGGTCTGCAGTACATATTATACCCATAGAAAAATTTCAGTAGGAGAACTAGGGAAAATTGTCACTGATTTAAAATATTGTGTGGTATGATCTCCCTGGGTAGGGCAGTCTCCAGCAAAGACCCAAAGAGTGGTGAGGAATGCTAATGAATGACAGGTAAAGCACTGGGAATATGGGAGTCCTGCAGTGAAACCTGAATGAACCTGTATATGCAGAAGGGATTACACATGCTTGATGTGCCAGTATGCCATAGCCCCATGTAACCCTATCTGTTTTTATCCAGTGTTGATTGGAAATTTCACATAGTAAAACTGTAGCCTTGCTGAGTTCAAAAGTGAGATGAGGGTTGATTTGACTTGGAACCACTGAAGAGAAATCCCAATGCATCCTTACCTAAATCCTCTAGATTTGCATGCTAAATATCAAACTTCCCACTTTCTAGAAAGCCCTTCTTCAATGTTACTGGAGCTGCCTGCATTGTGTGAGGTGGCACATGTTACAAGAGATAGTTCAGGCATTATTTGTAGCATGGCAGTATCCTTGCTGCACTGGGTCTGTATTCTACATCTCATTTATCAAGCTGGATTTCTGCTGTCCACGGGATGGCTGTAGGATTTTTTAAGTAGAAGAAATTGCATGCAGCCTTGTGAGAACTGCATGGTATCCAGGCTGTTCTGTGCTGCACTCAGAATGCTGTGTCCCCTCAGGGTTTTATGCCATTGCCAGTTGTGTCACATCCGATATCAAAACTGCCAGTGAAATATTTGCCTGTTGTGGTTGCTGGCTGAGTCATCACTTTGACTCAGCTGTGTTTCAAGTCTTGCCATTAATATGTCTAATACAGGAGAGGCAACGGGGACAGCTCATTCCAGCCCTGGATGCAGGTTCAAAACCCATGATTAGCAGATAGCCATTTGTGGACTCCGGAGCACCAATGTCTTGATGCACAAAAGCCTAAGGGTAGATCTTTCTTCAGCCTAGGCAGGTCTCATGAGGCTGGTGTGAGGCAGGGAGGTTTGATCCTTCAGCCAGAACAGGATGCAGAACTCGCTGCCTGGGTCACCCTTAGCTGGGCTTGTGGGGTGGCAGAGCAGCTGTCTAGGATAGGGTAGCTGCATGAACTCACATTGGAGCATCAGCTTGCACTGCTGAGTTTCTGGGAAGGATTGGGACTGGCAGCTTTTTGAGGACATCAGAAAGTATTTTCTCCTTCTGAAGACAAGTAGATTATGGTGTAAATACAAATGAGTTTTGTAGCCCAGAAACGCATCTGAAATACGTGCTCTACTTTGGAAAGTCCCATGCTTTTCTGTCTTTCAGTAATGCTAAAAATGGACAAGCATTACATATGTATTTTCATCATATGTTCCAAGTGAAAACTTACCAGAATTGAGGATGCTTTTCAATTCATATATTGAGATTTTCTTTTAAAAACACCTATGAAAAGATAAACAAACCAAACAAATATAAAGAGCTTTTTAGCATGTTAAAATTGCTGACTCACATCTGCAAAAAAAACATCTCCCTGCCTTTATCTAGAAAAGCTTTTTCATGTAAAAGTACAGCCTTATGCTTCTGAGAAGCACCTTTAACTCTTACTTGGTAGCTTTTGCAAATTTAAACAGCAGTGACCCCTGTGTACCAATTTGCCTGTCATTGCCACAAAGGTTGGCAGTCAGCAATCCTTGCTGGAGTGAGAGAAGAAGCTCCACATCTACACCACCACCACCACCCCTCTCCTCAGAGGCAGCCGAAGGATCCTGCAAACAGGTCATCTGAAGCAATTGTAGCACTTGAACCAAGTTAAAGCAAGGACAAGTCTGTCAGCTGTGTCCACGTCTGGGGAACCTGAGGGAAGGACAACAGGAGATAACTGTGGGAATTCACATCCAGATAGGATTATGCCTTGGGAATTTCTCTCTTCCCATTGTGATTCTCCAAGCCAGTCTTCTCCCTACACTTTGATTTGATACAGGCAGTGCATGAGTGCATGTGGTGGGGCAAGGGCTCTATAGATGTCTGGAGAAGAGCAGTGTGAAGTGCCCCTGGAAATAAAGAGGCTGTTGTGCTGCACTTGAAATGATGATTTTTTTCTTTGGAGCACTGTGATTGTCTCGGAATCTTCCACGTGCACTGATGAGCTCTGGGACCTGGAGCATGATGTGGGCTCTGCTGAGAACAAGGGGCTGGGGGGTTTGTGAGACTGTGTGAGGAGCATTCAAAGGTGATGAGTGTTCTTGCTCTCTGTAGGGGAGGGCGGGCAGCAGGGGAGAGGAAGAACTGCTCCAGCTGCTGGAAATCACGGAGAGGGTGGTTGTGTGTAGTGGCCCTGCTCTGGGCAGAAGGTGGACTGTGAAGGTGGTTAGCAGCCAGCAGGGATTCTGCACCCTGCAATGATGGTAGCAACTGTGAAAAACCAGGGCCAGGGATTATTTGGAGCTGGAATTTGTCAGAGTGCTGGCCCTAGTGCTTTGCAAATCCAGCATTGCAGCAGGTGGTGTCCAGACAGGAGCTTCATCCATCTTCTCACGGACCCATGCAAAAATAATGAAGCATCCTATTGCATTTTATGGTGCACTATTTCTCATGGTCTTCCACCTGACAATTTCTCTTGTTTATATACAGGTAGATTGCTACCATAACAACAATAACAGTAACAGTACTACTACTACTACTGTTAATAATAATGGAAAAGCCTGAGTTATTGCATATGCATGACAGGATTTTCAATATCTCTGTGTGCCAGCAAGCAAGGGAGGGGGAGTGGTGGGCAGCCCAGGAAGGCTGTGTGAGGTTCTGAAGGAAGTGCAGGCTTTAGGGAACCCTCATGTGGTTACATTTAGGTTCCCCCCATTACACCTGCTTTTCTGATGAGTCATTCTGTAATTCAGAGTGCTCCAGAGACATCACCCCCACAAAACCAAGGTAAATTTGAAGTCTGATGGAGCAGGGAGGGGTCGTTTGCCCCGCTCTTGAGGGAGAGTGCTGGCAGGGAGCTGCAGTGTGTGAAGACAGTGGGGAGGAGGACCTCTGATAGCCAGGACAGTGAGGACATTTCCCTTGTGGGGCAGTGCCAGCAGGGTGTTGCTACCTGCAGATGTCTTCAAGGCACAGGAGCTTATGGGACCTTGAGTTGTCCAAAAATAGATGTGAGAGGAGTGCTGGGTGGCAGGAGGAAACAGGGAAGGATGCTGCCTGGGAGGAGGAATCAGAGATGTGAGATCAGAGATGTTGGTGGGGCACTCCTAACTGCCTTTTCTGATGAAGTAGGAGAAGGCATATCCCAAGTGGAGCCAGCTACCCCCTTGCCAAGGGCAGGGGGATAATCCTTTGGGGATCTGCTTTGTGTTGGCCTTCCTCAGCCCTCCCCCACCTCCCAGCTCTTGTGTGTGGGATGGGAGTTGCTCTGTGCAGAGGCCTCTCCCTGCATCCTGATCTGGCATATTTTTCCATTTAGATATGAGCTCAGGAAAACACAAATCCGTGCCAAAAAGCATCTTTTTCTTTTTTTTTTTTTTTTTCCCTACACTTAAGTCCATACTTAACTTAAACTACATGGAATTAGAGGATGGAAGCATGCATTTAAAGTTAAGCACAGGTACAGAGAAGGGCTGGAGGAGGGGTGAAAGCACTCACTCCTCACTCACCTGCAGCCCAGGTAAGGTGCTTGTGCAGCAGCTGAGCTGCTCCTGATTTCTCATATCCTTCAGGCAGAATCAAGCCCAGTACCATGGTTAGATTAGTTTAAATAAGGCATGAGCTTCCAAAGTATGTAACTAGGTGACTTACCTGCTCTCTGTCTGCTCTGGAACACAAAGCTACTGAATTCTCCTGGTTGGTACTTGCCTTTGTACCAGAGATAAATCAGTGTATATTCTAGTGATGTGATACATTTGGCTAACCCGTTTTCACACAGTGCTGTTTGAAAAGTGAAATATTTCTTGCTGATGTCACATTGTCTTGTAGATTATCACACCCTTGTAACTCTGTGTTCCTCTTGCCTCTTTGGCACACAAGCAGTATTTAAAAGAAAAACCTAGCCCTTCACATGGTGCACAGACTCTTGAAGGGTATTTTTAACCTATTGCACTCAGCCATATTTGGTTCCCTTCTCAAAATACAAATTTCCTGATATGCTGAGATATGCAGTGAGGATTTTTTTTCCTTTTTGTTTTTTTTTTTTCCCCTTGGGAAAAGGAATGTAATATGTTGTAAGCAACCTCCTCCATATCCTTGTCTAGGGACTGAAATTGGACTTTATAGAAAATTACCCCACTTCTGCAGAACACTGCTTCTCTTCCCTCTTGGGATTTGTTGCACCAAATAGCCATGCTCGTTTCTGTTTCTCTGTTGAAATTTGCAAGACTGGGAGAGGAAAAAAAAAGGCAGTTTTATAGTGCAGTTATCTGAGTTTCTGTAAATACTTTTATTTGCTCTGGTCCTTACTGTGGTGAGGCAGATTTTGTGCTGGGTGAGTTTCTGTCGAAAAAGTGTGACCCTCAGAGTCTCCTCTTCAGACACAGCTCTCTGCTTTTCTGTTTGCCCAGCAGATGTTACAGGAAGGTGCTGTACAAGCCTGTCTTCATTTCTCTGTTCCAAACTGTGTTCACTCATGCAAAACATAACCTCAAATTGAGTTTTCCTTTAATTGTATTCCTAGAACCAAGTTATATCTGTAACTACGTTCAGTTTTACAGTATGATTTGCAGCTCCCTTTCTGCTGTGATGAAAAAAAATCACAAAAACCTGCTTAGCAAGTGATGAAAAAAACTCCCATTGATAACTTGTTTCCAGGAATTTCATGCCTCAAAAGAGGGTCCTTTCTGCTCTGAAGATGACCCAGGAAGCAGTCACCTTCCAGGAGCAAATAGAACCCCTGCTTTCCCCCTTTTCCTCCTCTAGCTCCCACCACCCTCAGGAAAAATGAGCTGGGTTAGGAAATTGTTCCGTGTGAACTGTGGGAGATGATCTTTTGTCCTTATCTGCCTCCTTATGTGGCCGTGACAGGTCTGGGGAGAGCAAAAGCCTTGGAAACAAATGCAGCCTGGTCTTGAGGTGACAGCGATGTGTTGGAATAGAAAAATGATGGAAGTTGCAACTCAGCCAAAGATGTCATATTTCAAAAAGAGGTTGTTCATTTACGTGCCTGTGAGATTTGGGAACCCGGCGTTCTAGGGAGAGTTAGTGGCCTCAGGGCTTCTCTGTCCTTCGGCACTTCTGAAGTATCTCATCCCCCACAAGAATATTAATATCAGAGCTATGTAAAGCCAAGTCATCAAAAAGGGAAATAAATGCATAAAGAGCTATAAATAGGAAAAGGGTATTCTAGAATCAACATCTTCTTAAATAAATTTTTCTCAGGGAAGATCCTTTTGAGGTAAAGTTGTACATTTAAAATGTAAAATATTTGCCTACTCTGCATCTAATGCAGACTTTTTCTTCCTCCATGAAAAGGGACTGCAGAAGGAAAGGCAAGCAAGAGATTTGCTGTGACCTTCAAGGTGTTCAGCTGTAGTTGTTTTATTAGTTTTCCTCTGAAACAGGACTTGAAGATATGTTTTTTACTTATGATTTGGCATCTTCCTTTTGGTTCCTAAATAATTCTTAGCAAAGATGGAGTGAACTGTGTACTGCATGATTCGCCCACAACTTAGGCAGCTGTTGGTGGGACATGGAGCTGTCCCAGCTAGAGCTGCCCAAGCTGTAAATGACAAGGTATTATGGAGTGAAGGACCATGTCCATGTGCCCAGACTTTGTGGGGGTGTGGCCCAAAATCCCAGCATTCACTTTTGGGGGCAGTTTTGTATGTTTTTGTGCATTTGGCAGAACAGCTGGCACCCGAAGGTGTAGCAGTTTGATACTGCTAAAAGTGAGAGTGGGCAGGCTGGTTTCTGATTTCTGACCTCGCTCACAGCTAACTTTCACATTGTCCCCCACTTTCAGCACTGAGCACAGGGTGCCCATTGCATCGGCAGGAGATGCTGGAGACTTCCTGGGGCATTCCCTCTCCATCCTTGGCAGCTCAGTGTCGGGGTATCCCCTCCCTCTGCCCAGGTGTGTTCTCCTGTCCCTATTGCAAAGAGACAGGGGAGTGAACGCAGGCCAGCGCATCAGCCAGAGCGGGACGTGGTCCTGTGCCAGACTCCTGTCCTCTTTTTGGGATTATGCTGTGTGAAGGATGGGAGGAGGGCTTGCCAGTCAGATCCACTGACCTCGCAGAGCCCCATGGATGAGCATGGCTCATAAATCTCACTCTCCAAGTAGTCCTGCCCTGAAGACAGGATGAAACATCTTGATTTAGACCTACTTGAAAATTGCTGAGCTGGTTTGCTCTCCCATTCTTTTCGTTATCCTGGCTCCCTTTCTCTCTGTATATATTTATATTCTTACACCTCTATGCACACGCACGCACCCGCACCCCCTGCCCTCTGCTTCTCTCTACCTGTTACCGTGCTGCTAGTGTGCCTTGGCACTGATGTTTGTGTGTTCCCCAGGCCGTTCATCGTGCTGCCTCCCCTGATGGAGTGGATTCGGGTGGCGGTGGCTCACGCCGGGCACCGGCGCAGTTTCTCGGTGGACAGCGATGACGTACGGCAGGCGGCCCGGCTCCTGCTGCCAGGGGTTGACTGCGAGCCTCGGCAGTTAAAGTAAGTCCACGGAATGCAGATGGGCTGCTTTGTGCAGGATGTGTCTCTCTTCCCTGGGGAACGGCGGGCGGGCGGGCGCAGGGCTCTGTTGTTGCCTGGGGAGGCGCAGGGATGCTCCGGCTCTCACTGTGGGTGTTGCAAAATCAGCTCCTGGTGTTTGCTCGCATCCGTGGATAAGCTGGTTGCATGGTAATGGGTGCCTGACTATCGCACAGCCAGATCGAGCCTGTAATCTGCTCATCAGAGCTTACACAGTGGTGGGTTTTTTGGTTTTTTTTTTTTCCTCTTCCTATTAGGTTCTGCTTGCTAGTGAGAGCCTGAAACCTGCTAATTGTCTGATTCACGTTGCTTTGCTATAAAATACTGAAATGTAATTGGCAGGGCTGCAGATATTTTTCAGGGCTTTGTTCTCAGCCTTAATGCTTAAAGGGCACATTTAAACTTAGAGGTAAGACTACTTCTTACAGTAAAATTGTATTTTTCATGCTAATGTCAGTTCAAATTACTTGTAAATGTCAGCATAGATAATTTGACTTTTTCATGTATCAGATGTGACCTTTTGGTTTTCTAATGAAGTCTTAAAGTATTTATTGCCAGGATATGTTTTTAGTGTCTATTTTGCCTTATTAATATGTACTTGGATAAAGTATGTTCCAGGACTGTTCTGGGGTCCAGAATATGTTTGGTTTTGATGTTCATGTGAAAAGGCTTTCTGAATCTGCCAATGCAGAAATGAATCACTGCTCCACAAATTTGTACCAAACCCCCAATTTTCAGCAGTCTACCTCTTGATACAGCAGTAGGTGCATTCTCTTCTGCAACACACAAAGCAGAGGGCTGATTTACATGACTAGCTCTGACAACCTGCAAGGGAACAGCTGGCTTCTGTTGACTCTGGCCTTGACATGCTCTTTCACCGGAGAGTATCATACTTTACTTCCAGATCTACATAGGCTTTTTATAGTCACAGCTATTCAATATTTAATTGAAGAAATGTATGAAGTTTCAAAAGCTAAATCATAAGCATTTCAGATTTCAAACCTTGACTGTAATTGCTTCCTTTTGGTGTGCCCACCATGGCCCTCGTTTCCAGAAGTGCTGCATTCTGTGTCCCAACTGAAATGTCAGGACTTACATATACAGGTACTATACACTGTCTGAAGACTTGGTTTTGAAAAGGCACAATTAATTTAATACCTCTCTAAGTATTCAAGTAGGATTGCAAAAAAGGTAGTTATGTTTCTATTCTATATGCTGTGTCTTAAAAATTAAGGTAGATAACAGTGAAATAACTGTGGATTGAAAACCCCGCACAATATATGACCCAAAATTTTATTTTTACAGTGTGTATGTGTGTGTGTGTGTGCGCGTATGTACACATATATATATAAAATCTCATCAACTGTTACACAATTTTAGCTTTTATTAGGAAACTTCAGAATAATTTGAACTTGTGGAGAGTTGTATTATACTGCAGAAAAATGTATTAATTAAGGGGAACAAATCAGCACTTAGTTTAAAGCTGCCATCAAGAATTCATTTCATAAAGAATACAAATGATTGTTGCTGTCCTGCTTGTCTTAAAAGTGGGAATGAGCCTGAAGAGCGCTGCCTGAGATTAATCAGATGAGAATGAAAGGGGAAAAGTATTCCTGTGACAAATTCCAGTTTTCAGAGAGACTTTGCAGTGTGCCTGTATTTGACTGCAGGGGCTGGATTCATCCATTGTTGTCCCAAAATGACAATCTCTCTGCTGTGCTGGCAGATGAGTGTTCGTGTACCTTGGGTTTTATTTTGAGGTCTGTGCCTACTGCTGGTGTAGTGCAGCAGGTTCTTTGCGTAGCTGCAAATAAGGCCCTGGCTGCCTGTAATCCTGAGATCAAAGGGAAGACTGAGCTTTTCTGAAGAATAATGTGAGTCATCAGCATGTTAATTTGGAACTTCGCAGCCTGTAATTTTTTATTTGTATTCAGCAGACCCTCAGCACTCCTGATTTTCATAAGCCAAACACCAATCCTTCACTCCTCCCCATTAGGGAGGGCACCTTTCCAACTCTTAACTCCTTGAGGAGCATCAATTCCATAAATTTTAACACTGGGGGAAGGAATGCAACAACTTTGCAGGAGATGGCTTTTCAAGTAAGCTGCATGACAGATGGAAGCTGGAGGATTTTAAGTGCAGTTAGCTTGATAAATTTTGGGACTTCTGTGGGGAAGGTTTATTAAGCAGAACCTTGAAAATAGTTAAGTGTCTAGGCTTTTTGTAGCAGTCTTCTTCAGTCCCTAAAACACAGAGACCTGAACCCAAAAGTTCCCATGGTCCCAGGTGATACTGCATCATTCCCATGGTGTTGGTTCACAACCTATCATTGCAAGTGCATAAAGCAAAATCAGCTTCCATGCTGGAAAAATATGCATATGGGGAGAGGGAGAGGTTGGCAGTATCTCAAAGGCTAGGAAGTTCAGGATCAGTTCGGATAAAACCCAGATGTTCAGCTTCTTACATGAGCTACAGCATGGAGGTCTCTGCAAATCCATGTTACACTCCCAGCACAATCACATACTCCAGCAGTGAGGTTCCCATTCTGTGGCTTTGTAAATCATCCCTGCTTTCTTCCTGCCTTTCATTCCTCTCTTTTGCCCTTTTTCTGAGCCCTTTAAAATACCCCATTACCTTAATTTCTTGCAATGCTTTCTTCTCCTGAAAGAGGAGCTGCTCTTGCTCTATGTAGAGGAATGAGGGAAGCTGGAATCAGTCAGGAGCTGCCTGTCTCCTTCCTGATCTCTTTTCATTTTACAGCAGCAGATGTGCCAGGAAGTTTCTTCCCTCTCGCCAGCTCTGGGAGATGAGCAGGGATGCAAGTGTTCACCTTCCCCCAGGAGTGAGAGCTTTAGACTAGACAGACCAGTTGTTTCCACCTTTTACAAGGAGATAGGTTTCACAGATGGGTTGAGTGCTGGATGCACAACAGTTCACTAAGACGGAAACCCGAATTGTGTCCAGGATATTGTCATAGTGGGACAGCATGCTTAAATAAAGCCTCACCTATACCCAGGCCCTATTGGGCCACCTGAGGTAGCTGGATGTAATCAGTTGAGGTGGCTCTCTGCTGGCATGAATGATGAACAGGGTACTCTGCTACCTGTTCTAGACCTTTTATTGGTGAAGGCATCAGGGATGAAGTTAATTTGTTGTCAGAAAGGGGTTTGGTGGTAAAAACTGTGCTGACCTCTCTTTCTATTGTAATAAGGTAGCATCACTGCTCAGCCTGCACAGGCACTATCTGGCTGCAGACAGATGTTGGCTTCTCCTCATCATCACATCTGCAAGGGGTCCCATTCCCCTTGCTCCAGCTAAACACAAGGAGCTCTTTGCATGTCTTTCCTTCCTCCATTCTGTGGGATGTTTATTTAAAACAAACCCCAGTGTGGTAGATGTGATGGGGATGATCGCTGGTGCATGACTGCATCTGGGGGCTGGAGGCTGATTGCAGAGAAACAGAGGAAGGGAGGAGCATCAGCTCAGCTGTGTTGCTCAGCTCAAAGGCTGCTGTGCCTTTTATCAGGGTCACAGGCTTCATTCCTGGTGGCACCATGTTGTGGCAATCCTGGGGGATGTAAAGATGCTGGAGCACCTGTGAAGAGGTGTGCATCAGTGCCAACAGAGGCCGTCACCCAAGAACTTAAATGAGTACTTTGCCTCTGATATGGGGGAAGAAAATCCTGTTGGAAATTGAAAACAAATAATAGCAACGAGGTTATGAAAATGGAAAAACAGTAATAAAAGAGAAAATTATTCAGCTTAATGTACTCAAATCAGGACGACCAGATAACCTCTATCCCAATGATGAGAAATAGCTGCCTTACAAAATCAGGGGGGCAGAGGGAAATATTTTTAACAAAGCCTGGAGTGATGCCATAACTCTAAAGGATTAATAATAGTAATGCCCAACATTTGAAAAGGATGAGAAATGATCCAAGGAAAATTCCAGGCTGTTAGTGCAGGGCCTCTGAATGTTTTTTCAAACAAAGACTGATTAGAGACATGTTGTTGAGGGAAAAATGGGATAAAATGTGACACAGATTTTCTAAAGATAGATCTTGCCAGGCTAATCTAATAACTTTTTTGATAAGATAACTGATTTTTTACCCCAAGGAAATTCAGTAGAATTTCATCTCTTTGGACTTGAGTGAAGATTTGATACAGTCCATGCAGGGATCTATTAAGACAAGAAGATGGGGGTTAATAAGGAAATTGGAAAGTGAGCAGAGGCTGGCTTCAAGAGAGGTGGTAAGGGCTGGGTTGGCTGAGATGGGGTTGCAAGCAGGGACCTTCAGCTCTCATTCTTAAAAACTGCTATTTTTTAATTTTCAGAAAGGGTTTTGGCACAAATCTTAGCAGTGTGCTCATGAAGTTAAAATTTGCTGATGCCATGATGCTGAGAGGCATTGTCCTGACAGAGGAAGGTTGGGAAAGCTTCCAGGAAAGAGTGGATGACCTTGAGGGCTGGGACAAAATAAATGGGATGAAATGCAATTTTCCACAAATGGAAATGCAGTTCTCCACAAGTGGAAGGCAAACGTGTTTTTTAAATAAAAATGCACAAACTGCAGCGGATATGTAACATACACACTATATATGTATCCTAATATAATCTATGTTCAGAGCAGAGTGTTGGAAAGGTGGTGGTAAAGGCTGTAGAGCAGTGTTTAATCTCAGAATTATTGTAAACCACAAAAGTGGATTTTTCCTCAGCCATGAAAAAAGCAAATGCGTTTTGAGGCAGCATTGGGAGAGGTATTTCCAGGAAAAACAGAAAAGTATTGGTGCCACATGAAAGTGGTAGGAAGTGATGTGGAAGCACAAATCCTGTGTCCTGGTCAAAAAAATATTCCCTTTGGACCAGGTAGAAAGAAATGGGCTGGGGTGATCTGGTATTTTAGCAAAATGTTCGCATGGAGGTAAACCTGAAGAAAGGGGCTCATTCAGCTGAGCAAAGTGTGTGCTGAGGGAACCTGTGGCTCTTCTCCAGAAATACATCAGGAGTAAACACTGTGGAAGGAAAAATACACCATTTAAAGGTCAGCATGGACACAGGAGTATGTGAATGTTAGCAAGTCGTGAGTAAGTTCCAGTTGAAGGTGTAGATGCATCCAAGCTTTGCTGCAGCATAGGCCCAGGTTTATTAACCTCCAATGCCATGTGCTCCCTCGGCTGCTGCCATTCTCACAGGCTCACCCAGCACTCAGAGGTGTGATCCAGAAAGATCTCTGGGCAAATGCAGGGTCTGAGTGACTTGGGAAATCTGTCTTCAATTGGAAATCAGTCCTGATTTCCAATTAGCCTTGTCCTGGGAATATCTAAGTCTGCTTTTTTGTCTGGGACCATCCCTCTTAATGAAGGCTCTCTAGGAAAATTAGATTATCACTCTCAAAAGCAAATATTATTTGAGCATCCTTGGCTCATTTTGGGGAGCTTTCTTAAAACTCTGGAAAAGGGATAATACAGTGATGTAAAGTGAAGATTTGTTAATTTGTTGTTTCAGAGCAGTCTATACCATTTGCTGTCATCCCACTAGTATGCCACAAGTGTGCAGTTCTAACTTGAAAGTGAAAGCAGAAGAGTTGCATTTAATGTTTTATTTATGGAAATCTTGTGCTTGTATTCGAGCATAAAAATATAAATGGACTTTAATAGAGATTAGAAGATAGAAAAAATATTTCCACTGCTCTTCCTTCTCTCAAAATCTTTTGGGTAAGGGGCTGAGTTTCTGGAGAGAGTATAAAATTGCCAAGCAATTTATTTATTTTTTAAATAGAAATTTCTGCTATTAAATCGATATAGCCACCTTCAAGTAGGAATGGTTGGTGTTTGCCTAGCTTCTTGAATGTCCTTGTTCTTCCCACAAATTTTCACTAGTCTTTTAACACCAGCCATGGCTATTGCTGTAATTAGATACAAAAATGTGAGCAGTAGCAAACAAAATACAGCAGTCCCTTGGGGCAGATGGTGCCAGCAGATGAAGGAGATTTTATTCCTTAGAGCACGGATTTCTGAGGTGAATCGCAACCTGTCCTGCCAACTGTCTGCTTGAAGACAGCAGGAATAAAAAAATTATTGAAGGAGAGGACCTGGGCCTCATGTTCCCCTTCACTTTTAGGGCAGAATACACTTGAACTTTTACGGGCTTTAGGATCCAGCCTTCTTTTTCCCATTGCAAGCAACATCATTTACTGCTGTCGCATATGCTCTGTCCCTTTTATTGCACCTCTGAATATATTACATGTCTCTGTATTGCATTCCTGAATACAATAATCAGGATACAGATAATACACAATTTTCCACTCATTAGTGAAGACTTGTGCCATTTATATGAAAGATGAGTCTGTACCAAAACTTTCCTATGGCACTGTGACCTTGTTTAAAATCTGAGCTCAGATTTAATTTTGAACATGGTTCCTGACCTATATACACAGAACTGGAGTATTAAGACTGTTTTGAAATATAGATATGGGTCTTGAGTTAATAGTCACATCATTTTTTTTAATGTATTTTCCAGTATTTGTAACCAGTTTATTCTCAGACCATTGACAAGAATAAGAGGTTGGATAATAAACATCCGGAGTATTTTTTTCTTGTCTTAATTTGGCTCCTGATTAAAGTAAATGGAGATATTCTATTTCTGCAATAAAAAGTAGTGCTCTTCATCACTTTGATCAACATGTTTGTGCTTACATTTTCCTCTCTTCAAAACTGAAAATGCAAATAATGGTCTCAATATAGTATTTATATTGCAGTTCTATTAATATCAGCATTACAGTCCTTTTTTAAAGCACCACGTTGGAAAAAGAGTGCTCACAAATTTAAATCAAATTGTCTGCTGCTCCCACTCTTGCTGTTTGTAGTCTCATTGAAGAGCCCCAGGCAAGGAACAAGACCCTTTTGTGCTACGGGCTGTGCAGCCCAGATCAAAACGGTGATCTGTGACCCCAAGAAATTCAGCATTGCAAATGCATGTATATTGCTGGCTAAAATGTGACTCCTTCCAGGCTTCCAACCAGCTGGACTATAATTTCTGACTCAAGACCTCATTCATATTTAGAACAAACTGGATAAATTCTACAGAGCTAAAAAGATGGACTTAATTAGTAGATTATCATTCTTTCAGTTGAAAGGGCTGGTGATGGAGTCCCAGGTGGACAAACAAGGTTCTGATGCTTGGCTATCAGTGCAGTGATCTGTTCATTTGAGCCAAGGGGAACGTTTGTCCTGCTGCTCATCACAGACTGCACTCCATTTCTTTTGAATCAACTGCGTCTATGAGTTTCGATGGAAACACTTTGCCTTTGAATCATCCATTTTCCCAAATGGTTTCAACCCATGAGTAACTTATTAAAGATCTGCACAGACTCTCTCTTAGCCAGTCGGAGTGAAAACGAAAAAAGAAACAGCATCCCTTGTGTTTAAAGTGCTGCTGTGGAAGTGCTGCATTATGTTTTTATAATGTGAGTTTGGAAAAAGAAAAACAATTTGCTGTGCTGCTAGAACCCATTACAAATGAAGAAGATTATCTTTGACTCCTTTCAGAGGTTTGAGTACTTCAGAGTATGATGGATTGTCATGGTCACCATGCAGTGTTGGACAGTGACCATTTGCAAATAATTAATGTTACCATGGCATTCCCCATATAAAGCCACAGTCCATTTAATTATGTGCCGTGGCAACACTATAATGATCTTGAAGATAACAGATGTAGAAACAGTATCTGTCAGGAATTAAAAGAGGACTTGGAGAAAATTGTATTGCATTGTAAGTTTTAAAATGTGGTCACAATTTTGCTGCAAATGTAAAATTGAGGTTGTTTCACTTGTTTCTAATTTTCATTTTATTTATAAAGGCAATTGTTGGCATGATTCACACTAGGGAAGGGAGGGAGTTGACAGGCTGTATGATTGAACCCCGGAATTAGAGGGGTGAATTTGCTGTTGAGCATGAGGACTATGATCAGTGTGCATTATTAATTCAAACATATTGTTTCTCGATTCTGGGAACGGGAGCATTATGCAGTGGTGGTGGTGGTGGTGCCAAGCAGCCTGCCCAGCCCCACAGGTTGCTAAATAGGCAAGTTGAGAATTGACTGTGTCTCTAGAGAGGGGTTATCGGTCTCTGAGGGTGTTGGTCAGTCCTACCTTTGTCACTGTATCACCTCTGAGAGACCTCAGAGTTTGCCTTACCCAGCCAGCATCTGGTGTGGTGATATCCTGCCCTCCTGAGACTGTTCCTAGGTAGAAGAGCAGGAGAGCTTTGGCCCTCCATGATCCTCTGTTCCTCACATCAGCCTTCCCAGCCCTTTTGATGAAAATCCTTTCTGCAGGTTTTGGGGAAAGGATGACCTGTGTGACTGCTGATGGGTGGCAGACTGGCAGCAAACCAGGGTGGCCTTGGAGGGGACATCCTGCTGTTGGGCTGATGTCAGCCTCCTGTGCACTTGGAAAGATCACAAAGACTTTTTGGCAAAAGGGCCCCGCACTGACAGTGCAGCTGGGGAGGGTTCCAGCTCTGTGTGCATGCATGCTCTCTTCGCTTAGCAGGCACAGTTTCACAACTCTAAAAAATGACCCTGTATATTTAGCTGACTTTACTTGTTCCCTGTCAGCCTTATGTTTCAAGCTTTTTCCCATCCCTTTCCCACCTCTTCAGAGCTTGTCAGTATGTTTGCTTCAGTCCAAAGTTAAAGAGTCTCTAGTGAGTCAAGCCTGGGAGTCTATTCCTTTCCTATTTTTTTTATCTTGCATTCTTTAATGTTTGTGATTCTGGATGGTGTCCACAATGGAGCAGTGTCCTCTTATACAGCGTAATATGGAGCATACGCCCTATGCTTCTTTTTGGAATCAGTATTATGCAGTGAATGATAAGAAGGAGAACTTGGGAGAAAATGCAGTGCTGTGTTGGCTTCAGTTGGATTTTTGATGGGTTTGGGGTTTTTTTCATTTTCCAATTTTCATTTTGAAATGCGACAGCTCGGTCTGTCTGCTGTGCCATCTTCCCAGCTGGCCTTCTCCAGTGTTAAAAGAGATGCTATGCTCTTCTATTTGTACTTGTAGTTCCTGATCATTTTTTGATGTCTCTTCACTGCTTTTTATCAGTACATGTTAAATCTCTTTTTCCTTAACTCATTCATCTCTCTGGCTTTTCAAGATGTTGCTTTCTCTCCACATGCTCTGCTCCTTTCCTTTGTGTCAAGCTCCTGTTTTAATAAACTCAGCAGTCTGATCACTATCCAGTTTATTAATCAACATATGGCAATACTCACAGTGGTCCTGTTTGGGGTATAAAAAAGGCAGTGGGCCACTGGTAGTGGTACTAAGTTGTGGTTTCTTGTTTTGTGGAACTTGGTCTAGCTCAGACTTCGTCAGCACTGGTGTCCTACCCGCTGTGCAGCTCAGGCACTCCTCTGCATCCATGTTGTTGCACTGTTTTTACAGCTGGAGCCCTGGCCTTTAGATGCTTATCCCCCCAGCTGATTGAGGAGTACTGATTTGGTGATACTTAATATCTACAGGAATTTATGGCTCTCCTTCCTTGATCATGGTAAGCAGGTGAATTGACACACTTTTAGCAGACCAGAGCAAATCGTGGAGTTCCTGATGACTTTTGAACTCACGCCAGAGTAAAGATCTGGGGAGCCCATACAGGCTAGGTGAGATAGGTCCTTGTTCCTCTTTCCTCCCTTCTGTGGGTGTGTAACCCAGGTCAAAGTCTTGATGATTTTTTTTTTTAAAGAGGAGATGATCAACTATCATTTTGCATGCACTGAGCTGGGCTGACGTCAGTGGAGCTCTGTCAGAGTTTGACCCATTTTATTCAGTGTGTGTTACATACCTCAGTACAAATGATGAAGCAGTGACTTAACACAGGCAGTGATTCATAGCCACAGACACCTCTGCAGAGGATGTCTAGATCTTTCCATAGCTGCACTTTGCTGAGGAACCACCTCATTTCCAGCCCAGAATCATCTGGGAATGACATCTGCAGCTGGGAGGTCTCTCCTTCAGGCGCCAAAACCCCCACCACCTGACTTCTGAGCATGTTTTATCTTTGCCATGCAGTAAAGGAGGGCACAGATGATCTCCAGCATCTCATGCTATGGAGATAACAAGTACCAAATGTTGCTGTAGCTCTGTGTCAGAAATGTGCCATGTGGTGTGAATGTATTTAGCCTTGATTGCTCCCATGGATCGCAGTGTCAGTAAGCTCAGCTCTGCATATATCTGTGCTGGTTTTGCTTTTTACTTAAACTCGGTCAGAAACTACTGCAGAAAACCCAACCTTGCTGTGTTGCTTTCTCCCTCTCTGCTGTGGGCACATTGCTGGTGCAGAATCTGTTATTGCTGTTGCAGTGTGTTTATTGAGTGTTGTGCATTAATCTTGCAGCATCCTGTGGTGATGGAACGTCATCCTTGTTCCCCTGAGTGGTGATACTCCAAGCATAACTTTTTTTGCATTATTTGGACACGAACTTTTTTGTCAGTCAAAACTCAAACTGAGCAGTAGAATGAACATCAACAAAACATCTGGTGTCCTCCAGACTGGTTGTGGCCCAGCACAGCAGAGAGCAAGTCTGAGATCAGATGCCAGTTTCAAACCTGTAGAAGCTTTGATCAAAACACTTTGTGTTTTGCATTTCACTTTCCTTCCTCTGTTGAAAGAGGAAGAGCAGCAGCTATTGCTACATACCACTGCTTCTATATAAACAGAATATTTATTGCATAGTTCTGTTAAATATTAAGCAGTGTTATATATTTTATAAAGGTCTGATAGAGCACTTTGAAGAAGAAATTTAAATGATAGTGATGTGCTGTTCCTATTTTTCTTTTGATTTGCTGCAGTTTTTTACATATGAAATAGAAAACAAATATTTGATGTATGCTTGACTTTTTCACTTTTGATGTGTTTTGTTTTTCCTTCGTAAGTAGCCCCTCGTTTTCTGACCTAGCATTTTTGTAGCTTTAAAGCAGTGCTTTTCCAAATAGTCCTTTATCCAAGTTCACACCAAAAGCACTGTGGATTTTGACTCCACCCTCTGCCCCAGACACTCCTCAGCATGAAAGAAAAGCAAATCTGTCTTCTAACAAGATGAAACCAACTTGGATAAACATTAGATTTGAATTGCCTGGCTCTCTCTGGAGCTGTAGATTCACATCTTGGCTAAATAACTCCTAGCCCTTCTTTCATTTGAAATGGATATCAGTTCACAGTTTGAAGATCTTTTGAATAAGACCTTAAAAGAATGATATCTTGTCTGTTAGACACAGCCAGCAAGGATTTGTGGTATTTTGACTACCTGGCAAGATTGTCTACTCCCCAGTTGCATGGTGGTCTGATGCACATGTAGCCCTGCTTGGACCAGGTGCCCTCCAGAGGTTCTTCTCAACCTCAGCCAGCCTGTGATTCTGTGACTTGCACTTTCTGCTCCAGAAAGGCTTCCCTGTTACTGGGACTGTGCTGGTAAGATCCTTGAGGGTGTATGGAGTGACATTATTTTCTCCTTGGTGTTTTGGCAATGATTATACATCCATTTGATGTAAGTTCAAAGCTTACTGAAGTCACTGAAAGTTTTCAGGGATCAGGGAAACTGGATAATCTTGCCATGCAGGGACAAAACTTGTGGTGAGAATGTGTTGTGCCTTGCTTAAACAGGGAAACAAAATCCAAATGAGAGCTGTGCTTTTTTTCCCCAGTTTTTATTGAAATGTATAACTTGTCTCATGAAATATAGACCAAGGGCAATCTCCCATTAGCTTACATTATCATTTCCCATTCAGCGTTTCCCTTGCACATGCAGGTCAAAGGAGAATGGATGCGTGCATGACCTAAATCCTTCAAAACCAGGGCGCAGCATTATTTTCCTAGGGAGGTCTGTCCTCTGGCTGTCCTCTGAGGGAGTTTGTTTCTCCCCCTCCACAGGATCGACGACTGTTTCTGTGCCTCTCGGAAGCTGGATGCAGTTGCCACCGAGGCCAAGTTCAAGCAAGACCTGGGGTTCCGGATGCTCAACTGCGGCCGGACGGATCTGGTTAAGCAAGCCATATCCTTGCTGGGGCCAGATGGGATCAACAGCATGAGCGAGCAGGTAACGGGACAGCCATTTACAGAAGCAGCTGTGAAATGGGAGAGTTTTGTCTGCCTGTCACAGGAAATGAGCCCCAGCTTTCAGCTCTACATAGACAGGACCTTAATGCTTCCCCTGCATTGAGTTAAAGCAGTGCCAGGTGAACGTCTACATTAAGTGAGGTCATTTTGAGTTGTACTGATTTGCTGGTACTGAGGTTACTCAGCATGAGGGCGACTGCATCCCCTGAAATCTTCTTAACGGTGAACTGAGTCGAGTGAAGGCAGAGGAAGATCCAAGAGAGCTTAGTGTTGAGCTGAGTACTTAAAACTGCTTCTGTGCCATGCACAGTGCTGTGAGGCAGGGCTTTGTGAGGTGAGCAGCCTTCCACTGCACACAGCTCTGGGATCTGTCACCGCTTCTTGTGCACCACCCAGCCTATCAGTAGATGGTTAGTTGCTGGTGCTCTTCAATGGATTTCAGTCCAGTTTGAACAGACCTCACAGATGGGAAAGTATCTCTGCAGTTACCCCTCTGCTGGTCATTGTGGCCAACATCCACCAATTGAAGAGCCTAAATTTCCTTGGAGTTACACCTCTGTGAATCTGAGGGGTAAAGCTGCCCTCTGCAGCTGCCTACTGGCAGCTGTCTACTGGACCGTGATGCTTACCAAGCTGGTTCCCTCTTCCCAGAGGGAAATGATGGCTATAGATACTCACCACTCCTTTTGAAACAGAGTTCTCTGACCTTTCTGGTGCCCCTGATGAAAGTTGGTCGCTGAGTGTTCCCAGAGCTGTGACATCATTTTTGACAGGAGCCAGGTGGCTGCCACCTCTCAGGTGGCCGTGTGGGACAAGAGCTGGACTGTTCATGGGTTTAGGTCTTCTGAGATGAAAGCTGTTCTAGGAATGTGAGTTATGCTGCTGTTCAGTAGCTTCAATCTGAGTCACTATTGTGGATTCATCTGAAAAAAGCTTTAGAAGAGGCCATTACTTCCTGCAAGAAAAACAGTCTCGGACTGCTATTCCAAGGTTCATATGCTATACTTTTTTAAATCATTGTTATTTTAAGTTAGTCTGAACCTGGAAACTTCTCACAGCATATTTCCTCTGTCCTCCAGGCTGAAAAGTGGGAACGCTCTGGCTTGATTCATCAAAGTACCTAATCATATGCTTAACTCTGAACACATGCTTTTACATCCTATTTGAGTGAAAGTTAAGCCTGTGCTTAAATGTTTTGCTGGATCAAATGTCCCACGTCTTCCAGGTTCCCACATCTTGCAGGACAGAGCCCTAAGTCATGCAAAGCTGAAAGAAAGACAGTAATTTTGTATTTTGCCAAAAGCCAAATGCCCTTTGTGTTGATTGTACACATTGTTACTGCATTCCTGTGTGTGCTTCGAACACTAATGATGGGCTTGTTAAAAATCCATTCCTCCCACGTGCAGAGAGGGGGGTGCGTGGTGCTGCAGCACAAGGCTGAGCTGCAGGGCAAGCCTAGGGGGACTGGCAGAGGCAAAAGCAACGGGGACAGCAGTGCAAGCAAAAGGGGGGTTAAAATCTTCATTAACTGTTTAAAACCCTAACACTGCTGCATAACATTCTGGGCCCCTTTTAGTCAGTGTTAAGTCCTCCTTCAGCTGCAGCAGGGTCAGAACATCTTCTGTGGTTGCCAGGCTGAGCTTTTGCTCTGGATGTTGTCGCAGGATTCCTCACTCTGGCTGCCCATGTGCTGTGTCTTGCAGGGGACCCCAGCACCAGGTTTTCAGATTCTTTTCTATAAATCTGATTAGATCCCTTATGCTCAATGAACACTTGACTTAATTATCCAGTGCTCCCACTTTCAGAAACTCAAAAACCAGTTGAAGGAACATGTATTTAATTTTAAGCTGCTACCCCATCCTTGTGTTCCAAGGCCTAAGCACAATTTTTTTGTAATTCACATGGTCCTGTTTGTTCCCATAGTGTTTACTGACTGCCAAAGGAAATGTTTTGTCACTGGCTGTGGCTGAAGTCCTTTCAGATTCTCTTTGCAAATAGCTTCAAGTCACCTAAGAACTCTCCTTGCCTAGGGTGAACTTGTTTTTTTCTCACTAATGGCATGAGGCCCCAAGTGCCTATTCCATGAGTACACTGCAGATTGGATCCTGGGAAATGCTCGATGTCTTCCAGGGAAGATCTAAGGACCTTGCAGGGACAAACCTTAATTTATATAGCCTCTACAGGAACAGCCCTTCCATACATAAGCACTACCATTAGCCCTTCATACAAACAAGAAAACTGGGATAGTTCAGCAGAAGCAGTACTGCTGGGCTCTTGCTACGAAGAGCAATGTCACAGCTCAGTGTCTGTCCAGGACAGATACCTCCAGTTTCTCTGAAAATAACTTCCCTTCATATCAGCACTTGGGATAAAGAGCAAATGGACTGTGGTCTGACAGCACATTTACTGGGGGACCTCCAGGCAGGCTGTAAACATGCATCAGAGGTAGCTGAATGCTTCAGGAGATTTACTGCAAAACAACTGGTTGCTGTTGGACAACACCCCCTACTGTATTTAGACGCAGCTTTTGCTGATATGATTTGTGGTAGATTTAATAATTTTGTACATGGTTTCGTCTGGACTCATTACCGCAGCCACAGCAGTACTTCCCTTAAGGGGAATGGTGATCAGGTGTAGCAGGTATTTCAGATGAATACAAATTGCATTGTGGTGATTCTGTAGCAAAGGGTCACTTAATCTACTTTCTCTCCAAGCAGGGCCATGTTTTCCTAGAGCCAGCAACTTGCAACAAAGCAGTCTGGCATTTCATTTAAAATTAAGTCCATGTTTGTTAGGGAGTGCTATACAAAGCCCTGACATTTCCAGCTCCTTTCAGTATCCATGTTGAAAAAGCTGTGCTCAAAGGAGCTTGAGATGTTTTAAAGCCTCTTTCAGTAATTGAAAAGTTAGATTTTAAGACACTTGGATTATAGAAAACAGAATAGAATTCTTGTCTTCTTAAAATACCAGTGGAAATAATGGTTGCTTTGGGGAAAACGTGTCTCTGCTGAGGCACTGAAGGTGCTCAGTTTAGTATATGATGGAGGTGAGGCTGGCATGCCTGGTTTTACTCACCATGCTGAAGTCAACATGAAAAATACAAGCAGTAAGCACAAGTGACAACAAAAATGGAAATTTTTACAAAAATGTTTGACTTTTGCTACTCTGAGGGGCATGTTTCTAACAAAAGTAATGGTTTTCATTAAATACATGCTGTTAGTCTTGATGATATATACTTAAATAATTGTTTTTAAAAATCAAAGCGAGTTCTGTGTTAAATTTGTCAATTCCTTTGTTTTTTAACTCCAAAAAATGACTAGGGCATGACTCCACTGATGTATGCTTGTGTCAGGGGTGATGAGGCAATGGTGCAGATGCTGCTAGATGCTGGAGCAGATCTGAATGCTGAGGTGAGGACTTTTTGTTGGTTGTATCTTTTTTCTGTTGTTTGTTTACATCTTAAACTACCCCCTGAAACTGTAGCGAAGTAAAAATCACAAGAATTAAGAAGAAAACAAATCTGTTTTATCCGGGATTGGGACCATTTGAGATGATCAGCGAAATCAAATGGCATTAGGTTAACATTGGGATTCACTGCACAGAAGGGGTCCAGTCACTGGACTTAACCCAGAGGTAACAGTAATTTAGTTGTGTTTACACACTGCAAATGAATACAGGCATTAATTAGCACAAGCCCTGAGCACAGCTCTGATGCTACTAGAAGGATTTGCTGAATCTCAGCTGACTTTAAATGAAGAAGGTAAAAGAAGCACTCATCTGGTAACCTGCCAAAGTTCACCATTTATATGCATAAGGATGTTCCAAGTAAGCATCCCCAGCACACAAGTGCCATATAGGTTCCATTGTTGTGTTTTACAAAGTGCCTTGGGCTAAAAACTGTTGGATGAGGAGCTTGAGGCTTCCAGAATATAAATGTCTCATTGATGAATGCACATCACAAACTCAGACAATCTGTCCTCCAAACAGATTGTTGTCCAACTCAGTGCAATGCAGGTATGTACATTTTTAAAGAGCCATTTGAAAATCCATGGAAGAGTTATTTGTTAATGATTCCAGTTTCAATTTGTTGAGGTCATGAGTAAATTAAGCTGTCTACTTCACTTATCTGTGTTCCATCTGTTCTGTTTGGACTTGAGCGAGCTGATAAATTGGAGTCACTGCTTCAGACAGACGTTCTGCACTTTTAAAAAAACTCTAATTTAAAAAGTAGAAATGGATGTCACCCATAGGAGACTGACAGTGTTACTACCATATCATGAAATCAGCAGGTGATTTCAGTTCCCCACAGTCAAGCACACCACCCTCAAAGCAGGCAGTAACTGAACACTCAAACCCCAAGTCAGACGAAAGACTTTGTGGGCAGGGAGGCTGATCTCTTCCTTAACCCTGCCTTTGTGGATCAGATGTGAGGTGGCATTATTTGGTTCCTAGGATGAGTTTTCATTAGGATCAGTCCTCTCGATTGCTTCAGTTATCTTCCAGGCTTGAATCAAATGCAAATTTAAACCGTTTCATCTTTCTGAAACTGCTGACATATGAGAGAACAGCACCAGTGAAGAATGTGAACCTCCCCAATTCATTGCTGTAGAGTGTTTGCTCTAAAATCAAATGAAAACACTTTTGGACAAGAACTGTGAATAATTATGGCGTGCAATTATACGATGATTTGTGCACACCACAACCAACTGTGCAAATTGGGCAATTACGGCAAAAAAAAAGGAAAATCAACCATGAACAAAAATAAATACTCTGTCAGGTGCCTGCATAATTTTCTCCCTTTCACTTTGCAAATATGTTTCCAAAAGTAGCCTCAAATGCTGGGCACCTCCCTTTTTGATTGCCCATCCTTAATGAAAATGGACTCATTTCCAGATGCGCTGAGAAGCTGCAGTTTGCTCTGTACTCAGTGGGACCTGTAGCTGCTCAGCCAGTCTCATCCATAGAAGCTTATCCAGCCACAGGTCTTTGGCAAACACTGTGTTGGAGAGAACTCTGACTTAAAAAAGGAGCAAAGGAGTTAAAATGACTTCATTTTCTTGCTGCTTTCCCCGGACTGCCCCAAAACGTGGTGGGAACCATGCTTGAGGAGGAGCTGGATGCATTCACTGAACCCTGGTCCTGCCCATCCTTACCCTTGCTGCTCTTGCTCCACATCCCAAACCCCAAGGCTTGAGCTGCTCAATCCTCTTCCTTCTGACCAAACTCAACCCCTAGGGAGCCCTATGTCCTTGTTCAGAGGCCAGCACACTCCTTGTGGTGCCCTTTGAGCTCTCTCTGTGGCAAATCTGGGTGGTAACAGCCAGGTGCTGGTGCAGATCTGGCAAGCTGTGGGATCTGCACGGGGTCTTGAGATTTTGCCCTCATCCCTGTCCTTGGGACTGAGTGCCTGCTTCTAGCAAAACGCTGCATGTGGTGCTTGGAAATATGAGCTGCTGATGGAACCGGATATTTAATGACTGGCCCTGCTCCCCTGTATGGATAAAAGTACTTCAGACAAGGCAGTGAAAGCAGAGCTGGCTGGTGAGACAGAGAGATGGTGCATCTTTTACTCTTATTTTAGTCCTCCTCTGAAGATCAATAACAAGATTTTGAATTTTAGTGTCACACTCCATCTAAGTGTGCAGCCTTGGATTGCAAATGTTCATTAGATTCTACCAGCTCTGTGAACCTCATCAATATTAATACCCCCATCTTTAAGACAGGGAAACTGAAGCAAAGAGTGGTTATTCATCTTCCCCAATGTCTACATTAGAGGCACCAGGCACTAAGGCATAGAAAATGGAAGGAGCAATCTGAAGAATAGCATTTTGTTTTCGAAGGATATAGTTTGCATCTCTTTTAGCTGTCACCACCCAGCACTTTTAGCTCAACTCAGACAGGAGAAGGCAGTAAAAAGGAGATTTTCATAAACATTTCTGAAGTGTCACTCTGCCCCATCACTTCTCAGACATTTTTTTCCCCCTCTGGTGAGAGAGGAGGAAGAATGCCTGGAAGAATGCCTGCAAACTCCAGGGTAGGGCTTGTGATGTGTCTTTCATGACAACAGTGACAAAAGTACTGATTTAAGTGCAAAGAAATTTGGCTGGGTCTGGAGCAATCCCAAGACCCAGGGTTGTTGGTACATGGTCTGGTGAAGTCGGTGGGAGTGGTCCTTAGCTGTAAATGTCCTGATCCATCCTTACTTCCCCAGTGTGTGCTATTGTAACCAGCTGTGGATGTTTTGCCCTTGTGCAAAAGAATCTGGTGGCCAGTGGTTTAGATGGAGCTACAGTAGTTGGTAAAAGACTTCATTTGGTAAGAGCTCAAATCAAGCTGTCAAATCAGCATGAACAGTTTTAATATTGAGAAAAATTTTGCAGGAAAAAAATGAAGCCAATCATTTTATAAAGCACTTTTCCCAGGTTTTCTATTTCACTTACTCCCTCACATGCCTGGCTTTCAGGCAGGTTGAATTTTGTTACATATAGCTCTTTAAAAAAATAACTTTAATTTGTTTATAGGTTGTCAGTACTGCTCATAAATACCCATCCGTCCACCCTGAGACCCGCCATTGGACAGCTCTGACATTTGCTGTGTTGCATGGACATATTCCTGTAGTTCAGGTATTATTGTATTTCCCTACCTGCATCTCATTCTTTTTTTTTCCTCCTCTTCAGTTCTAATTGCATCCATCTCAAACCAGCGTCCTCTTGTCATACTCATATTGGTTACTTCTGCTTCTTCAAGAGTGTACTGATACATGATAGACTCACAAAGTGATTATGGTTTTCAAACCTTAACCAATATGAGGCTTAAACAGGACAATTTTAAAGCAAAGTTGCACCAAAGAAAGTCTGACAACTCCTTGTGCTCCTTCCTGACCACTTGTTTTATATGTTTGTTTATTCATTCATTGCACTTTCTTACACTTGTAATATTCTAGCAAACACAAAATGCTGCCTTAGTGGGAGAGAGGTGGACAACAAGCCCTCGTGCTGCTCCCTCACTCTCCTTACCCCATCCAGGTGTCTTGTGGGATGTGCTGGTTCTGTGCTTTGGCATCTCAAAAGCTGAGAAGGTTTATTCATCAAAACAGCTGTGTCTGTGACACACTCAAGCACCAAAACTTTGAAGGCCTTAAGACGGAAATGGCCAAGAGTGTGCTGGAGCACAGGGTCCATCCTGCTCTCCTTGGCCACTTTTGTTTCCAGCATTGTTGCTACTTATGTGGAAGTTTTCCTGATGGAGACCACAGCTTTTGGACTCATTGCTGCAATTGGTTCTTAAGAACTGCCTTTCTTTTGGCTGTGTCTTCATATAAAAGATGGAGACAATTGAAATATGATCCATTTTTGTTTGGTGCTGGGCTTCTAGAAGACCATGAAGGAAGGATGCTTGTCGGGCTAATTTTCTTCCATCTCCAGTGCATTACTTCCTAACACTGACCTTACCCCATTTCCCATTCAAAAACACTGGGTTACACTTTTTTGGCTCTGAAGTTGGACGCTGGTGCTTCTGGTGTTTGGCAGCGTAAAATGAGCGAAAAAAGGAATGACTTTGCCTCTGTGAAACAATGGGCAGAATTTGCATGTCACGTGTCTCCATTGTATCTGGTTTGCAGATTACAAGAAGCATTAGATTCTCATTTGTCACTGTTCATGAACTCTGAAGAATGTGGTACCCCCAGTTGCTCTAAATGGTGAATTTTCTTTCTAGCTATTGCTGGACGCTGGAGCAAAGGTAGAAGGTTCCTTAGAGCATGGAGAGGAAAATTACTCTGAAACTCCTTTACAGCTGGCAGCAGCTGCTGGTAAGGACTTTCTTTCTTCTCCCACTGTAACAATTCCTCAGCTGGGATCTGTAGTTTAGGTGAACAAATACTGGAATATAAAAAGAGTAAAAATGCAGTAAAAATTTCTCTTGCCTTGCAGGAAATTTTGAACTGGTCAGTTTGCTGTTGGAGCGAGGAGCTGACCCCATGATAGGAACAATGTACAGGAATGGCATTTCCATGACTCCACAAGGTGACATGAACTCTTTCAGTCAGGCTGCTGCACATGGACACAGGTAGAGTGGGAACAGGTCTAGTGTCATTCTTCAAGTGCTACTTTTTTGCCTGGGCATTCAGTTTGAGCAGATGGGTGAAATTTCTGCATGAACAATTGAACATGCCACCAACTGAGCAGAGATATAAGGCTTTCTGCTAGCATGTGAATTGAACCAGTTGGTGGTACAAGCTGCGTTTTGATTTCTGATGTAAAAAAAAAAGGAAGGGGACTTCTTTGTGGTGTGTTCAATGCAGTGGTTGTTAAATGGCAGCTGATGTGACAGCAGAAAGGAATGTCAAAACCATTCCTTCTGAATTTCTTGATATTTTTCCCAGGTTTGAGTGAATTGTGTCTGTATTGCTGCAGCCTTAATTTCATTGAATAGAGTTTCTGCATCTATGTTTACCGTAAAGTCCTGTGTGTCTTAATGTTGTTTGTATGCTGCAAATTTAAAAAAACCCAACAAACTAGTGAGATGAGCACCGGGCATGCATGACCTTGCAACGCTCAGGAGTTGACTGCAGTGTAATGAATTAGTATCATGATCTTCACGTTCCTACTTTTCTGATTGTAGCCATCCAGAGGAACATAGATACAGGTTAGAGACAGTACCTACCGTGTGTTTGCTTAGAGATGAGCTGCCAGTCTAACAACACGCTCACGGCACGTCAGGGCGGGTTCAACAGCTCTGCCCATCTGGAGCCAGCGAGGCATCCCTGGCACAGACAGGACACTTTGGGTGTTGAAGTCTCATATTCACCCAGTGTGAATGGGAGCCACAGGCCTGAGGAGAACCTGGGGCTCTCCATGGCCTGGCTCCTGGCTGTCCACGTCACAGACTCTAACTCTTGTGTTCTTACCTGTATAACACTCACACACACCTTCTTCCTTCCCTCGCTGCCCTAAATTTGTTTGGGACACACCATGCTGCAGTTTAAGTTGGAGCAGGGGGGACACTGCCATACAAGGAGGGTGGGCTGGGAGCCAGCCTGGTTTCTCTTCTCACAGCTGCAAAGCCAAGGGAAACTATTGAGGTTGATGAGGTTATGCTGGTGTGAACCTGAGGGCACAAAATCGCTGAGTTTGGGCTTTGTTATTTGATGGCCCAGCTGGATCAGTGGCTTTTTAAGTAGTCCCAGCTGTGCTTGAACCTGCCCTGACTGGCCTTGTTGAATGTCTAGCTGCTCTAGCTTTCCCAGACTGCTTTGAGTGTGAATTGAGTGGTGGTGCTTTCAGTAGCTCCAGGCAGCTCCCTTCTCAGGTGGCTGCCATGGTTGGAGTCCCAAGAGCTTGTCCAGAGGCACCTTGGCCTTCTCTGGTTGCTGAAGAAGTCTTGAGTCATGTTTAGCTCACGAGTCTTTGGTCCCACAAGATGCCACCACTCCTGTGACATCTGTGTGGTTCCTGTTACGACAGCAGTGACTTGCAGACATGTCCCAGGCAGTGTTGGTGGGCTAGCAGGAGCTGTGCTTGCCTTGGGTCTGCTCTCAGCTGGTTCTGCCTTTAGCTGGAGTAATTTCTTGGGTAGGTGTCCTAACTTGCAGCAAGTAAGCCCAATGCAGTGAAAGTATGGCCACTGACTCTGCTCTCTCTTTTCTCTCCTCTCCTGCCCTCTCTCTCTCTCTGTCATGCTGGGATTGCCAGGAATGTTTTCCGCAAGCTGCTTGCTCAGCCAGAGAAGGAGAAGAGCGATATCCTGTCACTGGAGGAGATCCTGGCCGAGGGCACGGACTTGCCCGACTCGGCGGCAGCTCCGCTCTGCGCCAGCCGCAACAGCAAGGCCAAGCTGAAGGCCCTGAAGGAGGCCATGTACCACAGCGCCGAGCACGGCTACGTGGACGTCACCATCGACATCCGGAGCATAGGTCAGTCCTGGGATCCTTCCTCTTCTCCGTCCAGAGAAGGACCACTGTGAGAAACGTGTCCTTCTTGACGGGCTGTTGTTTAAAACAACCATGGTCACATCTTCCTCAACTCTTTTGGAATAGAAGGTGGTGGGAGATCTGACAGGTTCCCAGCTCATTCCAGCTCCACAGCACACCCTGTTCAGGGGCCAGTGGGTTTTATCTGCAGGACACAGTGGTTTCCACTGGGAGCCATCTGCACTGTATCTGCATGACAGAGTGTAGTTATGGTTCAGGGGCAGTGTTCAGCTGTCATGGACCACCTCCAGCTGCCTCTCTTTTGCACTCTGCTGTAAAGCAATCCACCATTAAAACAACTTTATTATCCACGACTCCAAAAGCAGGAACAGGGAACTGACTCCTCGGTATGCCAGCTCTGCCAGTGAGGGACTTTAACATGGTACCAACCTGCTGTGAAACTGCTTCTGCCTGTGGGGAGGGTGGTTGTGTGGCACAGATGGAAATCGATCTGGACTGTGTATTTACCATCCTCATTTATCTGTTCACAGAGAAAGAGCCTGGTGTGCCTCTGCCTGGGGCAGTACTCCAGCCCTGGGGACATGGGGTATGGGTCAGAGTGTGCAGTGGGCTGTGCAGGCAAAGATCTGGAGATGAAGGAGAGGAGAGTAGCAGGGGTGCTCTCCAGGCATTGAACATTTTCTGACATGGAAGGAAAAACCTTCACTTGCCAAACACCAGGCTTGTATTTCCTTCCAGTTCGTTCTGTAAGAGCAGAAAGTAGGTCACATCCAGCCTCATGCCTGCAGAGGTACATCAGCTCCATGTGCTTTCTCGCTTAGTGCTTGGGAGCAATTCCCTTTAACTTCCTGGAGAGTGGTTCTGCCATGACAAGCTGCTTGAAAGGGCTGATCTGCTTAACTCACCCAGTACTCTTTAGGGAAATACTAATGATCAGAAGAGGACATGGGGTATCACTTAAAGCAAGTTTTAATCTGAAGACCACCAATTTGAATCCAGGTAGGTAGTGACCAAAGTCAGTTTTTTTCACCATTTAGTGGCTCTCCAGGGCCACATTCAGACAAATGAGTGAGTGTAAATCTAGTTTCCAAAAGGCTTTTGCAACGCAGAACACCACAGCAATTACCACAAATTGGTAGTCTCAGCAGAGAAGCTGAAGGCTAGATGAGCAGAGAGACCACAGTTTTCTCTTAGCATTTGGAGGAAAGCCTCTGTGCATTACCTCTGGGATGTACTGATACCCATCAGCCTGCTCAATTAGGGATAAATAGGAATTTGATTTCTGGAATGATTTGGCAGCTTTTGCTAAAAATCTTAACATCAGTAAAGGTAAAAAGCAGAAGGGCACGTCCATCCCTGGAGTTGGGAATGAGCTGTGTCCTCTCTCTGCAGGTGTTCCCTGGACGCTGCACACGTGGCTGGAGTCTCTGCGCACATCCTTCCAGCAGCACCGACGGCCCCTCATCCAGTGCTTGCTAAAGGAGTTCAAATCCATTCAGGAAGAGGAGTACACTGAGGAGCTGATCACACAAGGGTTGCCTCTGATGTTTGAGATACTGAAGGCCAGCAAGGTAGGATAAATTATGTGTTTTAAAGGAAACCAGTCTTATTCCCGTCCTGGAAGACATGAAAGCTTGGAGAATTATTTTAGACAGCTCTCCCAGAGGTTGTTTAGACTGCACAGGTTTATTATTATCTCTGTTATGTATCTCGGGTTTTTTCACTGTGGAAGTATGGGTTATAAACACACTGCTCCTACTGGAACAGCCTAACCACAGGTGATGACAATAAGCTGGAGAAACAACAGAAGCTGGTACATAGTGGTGAAATTAAAGTCAAAAGGGTCATGGCAGTGTGGCAAGAGATGTTGATAACTAAACCAACCCAAGGTGTAATTTCACCGAGCTTGTTGTACAGAACCATACAACAAAGCTGATATTCATGTTTACTTTGGATTTCTTTAGCCTGTCATGACTTTCTCTTCCCTTCATATGGGATTTGGACTCTAAACCTTGTGAGTGGACTGGTTTCTACAAACACAGAACAGGATAATTTTTTCAAATTTTCTGCGTGCATGTTTGTACTTGCAGCTTCCCCAGATGTATTCTTTCAGCTGACTTTTTTTCAGCGAAGCAAATCAGACTAAAAACCTTTCCAAGGAGGTACCATTGGGTATGCAAGTATAAAGGCAAAACAGATGATCATGGCTAGGAGAGGAAAACGTCTTACCTAGTGAAGAATTTAAAACTTTATTATAACCAATAGTCTCTTTTCTACTGGTCCCCCTGAGAGTCAATAACTCCCAGGGAATGCCCAGTCACCGTCTACTGTTACCAGAAAATCACTGCAGTGATGAAAAGCATCAAAATTATTTGATTGGTGTTCTTTTTCCTCATGCTCCACAATACATATTGGTATGGCCTTCTAATTGTTAAACTGAAAGGAAGTAACTTTTATCACCCAACTCTATGTGTAACATCAAGGAGCAAATAATTTTTAGCAATATCCTAAACAGTGTGAAAAGGAGAGAGGTTCTGGTCTAGGTACTCAATACTAAATATTCCAGACTTGGTATAACTAATGATGGCCTACATGGATTTATTTCTCGTATCTTGCTGCAAAAGCAGGCTTCAGCCAGAGTCCTGAGCAAATCCTGCATATTTGTTCCAGCATTGTTTGATTTTTGCTCCCATGAGCCTTGCCTTTACAATTAGATGGGTATTTAGGGAGAATATTTTGAGACATGTTTTAGGAAATTGTTCCAAATCCTAGGATTTGTAGATTCCTTGTTCTGAACTCACTTGGGTTAATGTATGTTCATCCAGAAACTACCAGCAAAGTGCTGTTTGGCTTGAAAGCTGATAGGAAATTAATCATACTGCAAACTTACGAGAGAATAAGTTTAGACCTTGTAATCTAGGATGGGGGTGACTTTAATTGCTTTTCTCCTGGGTGGCTGAAGCCAAGGCCAGCAATCATCATTAGAATAAATCATTTGCATAGGTAGTATGGTATATCTAGGTCTTCCACAGTCTATTGTAGGAGACCTGAGAAAAAAATAAGACTGTTACTTTATGCTTTGGGTTCACTTAGAAACATAAAATATGCAGGGGCAAAACAACTGAAGTATCACAGAAACTTCTGCATGACAAAGAAGAAATGTGTGCTGATCTTTATGCCTGCCCCTGGGCCTGGGGGGAACTGCCTGTCTTCATGCATATTCACAAACACACACTCACACAGTGTTTCATAGTCTTAGAAAAAATAATTAATCATTCTGGGACACTGTAAGGGTTTACAGATTGTCTGCAAATGTTATGAATTATTGTGGCGGTCTTGTCCAAATCGCCTCTTACAAAGCTCTCCCAGACAGAAATGAGGAAAGAGACTATGCAACCCTTTGGAAAGAGTCTACATAAATTCATTTGTAGGAGAATAAGCCAATAAAAGTTCTCCCAGGTCACTCCATAGAAGGCAGCTGAGGAAAGCTGAGATTTAAAGGATCTTCTGTTCCCCTTCTCTGGAAAGGCTGAGAGCAGAGATTTTTGTATATACACACAGAATGGAAATCTCCTTAAAGAGATGCAGGAGGGCCATAACTGTGGTTCACATCCCTCTCTCTTGACAGCAAACTGTAAAGCTCTGCATTTTGTAGAGCTGTGGAGAGAGGAGCTTGATTTGCCCACATGGACATCCTTTTCCCTGTGGGCTGGAAACTTTGAGAGAGATTATGACTCTTGCTAAACATCACAGTCTGGCCCAGTACATTTCTTTAATGAGTTTTTCAGGGCAAAAAAAGTATAAAATAAGCAACTAGGAAGCAGAGAGCCACTTAGCAGTTCTTGGCTGATGTAAAATAAGATGTCCCATTTGCTACATATTGTGATGCTCAGTATATTTTAATTGCATGGCAACTTGCACCTAGTAGAAATGGCATTTTGCGTTCCTATAAATAGTTCCAGCTATCCCATAATCTCAGAACAATTTACTAATATTAATAAGTTGAGACATGGAAGAAGATCTTATCCTCCCTCACCAACTGAGAAACTGAGGTAATTAAACAGGCAGATTTTCCGGGTCTCATGGAGTGACAGTCCCAGTTCTCAGAGGCTGTAATAACCTGGATAAGCCAGACAGGAAGTCATAGTTTTGAGTAATTTGGCCAGAGAAGCTCCCCAAAAATCACAAGAAAACATAAGGGTGGGTCTCAGGGTAGGAAGCAAACTTTCTGCCCCCACCTTCTACTTTGCACTTTTGTACAAAATGTTCTTGCAGGTTCCCATGCCGTGCAAAAAAAGGCTAAATGCTACAGATGTGAAAATATTAAAGAAAATATATCTAATACCTACAAGAACAGTGTTAGATATGAGGAATCCCTTTTTTCTTCCAGGTGGTTTATAAAATGCCAGTTTCTAGAGGATTCAGATGTGAGGGTTTATGTGCCAGCACTGATGCTGGTAACCTGTAGGGTGGCAGGGTGGCACTCCATTCCCATCTATGTGCCAGGGTGCTGACAGTTGAAACAAAAATAAAATGTGCAGAAGTCCTGATGCTGTAACACAGAACAGCAACAAAAATCGGCGAGTCATGCAAAACTGGCTGAGCTGAAGTCCCTGGGTTTATTGCCTCTCTTCAAGCTGTGAAGTAAGTGGGGGAGAACGGTGTATAGGTTGCACATGGGTTGTTCACTGCTGCACTGAGGCCCTGGAGGAAGTCTTCCAAAAGCACAGATGAAGGTTTGATACCCAGCTCCTGGTGGCTTCCAGTGAGATGGAGCTCTTTAATTTCCTTTCATCCCTTTAAATGTCTGACATTGGCTGTCCCGTTGAGAATTGCATGGGGAGTGGGGAAGCAGCAGTGTTTCCGTGCTGCTTGAGGAAGAGCTGTGAGGACAGACAGAGAATCGCTCTGCAGTCGCTCCCTCCACAGCTCTTGCTGTCCTGCAGTGAGTTTGGGTCATTGAAGACCAGCGTCAAGGTACTCTGGAAACAGCAACATCTGTAGCAAAGACATGGAGAGCTGGGTTTAAGGGACCTCTCCTAAGAGCAAGCAAAACCCAAACCGGGAAAACTCCAGCATTAAAAATATCGATGACACGTGATGGTTTTGAGACACTGCATGGGTAGGAAAGGCACTGCCATTTAGGGATGGATTCAATCTCTTTGGAAGACAAGCAAACATAACCTGCTAGAAGTGGTTTGGACAGGGCTGCATGAGGCAGAAGCCAGAGTGTCACTTCTGGCAGTGAGTAGCCCTGAGCTAAACTTTAGCTGCTGTGTAGAGCAGAGTTGAGTCCCTCAAAATTAAATTATGCTGGAGATCTTGTTATGGAAGAACAATTGGAAGATAAAACTGAATTCCTGCCTGTCGGTGTCTGTGTTATGTTCTTCATGGCCTGGGAAAACTCCCCCAAACTCCTGACTGAAAGCTTTCCTTTCTCTCCAGCTGAGGTTGATGTTTGCATTGCCTGAACTTGACTCTGAGCCGGATTGCCCACCTGCCCCATGTCAAATATTTACATGAGGAGTGGGATATGCCTGAGGAGTGCCCCCCCACCCCCCAAATAGAGGCTTTTGAAAGAGCTGTGTGCGGGCTGCATCCAGGTCCATGGGCTTGTAGTGCCTGAGGTGAGAGGCTTGCAGGTTAGCTCTGCTGTTTTTGCAGAGATTCTCTTAAGGATAATATGCTGAATGTGCAGAGATATTTCTGTGTCCTCTGTCTATGAAAATCTTGGGCCTGTTCAGTTTGATCTTGACATTTCCACAACCTGCAAAGGGAGACTCAAACCCACAACCTTGGATGTTAAACACGTGTGGCCTTTGGAGGAGGTTGGGTTTAGGTTTCCACTCCGGGGCTCTGCAGCAGACTGAATTGTCATTAAATCACACAGCTCCATCCATGTAGATGAGCCAGCACCATTGCCAGTTGTATGAAGTCATGAACCAGTTTCATCCATGCTTTTTCTGCCTACAGCAATTCACATCAACTTGTCCTTGGCCTATTTTTTTTGAGAAAATACAGAGTCTTTTAATTCCAAATAATCTCTCTTATAGCTTTCTCACTTTCCCCCGTAGGACAGGTAAGGAGCTCTTTGCCATTTCTTTGGATCCTGTGTGGCCATGCATCACTGAAGTACATGTGTGAGTCCACACATGCATGAGCACATGTGCTGAAGCATTGTCTGAAGCTTCTAGAGGTGCTTCACACCAGGAAAACTTGGCTTAGGACTATAAGTGTTCCTGCTAGTGTAGTGTTTAGGACTAAATCAGCTTGAGAAGTCACAGGAGTGATCCTTCACTGCCATACCTTCATTGCATTCTGCAGCTCTCTCTTCATCCTTCCCATAAGTTTCTGTCAGTGACAATATGTTTATTTTATTTAGTTTATTTTAATATTTAGCCCATTAATGAGGTGTTGGGCAGCCAGGCTTGTTGAAATATGCAGGAAACTAGTTTGCAAAGATGTTTTCCTCAGGATTTAAAATTCCTGCAGCTTTCCAACCTTTACAAATGCACCTACAGGCAGCTGAAGAAGTGTGCAGGAGTGCACAGGCTTTTTTGGAAAGCTGACCTGTTTGAATTACATGGAGTTCACAGATACCAAGAACAAATAGCAATTCAGAACAATAACCGGTTTTAAAATTCCAAAAAGATTCAAGCATGTGGGTATCTTGAGAAATCTAGCCTGTATGGTTTAAAAGCTGACATACTCTTTCAGCAGTAACTTCTCCATTTGGAAACCAAAATCTCTTGAAAGGAAAGTTTTGGGGTGTTTTTTAAAATACATCTTTTCAGAAATAGCCTCTGTCACAGATGCACTAACTACTGAAAAGGTATCTTCATGTCTCCATCAAACAGAAGGCAGCAGGAAAGACTGAAACTTCTGCCTGTTGGGTTCCAAGAAAACTTTCAGAAGCTGAAGCTTGAGATGAGCCTTCTGTTTCTCTGTTGTTGGGTTTTTCTGATTTGATTCTTCTAAAACAAATGCTGGGAGAGGTTTCATGAAGAATGTCAACAGACTCAGCTCATGTGTCAGGGCTACTAAGTGCAGGCATGATTGTCAGCAAAAATCAGTATTTCCCCAGGGTCTGCATGTGACCTAGAAAGTGGCACTGGAAGACAAAGGAGCTAGAAAATTCCACTTTTTTCCATTGCTTTGTGATGGGCTGAAATGAGTGTTTCAGATGGGCTTGAGTGAAGCTGTATTTTTTTGTGTGAAGTCAGACTGCCCTGTTCTGCAGGAAGAGCTAAGGGTAGAGAGGAGAGGTGAACCCTACATAGCACTCTGTCATAATCGTGTCCTGAGGGAAAGTCTTCCCCTGTGAGAGTTCTGTGCATGTTTCTGTTACCTGGAGACCATCAGGAAAGACTCCTCTTTGTCTTGTTGAACTGCTTCTCAACAGAAAACTGGTGTTTTATTGTAATGAAAGGTTTCACTAGGATATTTGTTTCCCACATAATATTTTACCTTTTTTTGAAAAAATTATCACCTGAAAATGGAATATTTTGGCTGACAGCTCTAATTCTTCAGCTGAAGAAAAATGTGGAGTTTCCACAGAGGAGAAAGACACACCAAAACCTGCACTAAAAATAGCTCTGAAGACATCCCAGGATGCTAAAGGGTCTGCTTATGGATTCCATGGAATGGCTAATGCCCTTTTGTGTGCCAGCCAGCACACAGAAGTGATCAATCTTTTGGCTGGGATTGCCAAGAATCTTCTTTTTGCTGTGATTTTGTTAGTCAGATTTCACTGTTCTCAAGCAACTGCAGTGATCTGTAGCATTGCCCATTGTCACTCGTAGCACTTTTGTGTCTGAACAGTTCCGAGTAAGCCGGACCCAGGTTATCCACACGTGCACATCCTGCATCCTGCGTGTGAGATGCGAGCGCCAGGTACCGAGTGGCATGTTAATAACACACTGTTAACCCCATCCTGTGGTTTCATAACACACATTCAGCTTGCTTCTCACTAACACAGGTTTGATTTTGCTGCCCTCTAAAATGTTCCCCTGCCAGAGGCAGGAGCCATTTCTTCATGTGCAATAAATAAATGCCGTGGATGTGACACCTGCCCTTTTCTGGGCTCTCACCCAGGGATTAGACTGTGCCCGTGGATCTGAGCTTTTTACATACAATGCACAGCTGTGACATAAAGAGCCTTTTGAAAAGGAGGCTTGGCGGCTTTCCCAGAAGCAACGGAAGGGTCCATTTCTGCCTTACCTGTGATTAATTCTTTTCCGTTTGTGCTTGCAGTGGAGGGGCTTGAGCCCAGCACTAACAAAACCCATTTTGTTGTGCAGTTCACCGCCTCTAACTGTAGCTCCAACTTCTGGGGCTTCCCTCCCTTTCCAACTGTTGACTAATATTGATTATGTGTATGCTGTTTAACCATCTAAGAGTGACCATCTGAAGTGGCATTTATTTAGTTGAGGCATTTGGTGAAAATGAATTATGCAAGAGGATGGTAGTGGGAGCACCTGTGCAAGGGTGAAGATGGTTCTGAGATGGCAAAGAAGGTCTCATAGTTTGAGTGTTCAGGGATGGGGAACAGCAAAAAGCCCTCTCTGTTATTTGACTCTTTTTCTGGGAAAGGGGCACATAAATAGAGGACTAATTCAAAGATACCCCAGCATGTCATGGATGAATCCTCAATGAGCTTGCGGTATCCTGAGGCTACCACCACTGGAACAGCTGCTGGGGACTGTGTGTCAGATGGGTGACTGGAAACAGCACTTCTGCCACTGCATTTAGCAGAGAAATGGGCCCCCAAGCATCCTCAGGACCAGAGAGAGAAGTTATCTTTGCCAGTGCCCTTGTTCTCTGAGCAGTGTGGTTTCTCAGCTTGCTGGGGAGATGTGTATTAACAGGCAGACACTGAGCCCAGAAGAATAAGAATTACTTTTTCTGCCTTAATGTGGTGAGCTTTTGGTTTTTGTGCTATGTGGTAGAGGAATTTAAGGGCCTGGCAGACTGAGGTTAAAACAGCATTAATGGAGCTGAGCTGGTGAGGGTAGCATCAGTAGAAAATTCCAAACTACTGCGTGGGATTTCAGAGGTAAAGAGAAGAAGCCTGACTGGTTACCACTGTAGAGGGCAGCCACATGGAGGTGGTAGGGTGTCTGTAGGCTGGTGAGAGCTAAACAGTGGGGTTTGAGCAGTCTGCAACACCCACATTTTACCCTGATGAGTTTGGGGCATAGACACGTGTCTTGCACAGCTACTGGAGAATATTGGCTATGTGTTTCTCAGTTATGTCCAGTACCTTGTAAGAACACATTCCAGAATGTCTATGCTGCATTGATCTGTGTAACCTGGAATGGAGCAAGCTTTCCCAAGATATGTCCTGAAGTCTGGAGGAAACTTCCCTGAATCCTGCTACAGACCTTTGTCAGATGGACATTCAGGAAAAAACATCCCTGCACTTCCCACCCAGGTCTTCACCTCTTCTCAGATCAATCGACAAGGCATCTCTGGTCCAACAACTTGAAAGCCTCCAGCTTTGCTTCAGAAGAGTTTATGAATTCCCCTCACAGTTCAAGTGCATTCAGCAGGACTGGGGAATTCCTTTAGATCTCTGCTAAAGAATGCTTTTAAGTCAGGGGACTGCTTGTATCTACAAAGCAAAGTTGCTTGCTCACCAACCAGCTCTCTGCTGGAAGCACCATCTCCCTCAGAAGACTTGCTGTTGTTCCCTGTTCCCTCTTGCCTATCTGTAAACTACCCCATGGCTAGGTAAATATTTTTATTGTATCCTATGCCAAGCTTTCTTCCCCTCCCACAGAAGAAGATGTGCATCGGCTCCTTTGAGTGCAAATGAACGCCCATGTCTGAAAGGAAGCTGGCCTCGCTCCAGGTGTCAGCCTCACATATCCTGGCACAATGTTTTCCAACATCAAACTGAGGCAAGAAAACAAACTTTGGTTTGCTCCTCCAGTGTTAATCTTGCCGCCCACAAGTGCTGCAGAGAGCTCTTACAGCTGGGCTTTCACAGTTAGGTTGATAGGATGAAAGGCTAAACAGGGAAGAATTATCCATCTAGGGGCTCAGAAGCTTGGGAGCTTCTGAGCACCTCAGTGTGGGCACTGTGTGAAAGTGAAGGTTGAATAGGCTGAACGTGTCCTCCTGTCTTCCAGAGCAGTGCTTGTGCCCCAGGTCATGGACTTCTGCAGTTGTTCCCAGTTACTTCACAGGCAGCCCAAGTCCTCCAACAGCAGGATTTGGCTTTAAAAAGCCAGGTTTTTTCCCCAGCCATCCAGTTGCAGATAAAGTATCCCATTTCCTTCTCTTTCTGCCTGGTTTATTGGTAAAAGTCAGCAGAGGAACTGTGGGGAGCAGATCCAGGGCCACAGCCCTGTGAGCTTGGCTGTGTGCTGGGGGTGTGGGAAGCAAACTTGGTGTGCTGTAGTAACTTACCAATCCCCTCCCTTGCTGCTGTTTGTTAGCCATTACTTTAAATAAGCATATGCTTCAGCTTTCTTGCTGAGCACATTTTTTGGCCTTTGGCTGGCATGAGATACTAGTATTTAATGTTATCAGTAGAAGCCAAAGGTCTCCAGCCTCCTCTCTGCCAAATGAGGTCAGTATTCTGCATTGGAGGTCTGAAGGCACTGTCTGTCTGATGATCCTGCTTTCTTTGATGTGTCCATCCTAAGGTCTCTTTTCCCTTTGTCCCATCTCTGTTCCATGTCTTGGGGATTTTAAGCATCTCTTATGTGAATGTGTCACATTTTTAGCTAATTAGAGCTTACTTTGTGCCATGTTTTTAACAGGCTTGTGGGCAAAGTAGTTTTTTAATGGGCTTGTATCTGCACACCACAGAGTTGGTGACCCAGGGAGCTGGCAGTGCCTTGCCCGTGTAGGCAGGCTCCCATGGGATTGTCTGCAGGCACAACTGGTTCTTTATGTTGGTTGGACTTACTAGTAGGGATCCCCTTCTCCCATTCGGGTGGCTGAGTTTGGCCTGTCCTTCCCTGGTCTTGGTGCAGCTGGATATCCTGATCCATGGTGCTGGGGTTCACTCTGGTGAGTTGGACCTCCAGCTCCTAACAAGGCACTGTGAAGCCAATACCCAGATTTTCCACCAGCACATTCCCACAGACATCCTGGAAGGAGGAGAATCGTTGTCTTTATGGATGCATGTGTGTGGTTTTAAAAAGCTGTTGCGTAGGCACAGCTGGAGCTGTGGCTGTGGCTGATGAATTCATGGAACCACTGAAAGCTCAATGACACAGACAGGACCTGTGTGCCCTGGCAGATTGGAGAGGGGGCTGCCAGGAGCTCTCCTCTTCAGTGCACTTCGCTTTTTTTCCTTGCAGTAAAGATGAGCATTGTTTCTCCTCTCCAGAAGCTTCCCTCCGCTCCAATCCTGGAATTTTCCCCATCTTCTGTTGTATTTTCTGACTTCTATCATCTGCCAGATCCAACTGGGAGCTGCCCTGCTGGTAATCAGTGTCCCCCCGGACACGCTCCTCCCTGGCTGACTCAGTCAGCCCTGGCAGTTTGGCACAACCCTTCCGAGCAGAGAAGAAATTGCTCTTTCTGCCCTGTCTGTCTAAAGCTTTCCCTCCCAGCCCTCACGGCAGCTGAGTCACTTCCTTCTTTAAATCTGGCCTTAAATCTTCCTTTTCTCTTTAGCCTGTGATTCACTCCCTTTGTGAGGCGCTTTGCAGAGCTCCGAAGGGAGGATGCTGAACAGTGAGATACTCCTGGGGTGAGACGCCCTCCTTGTCTCAGAGCCACAGCAGTGAACCCGTCTCTGAGGGCTGGGCCCTGTGCCTGCCTAAAGGTGTCCCTCAGCATGTGTATTTCTCTTATCTTAGCGTTTCTTTCAGCACTACATCTGATGTAGTAATAGGAACCAGCTCCTGCCTGTGGACCACTGAATGTAATTTCCTTTGACATCAGCCTGTGCCTGTGAGGGAGTAGCTCTACCCCTTCCCACCCTGTTTGATTAGATTCAGTAAGAGAGTCATTTCAGCATCTCTGCCACTCCTCCTTGTCACTTGTGGGATTTAAGGAGCACTTCAGAAATGTGCTCAGAGCAAGGAAAGCTTCGATTTCTGCTTTTAAAGCCTGGAAATATTTTTAGCATAACAACTATGTTTCTCAAATTTTTATACTATAATTTTTTTTTGTCCCTCACCTGCTCATTTCCTTGGCCTTTTGACCCTCTCATATCTTAATGTCTTGCCATTTCCCAGGTTCCTGGTATGGAGAGACTCACCAGGCAACAGGGTAGTTAAAAGATGTCACCATGAATTAACAGTGTGACACTGCTGAACTTGCCTAGACTTGCTCTGGTATCAGCAAAATGTGGGATAGAATTGGCCAAAGCTTTTAAATCCTGCTTTCATCTGTGACTTAGGTAGTTAAGCATTAAATCCATTTCACTACTTTTGCATCTTAGGCATACAAATACACAAGGTGCTTAGGAAATTATCCTGTGGATTCCTTGCCTCCAGAGTTGGGGCAGAGGGGGGTAAGGTCAGGGACCAGACCTGGGTCTAGGAGGGTCTGGTGGCTCCCGCAGCACAGTGGTGCCCACACTGGTGCCAGAGGTGAAAGAGCATGTTAATGAAACATTTGGGATTAAATGAGTGGCTGGCTCCGGTGCCTCAGTCACTCTGTAGGGGAAGGGTCTGTTTGTGAGGTTGCTGCACTTAAAAACATGTGCAGGCTGTGCTGCTGCATCTGTCTATAGCTCGGGTGTTCTAAGACGTGATCAGTGACCGTTTTCTAAAGAGAAAAAAAAAGTCATTTTACAGTACAGTAAAGTCTGCAAATAAAATGGAATCACTTTTGTAAAGGAACTTTGTTTTTGCAGAGGGGACTGGGCTGTGGAATTTTTTAGGCAAAGAAGACTTGTCATCCAAGGAGAAGACTTCATTTAAAATGTTTTGTACAGGAGACATAGCAATCAAGTAAATGAGAACTGCAGTTTCTAACAAATGCTAATAATTGTAAGCTCTTATTTTTAATAAAGCTTCAGCAGTCAAAACAGGCAGCTGTTGAGAGCAACATAACACATCCTTTGCACGCTGATCTTATGTTGTATATATTTGTTTTCTTTTGTGTAGAATGAGGTGATCAGCCAGCAGCTCTCTGTCATTTTCACTCACTGCTATGGACCCTACCCAATTCCAAAGCTGGTGGAAATTAAGCGCAAGCAGACCTCCCGCCTGGGTGAGTGTGGCTGGAAGATCCTCGTCGGCTCTCCAGGGAGAGCTGTGGGAAGGCTGTTGCTGGCCAGATGCTTGAGGGGGGCTACAAGTCAGAACAATCTCAATTTGAAAGACAGAATTAGAAGGAAGGGCCCCAAACTTAGCCTGACCTAAAACTTCCACTGACATCAGGAGGGTCATCAGGTGCACTGGAGTGGGGCTGTAAATGTGCAAAGATTTGTCTGTGTTGCTAATTAGGCTGTGATCCAAGCCTTGGGCCTGGAGCCAGGTGTCTGTCTGAATTTCCAACCACCCTGGCTGGCTTCAGGTGATGCTGCACCAGCACAGCCCTCCCAGTTTGGTCAGCAGAGCCCAGGGTGTTTTCAGGAGACTGAGAGAGGACCCAAGCAATTTTCCAGGACCCTCTTGCCCTTGACAGAGACTTCCTCACACAGGGACAGTGGCCTAATGGAGTATAAAGAGCGCAGGGCTCCCAGCATCTGCTAAGCTGCAGTTTGCTCTGGGTAGCAGAGCTGGGAGGCTGTGCTAGTGTCACATGGTGGGGATGGCTGGCTATCATTTCAGCAAAGGTCATCACGGACTTCAGAGCTTTGAATTCCCTTTGTCTGAGCTCTGTGTGGTTGTCTCAGGCTGTCCAAAATAGCTTTATGGGCTTTACTCACTAAAAACAATATCCTTCTATTCTGTTGCTTTCTTTTGTCAAAACAGGGAAATACTCAGTACCTTTCTGACCTCTTCCAAATTAAAGTTATTGGCTTTCTTGTTTCCTTCTTTTTTGTGATTCTAGATCCCCATTTCCTTAACAATAAAGAGATGTCAGATGTCACATTTCTGGTGGAAGGAAGACCATTTTATGCACATCGAGTGTTGCTATTTACTGCATCACCAAGGTAAAATAGAAATACATCTCTGTTTTTTAACAAAAATAGAGTTCGATTTCGTGGGGTTGTGTGTGTGTGTGTGTTTGTTTGTTTTGCTGTTCCAGTTCTTTGAGGGCTTGTGGCCCAGTCTTCAAGTTTTTCTTTATCAGAACATTCCCACAGCTTGTTTCTGGTTGATCTGCCAGACATATAACAAGTGCTCCTGTCAATAGATTTTAATTCAGTGAATGATCCATGCTTCTGGCCATGTATCTGACTTCATTCCACTGAGCACATTGGTGTGGTGCTCGTTACTGCACCCAGTTCTCAACCATGCAGGAGTCGTGATATTTTGATTAATAATCTTAATAATTTATCTTGTGAGTGGTTAAATCCTGCCTTGCATCAGTTTCAGCTGTCTCCAGGCTATTATCACACAATTCATTCACAGCATTTGACAACTTTTAAATAAAATTAAATAGCTGTGAAACATACCATACTGCATCCAAAGGCAATATTTACAGTCTGTTTCCTGTGCTCAGAAGGCTGAATATGGGTTACCCAGCTCAACTCAATCCAAGAGTTGCTCACAAAGTCATTATTTGTATGCAGCTGTGTAATTCAAGGTGTGCTTTTAAACAAATCTTGCTTATTTGCTTTTCACAAATAACAGCTTATTTTGAGATGTGGCAAGGGCAGAACTCTGAGTTTGGATAATTTAAGTGATATGGGAATTGATGCTAGTCCTGCTGCCAACCCACAACACAGAGTAAAGTGATTTGCATAAAGTAACTGCAGGACCTGACCCTGCCTTCAATTAAGAAATGGATATTGGGGTTTAGATGGTGGTTGTACAAATATGTTCCAAACTCCAGCTTTAAGCCTACTAAATTGTGTTCATAATAGACTTTCGCACTACTGAAAGAAAGTAAATTGTTATCTGTACTTTAATTAACAAGATGCAAACAATATGGAAAATGCTGGTCTTAATAGATAAGCCAAGCTTTGAACTACTGCTGGAAAGTCAGATGAATTATCAAAGAGAGGAAGTACAAAGGCAGGTGTTTCTGGCAGCACATTTCCCATTTTCACCTTCTGATCTGTGGGAATGCCTGGTTTTGAGAAGTGGATTGTTATGTATGTATGTATCACATCATAAGTCTGCAATTATTCACTAAAAATATGCTGTGTTTTTGTCCTGAAATTTGTGTCTGAATTTTGGGTTTGATAATCAGAGAATGGCGACCTATTTGGTTTTCTCTCCTGCCTCTTCTTATACTGAGCGTGCATAGGAGCATTAAAAGTCTTAGTGTTGTTTTTAGTATTTTGTTCCAAAACATTTTTTAAACCAGCATTAGTAGACATAAGCCAAAATTTATCACCTCAAAAAAGGAAAACATTCAGGTTTTAAATGTTGCAAATCTTCATAAAAAATCACATTGCCTTCAAGAAAAGAAAAATTTGGTTCTGTAATATGCAACATTACAGAATCTACATTTTATTTTTTGTTATATTAGATGTATTTTTCAAAAATTTCAAATTGAAGTCTTTTAGAGAGATGCTTCTTTTTTTGGTTTGAACTTTATGTTAGTGTCTAAATCTTGATGCTTTTTGGTGACAAATACGTTCATTTCAGTGTACTGTTTTTGCAAGAGTTGATGCTGTCATTCCACTGCACTTCTGTTCTGTTTTTACTGCATTTTTCCACAGAGATAATTGGGCTGGTATTTCAATTTTGCTCCTTTTTATTTAGGTTTAAAGCCTTGCTGTCTAGCAAGCCCTCATCTGACAGTACTTGTATTGAGATCAACTATGTGAAGTACCCCATCTTTCAGGTACAGTCCTCACGCTGAATTTGAATGGGACTTGTAAGAGGAACACCATGCATGCCCTGTCCAAATTTGTACCTATGTATTTGATAAACCAGAGCAGTGGTTTCACAAGCACAGGCTTCATCTCTGTTCGAGCATTGCAGAGTGCTATTGATTGCAAATGTGCCCCAGCAGATACAGCAACGCGTGTTTCACTGACATGGGCTGTGCACACAAAGCACTGCCTGTCAGCATAAGGCATTTCTTTCTGTGGTTGGTTCTTTCCGTATTTAATGGACAGGTTTGGAAGAGGCACGCTTCATTGCCTTCCTTAGCAGTGCTCTCCAATCAATTTTTTGCCATGAAAAGGCAGAGCTTGCTCTCTGTACCTGTAGCATGTACATGGATATGCTTCCCTTGCTTTGAGCTGGAGCTCAGGCAGCTCCATGTATTGACTGTTACCACTGCATGTAATTCCCAGCTGCCTACAACAACTGGGCTCCCTGCAGAGGGATCTTAGCTGGCTTGTATTACAGTGCAAAGCCTTCTCCACCACTTTCTTATCATCCATGCACGCCCACACACAGCTGGATGAAGGTGGCCTTTGCCAGGGAAGGGAGAAAGGAATAACCATTATATATGCTGTGTTTGCCTGAATCAGTGATGTACTTAACAGACTGGGAAATACACTGAAAATTCAAAATGAGTTAATCAGTTTCCTGCAAAATGTTTGGAGCTCACCAGGAAATCCAGACAGTTTGAGGGTGAGGGTTGAGACATTAGACTACCTGTGAGAAGGAAACACTGAACTTTGCAGAGAGAGAGAATAACCAAGTGTATCTTTAAAATCAGGAGGCTTGAGCCGTTTTTACCTACAAATCCGTGGTCGTGTTAGGAGAGCCTTGAGTATTGCCTGCATTGTCTTGGATTGGTTTTTATAAACACTGCCTTTGTTTTATTACAGCTGGTTATGCAGTATCTTTATTATGGAGGTGCAGAGTCACTCCTGATTAAAAATAATGAAATTATGGAGGTAAGAGACATTTATTTAATTGCAGTGGGAGCAATGCTGACTGATCTGTGAACCATTCACCTAAGGGCATGTGGCCATTGGGCAAGACCTGAGCACTCCTGTAAGAGCCAGCAGTGCCTCACCCAGAATGCCCAGACTCTCTGCAGTCCTGCAGGAGACTGGGAGACTTTGCAAATACCTACTTAGAGGCAAAGCTGGTGTTACCAAAATCTGGAACCAATTTCCAGCAGCTTAGTGTTCCATCCTCCCTATCTCAGCAGCATTAAAAACATCCAGTTTGGTTCCTCACATGGGAGAAATCTTGGGCATGTGCTGGGCTTTAACCATGAGAGAAGTCCATTGGAGACACAGTTCAGTTCAATTTGAAGCACATGACTCTCAAATTTTATGGTAATAAATAATCATAGTCTACTCTCTGAGATAGAGACTTCTTTACCCCTTTTTCACTCGATGTAAAACATCCAGGTGCTTTTGTGGCCCTTTGAAAAAGCCAAACCAAGCCAGCTGGAGCTGACTGACCCTTCAGTGTAGCCACACAACCACAACCTTATGGACATTAAGTCATCACCTTCCACCTACTGTGTGCCATCATTGTCAGCTATGATCAGCAAACCACTCTGGCTATACAGAACTAAGACACATTGAGCAAATTTTTGATAGTCATTCAGAGAGTTTTCAGGCAGCCAAAAAGAATGCAGGTCAGTAAATTCTAAATTCAGAGCTACTTAAACAGCTGGTCAGCATCTGCCACCATGATCTCAAGGTCATAGAATATCTCAAGTAGGAAGAGACCCATAAGGATCATCAGGTCCCAGCTCCCTGCTCCTTGCAGGTCTATGTAAAACCAAATCACATCACTCAGAGTGTCGTGCAGATGTGCCTTGAGCTCTGGCAGGCTTGGTGCCATGAGCACTTCCCTGGGGAGCCTGTTCAGTGACTGACCACCCTCTCAGTGAAGAACCTGTATCTTATGGCCAATCTGCACTTCCCCTGGTGCAGCTACTTTCCATTTCCCCATGTCCTGTTGCTGTTCCACTGTTGCCTGTACTGTGCTGTCCCTACAGCCACTACAGTCTGGTAGCCAGAGGATGGAATTTGTCAGGACTGAAATTCCCCCTCTCTGGTGCAGGCTGTGGATTCTTAAGTAAGCATATCCTCACATCGACTTCCTGAGCTGTATAGGAAAAGTTCACTAATTCTTTATTTCCCTCAAAGTTTTGAAGGACCTCCTGAATTTCTAACCTTTTCTGAAACTGAGAATCTTAGACTAGGCAGTGCAGTGGCTTTATAGAGATGTGTGTGTTATCACCTAGGCTGTTAAAAAGCTTGTGCTGCATTTCAGCTGGCAGCTTGTTCTGCTTTTATGACATCTCAAAACTTTTGAGACTCCAAAATGTATGACTGATTGATTGATCTCTTGATAACAGATCTGGCCGTGGTTCCTCACAGTTTATAAAGTAATTACAAACCAGCACATGACTGCTTGAGCCACAGAGGCAGCTGGAATAGGATTTAGCTTTATCTTTCAAAACTGCATTTAGTAACTTGCCTTATTACAAATACGATAACAAGAAGCACCAGAAATACTCCACAGAAATCTTTGCTGTAATTCATAATTGGGGCCAGCTGGCTGCTATCACATCAGCACTGCAGATTTTCCAGCACTTGGATTTATTTATGGGATTAAAGTAGATCTTGAGCAGACTGCATAGGAGAAGTCAGAATAATGTCATGGAAGTTTCAGGATTTTGTTTTTTCCCCAGTGCAGCATGAGAGCCCCTTTGGGATGCACAGGTTAGCTTTTTGTTATGAGTCCCAAATAATAAGTGTTGTGTGAAAGCCTGAATACCTGAATAAGTGCTATTTAAGTACATGAACAGCTTGGCCTAAGTTCTGGCTGGGTTACAGCAAGGTGTCAAGCAATGAAGAGCTCCAACCTGCTTTCTAAGGCAGAGCAGAGAGGCAGAGACAACGACCTACCATGGAAAGACAGAAAATGAAATTACTTTTCCCTGCTGTAAAGGGGCAGAAAAACAGCAATAGAGGAAATTTTAACACTGCTGAAATCAGTTGGGGAACTCCAAATTCAAGCCATTTTCACCCCCCAGGCATGCAGAGAGGCCAAGGCAGTGCCAGGGTAGGCAGTATAGCCGTAGGGAGGATGCAGGGCCAAAGAGGGCAGTCAGCGCTGGTGTCAGAAGAGCTGTGGTAGGGCAGTGACAGACACATGGCACTCACATGAATGCTTTGCCTCACAAAGCTGGTTCCCACCCCTGTGCACTCAGTCCTTGGAGTAACGTGGCCCCCAGACAGTGTTTCAGTGCTCCTGGTCTGGGCATCCTCTTCCAGCTGCTCAAGCTAGGACAAGGAGCATATAGCGATCTGATTCTATTCCCTTGAGCCTGTTGTGGTGGCAGATTTGAGGTTTATTTTCTCTCCAGATTAAGACAGCCCGGGATGATCATCATTGTTTGGTTTGAATTCCTCTATACTGTTGATCCTGACCTTACTGCTGACCTCCCAAGATCCAGCCCAGCTGCTCTGTTTCAATAAGATCTTGCGGAACTGTTGAAAATTGAACCAGAACTTTGGGGTTTGGGGATGTATTTGCAGACCCCTTATTGCCGAGTCCTGTTTGCAAAGTGGTAGAATATTCTTCAAGCCACTGTTTCATATTTCTCCTTGTCCCATTCCAAAGTCAGCATGTGGACCTGAGCAGCCTTAGGTGTTCTCTCTGTGTATAGATTCACATCGTGTGATTCAGAAGGGACTGCAGAGGGTTAAAACAACCAAGCAATCTTCTCATTCTGACTTTTTGTCAGTACTTTCATGCTAACTGAAGAAGGGGCGGAGAAAAAAATATAATGAAACAGTAAAGAAGCAAGCTCTGATTCTGTATCGCTCAGCAGTTTTTGACTATTTTTTCCATGACTTTTGGTTTTTTTTAGCTTCTCTCTGCTGCTAAATTTTTCCAGCTTGAAGCTTTACAACGACACTGTGAGATCATTTGTGCAAAAAGCATTAATACAGAAAACTGCGTGGATATTTATAATCATGCCAAGGTAAAAATAACTGCATGTGCTTGCATGTTGTGTGTCTGCTGTCATCCTTGTAGGTCAGTTTTATAATTAGTAGTTATATGTGTACCTCCTATGCTTAGTGCATTTGCTGCATGTTTCAGATTTGTCATTTACTGGGACTGACTGATTAATAGGTACCTGGTACAGTGACAATCCAAAATTAAGTAGTGTAAGTCCAAGGTGGCAGCTTCTCAGCTGCTTCCCTGAGCAGTTCAAATTCAATTTGAATGTACCACTATGTGGGAGATCTATCTCTTATTCATGGCAACACAAACCATTGAGCTGATTCTATAGGACTCACTAAGTGAAGTAGGCATCTGTTTTCACCTTCCAAGATGCATTTTCCTATTTCCATTACCTGTTTCTTCCTGCCTGAAGCCCAGTGGGGTGATACACTCAATGCTGGTGACACCTTGTCAATATATAAAAATGCCACGTTGTGGAAGTTGCAATAGCTCAGAGCCCTGCAAGGATGGTAATGAGAATTTTATGTCTTGGAGAGTTTCTTATTGGAATCAAATTATATACTTAGCTTGTGAGGTTGCCTAAATCATTAGACACAAAAGCATGGCATTTCTTGTCCTAGAAAACCTATTTTCACGCATTGGTGGAGGTGGTTACCACATTGATTAGTTTCAGTTTTTTCATTTGGAAGATAGGAATGGTGCACAAATAAGTGCAGTAAAATATTCTTCAAGCATTTTTTAAGAGATTTTATTCTCTTAACTTCCATGGTCTATACAAAACTGATGCATTGTGACATGGAGGTTTCAACAGAGTAATCCTGCAGAATCCTCCAAACCCCTGCAAATCTGACCTCCATTCCCATCATCAGCTATTTCCTACAGAGAATAGTAATGTTAGGTCTTCATGGACAGATAACATGCAATCAGTGTTTGAAATAGCACAAAGGTCCACCTATAAAAAACCAATGAGGTCCATTTATGTGTAGGTCCATTTAGTTTAAGAGGAAAAAAACTAGAGTGCAGGAATCGTTTGAAAAATATTTGATTTGTCTTCTAGCTCATGTGTGAATTTCTCTATTTGTATTGTTGTCAGTAAAAATAATCATTTTGCTTTAAAATTATATTTTCTTTGAATTGTGAAATGGGGCTGTTATTTACATCCTGTCGGAATAAAATTCTTCCATGCTGGGACTTAATAAACCCAGTCGCTAAATCTAACTCCTGGTTTGCCCCAACCTGCAAGATATTTGTGCCTGCACCTCCCAATGGAAGCAGTGGAAATGGGTTGCCTGGGTGGGTTTTACAGACAGAGTCATGTTGGCACTGCTGTGGGTAGGGCATCAATAGCCAACCTGGCTGAGCCTGAATTTTTGACTTCTGGAATTAGTTGGGTTGCACACTGCCCAGCTGAATCTTAGTGTCCAATGCTGGGAGATCCACCTCTGCCCTGGGGAGGGTTTTTTATTAATGGCTGATTATTTCCATTTCTCCTCAAAGCATGAAATTTTACATGACAGCTTTCTGTAGTCACATTTCCCATCCTTGCTAAGGACAGCATTTTTGAAACATGGTCTGTAATGTTTTCCCAAACCTGTAGTTTTAGGGTATAACTTCTAGCATGAAATCATGGGTCTGGTAAACTCTGTGGTAAAACTGCCATCAATTTCCAAGGGAGCAAAGCTTCAGCCTGTGGATTGTTTCCCCAACAGCCAGGGTCTTTTAGCATGGAATTATGATAATCATCAGCATAAAATAATGTTTTATTAACTCCTTCCTTTCCACACATTCATGTCTGTAAGTAAGCACACTTTAGACTGTCTAAAAGGCTTAGCTTGTGTGTATTTGTTTGTGTGTAGCTCTTATGCACTGTGTTTGCTGCCTGGGTTTTATCAGAATGGTTATCTTTCTCTAATTTCACTTCTTGTAGTTCCTCGGCGTCACAGAACTATCTGCCTATTGTGAAGGCTACTTTCTAAAAAATATGATGGTCCTCATTGAAAACGAAGCTTTCAAACAGTTGTTGTATGACAAGAATGGAGAAACATCTGGTCAGAATGTACTAGAGGACTTACAGAGGACGTTGGCCACAAGGATTCAGTCAATTCATTTGTCTTCTTCAAAGGGCTCCGTGGTGTAAAGCTGAGGAAGATGGTAACCCTCTAATCAAAGACCCTGCAAGTTAAGTCTGCAGTTGCAGTTGCTCAAACCTGTTGCAGTTGCTTAAATGACTACAAAAAAAGAAAATGTAAAAAATTCTACGTCACATCCAAATAGTTCTGTGTTGGCCAAAGGTGCTGCGCTGGGGCTGTGTCCCCACCTGGATGAGAGAATACAGAATACAAAGTTCCTCCCTGGTTTTGAGCAAGCTGGGTACCAGAGTATCTGGTGAATTGCCCTTGTACTCACACTCTGAACACGAGCCTCTTTGTGGAGCTTGATGCCAACAAAAGCCAGAACTCACATCAGTGAACAGCAGAAGTCCCTGCCTGAAGGGTAGTGCTGGGGAACACCTGAATTGACCAATTAATCATTTAAGTCAGATTTGTTCCAGTGTTGTACAGTTAAGAACTGTATCTATCCCAGAGTCCATTATCTCGTGCATTTAAGAAATGTAAGAACTGTTATTGCTGTCCAGCAAAGATCAGCTGTATTAGAGAGTGAGTAAGACTGTTATAGTTGAGGGAATATACTGGCAGATTTTTAGGGGTGGGAACTTTTTAAACTGTTCATAAAAAATAATGGGGTGGCCTTGTAGTTTAAAACCTATTTCTTAAGCTTAAAATTTCATTTTCAACAGAGCTGTGTTTGAGAATCTATGTAACATGTTTTGGTTTTTTAAATGGTAAAATGTATATTGTGTAAACACACATATGATCAAGTTTTGCTTGTATTCTTTCCTAGGGTGGTATAATCTTGCCTAAGTGGCTATGGTTACACCAAAGAGGCACATTACCCAGACTGTCTCTAATACAGTAGTTGGGGGGGCAGGAGAACTGCATGCTACTCGTGCTTTGGGGTTGGAATCAATGACAAACTCAACAAACATGCATTTGCATGGTAACTGTACCTGTGAAATGTTACGTTCGTGCTTCGTTCCGCCAAGACAAATGCAGTGTTACTTCTTGTCAAACTTTATTTGTGAAATTAGCTTATTTTTTTATCTGGTGCGATTGGCTGCGATATGATACCCCTGGAGCTCCTTCTCAAGATGCTGATTTCTGTTTGTTACAGTGAAGAGACAATAACAGATCTTTACTTTAGTGAGGTGTGGATATTTTGCCACTGGCTAGAGATTGTCTCTGAGTTAGACTTTTTAAAATTATAATTAAATATGTCCTGTAGAATGATTTCTCACTGTATCCTGAGAATGTATAGGTAATCTACAAATGCAGGGCTGGGGTGGGGTGGGGTGGGGGTGTGAATTTAAATGTCAAAGCTTTGTTTATTTTGCAGCATATTGTTAGCAAGACAAATCTGTTATGTGCCACAACATTCCGGATGCCCTCTCTCTGAAATCCACAGTAAGATGTAGGCAAAGATGTTGCCTTCTCCATGGCAAAGTGGCATTAATATATTTATTTTCTAGCGTGCCATTCTAGGAAATTTAGAAGTTTGCATGTTAACCTCTTTTTCTTTTATTGAAGCATCTACGTCAGGTGCTCTTCCATGTTCCAGCTTTTGATGTGCTCAGAGAACACAATTTTGGCTTTAGCTAGCAACACAGCAGGAAGCTGGTTTTATGACTCTGAGGTGTAAATCCTCCTTTGTGCTTGGTCTTCTAAAGCCTCTGCAGTTTCTGCAGCAAATGCCAAAATGTCTAAACTGCCACTAATGTTGCAGATACACAGCATGTCGGTCAATTAGATGTTTTCTGCATAGTAAACATTCACACAAGATGTTGTCTGGAACTTTTACAGTAATGGCTACTTCTGTGAATGTTGTGGTCGTAGAGAAGAAAGACCATAGTTAATACAACAGCAACACACAGGGGTGCTTCTTGTTGCTTGGTTTGCCTTCTTATCCATGGAAACCCATCCTTCTATGACAAAAATAGCTAGCTAAGAGCAGGCCTCACCCTGCAGCCTCATGATTTAAAATAGCAAAGCTTTTCAAACAGTAATCACTTTATTAAATGGGAGGGAAACGCTGGTACCTCCATGCTAGTCCTTTTTCGGAGTTGAAAGGATCTGTGGTAAAGTTCAGTAGGTTTCTTTCAGCAATAAAAGGCTTAATAGGGCCTTTGGTGGCTGTACATGGGGTGTTCACTGTGTTTGGGCACCCTGAGCTGTTACAGGAAAGGGCTGCAGCTAAGGATTTATACAGGAATAGCTTTTGCCCTTGGAATGCTGGTAATCCATCCATCACAGATGTACAGCTGAAGGAAACATTAAGAAAAAAGAGTCATAACTTCCAATTCTTTTTTGACCAGTAGTCCCCAAGGCTTTTGCCAGCAGAAAAGCCAGCCTGTGTAAACCTGGCATTCATTTCTCCTGGAGGCAGCCAGCAAACCTTTGTGGATCTACAAGCCAGAGTTTGGAAATGGTGATTTTAGTCTGCCTCTCCTGATGTGAGGCTGGGTGAGATCCAGCTGAACCATGCCAGGAAATGTGCAGCTTGCAGGCTCTTCAAAAATCCAGTCACAGGGATCCATGATCTTCACCACTCTCTCAATTGGAAGGTTTTCCTTAGAGACTTCAGAATTTCTTCGTTGCAAATCAAGCCACATTTCCTTCAAGTGATTCCTTCCTGATTGACAAGAAAAAGAGATGATTTTACAAGATCTTTTTAGAAAGTTATTCTATGTATGAAAGGAATTACCTTCCTTGCATCGCTAGTACAGTCTTTCCTAGTTCCTTTGTTCATGTTTCCTAGGACTCTGATTTTTGCTGTCATTCCCCTCGTGGCTTCCTGTTTTCCCCAAATTTCCGTACTTCAGTGGGAGTTCTATACATTAACAAGGAAAGCAGAGAAACTGTTGCTGTGTTTTATGTAAAGCATATCAGTAAATATATCCCCAGATATTTTCTACAACAACATCCCATGGCTGACTTTGATCTAGTCTGTTCTATAATTCCTGAGGGATTCACTGCTGCCTTCCCAGGAGTTCCATCTTTATTTGTGCATTTGTTTACTACACCTTTCAAAGTATAACACTTTCAATTTGTCTTTATTAAATTTGTTCTGCTCTAATCAGGGCAATTTCCCCACTTCATCAAGATCAATTGCAATTCTCATCGTGTCTTCTAGCCTGTTTCATAATCTCCAACCTTTATTATATGTGGCTTCATGCATGGATTCTTTGTTCCATTAATCTGGGGCTGGGGGGAAGGGCTCTTGTCAATTTAATCTAAAAAGCAGTGTGAGTTTCAGTGGGTGCCCATGAATACCATCCCTATCAGATAAGACTCTTTCCAACAGAGCATTTTATTAGCATTTTTTTGAGACATGGTGTTACCATCTTAGAAAATAAAAACCTTACTCTTCCTTTAGTCTTTGTATGAGTTGCAATCATTAACAAATTTTGAGGCCAAATATTACCTCCAGTCTTGGCAAAATGGAAAAACATACAACATCCTTAGAAAAACTTGGGATTTTCTTTTTTAATCATAATTTTCCAGCCTGTAATGAGTGAAGGTGCCTTTCCATCTGTCATTTTTATACTAATCCATTGCTGTAATATTTGAGGACTTACAGACATCCTGTCCCTGCCTCATGGCAGATCTTTCATTATATCCCTACACGTTCCTCCCTTAGTTTCCAGAATTTCCTTGCATTCCCGCTTTGCTTCACATTCTGCCAGTTTCCACACTTCACAGTTTTTTCACTCTAGAGCCCTGCTGGATTAATTCCCAAGCCCAAAAGTGGTATCTGTATTGTCCTGAATTTGCCAATAATTGGCTTGAGAGCTGGGAAGAGAAGAGGATGGGGAATGTGGGAGGGCAAAGGTTTTGGACATCACAGAGGAAGGCTGGCATTCTTTTCATTACAAATTTCAGCACTGTCTACTCATTTCTCCCATTTTCCCCTGATCTATTCCTTAGGCCTGCTGTCCTCTAAACACAGCTGGTGGCCAGATGCTCTCTGTTCTGGAACAGGGCCAGCTTTCTAATGGCTAAGACTATTTTTTTCCCCAGTTAAAACTTCTGCCTGCTTGGTTTCAGCTCCGGAGCAGATTCGTGCAAATGTCTATTAAAGGCAGAGGAAACATCTTTAAAAATGTGTGAAGGTTTAGTAGCCAGGCTCCTATTGGCACTAATGAGAGCTGCTTGCTGAATCTTCCACATGCTGCTTTGGACACTGAGCCTTTTTCCACTGAATAACCACTGGCTTCGTACCAAACGTTGCACAAGTCCTGGATGGGCTGTAGTGTGTGATGTGCTGGGGGCTTTCATAAATTCAAAGCATAGCAACATGTGCTGCTCTTCAAAGGTTAAAAAGAAAAAGGGAAGTGGTCAGTTTGCACTGAAGTAAACTGCTCTGAGGTGGTACAGTGATGAAAAAGTAGGGGGCATCTCTTCTTCCCAGCTGTACCTGTCTAAAATCAGAGGAGGCTTCTGTTACGGAATGCCTCCAGGTCTGTGGGGACTCAGGCATGCAGGACCCTGTGTAAGTGGGTTTTTTTAAAGTTAACACATTCACATCCTCAAGGTGAGGACTAGGCCGTCCTAGAAAAAGCAGCCATTCCTAGTGGTCCTGTCTGTGGGTTAAATCCTGGGAGAAGCTGGGAACCTGCAGAACTAGCTGAAGTCGGTTGTACATATTCAGCGTCCCTCAGGAGCTGGCTCTGTCTTAAAAAAACTGATGAAAGATGACAGCCTGAAACCTGCATTCACTACAAGTTCCCTCTGAAGCCACTGGTTTGGGAGGTTTTTGGGGGTTTTTTGATTGGTTGGTTTTTTGTTTGTTTGCTTGCTTGGTTGTTTGCTTTGCTGCTTTTTTTTTTTTTTTTTGGTGAATGAGAGTTACCTAAAGCCAAAGACTTTTAAGTTAGTAGTTTGTTTGACAATGTCTCTCATACGAGGCTCTGCAAGTGCTTTACAGAAATGAAGAGCCTGATGTTGCTTTCATCCTCTGGCACAGAGATGTTCAGTTTTATAAGAATCTAAAAAGATGCCTAGGATTTGTCCTAAAATTTAATAAACTAGTTTGCAGGAAGTTAACCCTGAAAGAGCCCTAAGATAATAGCTGAAACCCCAGAGATGAGAACATTACTGATTTTAGATGTCAACCTATAAACAAACCTGCAGCACTTCCATGCATTATTTTTTAGCTTGTTATTTATTTTGAGATAAGGCCTGTTATCTTCAGTGGGTGAAGACCAGATTATCACATTTCAGTACAATTGCACCTGACCTGCTATTTGTAACTAGCCTTCAAGTGCAAAAAACAGCAAAGCCAAATCTTCAGCTGTGGCTCAATGCTCCATGACTTCAGTGAGACCACTGCTGAGTATGTTATGTATGTGGTGCCCAAAGCAGCAGGAAAATCTGGAAACCTGCAGTAAGACTAATGGGAATTTACCAGCTGCCTTCAGTGAGCCTTTGAGCTGGGGATGCAAACTCGGTGTGGGTAGGAGGAGGGCATTCAGGTTGTTTTTGCTGCCATTAAGCAGTCATTCCTTCAGCTTTGTCCGAGGCTTCTTACATGGAACAGCCATGAATGGCCTAGAGTGTATTTTTCTTGGATGCCTGCTCAGGACTTAAAATGTGGTATCTCACCACCTCAAAGTCAGGAGTCTCATTAGAGGATGGGTTTTGTGCTTTGCTTGGACTGCTTGTCAGTAAACACCCAGGAGACATGGCAGCAACTTACAAGAGGGGTTATGTTGGCTGGATAGGTTAAATTCTACAGACACCTGTGCTTTGCGTGTTTAGTTGGTGAAATCTGTCCACTTCATTGTACCAGAACAGCAACTTTGTTGTTTCTTTTCCTTTGGAGAGGCATTTTTCACTTTTCCTTGGGCTGACAGTTTTGTTCTTTCATCCTGTAGAGGTGGTGACACGTTGTGAATGGGCGTGCTTAGCTTAGCACAGGGTTGTGTCCATGCTGGATGGCACACTAGTGAAGAGCTCTTAATAAGAGAAGAGGATTAGGTACAAGAATTTGAATGTATCACCTCAGATCTTTACCTCTGATTCCAGAGGTATAGTGTTCACTGTGTATATGTGTTCACTATATATGTTGCCTAATTCATTTATTCCCCAACTCAGAGTTTCCAATTAAATCAAAGGGAAGGGGAGAGCAGGAAGAGGGCAAGCAGCCCCATCTCCCACCACTTGCTTGGCATTCCCAATGAGTCCAGCTGGCTTCAGTCTCTTCAGCGCTCACACAGAGGGTTTGTTTGGTCTCATGCTCAGATATGGCTGTGGAGTTGAAGCAATTGGTGGCACTTTCTTGTCCTTACAAATATGTCACTGCTGCTGCTGGTTAACTTTGGTCTTTCCGCTCCCCATCATCTTTGCTGCTGTGTTATCATTAAAACTCCCATTATTCAGCTTTGCCCAGCACAGTGAGAGGCAATCTTTCTGCCTTTCTTACTGCCTTTCTAAAGCAAACAAAATCAGGGAAAAAGCCTTACTGAAATACCCAATTGAAAATCACTTATGGTTTACAATAAGCTACAAAAGAAAAGGGAGATGCTCAGAAACAAAAGAAGAGACTGCCGCTTTAGGAAAATCCCGTGTGTTAGGAGGTCATTTTAATTAATTAAGGTCAAAACCTTATTTCTGGCAGGGACAGTTTAACATGTTTCAAAACATCTGGACTTGTTAAAGCTACAGGTTCAAGAGAGTCCAGCCTTACCCTTTCCCCTTCCCAGCAGTGGATAAATTGAATATCCTGTAGTTTACTGCGTGAGAGGCTTTCAGATGAGCCTTTCCAAAGTCAGGTTCTCTCTGTTCTGCATAGCTTTTGAAGAGCTCACAGCACATCTGCAGGCTGGGATTTGCCCCTCAGCACAGTTGAAAGCCCCCTGTGCCCCAGTGCTGGTTGTGCCTTACTGGGGCAGAAAGTAGGAAGGAGCACAAGAAGCCTCTGGGGCCTCATCAGAGTGAAAGCTGCTTCCCCAGCATCCAAGCAGTCTCTTGGTCCAATACCCTGCTTAACCAAGTCAGTTCAATACCTTGGGAACTGATTTTTGCCTTGCAGTTATTAACCCAATGACTAATTTTGCTATTTGGGGATACAGTAAAATGTGCATTCTTACTTCAGTTGTGAGTTATGTTTACCCATTGAAGGCTACATGGACTATAGGAATGTATCTCAGAGCTTTTTGACCTCATGTTCCTGGCTAAGTTCCAATTATTACTAGAAAAAGTTGATCTATTTAAGTCCCATCAATGCATTTTGACCAGTAGGTTGCTTCCTGTTCCTATTTCTCTGGAGCCTTGCAGCTGTTGTGCAGCCATATGTGCTGTGCCAGGGGGGAACAGAGGTGCCTGAGCATTATGCAGACACCAAATAAGTAAATCCCACTCTCTGCAGGGCAGGACATTTCTCCTGCTGATCTCTTTGGCATTATGGGGAAGGTTGAATAATGGATCTCTGCTGTTTACAGCCCCGAGTTAGGATCAGTGCTTTTCTTCCCCACTCTCTCTTGGCTCTGCCATCTACCACAGAGGAGGGAAAAGAAAAACCCACAGGAAACACCACATTCTCTTAACCTGCACCCCCCCACACCCACCCAGTAACAGGTGGGCTGCTAGAGCATCCTTCAGTCCCACTCCTCTGAAAGCTTCTTGTCATGCCATTTGTACATTAGTTATCCTCAGAGCAGGCTTTTCATTAGGTTAAAGTCTGGAAAGCATCTTAAGTCATTCACAGCAGAAGTGAGATTGTAAAATACTGAATTCCAATCATCCATGCTGAGAATTTTCTGTTTCTTTGTGGGTTTTGGTATTGTGTTGGTTGGCTGGTTTTGGGGCTTTTTTTCACTTGTTTTGGTTTTGTTTAGTTTGTTGGGGTTTTTTCATTGGGAAGAAAAGATGAAGCATGTGCAATGCTTTGGATTTTGTGTCTGTAGTTATCATTGTGTGTATGTTCAAGAGAGAGAGATGGACAGTAAATAGATCTACGGGATATGTTATGAGGCGTGAAATCATGTTTGTAATGAGATTTCTTGTTAATGGCAGTCAGCCTTCCTTGACACTAAGCATTAATGCAATATCCATTAGTGCAGCTAAACCTCCCTCTGCTCCACTTTCCCAAATGGGTTTCACTTTGTACCTAGTTTAGTATTTATAAATATTTGAAATAGGGTTCAAGAAGTAATTTACATGTTAAAAATATATGAATGTTCTATGAAAAAATACAAGTTAAGATTCTACTGTAACATCATTCACAAAACAAAACATGAAAGCGTGATGAAACTTGCTCCATTAAAATGGCTGGAAGCCTTTTCATTGATTTCTCTAGTATTTGGATTAGGTCTGTTTTCCATCTCTCTTTCATACTGTGTCACCTTTGAAGCCTTTGCAGGCTAAATGCATATCTGTAATTAGAAAGCACAGTCTCAGACTTTAAATGGAGAATAATTCACTTCTGAAGGGCTGAGTTTGTGTCTTTATCATTGAAAGCAACACCTAAATTAGGAAATCCCGGTGTGAGCATCCAGAAAAGACAGGTGAACTAGCTAGCACTGTTTGTGGGACAGCTCTTTGCTTCCTTTCTCCCTCTTCACATCCACTCCCACCTGGCCCTGAGATGTCTTGGAACTGAAAGCTAAGAAAGTGAAAACAAGAGGAAAGGATGTGCCAGAAATAAGATGTGCAGAACCAATGTGCTGATTTTGAATTTTTGCTGCTTTTAGGCAGGCTCCTAATTCGTGTAATACAAACCCAGGAATGGTTACGATTGTTTTGCATTTGTTACTGTTGTCATGAATTTGGGTTTGGGGGGTTTTTTTCTAGCAAAGTGGTTTTGTTTGCTGCCATCTTTTGTTGGGGTTTTATGTGAACGTTTCATTTCCCTTTTTATTGAGAAGGAAATGAAAGATCACATAACACAACAGTCATCATCAACAAACACAGAGATCCTGTCCTCCATCCCACAGATGTGACTTAAATACTGGTTTGTGGCTTCACAGGCATGTTTGAGGTCATCTATAATTAACAACACAGGTGGAACTTTCTTCCCCTTTGCTTACCCATTTATGGTGGATAAAAACAAAATTACAGAGTCAGAGTATGGACAATAGGATGGCAGATGTTTTTCAATGGAGAAAGATTATAGCTGAGAAATACAAATGTTTCTGGAACCAAATATTTTTTCTCAAAAGGACAGATAGACATCTGTAGCTCGTTCAAAGATGCCATTCTCTTGAGTGTTAGATGCTTTTGGAAATTGCTGTTCTGTGCTGTTAGTGATCCAGCACAAGCCCTTCCACTGGAGGGACTAACTGAGGGCACTCAGAACCAAGGTAGAAGGGAATGTATGAAAAATAGAGGAGCTCAGCCATAATTTGAGGTAGTAGTTTTGTTTGCTTTTGTCCACTGTGTCCACAACTTGAATATTATTTTAAAGGGTGTGTTTGTATTTAATTTCTTTTGAATCCTTTTTTTTAATTTCTGCAGCACTCTCACAACATCTTCTCCAAGTGTACCTTAGGTCATTTTAAACCCCATTTAATGTCTGATGCTGATCCTTTTAAAATCTCTGATGAGATTACGATTCATTTGTTGTAGCTAGATGTCATTTTGGTAAGGCTGTATAAAGGCACTGCAGCACGTGAAACCAGCAAGTTGATTTTTATTATTGCATTACTCTGAAAAAGGAAAAAACCTAATGAGATCTTGGTTTCTAGTGTGAAATGCTCCCCTTAGCTTGAGAGGACGTGTGCAAAGCCTCTGCTGTGAATGCCTCGATATAATCAGGTTACAAAATGGAGGAAAATGGTATTACAGAAAGATTTTTGAGGAACATAACTCCAGTGGAGCAGAACATACACTTGCTAAGACTGCTCTCTTGCTCTGTCTCTCTCCTGAAGTCAGTGGGAATTTTTAATGGGAGGTACTGCAAGGCTGTATGGTTTTTTAATGCACTAGCAGATGTAATTTCCCATCCAGTCATCTGCACAGTTGTGGTTGGTACACCAAAAAGGCTGAAGGCCAAATCCTGCTGTCATTGCACACAGCCCCTCTGCTTCAGCAGGGATCATAAACATGTACTTAGGTTACTTGAGGTTTTTACTGAAGCAAAATTGGAGAGAGCAGGCCTTCCTTCTGCTCCTTGAACTCAGGCTTTGCATTCCCAATGACTTTTATTAGAAGCATCATATATTTGCATGCTGTAGAATGAGGCCTGCCTGTGGGATGGGAAAGATTTTTATGAATTTAGACCTGCCTAAGAAAACAACCATTCTAATTTTAGACAAGTCGCATTCCATATCCATCTGTTTAGTGCATCAGTCTGATGTTTACTGTTTAGTAAATTGGATTTGGGCTGCTTTTTTTTTTTTTTTTTTTTTTTTTAATTATTTTTATTTCTGTTGAGGGCATCGCCTGTCATCAGCCAGTATAAAATAGCACCAGGGACTTCCAGACATACCCATAGGGCCAAATTGTGCCAGCTTCACACACCACAGTCCCATCAAAAGCAAGGAAAGCTGGAATGGGCACATGAAGTGCAACTCTCCTGATATCCAGTTAAATGTCCTGCCTCATTTCATAGAGATGGATGACATCCTGGGAAAAAAAAAAAAAACAAACAACAAACACATGGTGCCACTTCATCAGAGTTGAAAATGTAGTGAAATAGAGGAAATTATATTAGACATGGCTGTAGTCTATCAAATCCAGCCCTGTGCATAGGCAGAACTCCGAGGGAAAGTAACAGGAGTTTCCATTATGGAGTTTGCAGAAGGAAGCCTACATAATGAACTTGACAAAATGTCAACATTCTGTAAACTCTTCCTGGTGGGTCTGTATAAAGGTTTTTTTAAGAAATCTTCATTGGAACACACCAGAGAATAATAAACTTGCACCTTGATAGAATAGCTTTATTTGTATATACTCTATGTAAATTTTAAACCAGAGGATACATGTCATTCCTTGTATATATCTGACTAGAATGGTGGCAGTGCTGTGCACTGCTGTTTATGGGATCCAGCTTCTCAGTCCTGGATTTCCAGCTGTAAAGGCTGCAGGAGACTGCTTGGGACCAGCCAAAACATTGGATGGATAGATGCTCACCACTCACTACTTAGAAATGCAGGAGCAGGATTTGGAGCAGATGCTGGCTATGGAGAAGATTGCTTGCCTCTACTCCTGGCTAAAGGACAAGTGCCTCCTTTGCTGTCATCTCCAACAGAAGTGATTTATGGTCAGTGTGGGAACCTTCAGAGCCCCGTTTGGTCTTTCAAAGGGGGTCTGAGATTCAGGTGGCACACAGGAAGGTCCCTGAAGAAGCAGTGTGTACATACATCTACCTGCCTGTCTGTCCGTTATCTAATATCCCACTGTTTCTGTATTGAATGGTCTCAGTAACCTGTAAACAAGTGATTGCTCCTGTTGTGCTACTGCTTTGAAATTCTTTGCATGCACTCTGGCATATAATTCTTTAAGAAAAGAAATTATACATATTATATATACATATATATATATTGTAGCTTGCAAAATATTCATGTTGAAAAGCCATGTTTTGTGCAAATTGTACATTTATGTTGTGAGCAATATTGCAATACGAACTTTTATTAGTTGTCAATAGTAGATTTATCACGTTATTTTTGAGCGTATGTACGTATCCCAAGCTTTCAACCTCAGGCATTAGATCAGCTCCTAAAGGAGACTTTTTCTGTGCAGTAGAAATAGCACAGGCTTTCAGTAAATAGGCAGGTGTGCAAGTCCCATTCTGTTTAATGCAAGTTGCGAGGCTGATTCTTCATGCAGGTTGTCAGGCAAATACTGTCTTGTCAGTGCTGGAATTCGTGTTTGGTATGAGGACCCTGTTGCGCTCATCTAGAACAGAACTCAAACCCCAACGTTGCAAAACAAAGTGCTTGGCTCCTACTGCCCTCTGTCTCTGCAGGTGCTCCAATATAAACACAAGGAGGACTTAAGGAACTCCCAGTTCCCTGCCAGGTAGCCAGTGTTATATTTTCCAATGTTCATGCTACATAGTTTTCAATGTAGGGGCTAGATAAAAATGTAATACCAGTAGGGCTTTAGAAAAGCTACAGTGTTTGGAGCTTGACCTTGAAACTTTTACCTGATTCCTGAACATCATCAGTGGCTTTGTTTGCTCAATGTTTACCTCTGAGAAATGTATGCTATTGATTTAAATGTTTAATATATTGACTGCCTTTTTTTTGTATATTTGTTATCATAAAGGTTTGGTTTAAATGCTAACAATTGTGGTCTATTTTCAGACTTGAAATACTTACGGTTCTGTATTTGGAAGGCAAAGTTATTAATGAATATAGCAATTTGGTATTTTATTCCTGTTTTATACAGCTGCCCCCATAGGTTATTATCAGATAGCAATGAATATTGCTGAACAGCAGGTGGAACTCCTTTGAGTGTGTTTATGAGCCATCTCTGTTCAATAAAAAATCCGTTGTTTTCTAGCCTAGGAAATGGCTGCTGTGAGTGTTTTTGTTCCTCTCCCCTTAAGGTGTTTCTTGATGTATTTCAGACAGCAGCAGGACTGGGCTTCTCCCAGGAACCATCTCCCAGAAACCACACATGATCAGGATTTTATATCTGTAAGTCCTGGTCCTGTTTTCCTAGACACACTGCTATCAGCATGTTTGCTGTGCATGTGAAGAAGTGATACGGAGTTGGTTCCCCAAAACCTCACTCCAGCTGCTGGTCTGCCATAAAGCGGGCACATAAGACCTGGGAATGGAGCTCCATGATGCTTAAAATTAAGCATTTACAAGTGCATCATAGCCAGAGATGCAGGAAGATCTGAAAGGCTGGAAGCTTGCTCCATTATACAGCATTATTGCAAGTGTCTACTAATAAGTTGGAAATAGGTATCTCAAAGGGAAGTCAGGTATAAACAGAGGGACTTGATTAACCTTGGCATGAGTGTGAAAATCAGGTTTTAAAAATACTTTTTGCTTAGCATTTGTTTTAATTTTTACTCCTTAATTTCCAGTGTATTCAGTGTATGTTTTAGTGGATTTGGAGTCAAGTTCTTTCTTTGTAATTAGAATCTTTCTCCAGATTATTAAGGAACAGGTTGGTTCAGGAGGCAAAACAGGGTGGCATCCTTTCATGTCTTGTACATAAGTTGTGGGAGTGAGACACCACTCACACCAGACCGGGTGACTGCCCAGACCAGGGGTGGCTCTCACAGGTGCCTTTAGATTTTGCAAACTCGGCTGTCCAGGAGTGTACTTTGAAAAGCAGCTCACAGGGAACTCTGCAGCTGTCCAAATTCTGCAGGAGATGTAGGCCCCCCCCCTTGCCTGCCTCCCCAGGATCTGTAAGAAAACAAAGCAAGCCTTCACATGTAGCAAACTGGAATGATTTGTCTCCCTTTCCCAACTGTGAATACTGAAACAATATAAAATCATTCTTTCTGGGCATTTGAGTTAACACTTCACTGAGAAAAATAGTGAAGTTCAGCCAGAAATATTCCCACTGTTCTGAGTTCTCTCTAAACGTATCCATGTTTTTTTCTACATTCTGTCTGTTCCCATTTGTGTTCTTGGGGCTGTCTGTAGAGACTGAAGGCTATGGCACACGTTCGCTGGATTAATTAAGGTTTAGGACAGTCTTGCTGACTGCTGTGTTTTCCACAGGGTAGAAATGGACAGTGATGTCTAAACCCGCCCTGCTACAAAGTAGAGCTCACCTAGAGGAGCCCAGGTTTTGTCCTGAGGCTAAAGCACTGCCAGAAATGCTTGACGTAGATCTGTTGATGGAATCAGCAGTAGAAGCATGTGTGTAACATAAAGGTCATTGTATGTCTTGGTTTGACTACACAGAATTAACATTTAAACCACTCAGAAATATTTTTTCCTAAATCTGCATAATGGTTTATACAGATAGATTTCTAGATGTGTAGTGGTATCAGCTAAATTTTACAGTGTTGACAGAGCCTAATATTTTAATGAACATTTCCTCTCAGTGGCTTTTATTTTGTCTAATGAGCCTTTCATGGAAAACGTTCCAGAGTAAGCCTGTGGGCTGGCTGTCTCTATAAGCTTTGCTATGAAGATGTAAAACTGCAAAGTAGAGGATGTCTGAGAACCTGTGCACATATCCTTGCAGGCTGGGAGGCCACCATTCCCAGCACAACCCTGCAGCCTGGCTACCTTCCTAGGAGCTTATTAGCCCCTCGGATCTACCAGCCAGTGGCTTGTGTAGGAAGTTGTAGTGTCCTCCTGTAATAACGAGTGCTTGAAGCATCCAGCACTGAGCAACCCAGAAAAAATAAAGATGTGACACCTCTGAGACAAACACTGGCCCTGATGTCCCCCATTGCTCCCATGGTGGTGGAGAGGTCCTCGGGTGTTTTGAGGTGTCCAGCTGACAGCAGTCATTGGAGGGATGAGGGGATTCTCATTCCCAAATTCTCCAGCACACATTTTGGGGAAGCAGCTGCTCCATAAGCTCACAGGTCTGAAAGTGCAGTTCCTGTGTCTCAGTAGGGTTTTACTGTCGTTCCCACGTATCTGGTTCCCACTGAGATCACACTTATTGGATGTAGCTAAAAGATACGTGATAGACCTCATTTATTCCATAAAGTTAAACAAAGACTACTAAAGGCAATAAGCAAGATCTGGGAGAATAAGCCTTAGCACAAGGATGTTTTATCTTTCCAAGTGAGGAGGTTTGTGCTCTCCCAGAGACCTCCTTAAAGATATCCTGGATGAAAGAAAACCAAAGCACCCTTGTTTGAAGTACTTGAAAACTTTCTGCCTAGCTATCATTTCAAGAGTTCTTCCCCCCAGGCTATGCAGCAGTGTGCAGACAGGGCATGTCCTCTCCCTTGAGGAGATGCTGCCCTACTGAGAGCTGGTACTACTTTGGTTTCCTGCCACTATTTGTGCTCTGTGTTTCACAGAAACACACAGGGAATGCAAACAGAAAATTAAAAGGTAACCTTGAGGACTTAGATGGCTGCCATTGGTGTTTCAAAGTCACTCTTAAGTACTCCTTTCTCTCTTTCCTAAGTTAGAGGATTTCTTGATTATGTGACTGCTTTTAACTGTTTAGCATCCCTTGGACTGTAACTCTGGTATTTTGCAGATCTGAGATGCCAGCGTATTGATCACTTTCCCCTTTTTTCATCTGAAGAGGTCAGTTTAACCACAGCTGTAAACCTACAGCGTAACTTCTGGAACACATAAAATCCCCTTTGTTTTCTTGCCTACAGCCTGTATGATTTGCACAATCAATCTTTTCCTGGCCTTATAATACCTGCCAGCTGTCATACTAGAGATGCTGACAGTGTCTCAGAGTTTCATGACTCAAGGTATATCAAGGTCTCTGCAGAGCCTTGGACACTGGAGCTCTGTAGGTTTTCCAGTAATTATTGGAGAGCTTGCTGGAAGCAGTTACTTCAACATCACTTAATCAGCCAGCTCTCCTCTCTTCCATCTGACTTCATGTGAAGAAGAATACACTGGGTGCTCTCGGGGCACCTTAACATGTCCCCTTAAAAAAAAAGCCAAACCTTCCCTTTCAAGGAGTCATTGATTTTTTTTCCCCACTGATTCCCTTTCTTTAACTGGTATATCCACTCCAGAAGTTTGTTTTTATCCAGCACTTGCATCCTCAGGTGAAAAGCAGTAGGGATAGGTCAAACACAGATCGAGAAACAAGGACAATGTTTCAGTGCTTTTCACTTCAGGCAGGCAGAAGTTTCTGCCACCAGAATCAGTGACTAAACTGAAAACGAAAATGGCTATTACCAAGTCTTGCCTTCCTTTATAGATGTACACTGGAATGAAAAGAATCTCAGCTCTCCTCATCAGAGGTTAAGGAACAGGTCTATGAGATTTAGGCACTGCTGTGTCCGACCTCTGACTGTGGCCAGGGGAGTGAAGCTGAATTCCTTCAGGAGATCATTTTTAGGAAAGGCCCAAGGCCAGCCCAGAACAGGCTGTGTCATGAAAATATCTGATGACAATTCTTTTGTTTCCAGAGGATCTGAGCTTGATCCTCACACCCTTCCAGGGACAGACATTTGAGTCCTTGTCTGCTGTTGCACATACCTTTCTTCATGGCCATTTTTTCCATCTACCAAAGATTTAGAGACTTCTGTCAGCTGTACAACCTCATTCCCAGTTAGGATAGCTCTTTGGGCTCATCCCATAATTCCTCCAATTAACTCCAGGTGGCAGAATTCCATGAAGAAATTAACATCTGCTTTATTTGCTGATCTTCCCATCTTGTGGCTGACCCATCTTTGGACGCTGAAGGCCAAGAAGATCATTTTTTATTGGTGTGTTATATCCCATAAGTCATCCTGGGGGATTCCTTGGTGTGGGTGTGCAGCTTCCGTCTGCAGGGAGCTTCCTGCCTGGGGCACCACTCTTTCAGATACATTTCTGTGATTGTCAAGGCACTGTGGAACACTAATATAGTTAACAAGATGGCCTTTCTTTGGAGGAAAAAAAAAAAAAAATCAGTTGCACACCCCCAGCAAGTGTATGACAGAGGGAGGTATTGGAATCACCCAGCATTTATGGACTGGGTCTTGTAAAAACAAGTCTGATTCCACTTTGTTCTGCAAACCTCTACACTGAAAATGTACACATCTGAAAAAAAACCCAAAACAAATATCCAGGAACCACAGCCTCTGGAAAGTAACCTGGCTTTCTTCCTCTTGGCTGTCTAACCCTCCCCTCTGGTTGTCCTTTGAGAATAAGCAGCCACTTTCACAAAACTTCCCTCCGAATGTGGAAGACTGAAGGTCAAACTGTGGCTAATTCACGCAGGGGAGGGCAAGAAGGATTCCTTGAACACTGTTAAGAGAAGATGGCCAGCAAAGAAAATAAGGCTCAGCAAAAAGGCAAGAATGCCAAAACACAGGATTGCAGGTAGGACTAGGATGTCCATGTTACGGGTTACTACAGGGAAGAGCTAGAAGGTTCTGCCTTGGAAATTTTACATCTACATTATGACAAAACACAGCATATCGCTGAAATGAAGGGGGAAGCAAAGAGATAGTAATATTTTGTAATTTTATTTCTCTCTCATGCCAGAACCACAGAAGAATCAGGATAAAAAGTAATGAAAATGCCACAGTGTGGATGGAATAACGAGGCCAATTTATCTGCCAAGCTGCAGTTCAGTTACTGAGTTGGGAAACGCTTCCTCAGCTTCCCATCCCTGTACTTTGCACTGGATTAAGATTTCAGTGATGGGAACAGCAGTGATTTCTGCATGTTAGTGAGACAGTACCTTCCTGTACATTCCAGCAGGCATTTAATCCATTTCCTTTGATTTAATGAGTTAGCTCATGTAGGAGGGCAGAAAGCAGCTGCCCCTGTGGGGACGCCAGACCCTTACAACTCCCTGCACTTCCCTGTTGCCATGGGCTCTGCGCACTGCTTTTTTTTATTATTATTTAGGGACCAATAACAAAAAAAGGCCTTTCTAAACTTCTCATTTCGGTGGACTGCCGCCGAGATGTTTCAGTGGCAGGGCAGGGCTCTCTCAGAGCGTGAGGGAGGCCGTGACCCACTGTGGCGGAGCGGAGCATTTGAAGGCTAGCCTCGGTGATCTCAGAGGGTTTATTCCCACTTCACAGATCCCGGGATTCCGCCCAAATCCCGGACACGGAGCAGAGCCAGCGCCCGCGTCCCCGTGAGGCGACAGCGCCCGGCCCCGCCCCTCAGGACACGCCCATCCCGTGCCCGCGCGGGGTAATGACGTCACAGAGCAGTCTCCGCCCCCTCCTCGCTCCCCGCCGCGGCGGGCGGGCCCCTTTTCTCGTGACGTCATCGGCGCGCGCCGTGCCGGTGGCACGTGTGGCGGTGCCGCCATGAGCTGCCCGGTGCCCTGCGCCGCCTGGGTGCGGCGCGGCGTGGCCAAGGAGACTCCCGACAAGGTGGGGCCGGGGCTGGGATGGCGCTGAGGGACCCCCGCCCGCCCCCCCCGCCCTCACCCCTCTGTGTCCGCCCCGCAGGTGCAGCTCAGCGAGGAGGAGCTGAAGGGTCTCATCGAGGAGGCGCAGGACAGGCTGGGGTGAGCCGGGGCAGCGGGAGGGACTCGCCGCGACTGCCGGGCTCTGCAGCCCCGCCGGGCACGGCCGCTCCGAGAGCCGGGCAGGGGGCGGCCCGGGGGCTGCAGGGCCGGCCCGGGGAGCAGCCAGAGCGAATCCCTCCTGGAGACACCGTGCCAAGGTGGACGGGAGCGTGGGATGGAGTAGATGCTGCTGCTCCCGCCGCGGACGGGACGGCGCGGCTGCCTTCCCTTCCCGTGTGGTCCCTCGGTTGTCACTGCGGGCTGTGCGGGGCCTGGCGCTCCCTGCAGCTGCTGCTCCCGCAGGCAGCGAGAAGGAAAGGCGCTGGGTTTGCAACTGTGCCTGCTTCGTGGCGAACCGAGATGGGAGTCCCAAACTGAGTGGGAAAAAGGGATGCCGAGGGTGGGACAGGAATGGGACAGTGTAGGTCTGGAGGGCACAGTGGAGAGCAAAGTGACTGGGTACTCCTGATTGTAAAAAAGTCAAAACATCACTCAGGGGTGTTTTTATGGTTCACAGTAAAACTGGAGACATCACAACTCTCCCCTCAGCACTGAGAGCCCGTAGTTATATAGTTGTGTCAGGTTTTGTTGCTCTGCTTTTTAGGAAACACGATAGAAGACAAGAAAGAAATGTCTCTCTCTTTTTTTCTGGAAAAAATGGGGGGTTGACGTCTTATTCCATTTTCTGGTCATTTTCTGTTAGATATGTTGATAGATTTAGGTTCTGAGTATTTCAGCTGTGTAAGATGTACGGTTGTGCCACAGTGTGAGGCTGAACCAGATGCAACAGGTAGCAGAAGAAGTTGTTATAGTTGGATGAGTATTATCCACTCTGCTTCTGTTGGGTGTATCAGTGATACTATTGCTGAACAGAGTGTATCATTCCTGGATGTGTTTTATTCTGCTTTTTTTCTGGTTTTGGTTATTTAATGGTTCCAAAATAATCTTAAGCATTTGGAAGATTCTCACGTCATGTTAATTTAGCTGATTAATGTTCCTGTTTTCTGTGGAGTTACTTGTTTCCCTTTTCTATGTGTAAACCTTTGGTTTTCTGAGTGATTTCCTTTCTCTTGCAATTTCAGAAGTATGGAAAGATTTGAGATGCTGTTTTTTATACATTCTATAAAACTCGGGATGGAAGTATGAAAACAATCTGAAACAGCTGATCTTTTTTACAATTTGCTGTACTTTGTGGAATTTGTTGCAACACCTCACTTTTTTTTCCCTGTGCAAAGATCACAAATCAAACTTGGATTTAATTGTTTCATTATCTCATTGTCTCTAGTTATGTTGTTAACGTGAAGTGTTTATTTTGCTGAACAAATTGGGAAAGTTAGGTTTCGGATATTTAATTTAGAAACTGTATCTGAGAACCTCCGTGGCTCATTGTTGCTTGGGAATTTTGCATGCAAGAAGGATAGATAGAGTGTGTTGAGCAGGGATGAGTTTCTTTAGAGCATGCCCCACTGGGACATGTTGGGTGTCTCTTATATTCTCAGCCAGTGTTTAATGTGCATTTGCTTCCTTGAATTCCTTGCATGCAGAATTGATGCCACAAAGTGCTGAATTTCCTAGATGTTGCATGCTTCACCCCATAAGAAGAATCCACAGTGTGACCTTTCCTAATGAATTCTATGTTATTTTTACTTTGCTTAAGTATGGGTAGTATGAGGAAATGAGGTCTTAAAATCTTGAAGAAATGTGGGAATTCTCACACATGACCATGCCTCTGAGTGGGGAAAAGGAGGGAAGGAACGATATGGACACACGTGAATGCACAGAAGTGAGGTTGAGAGCATTGGATCCACAAAAAACATGTAAGAGAAAGGGACTTGGACACACAGTCTGCCTTGTTGAGGAAAATTTATGCTACATTTTGTCATGAGAACTTTCAAGGAAAAACTTTCTCTGAAAGCCTGAGAATTATAGATGCCTTGTATTATAGGAGAGGCTCTAGAAGGAGTGAATGGATTTCCAAATTATCAGCATGAAGACTTTAAAGCCATGTGAGCACCTGAGCTGTGTGCTGAAATCTCTCCAGCAGCCCCCTGGAAGTGTTCCACGTGTCTGCCACAGTTTCTCAGGGCTGTGTATCTTTCCACAGGGATGGTGCTGGTGGCAGTGATGAAGGCCAGACAGCAGGTGACACGAATGCACCCGTGCCTGGCAGCAGCACTAAATCTTCCCAGAACAATGAAGAGCTGTCTGATCATGAACTGGATGAGTATGATTTGGACAATTACGATAAAGAGGAATACGCGGGTAAGAAAAATTTGTGTGTCAGATGTGCAGTGTAAGTGAAGAACCTTTCCACTTCTTCTTGTACTTCAGACTTAAATGTAGTACTTCTTGTACTACAAACTTAAACTTCTGTACTTCAGCCTAAGGCTACACTGTGTTAAGTTTCAAATGCTGGAAATTCAGTTTTAATGATTTGCTCGTCCCATCTTGGTAAGGCATCTAGTGAGGGAAACAGTTCAGTGTCCCCCTTGATGACACTAGGACCAAGAGCATGTTGGAAAGGTTGTCACTCTGGCTGCTGTAGTACTGGAGCAGAGCAGCAGAAGTCCCTGAAAGCACTAAGCAGTTTATCTTACCAAGGTACTTATGTATGGAACTTGGAAGCTCATTTAGCCCATTCTGATATTTTGCTGTGTAGGTAACACAGGTGTTGGTACAGGAGTTTCTAACCTTGCCTGTTACAGATATATATAAAATGTGTTCTGTAATTCCCATCTAGGTGATTTAAAACTTGGAGACTCTTTGGCTACTTTGGCAGTATATGGGAGCAATGAAAACGATCCTTACATCACTCTAAAAACCACTGTGAGTACTTAAAGAATGTTAAATGTCTTAAACAGCATAATCTTCAAAATCAGTTAAATTTTACCCTCTGCCTTGGGGCATGTAAGTGCTTGCAGTCCTTTTTCAAAGGAGTGCCAGATTTTGATTGGATGGCACTCTTTTCTTTTAAGGTTGCAGTCCCTTCTTTCTGTGCCTCTTGCATTCAAGTAGGAGGTTAAGGTGAATTGGCTCCTTACTTGAACCATGCACTTCTGTACAGGGAGTGGTTTTTCACCTGCCTAGTAGGACACAGAAAATACTTGAAGAAATAACAAGTCTCGGGCCACTAGTGGCCAAAATTAGAAAATTTTACAGATTGCAAGACTCTTGCACCTTTCACCAGTTTGTGTAAGAAATCAGGCTGAGGTGGACTCGGACAATGCATCTGATATATAAATATATCAATGTTTTTTATATATATATATAAATAACTGTGTCATTGGCTGCTTCTGCCTGTATTTGTTTCCACTGTCAGATGGGGAACATCTTTGCAGGAGCTGGGTTTGTAGATATACAGAAAATGAGCACCTTTTTCTCAAGCTCTTTTTCCTATGCTTCAGGTCTTTCCCCAGATTCTGAAAATTCTTCAGTGTACATTTTCTGTTGTCATTTGGTATTTACTACTGGAACTGTTGAAGACTAAGTATTGTGTAACCTTATGTTAATTCAAAGAATTGAAGAACTTGATAGAATTCAGATATTTATGTATGCTTGAAGTGAGTAAAAAATAATAAAAGCTTGCAGTGAGAAGTCCAAAAAGTCTTGTATGTCTTGAAGATGGGAAGGATGGTACTCTGTGTAAGATTATTGACTTCTCTACAGTTCTTAATTTTTCACAACAAAAATTCCCAAATTCCTCCCATTCCTCAGTAACAACAAAAATCAGATGAGAGGTTACATCTGTCCTGGTACAGCTGAATGCCTGGTAGTGCTGTAGGCAGTACATTTTGGGAAATATTTTCCAGGAAGTAGAGAGTGGAATTATTTCCTGGATGTGAGGAGCAGCTGCAGCATCGTTATTGGGTAAAATGCTTTTATACTATATCAGGGGTCAAGGCACAGGAGCACAAGGGAAATCACCTTTGTTTGTGGACTCCTGGTGGTTATTTTCATTTCAGCAATCAGCTGCATCAGGATAGCCTTAAAATATGGTTTCATATTTGATAATTAAATGCCTCTACAAACCCACCTAGGGTTCACGTAAAAGTCCTTCAATCTAATTTAATGACTGTTCACTCTCCCCAGGGTTAGGTCTGGTTCTTGTTTTTCTGTTTATCACCATAACATGGTTTTACATGGGTAGGATTAAGGTGTTGGATTTTGAGTATTTTCAGTTGTGGTTCAAAATTACTGATTCCACCTTTTGAACATGTGTATTTCCATGCTTTTATGTGCTTTGCTCAATGCCCCATGTCCTCCTTTTTTGCTGTTTAGGACCAATATGAACAGGAGGACTTTTTGATTAAACCCAGTGACAATCTTGTCCTTTGTGGCAGAGTTGATAAAGACTGCTGTAGTTTGGAGGTCCATGGTGAGTAAAACAGGGTTTATTCTTTGCAGTAAACATAGGGAATGTCTTGCCTAGCACGTGCCATGTGGCTGTGTTGAAGAGGGAGTGGGTTGGTTTTGGGAAGGATTTTTCTCCCTTTCTGCCTTACGTTTTGTCCTTTCCCATGCCATGGTGCTTTAGCTACTTTTCAGGGCTAGACTATTTCCTGTGGAGTTACTGTTATTTAAAGGATAGCTTGCCTCTTTCAGGCTGTATAGCAATTCCTTTCCTTATTTCATTTCTTAAGGCTTTTAGAAAATAGTATGGCATTTTTATTTTCTGAACACATGCTCTTCATTCCACTCTTACTTTCCATATCCTGCAAGCATCCTCTGGTGGTTTGTTTTTCTGTTTTGGTTTCTTTTCTTTAGCTTTCTCCTTGCTTCTTCAAGTGGGCTTTCTACTGCTAGGATTAGAAGAACCAGCACCTTTATCATCATGGTTTAGAAGAGAGAATCCTTAATAGGGCCTGAATACTGCTTGTTCTAGAAATAGGCTTAGTTTTGCTGTGTAAAAGATTTTTCTGTTGCAGCCAATGAATACTACTGAACGTGCTGAAATTAACATCTTTGCTTACTGTGGTCCTTTTTGGGAATGTTTCTGGCCACTTGTGCTGTGGTCCATGGTTCTGTAGGGAAACTATTAAATTTTAAGCAACCAACATGACCAAATTGTGTGAAAGCTTCTCTTCAGATACCAGCATGTGGCATTTGCTGTGTCTGGAGGTGTTTACAAATTTCATTAACTGCAAGCTTATACCCAATATAAACTTACAAAATACTAGCAAAGGCCTCTGCAGTTTCTAAAATTGGGTAGCCTTGTGTTAGTTGACTACTAAGATAACTTAGTTAATTGGAGACTTCACTTAGTATCTGAACATCTGTCACAAGCACTTAAAAGTGGCACTGTGATTTTATGTGTGTGATAAAACGTTATTAAATAATTATTGGGTTTTCTCTGCTGTCCAGTTGGTAAGGTATTTTATTATAAGGAGAAAAATAGCTGGCTACAGAGCATTTGTGGTTAGTACTTTACCAAAACTTTTCCTGTATCTCAGTTGCCATCTGCTAAAGGTAACTCCTTCTGACTGCTTCACCTTCCTCTGGTTTGTCTTTTTACCTTCATTTCCCTTTCAACTTCATCTGGAATAATTTTTTTTTAATTGCTAATCCTGTAAAATGAATGTAACCTGATGTAGAAAGTGCTGGATATAGAGCATGTGTTATGAAGAGATCTTACAAAGAAAATAAAAGTATCGAACCTTGACTGAACTTGTCACTTCTTTATCTAAAGTACACAGGAGAATGTTCATTTTGTGTAATTCTGTGAGGTACATTTGTAGAGGGTCTGGCCTCTACAATAACACTCTGAATTTACCTTCTACATCTCCTTGAGAATTTAGTTTTTGCCACACCTGCCTTTTGTAGAAGTGACCTGTTCACAGTTGTTTGCTTTCCCTCTTCACTGATGTCTTGCATAACGTGAATTATTTTTCAGTTTATAATCATGAAGAGGACTCATTTTATGTACATCATGACATTATCTTGCCTGCTTACCCTCTGAGTCTGGAGTGGTTGAATTTTGATCCTAGTCCAGATGAATCAACAGGTAAATTACAAAGGATACTGTCAGTGTCCTGTTAAAGAATTTTTGCATGGAATGCATGTAAATGTAATGTTGTCACTAAATAATTTCTTCCTGCAGTACAAAGAAATAAAACCAGCATTAATATCAAGATAATATTGACTTGAGATAACCAAGATGTGAATATCAGGTATTTTTGCTTGATGATAGAGTCATCTTAGTAATGCTGCTGTAACAAATTATTTTACTAAAACACTGATTTTATTACAAACAGTTACATTATTGCAGCTGACCAGAGCAATCTCTAAAATCTGCTTTATTTTCTGTTAGCAAACAAAAGCTTGCTTTTGTTCAATCTCTTTATGTCCAATGCAATTAGTTAAATGTAAACCACAGTAAAAATTATATATATTTTTTATATATTTATGTATTTAGTAACATTTTTCCTGTGTTTCACAGATATTTTCTCCCATAGTACAGGGGATGTGGTTTAGTTTTGGTTTATTTTTTCTTTCAAAACCAAACAAAATATGCAACTTTATACAGCTTGTTTGAACAGTTACTTTTACTGAAGGGGAAGGAAAGCAAGTAAATATTTTCTGGCAACATCTGCTGTCAGCTGATTTTTTAAATTGCTCCTTGCCAGTTATAAACATAAATACGTTCAAATAGAAGATTGTGGCACATAAGTTTTACTTAACGAGAGAAATAAGGAACAGCTGGATTGCCAGTACTGTTTCATAAGTAAATAAATGTGGTTGCATTTGGTTTTTTGTTCATAGGAAATTATGTTGCAGTGGGGAACATGACCCCAGTCATTGACATTTGGGACCTTGATGTAGTAGAATCTTTGGAACCAGTCTTTTCTCTTGGAAGCAAGAAAGAGAAAAAGAAGAAAAAGAAGGGAAAGAAAGTAAGTGTTGCAAAATCTTTTACCTGGTTGGCTGGAGGAAATTTAGAGCAGGTATAACGCCTTCTCTTCCCCCTACAATATTTGAAATTCTAATTGTTCTCTAAATAACTAAAGCCTGGAATTAAAAGCAGAACAGGAATGGAGTGGTGTCCCAGTAAACTTTGAACCTTAACTATTTAAAATTAGAAGTTGCAGGAACTGGAGGTTGCGAGAACCCAAAGCTCAGGTAATTGGGAGGAGAGAGAGGGAACTGCCAGGAGTGTTTAGAAAGGAGCTGAAGAAGTTGTACATTAGCTGGAAATAATGAGGTTTCTTTTACTAGCCTGAAGGGAGTAACCAGTTCTGTAAACCTAGCAGCTGGAGCAATCTGCGATCTGGGGTGCAGGTCAGGGTACAGGTGGTGCACAGACAGTTCTCTCAAAAGCTGTGTTGCAGCAAGTGAGAGTAATTTAATATGAAGTTGTTTGTGAAGGCTGTAGGGAATTCATACTAATGTGGAGTAATGCTTGATATGCATTGAAGCTGTAATTTTCAAAAGTCTGTTTATGTCGTGTGTGTACACAGAGTTTATCTTCAGAAGGGACTGTGGAAGGACATACTGATGCTGTGCTTGATCTTTCATGGAATAAACAAAGCAGGTAAAAGAACACTTGAATAACAATGCAGTCTTAATTAGGCATACAGTTTTCACACGAAATCCAAAAACTTGAAAGCACTGCTGGAATTGCACTCTTAAAAACACTCCTGCTTTTTTCTTTTTTTTTTGAACTAGAGTTCTTGATTTTTAATTTTTTTTTAAAAAATACTTGTATATTGCTGCAGGTCACTTTTGATTTGCAGGTTGTCCAGATGAAGGCAGGGCAAAGGTGGGTGTGAACCATTTGATACATTTCACTTGTTGAAACTGGAGAAGCAGAAGGGCTGCTCTGAGCTATACTGATAGCCAGTGGCCTAAACCACCATTTCAACAGAGACAAGTAGATTTATGAAGAAAGTCCGTGCTATTCTGGTTTTTTTTTTCCTTCTGGCTTTTGCCCCAAAGCTGTAAACAAGAAAGAGAGTGTAAAAGCCCTAATAGCTCAGTTATAGAAATGCCTCTGGCCTCTAGGCAGAGAAAATTGCCTGTTGCCTGAATGAACTGGAAATGAAGTGCTGCTATTGAAGCAACACAAAGCTGGCTCATCTTGGGGCAGAGGTCAAGGACAATATACTGACTGAAGTAAAGATGCTCCTGGTTTTTTATCACTTAGTTAACAGTTCATCTGTAAGAGGATCCTCAGCAGGGGTCTTGAAACTGCTTCAGTCAGACACAGGCTGATTTTAAGTTTTATTTTTCTGCTGTCATAAATGCCTCTGCCTTTGAAGATGTACACAGACAACTCTGCATATTCTGATGAGCAGGTGTGAGCCTTCACTTGTACTGCTTTCTTATCTAGATACTGATGAAGAAAACACCCACACAGATCTCAGTAAATGTATATAAATTGCACTCTTAATTTACAGTCTGTTGTTCTTAAATTACACACATATGCACAGTGGGACAGTGAAGGAGCTTTCATGTACCTAGGAATGGTCTGGTAATAATATAGACAAGGATAAAAAAGCCCATGGCTTCAGTAGTTAAGTCTGAAATACAAAATTCTGTAATGTGCTGAGTTACAAATTCATTGATACTGGTAGGTCTTTCAGGAACTAAAACCAGCCCTGAAGTGGGCAGCTTATGGAGAAAACCAAGGAACTCCTTGGAGCAGCTTATATATAAAATGTTTTATTGTTGTTTCTTTCTTTTAAGCAATGCATGTTGTGACAGTTCTCTACAAATAACTCTGCCTGTAGGTCATAGTGGTGTTACTGTAAAATGTTCTTACAGCCTTCACAATGCATTTTCTTAACTTTCCCTTGTAACATTGCTTAGGAAAACAGCATTTCCAGGAGAATGTTAACTCTTTCAGTCAGAAACACTTGGTTAATATAAAAAGGGGAGGGGGAGCAGTTTCAATCAGAAACAACATGTTGAGGTGGTAATAAATCTGATTTTAAGAGCAATGAAGCAGTTATAGGAATTGTAGTGTGTGTTTGACAGGCATTTGGGGATGTTTTGATTTGTTTTTTTCTGATCAAACTTTTAAGCTCTGTTTGTTGCTCTTAACACAATTGGTCAAATTTAAGTTGAAATGTGGGGTATGTAAACTAACTGAAATTTTAGGGGTTACTTTCAGCAGTCTACAAAGGGTATAGTGTTGTGCCTTCAGTAGGTGTATAAACAGATATTAGAGAGCAAAATATTTCACAAACAGGTTTGTCAGGCTCTTGGCTGCATGCATATGCAAACGGAATGAAGTAGCATAGGTAATGTTTAAAAATACTATTCAATGTCAAAGGAAAGAATGTGCTTCAAAGCCTTTGTTTTGTTCAAGAAATCTTCGAGTAAATGGTATTGTAAGTAATGTCAGGGGAAATAGAAGCAGAACTGTCATTGTTATAAGTGTTCTACTAATGTAATGTAATATAGCCTATTTATAATCTTTACTTATAACTTAGAACTGTCTTTGGGGAGTTGTCCCTCAGGCTTGAGAAAAATAATCTATAGACTACAGTGCACTTGTTCTCAGAATTTAGCTCTGTGTTTATTTTGGATTTTTGACCATTATTTGCTTGTATCTGTATAAAGAGTTTTAAAACTGATTTTCAATCCACTATTAGGAATGTTTTAGCAAGTGCCTCTGCTGACAACACAGTGATTTTGTGGGACATGGCTGTGGGTAAGCCAGCAGCCAGCCTGACTCTTCATACAGACAAGGTATGGAATAATTGCTGTGTTTCTTCCATTGTAGAATACAGAGAAAAATGTAACTGAATTTTCATTTGCTGCTTGGTAGTGAGCGCTCAGAACAACAATTCTCTAATCTTCTAACATTTGTGCAGAATTGTCTAAATTTATGAATTACTTGCTTTTGCAAGCAGCACTATATTTGCTTTGTAAAATGTTATTTAACTTATCTTTTAGAAAGTTAATAAGGATTTGTAGCAGTTTTTAAAGTATCTTTTGTGTATTTGCCCTAATGGTGGTGAATATAATAATGCTGGTATAAGCTACAAAAATAGCTTTCTGAACATAGGTCAAACTGTAACTCTTAAGGGAACAATGAGTGTCAGTTACAGTTTGTTCTAGGTGAAAAGGTTTAAAATAAATTATACTAAAATACCATAGTGATGGGTTACTTCAGAAATGAATTAATCTCACAGTAATTAAAATGTAAAAACCAGTTATTAATAGCTATAACCTTATTTTGCTGCTAACAAAGTCACTGCCCTTGACAAACTCCTGATTTTCGTTTTTTGCTAACATCTACTTTTTTCCCCAGACTGGAAGCAGATATTCTTTTACCTCCAGCTTTTTAAAATAATATTTAGGGCAGAAAGGGCGCATGGGGTTCTGTTCAGTCAAATTATATTGGAAAATATCTTGTTTTCACTAGGTGGGGGTATTTGAAGTAATGCACATCTCTTGCACTGTTTTTTGAGCAATCTGAGTATAAACAAGCTTAATAGGAGGGCTTTTGGGGAGGACTGTGTGCTGGCTTGGAGTTGGTTGTGCTTGGCTCCAAGAAAGTTCCTGTGTATGTGTGTTACATAAAATCTTCCATTATCTAGGTCCAGACATTGCAGTTTCATCCCTTTGAAACTCAGACCCTCGTTTCTGGATCGTTTGATAAGTATGTCAGGGTAATGTTTTCACGTGTTACACCTGGGGAGGGGATCCCTAGTCAATTAAGCCTCGTGTTTTCTTCGTTTTCTTTATAACTGTGCAAATTTGAGTAATGCTGTTATTTTTTTCCAGCAAGGAAACCAGGTTTGCATATGGCCAGGATGTAGTTTTTCTTACCTCTTTTTCAGGGTAGCAAATGCTTTAACCATCTGGACTAATGTTTTCTGTGCCAGGTGTCTTGCCTGCTCCAAACCAAATTTATTTCTTAATTTGGCCTTATGGCATTTTCTCCATTGGGAATGTGTCACTGTTTATTTCTGGGAAAATTTGCCTAGGTTTTGCCAGCCAGTAAGGCCAGTGTGGAGGCACAAGGGACTTTAAAATCCCAGTTCTCTCCCTCCAATCTTTATAGGCACAGCCAAAGTGTAATGGGCTGCCTACTGTGATTGCAGCCTGGAGACGCTGGGAAATGGTTTGTGTCTGCACACTTGGACTAACTACTCTGTACCTGCCAGTTCTTAAAAGTCCTGCCAGCCAAAAAACTCTCTGTCTGTTCTCCCATCTCTATGGGTAACTTGTAAATTTTGTTCTATCACCATGATTTTCTCACATTGATTTTTTTATTCTGCTTTTAAGACTTTGTCCTTATGTTAAAATAATTTATAGACTTCCCAATCTTTAGCCAAGCCTTCAAGTTCTCTGGCTTCTGTTACATTCTTGCTGCATCTGCTGAAGTGTTGGAGGACCTTTTGCTGTTGTTAGGAAGCTGCTTCTGTCTTTTTCCTCCCTCTGGACTTCCCCTTTGATAAAAGGAAGCATTAAGTCCAAGCAGTGACCAGCTGTTGATCCCTTTTAAGCTGCTCCTTTGTACCATGGACACCTCTAAATCACTGTGCTATCTATAAACAGACTCCCCTTCTGGATTTTTCCTGCAAAGCCTTGAAGGACCACGGGCAATTCAGTGAGCTGCTTTCATAGGCCTGAAAATCAGACTGTTAAAGAAACTGTTGTGTGTAAAATGCCTGGTAAAAGACCTGTGAAACATACGTCACACTTCTTTAATTATGATACCGTGGGAGTGGGTTACACTGAGGGTGTTGATAGAGGTGAGGTGATGCTGGAGTGACATGGCCACTCCTCCCTTACATTTGCACTCAGGAGTTTTTTGAGTTGAGACAGATTCTACAGCCACTCAGCTGAGCATGTGCCTGTAAGGAATTCCAGAGGAATTCCCGCCACTAACTGCCATTCACTCTTTCTCCTTTCGGAGTAGTGTTTCTCTGTTTGTTAAGACTGTTGGGATTTTAGAAATTATTTTTTTATTAAGCATATTCAAAAATGTATGCATATGTATGACAGAATGATTTTCTAATTAGTGTATCATTACTTAAGTTGGCTTGTAATTGGGTGATATATTTGCATAATTATGGTCTGCTATGCGATAAGTATCGTATGTATTGAGTAAATTCAAGCTCTGCTTAGTTTCAGTAGACTGGCTGTTGGTAACTAAGATGAAACTCTGAAGCACATGGAAAAAAATCTCATGTTTATCTGCAAGATTCTAATCTGTTACTGAGTTAGAAGACTAAGTAGCAAAGTTGTTTCCATTTAATTTTTTTACAGTTTACATGGAGCTTCTGTAGATGTCAGTGGAAAAACAAACTATGTCATGAAGTGTTCAGCCCTGATTTTTTTCTTTTTTTAATTTTATTTCCTGTCCCTTTGTCCCCCAGATCAGCAGTGCTGTACGACTGCAGAAGCCCCCAGGACAGCCATCGAGTGTGGCGGTTTAGTGGTCAGGTTGAGAGAGTAATTTGGAATCATTTTTCACCTTGCCATTTCTTGGTGAGTACATGCTTTTCTGTTCTGGTTGGTTGTTGCCATGTCATTTAAACTGTATTTAGTTTTCATAATGTTCCTGAATCAGAATGGGGCCAATTGGATGCTTTGTGCTGCTTATTATAAAAATGCAGTCTGGGGGAGGATGTTTTAGGTAGTTTTTTCAAGAAATGTCACTAGACTAGCTACTGTTTGGTACCTTCACTGTGACAGTAGAAAAGCTATTGATGCTGGTGCTTTTTCACTCTAGAGGTGAGAGTCTTGGTCACATCCTTGCAGTGTTCAGTGGCTGGGATCGTTTAATGCAGTGAAGCAATTGCAGCTGAGAAATAGCTACTTAGGACAAAGGTCCTGAATATTGATTCAGAGTTTCAAGTCAGCGCTAGAGGGCACTGTCCTCCTGGCTGGTATGGAGTGATCCACTCCTTTAGGTTGGGAAAGCTCTCTGAGATCAAGTTTAAATGTTAACCCAGCACTGCCAAGTCCACCACTAAACCATGTCCATAAGTGCCTCGTTGACATGGCTTTTAAATACGTCCAGGGGTGGGGATTCCACCACTTCCCTGCCCAGCCTGTGCCAGTGCTTGACAACCCTTTCAGTAAAGTCATTTTTGCTGATGTCCAATCTAAACCACCCCTGGTGTATCTTGAGGCTATCTTCTGTTGTTCTGTTGCTTATTACCTTGGAGAAGAGACCAACAGCCACCTAGTGTTTAAAGGAAAAATGTCTTGGTGGTGTTGAGGTTTTACAATAAAACTTTGCAACAGAATTCAAAAACAAATCTTCCCTGTTATCTCAGTGGCTGTCTAGTTCTCTCTTGTTTTGTGTATGCAGCCAACAAAAGTGGCTGCTCAACTCTGTTGGGTTTATGATGTGGCTCTCTTCTCACATAGGTCTGCACAGGACTACCCTGCAGCCACCAATAGCTCCAAAAGCTTTGAACTTGACAGTCAAGAGACTTAAGGCTCTGCATTTCATTGCCTGACCTGAGAGACAAACTTAGTGGGGCAACTCTCTTCAAAATACACTTTAGGAAGTCTGCATGGGATTAAGACTTCCATGTCATCAGTGCACCATAATTGAGGTTCATAGAATAGCTTGGGCATCAGCTGGGTAGAGCCTGACTTTGGGGGTGCAGGCCTGGGAACAGTGTATGTAACATGTCCTGGGGAGAAATAGTGTCAGAGGGGTTTCCCAGAGGGTGGGTGTTATTTCACTGGAGGTTTTTTTCCCAGATGAGTGACTGTGGCTGTGTGTTTTTGAAATGCTGTGGTTTCCTTAGGCAAGCACAGACGATGGCTTTGTGTACTGTCTGGATGCTCGCGCTGATAAGCCCCTGTTTACTCTGAAAGCTCACGATGAAGAGGTGTCAGGTAAATTGCCTGTGTGTCCTTTTGTGTCCTGTTTGTCCCAGGTGGGCAAGGCTCATCTGGAATATGCCTTTAATCCGTAGCACTGAGGTGGTAGTGATTCCTTGTTCAGCAAGGAATTTGTGCATGCTAATCATGGTAGCTGCCAAGTGAAACAAATCTCTGTTGAGGGGAATGGGAGGCAAGATAGACCTGCATGGTTCCCTTGGATCTCACTACAGGGACCAGTGGCAGCATGCAACTTTCATTAATGCTCCTTTGTTCTGGAATGGAATTTAGTGTGAGGAGAATATTGGCATTGTTCTCATGTCTTCACTTCAAAATGTATCCTCCTCATCTCTGTGAAATGGGGATTTTGCCTGTTGCTCTCACACCACTGCACTCTTCATCTTCCAGGGCTACAGCTAAGCAGTCAGATCAAAGGGTGCCTTGTGACATCATCTGCTGACAAATACGTGAAAATTTGGGATATCCTGGGAGACAGACCAAGTTTAGTCCATTCTAGGGATATGAAAATGGTATAGTAATACTTATTTCTTAATTCTAAGTTTTATATATAAACTCTGCTTATTCTTTTTCTGTCTAGCTTGAATCTTGGGTTTACCTAAGGTCTCATAGTGAAAAAAAAACAGTAATATAAATCATTCTCATCAAGTGCAGTATTCCACATGGAATTTGCAGACTGCTTCAAAGCCTCAGACCCAAATTCCAGATAAAATGTTCTGAGTAGAACTATGGGTGCTCCATCTTGCATCTGCTACATTCAAGAAAAAGATGTGATTAACTGCTTATAATTAGCAGCTCTTGACTTTCATTTTATGTCTTAACAAAAGAAGTTTCAGAAACTTAATTACATTTGTTAAAAAACTTGCTTGGAGGAAGTATTTATGTCAGATGACAAATTCATTTTAAGATGAAAAAAAAAAAATTCTCTTCTCTTTCTCCCACCCTGCCAGGGAGTTCTGTTCTGTGCAGCTTGCTGCCCTGACTTCCCATTTGTCTTCGCCTTTGGAGGAGAGCGGGAAGGGCTGCGTGTTTGGGATATAAGCAAAATTGCTGCAGGTAATGTTCTCATTTCTTTGAATGTTGTGGTTCTCCCCTTGCTTGCAGGGTGTACTTGTATTCAGGAATGTATTGTGGCTCTGACAGAAAACTGTAGGTTAGTAGTTTTAAATACTTTGAAGATTGCATGTGTGGTCACATTTTTATCTTCAAAAAATGTGGGTTTTTTCCTTAATCAGAGAACTGCTTGGCATGATTTATTTTCTTGCAGCTGAAGTGTAATACCTTATTTCTTACAATACCTATGTTTCGGTTTTTCTTGATATTCCTGATGTGATTTGGTATCACATTTTTTGAGTACTTATGGAAAGAAAAGTAAGGACTGGTTTTGATCAGTTGTAGCTACCTGTAACTAAACAGCATGATTTTTTTTTTTCCTGGAAAAGGCTTTTAAGAGCCTGTTGGGAACCAGAGACTAAAACCAGAAATAAATTATTTAAACTTAATGATGTACTCTTCAAACCTCATCAATTTTACAGTACTTAGGTACAGGAATTATGCAGAGGAAACCTCTAGATGCTCTGGAGGAAAAATAACAGGACTTGTAATTGAAGTATCATATGCAGGCAGTTGTTCTGACCTTTAGCTTCAACTCCATACTTCGGGTAAAGGGAAGGGCTTTGAAACCACAGCAGGTCAGGATTTGCAGTCCATGGTGCTCACCAGGCTATCCCTGCTGTACTCGTTCCTCTGGGAGGGTAACATGTAAGCAATTCCCTCTTTGTGTTGCAGTGAATGAAGTTTTTGGAAACAGAGAGAGGCTCATCTTGGCTAGTGCAAACTCTGTGGCTTCCAGCTCCACGGCCAGCAGTAGCAGTAATGATTTGGAGACAGCAATGGAATCATGATGGACCAAACTTTAAAAGATCAAAGTAATTAATGGCACTACAACTAACGTGTATTCTTCAACTGCCCCTGGTTCGGTGAGAGGACATGGAAATGACTCTGGTGTCTTGCAATCTGCAGGCTTCTTCATCTCAAAGAAAGTAGTGGTGTGGTTAAGCTCTAAGCTCTTGCATCTGTTACCAGCTGAAACAGGGGCTACCATATGTAAAAAGCTGATACATAAAATGGAACAGTCACTAGAAAAGCATTCTGTGACTACAGAAAGTTTGTTGAATACTGCAAAGACAGTTTTATCTTCTACCTTCTAAGGGCATAAGGAAAAATACTTCACACAATAGTTGTGTAGTAAATAAAAAAAAGATGATTTAAATTACAAGTGTAAATAGTTAATTTATCCTTAATTTGAGGCTAGGTTTACAAATTTTAAAAGATCTTCCATGTAAGTTTTTAAAACTTAGGAGTAGTTCGCAGGCAATAAGTTGGAGTCTCCAAGCAGAATCCTAGAATGTATTTCTAACACTGATATCACCAATATTGAACCAGAAATAACCCAGGTCTATCCCACCAACACTGGGGGTTTCTTTTTCCAGGCTCCACAGCACCTGAAGTTTAGTGATGCTGCACATAGTATTGGGTTTTTCTTCACACTCCAGATGTATTTTAAGAGAATTTGAACTGAAATATGGAGCTGCTACTCAGGGAGGATGAGGGCCACAAAGTGAGGGTTGGGATCCCAGCTGGTCACCGTTACTGGTGGAAAGCTCTCTGTGTTATGTTCTTAACTCTGCCCAGGCATTTCTGCCTGACACCTGAAGGCACAGAAAGTTTTTAAGTATCAGTTTAGCCACCAGCTTAACCCCCTTATTTGCAGAATCATGAACCTAATCATGTGACTGAAAGAATTCCCTTGCATTTATAATGTAACACCCACCTGCTTTACCTCAGGAACTTAATTAATGCTCTTACTACCCACTGAGCACCTACATTCTGCACACACTGAAGACGGCTGTAGAATGTTCCTGCTGCAAAAGCACCCTGGATATTAAATCCACTGATCCACAAAGCAGCTGTAGGATCATACTCGTAGCTCACCCTAACTCAGAGTAGTTCATTTGGTGAGGTAAAGCAGGTAAGTAGTGTCCCTGCAAGCTGCAGATGGGGAAAAGGCACGTGTATAACTTTCCTTGCTATCCCTTGAGGGTAATTGGCTGCTTCTAAAGCTACTTCAGCTGTTTCTAGTCTGGTGAAGGTGTTCAGCATGGCTCTGCAGGAACCAAGTGTTGGGATTCCCGCCTCCATCCTGTCTCTGTCAAGCAGTAGTGAATGATGTGTGGACAACAAATGAACTGCTTTTGTGAAGCTTACGAAGGTTTAAGTACCACAACCACCTCTGTTCAACTGCTTTCCATTGAAAACTTCCAAGTTTTTCAAAGCTTTAATTTTAAATAAATGCTTTGTGTTAGTAAGATCTTTGAGGGTGAGTGATTTCTCTTACCTCTTCCCCTCCTAATGTAATTGGCACTGTAGCTCTCAAAGTTGCTTTTGTTTTTGGAGGAAATCGCATTACTGGAAGCAACAAATCTTTCCCTGGACTTACCAAGATCCCAGCAGCTGTCACTCTGGAGCTTTTTCTTCACATGCTGATCTGAGGCAAGCATTTTCAGGTTTCAAGAACTCTGGGAGCTCTCTAGGAACAACAGTGTACAGGGAGAGGTACAGCTAAGCTTGGGCCATTTTAGGGCTAGAAGCAGAGCCTCTTTCCCAAGGGAACCTCCCATTACCTTGTAACAGAGCACAGCTGAATCTTCTTTTGCAGCACAGCCAGAGGAGTGACACAGCAAATCTAGAGTTCTTTAGCTGCTCAAGTTCATGGAGATGCTCCTACACATACCATATCCCAGGAAAGCTTGGGAGAGGCAGACGATTAAAAAGTGGTGTTATTTCTCTTAGCATAATTATCAGAATTAGCAGCATTCTTTTTCAGCATATGTATATATTTAAAAAGAACATTAGAGAAGAGCCACATTTTTAATTATTTCAAAAGAAAACAACCAAATGTAATCATCTTCATTCCATAAATAATATTAGCAGCAAACCCTCCCATCATTCTAGGTGGTAAAAGGTTTACAGCACAAGGAGTAACATATACTGTAAACACTGTCTGATCGTCTGTAAGCCCCTTCCTTACTGAGTCCATACAGTCTTTATCTCTTCACCTGCTTCCGTGGGCTGTGAACTTGAGGAAGAAGAGGGGACAACTGTCTTCCAAAAACCAATGTTTGATTTTCTGTAGTGGGGTAGTGACTTTGTATGCAAGTGTGGATTTCACTGGCCTTTTTTTTTCTTTTTTTTTTTTTTTTAATCAAAAGGTTTTGTTTTAAGAAGGAAACCTGAGCATTAGGAAGTCTTTGCTTTGTGCCAAACCACATCCTTCAGTGAAAAAATTTTAAAACATGGCAACGGCCATCACTGTTTTCTCCTTGATTCTCTTCATGTCACAGCTTGGGCAGTTAAGGACAGTTGGCTTACAGGTCACTGCAATCCCTCAGCTACATTTCTGGTTCGTGGCTCTTTGCTCAAAGGGCTATGCGAGGCGTGTCACGTGTCCTGGCACTGGATGGATTAATCTGAGTGATTTGGAGAAGTATGCACAGCATGTGTGAAAGAAATCTTGCCTCACACTTCCTTCTTAGCAACTCTTCACTGGTACGTGCATGATCCAGTCTTGTTCAGTGTTCTGGCTACAGATTATAATAAGTGTTGGTAGTGTGCAGACAAAAACAGAAGGAAAACTCCTCACCTGACGTACACTGGTGATTGGGGAAACAAGGAAGAGGGTTTCTTCCTTCCCTACTTACAATATCCAAGAAAGTTTCCCTCTCTTCTTCATTTGTGTCCAGACAGAACATCACCTGTTGAATAAACTCCATTGTTTATCCTACAGTCTTCAGTCCTCATAGAGTCTATTAATTCCTCCTCTGAATCCTCCTCCTCTTCCTCCTCTGGGGCTGATAGACTGGATGTGGGGCCTTTACATATTTTTAAGTGTCGAGTGAGGTGATATTTGGTTAGGTAAGCCTTGGAGCATTTTTCACAGACATAGTCCCTCTTTCCTTCATGTGAATTGAGGTGCTTCTTCAGGTGATTTGTCCTCAGAAACAGCTTGTCACACTTGGGACACTTGATCTGCCGTTCTCTGCAAGACACAAAAAAGTGAGTTTGCTCCTGCCACAAGGCAGCTGGTATTAAAATGCTGATTAAGGTCCATGTTCTAGCAAAAACAGAGCTAATGCCCCTGATGAAAAGGTCAGTTTCCTTCTCACCCTGCATCAAGGTGGGTGGGGACAAAGCAGAGAAGAACAAGTAAGGAAACAAGGCTGCTGCACGTTAACAACCCTCAGTCTAAATGCTAAGCAGAGGAGCTAATGAGACTGCAACATATTCTGTAATTACACTGCAAAATACCTCCTAAGGCTGCAGGAATGAACAGCAAAGCAAGTCCGTGTTTTTGTCTGCCTCTCTCACTCATGCTGGCTGTACTACACTGGCTCCTAGGCAGCATGACAGAAGCAGCAATGTATTCCAAGTTGAGTACAAAAACCAGATGTTGAAAATTAAATAAGCAAAGGGACTAGCTTTGGGCAAGCAGCTTTTAAGGAGGACTTTGGATTGGGAGTAAACGTACAGGATGGAGAGATTCTCAGGGCAAAAGACCTGGCCTGGCAGGCGGCTGTGGGTAGGAATCTGCCTACAGGAGGAGCAGAAGAGCCAACACTTGAGTGAGATCTGCGGGGAAGAAAGGGCTGGGAATGGCTGCACCACACCCCTGGATAATGGAGAGGTCACTAACAAGGTAGTCGGTGACAATAGCGCTGAGAAGTTTGTCTTTTGTGGTCACAGGTGGGATGTGGAAACAGTTCTCAGCAAAGAATGAAATGTAAATCAAACAACCTCCTTTCCCTTCAAAATGATGAACACTGGACTGCCATTTCACAACACAAGGAACACGCTTGGAATTTACTGTGTCACTTAAATACTGCAAACACTAGAACTCCACAGCTGCAGCCAGTAACACAAGAACTTTGTCTAGAGTGACTTCTCTGTCATTTCAGAGGATGAACCCACTTATGCTCCCTAGGCCAACTATTTGCAAACTGGACATTCTGTCTCAGGCTGTTCATTATTTCTGGCACTAGCCAGTCCAACAGCTCCTGTGAGGTCACTTACTGTGTGTGAGTGAGGACGTGCTGCTTGAGGTCCTGCCTCCGCATGAAGAGCTTCTCGCAGTAATCGCACTTGAGGTTCTTCTCCCCGGTGTGGATGACCATGTGCGACTCCAGGTGAGCCTTCTGCGTGAATGATTTGTCACAGAGGGTGCAGCGATAATTCTTCTGACCTAGGAGTAAGCAAACAAGCCTGACCATTGCTGAAAAATTAAATGTTACCATGAAGAAAAGCAGATCTTTTGTGAACAGGACTTGTTTTCTCCTGCAGTTCCTTCAGACTGCGCATAAAGGCCTACTCAGTTCCAATCTATATTCAGCTATGCAAAAAAACCAGGCAGCTGACTTCATCATTCCCAATGTTTTTCATCCAGTACTCCATGCCCCCAAGCAAAAAAACCAATGCCATGATACTGTTTCAAACCACTGATGCTCTAGTGTAATGCACCTTTCTGCACTTTATCCTTCTAAACACTGCAGCTTGTTGTTCCTCCAGTGCTTGTGGTCAGCCAGCCTTTCTTGTGAGGCAGTGTTTGTGCTTCTTGTCCACAGTAACTGTGCCTCCCTGTTATGGACATCAAAACACCCACAGCAGTTCTGCACATTTTCCCCAAAAAAGATTCAGGCAAACACTTGAAAAGACTAGTCTTACCCAATATGAATTCTTCAGTAAAAACAACGGTAGCTTCCTTTGTAACAGTAACCATGGTAACCATCTACTTACTGTACATTAGTTCATCCCTATCCTCACTGATTTCCCACAGGAATTGTATCTGATGCCTTACTGGAGCCCAACCACATCTGATGTACTGCATTGCTTTTGTCTGCAAAAACAAGTTCTCTTATCTAACAAACACATGGATACAAACCTCACTGGCCCTTTGATAACTTCTATGTTTTATCCCATTTTTCAGCTTATCAGTACTTCTGTTATTCTTTAAACCCCAGCATGCTACTGAGTTTAGACTAAGTTTGAATAACACTTGAATCCCACCCCACTGAGTACTCTGTGGCTGTGTATACCACATTAATTTTGATCAGTGCATTAAAACTCCTGACTACTGAGCCTCCAGCTTTCTACGCTTGACTTGAGAGCACTGAACTACCAGTTCTAGTCCTGTTCCAGCTTCTTAATTTGAATTTTCTGATTTCCCAATAAGGAATACTGAAAAAAAAAAAAAAAAAAAGAAGCGAAAACGCCTACACTGTCTACTGCTGGCCTGTAACTTGCCCTTCACCCTCTCCTCTTGTCCTCACACAGGCATTTGTCTAAAGCCCTCAGCCCTCACCTGTGTGGATCTTGAGGTGTGTCCGTAAGTTGCTTGGATCGCTGAAAGCTTTGCTACAGAAATCGCACTTGTGTGGCTTCATGCCCATGTGCCCCATGAAGTGCACGTGCAGCTTGGAAGGGGAGATGAAAGCCTGGGGGCACATGGAGCACTTCCACTTCCTTTCCTTGCCGTGGCCTGGCCCGTGGTTGCTGCTGTGGCCCTGACTGGGGAGGTGGTTGTGAATATGGCTGCTCAAATGGGCCTTGAAGTCCGCATAGGAAGCACATTCCTTCCCACAGTGGCAGATGTGCACATCTGGATGCTCAGGGACACCTTTGGGCACAAAAGCATCACTTGTAATGAAGCACAGTGAGGCCTAACAGAGATTGAACAAGGATCACATTAACATTTAGTCTGTGATAGCAAAGCCAGGTACAGAGATTTTCACCTTTGTTATTTTCAGCTCTGGTGTTGCTTTCCAGCTGTTTCAGGTAGGTCATTTAAAATGTTTTGAGGGGCCAAACTTTGGAACAGTTTTGAGCAGAGCTCCACCAAATCTAAATTATCAGAATCCAAGCTGGGGGAGGATAGGAACATCTTCAGCTCCAAAACTCCCTTAGCCCTGAATGAACAGAACTAAAACGATTTTTCTTCAAAACTGTGATCTTCTACTCCTGATCAGTGGAAGTAATAGGGAAATGTTTCTTTTAAATGATGGTACTCTGTAGTCATGAAATGTAAAGGAAACTATGACACGCACCAATGGGAACTGAGAAGGAACATAATGCACTCCCAAGTCACAGAGCCCAGAGATGGCACAGAAAGAAAGGGAATTCAAGCTGGGTACTCCCTGCAAAGCCAACAAAAATGAGCTCTTACTTACCAAGCTGTCGTGCATAGTCCCGACTGTAATAGAAGAGAAGTTCATGTTCAGGGGGGATGTCCCGAGAGGTGCAGAAGTAAATTTTTCCATCATGAGGATAAGCTACCAGGTTCTGCTCTTCCCGGTTCCTACAGCAATAACAACAGTTAGGGGTAAAAGCCCTTCAGAAGTAAGGGAGGGGGACAGGGAGAGGAGAGGGGAATGGAAAAGAAAAATGCAGAAGAATAAGAGAGAAAAGGAAAATAAAAACAGGACGGGACAGGACAGGACAAGAGAAATTTTTAAAAATTTTTAAAAAGGAAAAGAAATGAAAAATAGAGAAGAGATATAGAAGAGCAAAATAGAAAGAAAATAGAAAATAATAAAAGAGAATAGAAGAAAGGAAAAAGGTAAAAATAGAAAAGAAAAATTAGAATAGGAAAATGAAAAAGAATAGAAAAGAAAAATAGGAAAGGGAAAAGAATAATGGAAATATATAGAAAAGGAGAGGGGAGGGGAGAGGAGAGGAGAGAGGAGGCAAAAATGGAAAAGGAGAAGGGAAAAGGAATGATTCCTATAAAAAGGTACTAAGAACCTCAGTGCTTGTCAGTGTATTATAAAACTTTCATGTTTGTCACTTCTGTCCTTCTTTATTAAAGGAAAAGCTAGACCTTGAGAGCCAATCTCCTCCACCAAATGATGCATTTCTCACACCACTTATGAGAAAATTATTAACAGACATTCAAGTGGGCTGAGAGAAATCAGTTTATAATCTCCTAAGAAACTACAAAAATCTAAGTATCTTTCATACACATACATTCTTCATATACATAGATTCATTTACATAGATAAGAAATAGAGAAATAGAGAATGCACGATGGAAAAAATAAGAAACAGAGAATGTATGATGGAAAAAAATCGCTATTGTCTTAAAGCAAAAAATCTTTTAAAAAAAAAATCTTTAAAAAAATTAAAAAATAAATAATTGAAAAAAAAATCTTTCAATATCTTTAAATAGATAAAAAAATCTTTTAAAAGTCCTCTTGAGGACCCATTTCCAAGACGTGGTTACTCATCTTTTGAAGCAGTATCTTGCTTATGTTTGTTCCCAGTATCTGAAACCAGCAAAAGCTCTGCCCCACTGCAGTGAGATTAAGCATTAATTATGCTTCTTGACTCCTGCATATGAGAATGATGAAATGAACTGCAGGAGAAACCTGCTTTAAAGGTTCAGCCTTCTCAGTGGACCATGGATGGAGCAATAATTAGGCCAGCCTGGATAGTTTTCATCACAGACTCTAGAAAGACTGAAAACAACAGGACTCACAAGCTGTAGGGGCTTGGAACTTGGCCAAAAGAATTCCAGGACACTGTGTTAATAAAGTATTAAAAGTAAAAGGACAATCAAGGTCAACTTCAGTTGAATGAAGGCCAACCTTCATTCTCCAGTGCAGCTTCCTATGAGCTCGCAGCTCAGGCTCAAAGCACTTAGCACAGTACAGGTGGCTCTGACCTGGCTTTGCGTACGAACATCATCCAGTTACATTCATTTTCATCAGCTGTGATGATGCAGAACTCCAGGACACCGTTGTGATAGATCTGCCAGGAAAAAACAAACACAACCTTAGGACAAAACACAGCAATAAATGCAGTGAAAGCCAGCCTCTTTCTTTAAAGAGAGAGGATGTGTTTACCTAAAACAAACCAGGAAGTCTCCATTGCCACAGTGAACACCACAGCCCTGTTTTCAGTCCTTACTTTCCTCTCCACACAGGTACCTTGACCTCTGTTACCCAGGAGGCCAGCAAACCTGTTTATCAGCATCTTTCTCACCTTTACCTCCCAGCAGAAATTTACTTGGCTGCTTTTCTTACAAACCAAGTCTCGTGAATAACAAAATCTGGGCAAACAGTACATGTTTTATTTATACAGGTCAGATTTACTTTCTGAAAACCAAATGATGGGGAAAAGAAAGCTTTAAATTGGCTTTCCTAAAACAAATCTTTCATCACCTGGGGGAACTTTCAAGGAACAGAGATACAAACCAAACAACTGCTGCCTAGTAATTCATATACAATCTCTGCTGCAACTCCACATAAATACTGAAACCACATATAGCCCTTTAAAAGAGAAGGCATTAAAGAAGCTTTTTGTACTTCAGGACTGACTACCAGGATACTGCAAGGTATACAGTTCTGCTGTGCTGATACTAAGAATTAAAGCAATTAAACTGCATTACTTTGACTTTTGACAAGGATGATAATGGTAAAGTTGCTGTCATGTGGTAGCTGTCACCAGATAAAGGCATGCTGGCAGGCTCTGTGAGCTGTAGCACCACTGACCTTCCAGATGTGACTGGCTGCTTTGTCTGTCCAGTCAGCCACCTCCAGAGAATGGCTCTGCTGCCCGATCAAAGGTCCGAAACAAGTCCTCACAGGAATGCTTTCTCGTGTCCACACACCTATCATTAGAAGACCAAAATCTGAAGAAATTAATTATTTAAACAACTAATCATGCGTAATAAAGAAGTGGGAGGCTCATGAGATAATGCTCCAGAGGTAATATCTATGCATAAGATCATCAAAGCTTCTACTTCACATGTGAAACACGCCTATGGCAGAGACAAGAACCACCACCACCACATGACACTAATGGGAGCCGCTTTGGTGTAATTACAAATATTTATTTGGTCAAAAGCAACTAATTTACTTTTCAGTAAGCTAAAAAGCTAACATCCTAGCCACTTGTACCAATTAAAGTTCTCATGGCACTTTCTGCAGAAGCAGAAAATACTAGTTTCAGTAACTACATTTTGCCTACCTAATCCCCAGGAATTTCCAGAATTGTTGCTGGGCATTGTTAAGCAGCTTCTGCATTTCTCCCCAGAGGCAGCTGTATTTCTGTCATGGGCAGAGGGATTCCTGCGTGTATATTATTTATTATTAAACATTTATATATATATAGGTCTACATGAATACACTGAATAGCTCTTAGGAATAAACTGGAAACTAGTGCAGCTTGAAAAGAACAGATGTCATCTACTCTCAACAAGCAGCATCACTAAGCAAGCCAATAATCACATTCTTCTCTAGCCTTCAGATCCTTAGGGTCCTGCACTGTACTCTTCAATTTCCAGGTGACAGTGAGGTGAAATACAGTAACAAGGTCCACATCCAGTGACAAGGTAACAGTCTACATGCCAAATGTAAATGAAGGGGGGAAAAAAACAGAGGCACTTGTGATCAATACTCCAGTGAGAGCACCCAGAAGGTAGCAAACCAAGCTGATGAACGAACAGACAGAATTCTCCTCTATTACATCCAACTGTCAACCTTCCCCAAAACTGCAATTGCTGCATTGTTTTCTTATCAAAGCTGTGCCTGGGCTGTTTAGCATGATAAAAAAAAACCCATACTTTGCTTGACCTTAAGAAGTGGCACACTCTGCGGCAGCAGCCCTATAGTATAGCAGAAGTTTAAGAGCAACCAGACCACAAGGAGCTCTTGGATAATGTAAGGGTGATTACAGAAGAGGGAAGCACCTCTCTCTTGCAGTGTTTCTTTCCCACATTAATCTCCCTACGGTTTTGGATTTCAGGCAGTGAGTTGACGTTAACGTGCTGCAGGGAAGCGCACAGTAATGCGATCCTTACCCGCTTCAGCTCCCATGATAGACTGCCGGAGGAGCAGCTGCTTCGGGAGGGACAGCCTGGCTCGGCTCTCGATTGGGCTGTCAGGGACAAAGGTGACAGGCCCGTGGTCGGGGCAATCTGATGGATACGCCTTGTCACACAGCGTGCACCCTGCAGAGACAGGAGGGGACAGCAGGCATTAAAAACTTACAGCAGTTCCTACAGTGCAATCAGCTCCCTGCCAATGTGCTTCGGCTCAGCTCCTGCCAAAGGCTGCTTCTATCACGTTTAATTTGCCCACTTAGCAGCTTTTACTCAGAAGAGTATGGACCATGTTACAGTCAGGTGGGCACTGACATACACATCAGTTTCTATCCAATTCAGATCAAATGTGAGGATCTCCACCTACCTTCCTGATGGCAAACTGATGACCTAGACTCCAGACTATCCTACAGGGGAATCTAGCAATGGGGCAGAGCCCACTCTTCATCAAAGCTACACCAAAACAGATGATAGCCTCCCCAGTGCTGGTGGTAATGCTGGTGATGGAAGAGCCAATTTCACTCTGATCACAAGTGAAATGAACTCTACTGGCAGAAAAATCTAAGACAAACAAAACCAAACAGCTTCCAAATGGTTACATTTTCAGAATTAGCCAGAAACACCTGCATGTAGAACCTCAAGGATATCCATGCAAATGGACCGGTAAGGTGGTCCTCTTAAAATTTTTCGAGTGTGAACCACAAATCCCCTCACCTTCATTGAAATTCAGACAATGTGTAACTCACAGCAGTAAAAACCTGACCTCACTGCTCATTTGAAGGTCTCACTGCAGTAAACTCATGCAGTGTGAGTATGCCACTGAATGCAGCAAAAACAAAAGCCCAAGAAAAATCAGTAGCATCGCTTTCCCAATCTGTCATTCAGCAGAAACACTGCTATAAAAGAGACCAGTGAAAGTCTTCAGTTTCATAAATCTGAGGGAAAATACAGCATAAAATGCTCTCTAAAGCATTACAATTTCATCTAGGAAAATGATGTCATTTTAATTCTTTATGGACGGAGCAACCAACACCTAGTCAGCAACCACTCTCCTAATAAATAATTATTCTACTAAAGAAGAAAGATGTTCAGGTAATTAATCAGGATCTCCACAAAGATCTTCTTTGGCCTCTTGATGACCCAGCTCCAGAATAAAAAACTATCAGCAGCCCTCAGTAGGCCTGAACAGTAGCTCCATCCTTACATACTTAAAAGTATCTTCCAGATACTTCCTTGATATACCACCAGGGTACCAGAATTTGACCTCATATTAAGTACAGTTTAGAGAAACTACACGTTAACAGATAGGAAAGTACTCAAAAAATTATTAGGTAGTCTCTATGTAAGCATTATTTCCTGTGCACAGGTGACATGTAGGAGTGAAGCAACAATAACAGTCAGACTTGAGTAATGAGAGCTACTGTGTGGAATAGCTACTTTTAAGCATTGCCTGGCACACACCCACTATGGGTCTGTGGAACACCTCCAAGGAGAGGCAGAGGAAGAAAAGTTCTAGGCTTGGGACATTTCCACTTGGAGAAGTTCAAACATTTGTACATTTTTAAGAGACTGGAAAACAAAAAATCTCACATTCTGCAGAAAGTGAAATATATTTTCCATTACTGTCCTTGCCAAATCATCGAAAAAAGAAAAGCAGTAATTACTTCTCTGATTTGGATACCCAGAACTGTCAACAAACGACCAAAAAAAAATGCTTTTTAAACATTTTGCAAACATTCAGGACTTTAGCAAAGGCACACTTTTTATTTCCTGCTTAGGAACAGTAAAAAGGCCCTGACTCCTGCCATCTCAGTGAGGAAAAACCACTAAGGGACTCTAAAACATCTCCTTGTCCTTGAGGTCACCTGTCTGGACACAAATTTATTTATTCAGGTGAAGTTTAAAAACATCAACAAGAAGTTAAAATTTAAACCTCCCCAAGTCAAGAATCTGTTTTGCAAATCACATGCAAGCACAAGGCATGCAGCAGCCATTTAACGTCCTACCAAAAGGGAACATCATCTGGAAAACAGCTTAGGACTATGCTAATTATAACAACAAAAAGCTGGCACAACAAATCTCACTTTTAAGAGAGTAAGAGAAGTGATTTCACCACAAGCATGTTGGATATCACATTATTTGGATCATTATTTGTTCAACATGCAACAGATGCTTGTAGGAACCTCTGAGAACATCGACTGCAAAACTCTTCCTCTAGGAGTTGTAAATTCATCATAGTTCTATGCCCACCTGATCTGAAGTTGTATTTTATCCCACAGAATGAAATCTTAGTAAGTTAACCCAAGTGTCTGACTGACTAGACACTTTACACTAAATTGCACCTCTCCCCTTGCTAACCAAGGCACTGTATCTTTCAATTTCTTAAAATATGTTCTGCAGGCAAAGCAAGCCATGAGGTTCTGGCAGTTGTAGGGCCAGACTGGATGAAGAGCAACACTCAGCAATGTTATTTTAACAGCTAATAAAAATGAATATAAAAGCTGGCCTTATGTTTCAGTGGCAGTGGAAGACAGACATCCTGCAGGTTAAAGTTCAAATCTCTCTCCCAGCAAATGAGAACATCTCAGTTCTCAAACACCACTCCTTGAATTATAACAGGACTGGCAATACAATACCCAGTGCTCCTCTCTTCCTATGAGATGCACTAACCTCTGATCTAAAGTCCTTTGATGAGAATAATTAGAAATATTACAAAGTTCCTTCCCTCTCTGCTCTTTTTTTCCTATTTAGAACAACACCTTCATGATGACTGTTCATGGTTTAATGTAAATTTTGCAAAATCACATGTCATACGTAACAATTTAATGAAAAGTATGGCTTGTGGTGGTGTTTGTTGGGTATTTTTAATGGAGCAAGAGGAGTCACAGAAGTCTTATTGGCAAGGATATCAAGCATATGCAACAAATCAAGAGCTTCATCAAGATTCAGCTTCCAACCTCATGGTAACATGGGAAATGGATACAAAGAGAATTACACTAAAACATCTACTACATCTTCTACTACTTCCAACTCCTGTTGTTTCAGAACAACTGATCTGGCACTGCAGGTGTTCCAAATTTTGGAGGTGTTAAATACCTGGGTTTTTTTCACCAAAAATCTGTCAGACTAGCAACCAGAGTCCTGTCACACCAGACAACAGCTACATGACAAACCCTAACCCAAAAAAGCAGGAAATGTCCACTCACATATGGTAAACAAGGTTGCCATGTTCTCCTTGTTGGAATTGGAGTCTTCCATTTGCAGAGATGATGGTACAAAGGCAAGATTGTCTGCAGACACATCAACATGGCTTGGCCCCATGGCTACTTCCTGACTTATGGAAGACACTGCCACGGGCTCCAGGCTGAGGCCCACTTCATGCAGGGCTACTGAGTCCAGGGAAGCGAGGTTGTGTGAGGTAGGGAGCGCCACACTCACGGAGTTGGTGCTCATGGCCACAGTATGAATGGGGTCGTTTAGTGTGCTGTCCGATATCCCTGTCACCCGCCCGGCAATGTGGTCGGGCTCCATGACAACAGGGAGTTCCAAAGTGCTACCGTGAATGGGAATGACACCGCCGTGTCCCACAGCGTCCGAGGTCAAGTTACTGCCCACTGTGTCTACGGCTAAAGGTTCATGGCTCCGGGAGCCGTTCGGGATCTGCGTGTGATCCCTGGCTACATCATCCATTGTCAGCTCCTCTGTCATGCCATCTGTAGAGATGGGGCTGGTTACCCTTGAAACACTCTCCATGGTGATTGTAGTATCCAGGGCTACCTCGTGGCTGTCAGTGGCATGCAGATTTTGAGGACCGTTTGTGTGCACTGTGCGGGAGTCCATGGAGACAATCCCTGGTTCCAGCCCCACAGTCCCACTGGGCTGGTAGGGATCCAGGGCTGAGGGATTGCTGGAGACTGACAAGGCTGGATTACTGTCAACATTTATAGTGTTGGGATGGATGTACTGAGGTGGTGGTCTGTCAGCCAAGTAAGATAAGATACCTGATAGGAAGAGAGGGAGAAAAAGAAGGAAGCGAGATTACATCCATTTTCAAATCTTGAATAAAAATCAGCGGAAGCATGGTATGCTGAGACCCAGATCCCTAGAGACATTCTCTACATTGTTTCCAATTAAAATCCACTAATTCTAAAACATGGCTCACAAATATATGCCAGCCTAACACTCTTGTCAAATTACCACTTAACAACTAATTCAGTGTTTCCACCCAGAAGAGCAAGTCTCTAGTTATTTCTCAAACTCTGAACAGCCAAATTAGTGGCAGAATTCCACCTAGGCTGCTCAGTACAAAGACTGAATGAGAAAGAGGTTCTTCACATTTTAGGCTTAATTTTTCATTCCCAAGAAATAGCTCACAAAGGATGAAGAACTGCTAATGGAATCTATCATTTGGTCATTCCTTGTTCATCTTTGCTAGAAGCAGAATCAATTCTCCAGGACACATGGTTTTTGCTTATATATTCAAGTTTTAACAATGACTACTTCCTTCCTCTAAGACTAAGTGCCATAACTGTCCATCTAGAGGTCATCAGCTGCAATTCTGAAGGACAAAGAGAAGTTCTCTCACAGATTTCATGAGTCATCTACTCTCTTTTCTTACATGAAAGCGTGTTGTCTCTCCTAAAACAATGGTTTGGTTGAATTTAAATCAGAAATCCTACCATCTTTCCTGGTAGTTTTGGGAAGCTTTTCAAATTGAACAACCTTGAAACTTAAGATATGAAGAAACATTAAACTGTGTTTACATACTAAAAACAAACAAAAGAATCTTTGGACGAAATACAGCAGCACATTCAAGTAAACATTATTTCCAACAGACACAGAGGCAGATTTTGCAGATTCTGCAAAATCTAATTCAGCCTGTTTCTTTCAGGCTTTCAACCCTATGAGCGACTTGCTCCCTAAGAGTTTTCCATTCAAATCCATTTGTTATTACAAGGATGCAAGCACAGATACTCCTTCTGCAGCACAAGCCAAGAAATGAGCAGTTTAATTTAATCAGCTGCATCAAATATTTCTGCAGGCAACGCTGCCTTGCGGCTTGAACGCAGAGGATCCTTGATGGCAGCAAGATGACTGACAGAAGAACCCTATAAAACATCACAGGAAGATTACTCCAGCTCAGGAGAATGACCACTATCTTTGGTGCTAGCAGACAGTCTCCTTGTTTACTCTTTGGCCACTAAACAGGCAGGAATGCAGTGCAGTAGGAAATGTTACTCCTAAGCAGCTGGGAATCAGTCAATAGGCAGCTGCAGCAGTCCAGGGCTGCTACAGTTTATTCCTAACTCAGGCTGAACCAACACTCCGTGAATCACCTTGCAGAAGTTTAACTACCCCTTCCACCCTGTCAATCTTAGTTACCAAACAAAACCAGGACTGCATTTAAAGTTCCAGTTTCTGTGTTTTCATATACTAACATGTAAAATTCTACATTTATACTCCACAACATGCATGAGAAAGGAATCAAGGTAGAAGTCAGTGTGTTAGGCCTTTGGAAATCAACCTTGAAGAAAAATGAAGAAAAATGTGCCATGGGTTAAATGGGTGGGAAAGTGCCCAACGCCACAGCTGATGTCTTGCCCTCTTCAAGCTTTGAACTACAATGACCTCCCATTATGCACATATTAAATATTGCTTCAGACTACAAGAGAAAAAAAATAGAAGCAACTTCCAGGCTACAAGCCATTGGAAACAGAAACCAGGCATGCTTTGTTTTCTGTTAATCCTAAAATCAAAGCAGGAGGAGCAACCAAAGGTTAGGTTTAAGTAGAAAATGCCCTGCAATTCTTTTTATACACAAATGTAAAAACAGATACCTGAAAATAAAGGTGTGTGAATAACACAAAAGTCTCCAGACAAACTCAGGAAAACAACAGCTCTGCCAAACTGTCAGTCATGCCTGCTTCAGGACAGAAACAGATGGCTCTTAAAACAATTTCTCTTTCTGCTCCCATTCAGCAGCACCAGAACACTTACCAGGTAGAATGTGTCTGAAATAGCTGCTCTCCAGGTGAGGGTATGGTGGTGGAGGTAGGGTGTAGTTTCTCTCTGGTATACCACACATCACTCCTCGATCCCCAATACCCATTGGGAGCATCAGAGACAGAGCAGAGGGCAAGGAACTCAAAGAAGGGCCCAGGTTTGGAATTGCAACAGGCAAGCCTGCAAGAGAAAATGCCCATTTAAATTCAAGGGAACTCCCTGAGTTTATGAACACATGAGCTAACAAAGAGATTACTAATTCCCCAAGAGCTCTTGCCCTAAGAAAATACAGCATTGTCCAAGTAAGGTGCCAGGCATCAGAGAAAGGATCAGTTATCACAGCACTGAAAGGCATGCCTGAATATGGCTAGACCTTTTTTGGTACATTTTGTAGGGCTTGCTTCTATTTGACAACTGTAATGGACTTCTGTCTGTGCAGCCCCCTGGAAAGAAGAGCTATGAAAACAGTTTTGCTTTATAAGTGATTTTTCCCCTGAGAGAAATGAGACATTGATGAAAACAGATTTTCAGCTACAGCTCTAATTTCAAAGGATTCTGATACTACTCACCCTCAGTGCAAATCACCCCATTAAAACAAAACGAGGCTCCCACTAAAGCCCGAGCCTGACAAGCACTCGTGCCTTTTGCTTTGCCCACATAAGCAATGATTTATGGTTTCCCCTTCCCCAATTCTGCATCATTTCACTGCCTATGGTATGACTTGCTATCAGAACAGGCGCTGCTGCCCAGTTATGCCCAGTGACAGCAGAACACAGAGCAGGAGCTGCAATCCCCTGTGTGGGACCCTCCCCCATTACCTGGTGCTGGTATGGCGTTATGAGTGGGTGACGCTGCCAAGCCCAAGTGACTTCCTGAGACTGGCAGGGCATTGCTCACAGAGGAGGAGGTCAGCTGGTCCATCCCTACAGGACTCAAGTTCATTTCATTCATTCTGGAGACACGGAACAGAGAGGGGAGCAGGAAAAAGAAACAGAGGCAAAAGCATTCCTGATTACTGACTGTACTGTGGTGAGGAAAGGTTAAGCAAGCAAATTCAAAATCTGATATTTTTATATTGGCATATAAAAACTCTGTCTTAAAAAGCTACACATAAAACATATCAGCTGCTGACATGGTCATCACATGGTAATCAGTACATATTGATCATATTAGATAGCAATAATCAGGATTAAAAAACAGTTCAAAAAGACAAATCCGACCATGGGTTATTCCTTGCCATCCAGAAAACAAAGTTTTGCTCCTAGTAGTAAAAGCCATTGGGATTAAACTATTGTGAACACAGATCCATTTACAAGCTGAATATCAGAAATACTCAGACAACAGCACCTGATTTCTATGTCATGACTTCTGAACACCACATACACATTCAAAATCCAAACTCTGGGGGAAAGATCACTTCAAGCTTGTAACAGACACACAACCTCTAATTCCCCATCAGTTCAAACCAGGTCAATAGTGACAAGAGTTACCACTGCAAAACAGCCCACAGCACATTTTTAACAGACTGCCCCAGTCTGGCTCTACATGCTCCCATCACAGCAAAAACTGGCACCATGGGTACCATTTCAGGGATCACCTGCACTGCTCAAGAGGGCACACACCACACGAGCAGCTGCAGAAACTGCACAACACCCCAGACCCTCAGCCTTGATAGAAACCAGATCAACTTGAATCCTTTCGGGTCTCAAGCTGCACCTGCAGCCCAAACCAGTCCACGAGGATGGACACCCTGGACACAAGGTCTACTCACACTTGTCACAACTCTGCAAGCCGTGCCTGATCTACCCAGTGCCCACCCCGGCCCTCCTACCCACACACCAGATCTACTCTTAGGGCCAGCCAGACCAGCTGTCCCCACAGCAGACACACACACAACATCCTCCAGGCTGACCCAGGCCTCCCACATGGCCTTTGTCAGCAGCAGGCCCAAGCGCTGCAGTACTGATGGAGAGCTGGAGCTTGGGCTGCCACTCCGGTAAGGAAAGGTACCACTCATCCAGGAAAAACGGCCGAATCCACCAAACTCACTCAAGTCAACAGCACAAGATCTCAGCCTGGAAGGGGCCCGTGAGGAACATCGAGCCCACTCGCAGCTTCTCGCAGACCACCTGCCACCCGGAGGGCTGAGCCGCAAACGGAGCCGCCGTCTTCCACCTCGGCTCTGCCCACCTTTGGCACCACGCACTCTCTCTCTCTCCCACGCCCGCCTGCCCCAGGGTCGGCTCTGCAGGGACGGGGCCGAGTGCTCCGGCTGCCCGGCGGGGCAAGGCATTTCTCCCCCGGCCCAGGCGGCTGCTGAGGATGGCGATGCCCGAGGGATGGAAGGAACCACCGCGCTCGCCCCGGGCCCGAGCCTCGGGGCCTGCGGGAGGCTCCGAACGCTTGACGGACGTCCTTCCCTGCTCGCCCCTGCGGCCGGGTGCCCCCCACGGTCCCGCCCGCCTCGCCCGGTGCCCCGCGGCGCTCACCTGGGGTGCATGGGGCCCGCCGGCGGAGCGCCCGCAGCCGCATCAGGGCCCTGCGCCCCGGCCCGCCGCCTGCCCCCGGCTCCGGCTCCGGCCCCAGCCACGGCCCGGCCGCAACCCCCACCACCACCGCCACCACCGCCACCGCCGCCGCCTCATGGGCGGGACCCGGGCGGTGCGGGCCCGGCGCGGGCGGGGGAGGCGGGGATGGGGAGGGAGGGGGCCGGGGCCGCTTCCGCCGCCGAGTGCCGGAGCCAGGAAGCGGCGCCACAGCGGCGGGGCTCGGCCGCTCCCCGCCCGCCCCGCGCCGGCGCCTGGCCACAGAGCCTGCCCGAAGCTTCCCCTTCCAGGAGGGTGCGATGCTTACTGTGGTTTTCCACACAGTATTCCCACGCAATATTCCCAGCTATCCCGCTGCTTTCTCATTACAGCCTCGTATCTGCTGTCATTAGAGGGTTGCGTTTTGTGTCCTGCGGTACCAGCAGCCCGTACGTGCCCAGCTGCGTTCGGGACATCGTCGTTCAATTGTGGTTGATCGTGTGTGCAATTCTGGCGAAGGTGACATTGCAAAGGAATCTCTTGATGTGTGGAAGCAGTTTTGTAGCTGGCTTTCGCCTGCGACACGTGGGTAGTCATCATACAGGCTGCTCGGATCTCTCGCCGCGTTCCTTCAGTGCCGGGGCGAGCAGCTGTTTCCTGGAACACTGTAATGGGGTTTGGTAATTTGCTTGTGCCTGACACTTAAGTGATGCCTCATTAAATGAGCCGTCCCTCGATGGGATGTCTGCACAGGAGGAAATTCAAAGTATTTTTCTGTCTGCTCTCTTTTGATCTAAAGAACCCAAATGTAGGATCTGTAGGGATCATTCCATGATCTAAAGAGCCTAAATGCAGAGGTCGTTTTAGTTCAGTACAAAGATACTCTCCTCCTTTGGCTTTGTCAGTAAGTTAAATACCTTGTATACACTTATTTTTCAAGCTCTCTCTGTAGCTGAAGAGAAATAGTTTGCTTCATCCCATCCCGAAGTAGGTGTGTGAGATGTGTGAGAAGAATTCCCTTTGGAGCTGCCTTTCTGTGTCTATAGCCTGAAACTGGGATAATGGGTTTAGTCTAAATATCTAACATCTAAAGGGGTACATTTAGACAAAGTAAGTCCAGGTCTCTGTCATTCGTGACCGAAAGAATGACCTGTCTTAGTTTACCACATATCCCACAGCCTCTTCTCCACCAAGCCAAATAATCCTTACCCTGACTGGTTTTGAATTGGCCCACAAACATTATTTCAGCAAGTCAAAACAGAACTCACCAAGTCCTCAGGTTTCTATGAACTGCTAATCCTGTGATGGGGGCTTTAGGTGCTTCATTTTTGTGTATGTAGTCCTGCATATTCCCATGTTGGTGCTGATACTTCACATCTTTCTTAGAACCTACAGTGAATGACTGCAAGCCCAAAAGTCTCTCTCTTCACTTTGCATTCCCTAATATGAGATGACAGTAGACCTTCCATTTTCAGTTCTCATCCTTACAACTTCACAGTCACACTCAGTACATCTCAGTTCTAAAGTGCTGGGTTATCCCAAGCCCTCAGCTTGTCTTAATTCCAATTATAATACTGTAATTCTACAGAATTACAGCAGAACCGCCCTGGCACTGAAAATTTTTGTGCCATTTCAACTATCTGAGCTGAAAGTAATACTTCGAGCCTATGAGCCAGATTGGATGTAGTTATATGTAGATAAGAGTATTTTTTCCTACTGTCAAGCATGAGTCCTCTGAGATTCCAGCTTTTTTGTAGTCACTTTACTCCCTTGAACTAGTGATATCTTAACTACCAGTTTAAAGCAGAAGTATCAAAGGAAGCCAGTGATAATATGAAGTGTCACTGAATGAGAAATTAATCTCTGTCTACAGAGATGTGTGCTGCATGCCCAAGGTATTGTGATAAAACACATTTGGGAACTGTTTCTACTGCAAGAAGATATTTTTTTTTATATACCAAACACTTTTATTATATGTGAAGTGTTTTGATAAGACAACTGCACTATGTCTCCTGAAAGCCTGGTTTATTGACATTTATAGTGGTACTTGCTGCGTGAGGAACAAATTGCTGAGCTATTTTTCAAGTCGTCTTCAGATCCTGGAGACATGCAGAAAGATAAGGGAGACTCTGAAGCCACAAGGGAAAGAGATGCAGTAAACATGCTTCAGTTCTTCCCTGCAGTGTGAGCCAAAGTCCCTTCTGGACCGCACCCATGTCTCGGTACAATTAGTTCTCTCCTGCTATTGCAAACCTGCCCTTGGGTTCTTTCTCACACTAGGCAGAATAACACTGGAATGAAGATTATGCAAAACGCCATTTTAACATCAAAAATCAAAATTTCTCATCACCTTTTATTGGCTTGGCAGCACTTTGCAGGCCAGTGATTTTGGTGATAGTCACAGTATGAAGCCTATATGCAGCTTTCACTTCTAGGTGTAGGGTTGGAAAGAGATGACCCATGCTTAAGGATAAAACAGGAAAAGACAGACACAAACTTACTCAATCCTGTATTCCTGCACCTCCATCTCAAGCAAAGTTATTACTGTAATTCTGTGAGAGCAGTTAACAAGAGAATCTGTTAATTACATATTTTTGTATCTGTTAATAAATTGTAGCAGCTGAGACTACCTGTGATATGTACAATAGTTACCAAATTTTTGCATAATTACAGCAGAGTAAAATATAAGAAATGCATAATATTATGAGAATTTCAATAGAACAAATGCACAGTGTTGTGAGAGTTTCTTCTTGAATTCCTGGTGTATTTTCTTCTTCCTTCTCAGTAACATGCTCACAGATAAAACAGCTAGGACATCTTCTGTTGGGAAGTTAGTGGACTTGCATGTGTTCAGCTGACTCTTGTGTTTCTACTACAATATTTCCACCAATGACTTTATTTTCATACACAGAGGGACAAAGGGTTCTGGAACTGTTTCTTTGAATAATTCAAAGTAATTCAAATCACTGTGTAATGTCAGTAGCGTTATTCATGGTTATGGTTCGTGTGGGAGTGGGAACATGTTGAGGGTTCTTTTGTACAAAAATTACATACTTATAGATATTGTGTTAGGATATATATGCAATTAAAACCACAACTAAGTTATATCTGGAAGGAAGATGCCTAAATGTTTTATTTTTAGACATGTCAGGAGTATTTTCTATTTGTTTTGGCTGGGTATTTAAGTGCTTATAAGGAAAGGAAAATAACCTGTATGAATACCATAGATGATGGAGTGTGTAAGGAATCTGCCAGCATCCCCTTTTAGACTTTGTATTTACAAACAAAACAAAACAACAGTGAAGCCAAAACCAAAAAACCTAAGCAAAAGCTAAACATACAATATGTGTATAAAGAGAACAAGCTCTGCCATTGCAGAGCAGTGAACACCCGATTTGTAGTGCCTGAAAAGCAAACCAGGTCATCTGTGTTGTATCAGCATGGCAGATACTGCACTCTGGAGTCAAAGCTTCGTCCAGACAAAGGTGTGAAGAGAATTAATTGAAGAAACCGTGTAAGAAAGAAGATCAAAGGCTTATCTTATAAGAGGAACATTATTCATGTAGTCTTAACCTATTCTTAAAATTGAAAAGAATGTGTATTAGCCTTTCCCTTTGGTGGTCCAGTCCTGCTACTTTCACTGTGTCTGCATGTGCAGACATGTTGAGACTTTGTGCAGAAGTCAGTACAGGAACTTTAATTGCTTTAATCCTGCTCATGGATGGAAGATGTGTTGGCCTTGCTCTGGCTCTCTGCCTAGGGGCAAATCCCTTCCTGAGCAAGTGACATTAGATTGTCAACAAGTTACCACATTCATCAAAAGCCTGTGGCATATTTTCTCATTTCTCTTGCACACAAACAAATTCAGACTTCAGAGTCTGTTTGATATGAGATCAGCTTCAATAATTCAGGTCAACAATAACATTTACCCATAGTTTTTCTTCATGTATTTCTCTAAAGGATTAGCAATGTGGATTTTTCTGTCAGAAGAGATGTCTTTAGCACAGGTACAATTCTGACACTCTGGGAACTGCTGGTGGCCTGCATTTACAGTAAACATAGAAAAGAGGTCTGGTAGCAGGGCACAGTGCGTTTGCATGACAGAACTAAAACGTAACCCTGCCTTTTGAACGTGGCCAGGCTGCTGGCAAGGTCATGGAGAGCTGTGAAATGATCTAGGAGATGAGCCTCCCCAAGAGGCATGCTTCCATTTCCTTACAGGGATACTGCCAGAGAGCAGTGTTTTAAATCTAATGATAACACAGATCAAATGGCCTTTGCCTGCTTCAGGTTTTTGCTTAGAGGTCAACATCCTCTTTGTTTTAAGAAAACTTGAAGTCCTGGCCTAGCCTAGTGCTATAGTGAAGGAGCTATTTTCCCTTAAGCATTCATTTCTGGACAACAGGGTTTAGAGTGCAAGTAATATTGAAAAGTCCATCCTGATCAACTGTTTCCGAAGATTTTTTAAAAGGCAGAAAGACTCTCACTTATTTGATCTGAAATGAGCTGTATATACCATGGGGCATTCCCCAGTAATTTTTCCTCAGGCTTTTGAGCCATTTTGGTGCTGATTCTACCCCTGACATAAACCAGGGTCCAGGACTGTTCTCACTCATGTCTGTCTGGAATGGTCTGCCTGTACGTTCATCGTACTTTGAAGATCATCGCTGTTTTTTTGAAGCTGCAGAAAAGATCAGCAGAGACACAAAGGTTGACTCAGAAATGCATGCTACTCACATCATTGCTGCTAGTTTTTAACTCAGCAGAGGCATAGATGTGTTTCTCGGAGTGGAGAATGTTGTTTCAGTTACTGACACTACTGAGGAAGTTTCGCATGAAACATTGAACAGGGCGGAAACTTTCACTTTGAGCAAAAGAACAATTTCAATAGAGCCTACACACCTCTACCTTTTCATGTCTGTCACTTCCCACACCTCTCCCAGACCAAACATTCAACTTCCCAAACTGATGATGGCCAAAAAAAGGAGATTCGGTTAACTGTGAAAATGTGTTTTCAACAAAATACTGTAACTACAGAGCTCAGACCACCGAGTTGCTGAAGAGGAAGATCCTAACACAGCAGGGTATCTCAGAGGAAAGGCACAGACAAGGATATTAGGACTTTAGACTGCCAAAAGTCCTTGTCATGTGTGCACCTCTTTGCTTTGTCAAGCTGCAGGCAAACTGGAGGACACAGCGCAGCCCTGACAGGGTCAAGAGGGACTCTCAGCTCTCCCATTAAAGCATGTGTAGGGTCCATCAGGTAAGCCAGTATCTGTGTAAACATCTGATAATAGCTGCACATGGGGCTATCAGGGCATCACCTTTGTGTTTGTTTATCTGAGGCAAATTCTCATAGGGATGACCAGAACATTCCTGCAATGAGCAGAAACACACAAAACATTGAAAACTGTTTGAAAATGCCAAAATGCTCATGTTCGATTTGTGAAACTCACACTTCTTGAAAAAAACTCTCTTAGGGCGAAGAAGACAGTTTTCCTCTTATGCTTGCACGTAGTACATTCTTGATCTGACAAGACTTGCAACCACAAGAGAGCACTCTTTCCTTTGAAGATGTCTCAGCTTCCCCAGAAAGCTACAGATATGCCATATAAGTTTTGCAAACTGCTTGTGAGCTGGTTCAGTTAGACCAGAGCAGCCGAAACAACAAAGCTTGCAGTTGTCTTTTGGATTTCATTGTGAAAAGCCTTTGGGTAGTTTTTAGATGACAGAAGATCCTTGGTTCCTGAACGTGAGTTCTGCCAAAACTTTGAAGATCCCTGTAAACTTTGCAAATTACCCATCTTTTGGAGACAATTATATCAAACGATATCATGGATTACAATACAACATGAGAAGTGTTTAGAGCCTGGAAGATTATTTATGTTTGGCATTAACTCTTATGGTCATAATTTCAAGTGGAGAGAAAAGGAATACACAGGAACCCTCTTATTATCTTTTGAAATATGAAGATCACAGGAAAAGAAGGGTTTAAATTGTGGAGTGATGGTCCTCAAAACCTGTCTGTACATTAACTGGCATCCTACACCTATAACAACAACAAAGCTTTCCAGGCACAGTGTGGACCTCATGAGTTGGTGGCCTTGCTTTGAGATCTGAGTTTTTATACACCACAGGAGGAAACTGCAGCCTGTGGGGCACGGTACCTATACAAATGTTGGATTAATACACTGGAAGCCAAATTCAAGAACTAACACTCCACTGGTGAGGAAAAAAAAGAAGCATGGACGGCACTAAAGGCGATGATAAACTATTGAAGAGGATTGCATTTCCAGGAGCTGTGTCCCTGGCTAACAGCCATGGGGTACCCCTGAGAGAGCCCTTCGGGGTTGCCTTCCACCTGGACCCACCTTACTGGGAGCAAGCCTATAGTGGGCACACAGGTCACATCTCCTACATCCCATTTCCTGGCTACATGGGCATCTATGACTATTCCTTCGAGCCTGCCTTCATTCGGAAGAGGAATGAGAGAGAGCGGCAGCGGGTGCGCTGTGTGAACGAGGGCTACACACGCCTGAGGGAGCACCTGCCCAAGGAATTCGCTGACAAACGCCTCAGCAAAGTGGAGACCCTGAGAGCTGCAATAAGCTACATCAAACACCTGCAGAGCTTGCTGGACTGCTGTCCCTTAGGCTCTTCCAGTGAGGAAACGCTCTCTGCCAAGAAGTGCCCGGGAACTCCCAGTCCGGCTTCCCCGCGAGAGTGCAACAGCGATGGAGAGTCCAAAACTTCTTCAGCATCATCCCCCTACAGTGAATTTGAAGAGACAGGCACCTAGGTCTCCTCTCTGGACACAGAAAGCTTCAAGTTTGGCTGAAAAACAATTTCAAACCCTGGGGAGCTTTCTACAGATAAAGGAAAAACAGGGAAAGGAAAAACAGATAGGGAAGGCAAAAAAAGGTATTTTCAATCTGTCAAAGGACTTTAAATGGTTACTGTATAAAACTTAAATGTCATATGTAAACTAACAGGAGTCTCTCAGGTTGCTTCAGCTGTGTTAATAAGCTTCCTTTGGACTGTTAAACTGGAGCAACATTTGCGTTCTACTTTTCATTCAGCTTTTATTCTGTTCTATTTTCTTTTACCTTTCACTTGAGGCAGTAAAACCAGATAAAACCATCTCAGGAAATTCCCCTACCCTTTCTCCTGCTTTGTCCAGTGAATTTTACTGTCTGTTTTCCTTGACTGCTAACTTGAGATGCACTGCAACTTGGACCGGGGAAGGTAAGATTTAGATAAAATATCTTTCCCTAAATATTTCAGAAAAGTCACAGAAATACTTCTATTTACAAAGCAACATTTTTTCAAATAAAAGCAAGGCTATATTTGGAAATTAATTTCTTTTAAAACATCTTCTAAAGTGAAAGAAACAGCTCATGCATTGGACATTGGCTATATGGTGATTATTCCAAGGATAACTTCCAGGAAAATAAAGCTAGACACTCATTCCTGTCAATGCTAGGAAGAGGGAGAGTTCTGTAAATCTACACCTTCAAAAGCAAAGCTTCACTCAAGATACTGAAAAAATGAAAGCAATCTCCTACTTTTCTGAAATCTGAGTTCATGGACAGAGTAGTCTTGATTGTGTCTTTGGCAGACAGAAATATTAGAAATATAACCTGTAGTGGTTAGACACTGATGTGTACAGAAAAGGAAACGTTGAATATATAAGTTTACATCTGCATGAAATTGTACGTATTTCTCCTTTTGTTTAGAATATTTTATTACTTTTTCAAAGGATACAGCTTTTAAAATTAATACCTCAAAATCTATGGAATACCTTTAATTTGGATTGCATCTACTTAAAATGAGAATTTCTCTCCAATTTGTTTTAAAATCTGCCTTTCTCCAAGGCTTAAATCCCGTTCTGAATATGAGGTAAACTTCTTACCCATCCACTTTCCCCACATCTTCCAAACTTCTGCTTTTTTGGCCTTGTGTTGATGAAATGGTATTGTATCTTGTTGTCTTTCCTTCCTGCATGCTGGCTGAACACCTGAAAAAATAGTCATGTATAAATAAGAACAAATATTGATCAAATACCTCAAAATGTGTCCATAAATTTCCTTTAAATAAAAAATGTAATTAATCCTGGCTGTGTCTTTTTCACTTTTAATTGATAACAAACAGGACAGCTTTGGTTGCAGGAATAATTCATTCTTAGGGAAAAAAAAATAGAGAAAATGGAAAGGAAGTAAATACGAAATGGCACCTACGTAACTAAAATTTTTACCTAGATTTTAAAATATAGATAAGGAGCAGGTTTGTCTTGTGGGCATCTAATACAAATCATTTGGTAAAAAATACTCTGCTGCTTTCTAGAAGATTATTCTCAATATTTGTACACTTTTAGCTCCTGTCCATGGCAGTCACAGGTGTTGTTCTTTACCCTTTACATGGGAGCCAGATGCATTTTCTAAAGACTATTTCTTAGAGGTTTAATTTCCTGGACAGTTCAGATCCAGGGACAACTCACTGATTTCTGGCTGTGCAATGTTTGTATTTCTTATCCAAGAAAGAACAGGACAGCAAGGCAGAGGTTGAAATGTCTGATTGGGTTCCATTGTTTCTTGGCTTTTCTTCTTTCCTTTGTGTTTCTCTGGCAAGAAATTCAACCTGTGTCTCCCTTTGACTCAGTTTTGAGATTTCTGGAGATGTTGTGTTGCTGCTGGTAATTCTGTGAGTAAGCCTCAAAGGAGAGATTAAATCTTTGTTATCTGTAAAAAACATACACTCCCTCAGAGTACCAGAGGCAAATTCTGTGAAACATACTTCTTTGGAAAGCACTCTGAAGATGAAAAGCATCTTCATGATATAAAGACAATAAATAGCCAAATCAAACCAAACCATTAAAAATAAAAATTGCCAGAGTGACCATTACTTCCTGGGCAGGACATGTCACAGAGGGTGACAGATCGATTTTTAGGTCAGATTGCCATCACAGAGGTCTGACCCTGATGGATAAATATCCAGGAGCCTCAATTCTTTTTTCCCAAACCTGAGGGAGAAGGTGCAGTGAGACACCTCCTCTGTGAGCAGCTGGCCAGAGAAGGGGAATCTGCCTCTTTTCATCTCCCAGATGAAATGTTCCTCAGTGTTCCCATCTAATGGGGTATGGAAAATATCCCACCCTGGGCCTGTGCTTGGCCATTACTGAGTTAGGCTCTCTAGCTACGTTTTTTTAGACTATGCATCTTTAACAGCTCTGGTGGTGTCCTTAAAATACCTCCCAATCCAACCTCAATGATGAAGATGCAAAAACCAGAATGGCACATGTTAATGGCACATTATAAAAAAAAAAAAAATCTGGATGAAAAGGAAATTATTTCTGTGAGAAAGATCTGTCACAGATTGAACCCCTCTCTTGAGGAAAGTTGTACATTTTTATTTCTCACTGTTCCTGTTGTTACTATTGCTGTTATAGCAAACCTCTTGCACAATTTTAGCACAAGCCAGTAGAAAACAAAATTTCCTAAATATGGATTGGTGCTTTTGTCCAGGCATCAGCAGAGGTTTAAAGTAAATACCACATTTCAAAAGCTTTATTGAGATGTTTCAGTCTAGACAAAGAGTTTTTTCATAGCTTCGAAAGCGTATCATTATCAGACTTTTAAAGCAGACAATGACCCAACTTGTCACCATGAAAATTAAAGTTTTAATAGAAATGTTGACCAGAAGAATTCTCTCCACGTGGGACAATTACTGTTCACAAGAAAGGTGAATGCTGCTATCTGTAGGTAACCATACTACAGCTTTATCCAACTCTAGCACACCAAAAGCAGACACTTTAATCTTTCTATCAAATCTGGAAAAAAACAGACCTCTGAAGTCTTCCTTCTACTGCCATTAAATTACAAATCCATTTGCTTCTTGATATTATCAGGATTTTAAACATGTGTTATCCCAGCCATGGTATTACTTTTAATCCTCTAATAGCTGTTTAGCCGATTTGTTTGTAAAAAAGCCCATCCACAATCCTTTCATGTTATATTACCCAGTGTCAATAATGTGGCCAAAGAAAACCAGAAGGCACTATAGAAAAGTCATGTTCAGACAGTAAAGTAATCAGGGCCAATTTATCTCACTGGAATAAATGAGATGGGATTGTCTACACACACACACACACACACACACACACACACACACACACATACACAAAGAGTATCTTTGAAAACATTTATCTCCAGCATACTTAGGCAGGAGGCAAAACAAGATCCAAAACATTTTGAAAAGAAACTCTGAAGAGGTACCAACAGGAGAGCCCTGCTGAAGTAAGCTAAGTGTAATAGCTGAGTAAGGTCTCAGTAAACCTTTCCAAAATAGTCTAAGCAAATGTAACTTCAGCAGGTGCTTCTCAGTAGTAACCCTCAGAGTATTGAGACATGGCTACAGACAATAAAATAATTTTGTTCTAGGTAAATGGGGAGCAGCAAAATTGCAAGACTGCAGCTGCACCCAGATCTTCTATGAGGCTGTCCTACTACCCATCTGGAAGCTCTGAAAATGCAAGATGAGCACCATGCTCCAACAACGTGGAGAAAGGCGCTTGTCTTGTGTTTTACTTGCAAGGTGTGCTTGTAAGTAAAAATCCACTATGAATGCTCACTCATGTATTTCCCACATGATTCTTACACAGTTCTTTCCTATCTCATTGTGACTAACAAAGCAGTGAAAAAGTTCTTTAAGTTCCCTTTGCTGAGAGAACAAGTTAGAAGAGTGAAGATCCCCTTGAAAATTTTGGAGATCCCTCAGCTCACTTCTGATATGACTGGAGATAGAGGGGTCAAAGACATGAAATTCCTACATTGTCTATGAGCACTGGTGGCACCAGAGTAAAAAAATGTGCCAATGTAGAGTCCTTAGAGAGGGGAAGGTTAACACTGCCCCACATGATGGTCAGCCAGCTGTGAGCAGCACATGTGCTTTGTGTAACCTCTTGCCTGTTCTACTGAGGCTAGTTAGAAAAAATAAGTATATTGAAGGTGGGTGTTTTTGGGAGGTGAAAGGTACACGAATGGTCTGTGGGAGGCTGAAAAGTGGAAAATGTGGGGAAGATAGTGGGCAGGGAAGCTTTGGAGCTTATATAGCACAAAGCTGAGCCAAGCTGCATTTAGTATGCTGCTCACAAAGCACCTTGCTTGTCCCCATGATTTTGTTTTGATGTGGTGTGGTTCTGGGCATACATAGCAAATTTTTGTGTTCCAGGGCTATAAGGTGTCAGCACTGAATCCTAACCAATCTCTTCCATCTGCACTGAGATCACAAAGAGAACAAGTAGTTACAAATAAAGGGAATTTTCACATCTTTTCATGTATGTACTTTACTGCAGCATTTTGCTACGCAAGGCTGCTCTCTTGATGTAGCTTTTTAAATGTAAAAAGCACTGAAGAAGTTCCAGGCTCAGCTGAAATCAGCTTATCCCAAGGGATCATTCATACAGTGGTGATGTGTGCATCCCCATACCAGAGGCATTAAAGCACACTGGGGCTTCACCAATGCAACTGATAACAAACTGTGTAATGCATAAATGAAATAAGGCAGAGGTACAAACACAGGAGTGTGGATTGTGGTGTTTGTGCATGGGAAAAGGAGGAAGCAGGGAAGAGGGGAGGGAGACAACAAAGTGGTTTTGAGGTGCAGCACACTGATTGATACCATATCATCTGTATGGCTGAAACAAGGGAAACAAGAACAAATCAGATATGACATCTTTGTGGAGGATTAATTCCAGGGGAAAAAAAAAAAACAAACTATTTCCCTCCACCTTCCTCAAATTAATGTATTTTCCAGCACCTCAGACACACCACATTTATTTACCAACCATCACTCCTTGTCACCTTTTTCTGTTCATCATTGCAAAATACCTCCAAGTGTATTTTTTATCCAAGTGCTGAACAGTTGTGAGCAGGCTGTGCTCTATCTGGGGAGCGAGGGCAAGATTGCAGTGCTCAGCCCACTTGCTGTCAGGAGCCAAGTGATAAACCCAGATTACTTCAACCCTGGGCTTTGCCTCTGTTTCAACAGCACAGCCCACCTCTTGCCTCTGTGCTGGGAACACCAGTAGGTCCTGCCCCACTGGAAAACATCAGCAGACTGCCCCGTAATGGTTTACCGGGAGCTGATTGCATGGGTTTCTTGTCCCCTGTGTGAGTGGAAGTACCCAGGGTCCCTGTGCTTATAGATAAACCTGCCCTTCCAAATTACCCAGCTCTAGTTTGCAGACCTGGCTGCTCTGCTCTGCTATTCCAGTTACAGTGAGGATGGTGGGGACAAATAAATCTCTCTACCAGGCTGTCATGACAACAATGCCACTGGCATCATCCTCCTTGCCATGAGCATTCCACTGCTGAATAATGCAGACCACTGCTGAAGCCAGGCAAAAAGCCATGAAAAGCCCTGCTCTGTTCCATTCTTGCTTCCCTCAGCCCCCCAACCCCAGCAGTTTGCTCCCAACACAGCTGGGTAATGCTGCAGCCCTGGTTTGCAGGGGCAATGCCCCATTGCAAGCAGTGGTGCAGATCCCGAGGGCTCTGCTAGGACAGATCAAAGCTGTCAGCATGACAAGCAGTACAAATGCAAGGAATTTGCCTCTGTTTATGTGCAGCATGCTCCACAGATTTGCGTTTTGCAGCACTATGAAAGCTTTAAAATTTCCATTTACATTAACAAGCCCATAAAGCATAAGGTTATTAAGTGATGTTTATATTATCCTGTCCGAGAGGCTCATTCAGTTACCAGCTGGTTCAATTTTTATTAAAAGCAAGTTTCATAAGTGTGCTGAGTTGGAGCTGCATGTGCTGGGGGAGCTTGCTTTGAAAAGACAAAACAGCAGCAATGCCACCACCGTGAAACAACTGAATTTTTCTGTAGTACAAGTGGTCAGTGCCTTCAGAGGTGAATGAAATTAGTTGACTGTGATTGAAAAACGTGCTGCATTTAAATATTTTTAAATTTACTTTTGAGAAAACTCTTAGAGCATTGGTTAGTTTCTGCAAACTTTACTGGAATTTCACTGAAGTCACTATCTTAAGGAGCACATTTATAGTCTCAGGATTATTTTTTTCCTAAGAACAAAGTCTAGTGGGGTCTCTGGCCAGACTTTCTGGCTGAAGCAGGGGGTAGAAAGAGCACCTCTGAGAAAGACACCGGTGAGTTTCCTATGTGGTTCTTGATTGCAAGAGATAAAACAAGAGTGTAGCAATGAAGCCTGGCATGCAGGTGTAGGCCCAGGTATGTGTGGGGCAAACACCACAGAGCACCAGGGTCTGGAGAGCAGGGGCTTGGAGTGTGAGGCAGGAGTCATCTGATACAACCTGTGACTCAGGTGTGACAATGGCAGCAGCAACCCGCGTCCAGGAATCATCAGGATGATGTGTTTTATTTTATACCTGAAGTTAAGTTTTACAGATAAGAAAAATTTTATTCTGCCAATCTGGAAATGGGGCTGTTTTCAGTTTGGAAGAGTAGAACTGGAAATAATTTTTAAAATATATTTGTATTGAGCCATGCCCACAAAACAGAGGCAGTTTTGGGTTTATTTTTGTTTTCTGCAAGCATTCCCTTTTTTCAGCTAGCCCTAACTTTTAATACTGAGAAAAAAGTTCACAAGTGTATGCTCAAATATTGACAGTGACTTCACTATGACAATTAGGAAAGTGACTTGGCAGATCTGAAGGCTTAAGGCTTCCACACCATGAAATGTGTGAATGGAAACTCATTAGACTTACTTAAAATTTTCATGGAGAGGTTTAAGAAAAGGCAGTTTGTAGGGCAGAGTAAAAAATGTTCAAAAGGTTTGAAAAGTTGTTGAGATTCCTGGAAGATCAGGTCCTAATTTTTCATGAGACTCATTGAGATGGAGCTCTTTGGAGAATAGGTTTTACAGAGAAATTTCCAATGTCTCTTCATTTCAACCAGGTTTAATATAAAAATAATACAACACAAATGCTCCAAAGGGAAAGAGTGTATAAACCAGGCTACCAAATAGGGGTATATTCTACCTGGTATATTATGGATGTAAGACAACATTTACATGGTTAAGCTATATCCCTCTTTCCAGATTTGATTTTTTCCTAGATTCAGTGGGACAAATTCACCTCCTCATGAAAGATCTGGCAGCTCCCTCGGTGTCCTGAACCTTATCCAACTGATAATTATACTTGTTTGAAATCGAGGAGCTGAAAAGTAGCCTCCAGCCACTCAACAAAGGCTCCTCCAGTGCTCCGAGGAGGCGGTGCCCACACTTCCCTTCTCCGTGTCTGCCTCCTGCTGAAACACATTTGCAGAGTCTCCTGAAGCCTCTAAGGCTTTTCCAGAGATCTGGTGGAACCAGACCCCATATCTCATGGAGTATCATCACATGCAAACACAAAGAAACACCCCCACAGGCATAGTTAATGCAGACAAACCTTAATGGCTTTTTTTTTTAACTTCCCCCTCCAGTTGCAAATGTATAATTAATCTCAGTACCAATTTACATGTTTGATCTATTTCCTTTAGGCTTCAAATGTCTTTGAAGGAAGGGGAAGACCCTGTAATTTGATCTGAAGTGCCTGGGATAAGCTCAGTGTTTACATGGACAGACCCCAATGCCCAGTGCAGGTCAGGCGTGGAGAGCTCCCAACTTGCAGCCCTGGGGCAGCAGGGCAGCGGCTGAGGTGCTTCCCTTGCTGGGCTGCAGGAGCCCCTTCACCCCAAAACCCCACTTCCCAGGGCTCCTGTGAGCAGTGAGGACACCCACAGGCAGGTGATGGGAACATTCTTGCAGACAAGAGCCAGAGCAGGAGCTGACCCTCCTGTACACAGACCCTCTGAGCCCTTCACTCCCACAGCATAACAGAAACAAAAGGTGTAGGGATGAAGGACATATCCACTTCAAACAGGGAAATTTCCATTTGAAGTGTTGTCTTGAGTCAAATCCTCCCCAGCAGCACTTTGTTCCCCTCACTAGTGCATATCAATTTCTTCTGACAACAGTTTCATGGCTTCGGGAAAAAAAGCTCAACTCCATTGGTATTGCATTTTACAACTACAGACAGACCATGGAGATTAAAATTCTTTGGCTGAGTCACCAGAGATGGGGAGGGGGGGGAAATGGGTCCAGCAGGCACTGTGAAAGGTGGGTTGAACACAAACCAAAGTGAACCCAGCCTTTCGTTCCTGGCGGTGCCGTGGGGGCTGGGGAGGATGGTGGATGCAGGTGGCAAAGGCAGAGCTGAGGGGACACTGTCATGGGGAGATGAACTTGTCCCTGACTTGACACTGGCTTGGGGCTCTCCACTTCTTATGGCACAACACTATGGGCTTGGTCCCATGGCAAACATGAGTAGCTGAAGAATAAAGTACTTTCCTGTTGATCCATAAGGTTTTTGTTTGAAACCAAAGGCCTGTCTTAAATGTTTTCTTCCCTGACGTGCAGCATTTTAATTTGATCCTTAGATTTCCAAGGTTCTTCAGGTAGGACTGTGAAGTGTGAAGTAAAGTGAAATGAAACCCCACGTGCTGACATCCATTGCTGAATGTTTCCTGACTGAAAGCATCTATCTGACACCATCCCTTTCCTTGGTGCACCCTGAGGGAACAGCCCAATGCTCTCTCAGCTTCTGTCCCTTAGCACACAAAGATGGCAAAAGCAAAGTGGCCCATTCAGCACTTCACACGAGTACAGAGGAATTTAGGCACTCCCTAACACTGAACTCAGCACGAGGGTCTGGCTCAGTGGCTCTGTATACTAGCTAGAAGACTATGAAACAGTTACTCTAAACTTTGCCATGACTACTCGAAACTGAACAGCTTACACTCTCTCCTACTTGCAGTTTAGATTGGGACAGGAATGAACCCATGCCTCCAGCAGCACTGAAGCCTCAGGAGAAGACAGCACACACTGAGCACAGAACAGCCAAGGCCATGCTCCACAGAGAGGTACCACTGTGAGCAGCAGCACTTGGAGGCACAGAAGGATCTGGTCCCTGAGTCACAGACTCATATTTAAATAGCAAAGACGACTAAAAAGTGAGATTAAAGGAAATTATTTTTATTCCCTTTTGCAAATAGAAGATAGGAAGGCATAGGAAGATGGAGTGACTTGGTACAGGTGGGAAAAGTCCATGATGGACTTGAATGTCTGAGCCTTAAACTGAACTTTTCTTTCCAGGACCAGTCTGTGATGGAGGATTCACTTTCTACCAGAGAAGCAGGAAGGAAAGGGGACAGCACTGGTACTCTTGGTTGCTATTGATGGTAATCAAATTGATGGAATTTCTGCTTGAGAGACAAGGAAAGGAATATTGGTACGAGCAAGGCTTTGTGTTTCTCTGTCAAGATAAAACTTCTGCCTCATCCACTCACCATTAATGGAAGAGCTCATGGGGTCTGGCAGAAGAGAAGCCAGCAGCCTGCACATCTCCTGAACTATCCTAATGGGATTTATGAAGGCCTTGCCCAGATCACCCCACAGCCCTGGGACTCGGTGGGGGACAAGAGCAGTGCATAGCTCCTGGCACACCATGGGGTCTGCACCCCTCTGGGGCCTGACAGCTGCCCCATGGGCACTGCAGTCCCCCTGAGATCCATTCCCTGGGAAGGGGTTCTGTGCCATGGAGGTGCCCACTGGTGTTGCTGAGCTAGGAGAGCCCCCAGTGCTGCCTGCATCCACAGGCACCCTCCTGCCAGCACAGCCACACATCTTGGGCTGGGCAAAGAGAGCTCCCTGCATGGAGAGTTCTCTCCTCCTCTGCAGGGCTTGGTTCTCCCACCATGAAAGGGCTCCAGCCCTGCAGACATGCACAACATGATGATGGACAAAGTCCTTTCTGGGATAGATTCAAAATTCATAGATACTCAAAACACTCATTATGGAGGAAAAAGTGCTTGTCATGGCACTTTGTGTATCTGCCTGACAAAAATCCTCCATGAAAGGTGAAAATCCCTTTAGCAACAGCTACAGTATAAATACCTTTGAGGGAAAGAATAATTTACAATGATACCTTTTTAGTCCTCATCCAAGCAGTGGTTAAAAATTTGGGAGGGAAACACTGAAAGAACTCATTAGCCTACCTAAGGTTTCAAAGGTTGGTAACTTGTCCGTGAATGACACAAACTTGAAGCACCACAATAGCAGGAGTTAGTCAAACAACCGGGGGGTTTGGTTTGGCTTTTTTGTTTCTTTTTTTTAAATTAAAAACACAAATAGGCTACAATTCTTAAGAGCGAAGACATGGGTAACCAGGTGATTTGTATAGGCTCCAATACAAGACTGACTCAAACACCTCAGCATGGGAGGGCAGCCCCAACCCCTGTGTGTCTTTTGCTAAGCTAGTAAATGTTAAATTACATGCTGGAGGATGATTTCATTTCCCTTTCCAGGTCATAATCATTGCAATTAAGACTAGTGATTATTTTGGTTTCTGAATTATATATACAACATGACCCAAAGCAGTCTCCTGGGGTACAGGAACAAGGGTGCAGCAAGATGGGGATGTGCTCAGCAGTACAAAAGCCAGCAGCAGCAGTTCAGGCAGGAGATGGTCGGTTGTCTGAGGAGACCAAGCTGCACATCTGCCATGGGGGATCAGAGGAATTTCTGTACCCTCTGCCCTCCCACCTCACACATAATTCAGCATGACCCCCACTCTCCTGCTACATATTGCAAACAAAAACCCCACCAGAAACTGCATCACTATTGGTGCTGGTGAGTGCCAGGAGGTTATCATCCTCTTCTTCCTCCCACAATGCAGGGGACAAAGCACCTGTTCCCACTATCTCCCTGGCTGGGGACTGCACAGCTCATGCTTTTCCACTCTACACCTCCCACTGCCACCTTTCCAGTCAGAAAACCAGAAGCACTGGTGATCCAAACCATTTAGGCTAGGACAGGGCTCAAGAAAGCAAAGCAAATGCCAGGTACAGGCAGAGCCTGCTGCTTCACTGAAGCTTTCCTGCAAGCAGGGAGCGTGCTGGCACACGCTGCAGGAGGGATATTGCTCTGTCTGATCGCTTTGAAGACTAGGGTGGTGGAGGGAGAAGAGAAGAGGCCAGTTAAGCGTGTTTATGTTTGAGAGGAACAAAGGAGAGCGGAGGAGAGAGTGGGGCTGCCTGCGCCAGAGATGTGTCAGAGATCACTTGTTCCTCCTGGGCCAGAACACCAGCCTGGGACCACCAGCGTAGGAGGAAGCGGTGTGTGCAGAGCTGCGTTTGAAGCAGAGAGAGGAAAGTCAGAGCAGAGAGGAGAGAAATCCCAGGAGACCTAGGATGGTGACAAACGTGACACCAGGTGATAAACATCAGACATCAAGCTCTCAACCCCTGAGGTGTGCAGTATGGTGCAAACACACCACAGCAACTTACCTTGCTGGGGTCTGGTATCCCTTGGGAGAGGCTGAATTAGGGAAGTTAGGCACCTGGAGAACACAAAGTGTGACCAAGTCAAGGGAGGCCATCAGCTGCACCCAAGCTTTGCCATCTGCTGTGACAAATGAAACACAGGTGCCCCCATTTGCAACACTGCTGGGAGGAACTGCCTCCTCAGGGGCTGAATGCTGCCCCTTCCACCTGGTGCTGCACCCCACAAACAGCTTGGGGTACAGTCCTAGGGCTTTCTGAGACACCCAAAGGCAACCAAACCCTGAAGTGCAGACTTAATGCAGACACCCTGTGCAAGCCAACAAACCTGCTGCAGGCCACGGATGACTGAAATCATCTGAACTTAAGCACAGAACAGGTGAGTACCTGTGGTTGGACAGAAGTGTGCAGCAGTTCCAAGGGTAGATCCAAAGCAGACTAAATCTCCTAACTGTGGTATCCCGAGGAAAAAACACCCTAACATCCATTCACAAGACTTTTTCAGTCTTCTGGGGAAGAAAGTGCATCATCAACAGGCATTTCAGAGTTCTTAGTAATCTTCCATGGAAACAGAGATGGTTCAATAATCACCACTGGTTCTTCAGCATCACCAAAATGCTCCTGCAGATGCACCTGTATCTCAGCACGTGAATTTTAATACTGCATACCTTCTCTACCTAACGCTTCTTATAATTTATTTTTTAAAATGCAGAATAAAAAAAGTTGATGGACATCCCTAGCTGCAGAAAAAAAGATAGACTTGAATTGGAAAAAATCCTGCTTCAAAGAACTAGGAGACATCTCACATTTTTCCTTACTTTTTTAGGTAGTTAGGAAACCAGCACTTGACTTCATACAGCACAACATGTAACAAAAAATGCTATCTTTGTAAGAGGAAACCAAAACTGACAGCTCTTCTTGCAGTCTTGAATGCCAATTCATAAACACTGATCAGAGGACTTAAGGCATACATCCCATCCATATGACAGCACCTCCATGGTACTCATGATTTCTGCTTGTAAAAAACTTAAAATTTGTCTCTCATGGTAAGTAGAAGTTGAAAGGAGAACTGTGTTTGTGAAATGCTTATTTTTAAATGTGAATTTTTTAAAGGTTCCATTACATTCCACATCAAAGAGGCTGAAGTATTTATAGACAGAAACTTCTGCAAGGAACATAGATTTCTGCAGAAGATTTGAGACCAATTTTTCTTTCAGTCACTGGAAGTTAATTCACATTTCTAAGTGAAATGATTTTTGTTTTAAATTCAGCAAGTGTGTCTCAGACCTCTGAAATGGCAATTTGGAACTGCTCCACTGAAGAAAGGAGGGGGAAACAAGAAGCTGTAGGTTCAGACTCACAAGAACTCACAGCAGTACCTAAAAGTACATGTGCTGTTTCTGAACCTGCACAAACACAGCACTCGAACCTAAGAAACCTGTGAGAACAAAGTGATTACGACAGTGAAATACCATTATGCCTCCTAAGATCCTAAACTTAAAGGGCTGTTTCATCAAAGGGCACTGCAGTCCATCAATCACTATCTGTTCTCCTTACACGAGTCCTTGGCAGGGCTCCACTCTTGCTTTGGGGTGTTAATTTCCCTCAGCCGCCCTCTGGTGCCGGCATCCAGCCTTGCAGGCAGGCACCATCCCTGTCCAGCGAGGTGGGCTCAGCACGGCCGGCAAGGTCGAGTCACAGCCATCACACTCCTGTTATAACCCAGGTGGGAAAACAGCACTGCACTGCCCTCCCTTGCATCCTGCAAAAATTCGGCCATCTGCACATTCTCTGCAAGATCCATCATCTGAAGTCACAAAATGCAATGTGTTTCAAACTCCTATTTGGCTAAAATATCCGTTGTCTGCTTTTAAGTACACAGAATAAACATGACACAGAAACACTGCTGTGTCCATCTTCCCATTTTATTGTAATACCCCAAAATGATCCAGTGGGGATGGTCAGCTTCCCCTCCAGCCTTGGTTTATGAATGTAAAAGAAACTGCAAGTCCCATTGCATTGGGCCTGACCCTGAAATTGGGCTCCCTTAAATCAGAGCTGTGGGACACAGTGAGCAGCATTACCCAACCCAACTTTCACATGCTTAGAGCTTTTTAAAATGTTGGATTAGCACATCTCTAAGTTAAGTTACAACTTTTACTAGGCAAACAGAACCTCTCAAGGCAACATACTCAGTTCTACTCAGCTTTTCCAAAAGACTGTGGAATGCCTACTTGTCCTGAGCCAAGTTCACCAGGTGCTGTATTAAATGGGACAGGCTGGGGTAAGACTGTGTCTCAAGCTTACCTAGGCCCTCTCTACCTGAGCAAGAGACTGCTCCCAACTGCAGATTTCTTACCCAACTGCCACAAAACATGCAACAATACAGACTATGCATAAAGGTACCTGCAAACAGGGCAGCCTCTCCCTGCCCACAAGTGCAATACTCTGTGTATCAGAGTACTCCCATATGCAAAAAGCTCCAGGCACTCAGGTGTGGTGACAGCAGGTCTGGTTGACACACCACCTTCACTGATGGAGGTGGTCTTGCAGCACAGCACTTAGTGACAACTCAGGCAAGTCTGATATCCTGCTTGAGCAGGGAAATGGAGGAAGGACTGCATATAAAACCCAAGACTTATTTCTTTGCCCTGTCCTCACAAGAAAAGAACACCATATAACAAGGAGGAGGGGCATTAGTTATGGCTAGGAGTGGTTCAAAATAGGTATATCCTCAGCTGTTGTGTTTCCAGAACAGGAATGTGATATTTGAGCATCCTACAGAGTCCAAGAGGTGTGGGAAGATGGTAATTCTAGTCAGTTTTGTGTAAGGCCTGGAGACATTGGTGTCTTGTTGGCTCCTAGCCTTTTATAACAGCAATAGGTCTCAGTTTAATGGCTTTTTTGCTGATGCCAGCTTCATGGCAGGTGTTAACCACATCAGTCACGTTCTTGTAAGATTCTGGTGCCTGGAAGGGAAAAAATAAAAAAAGACAAAACTATAAACAACCCACAGTCACAGGAAGTCAGGTGTAAGCTTTTGAAATCCACTCTTCACAAAAATAATGATATAAATGGAGGGTGTAGAAGTAAACATATTGAGAATCTGTCCACCTTATGTATCTAAGAAATCTGTAAGACACTTAGCTTTCCAAACAAACTCTCATCATATTTCAGATATAACATTAGCTATTCTAATCCAGTTTTTTAGATAATCAGTGCCCCAGCATGTGATAATGTCAAGCCTCATTATCTAGTAGGAAGTGACTCCAACTTCTTCTTTACAGGTAGCCTTTAAGTTTTATCTGCACTGCCCCTTAGTGACATCAGTCAAAGTTTAACTCTAGAGCTTCCCCCTCTGGTTCCTATTCTGCCAAGGAAGCTGCTCTTAAATAGAGACTTTAATGTGATCAACATGTTCAAGTAACACCAACACCCAGAAAAGCATAGTGCCAAATGATTAACACTTTTATGAGTGAGGTTGTGAACAGAAAAGGCATGCTCATGTTAATGCAGAGGAACTGGAAGTCATAATATTCAAAGTTTTCTGACCACTCAGAGTTCCTCTTCTTGAGCAAATACAGGAGTCCATCTTAAAAGAGGATCTTTCAAGCTGCTACTAATCTACATGAAAGCTGCAGTGTAAGGCAAATTTAGAGCAGGGAGAACATCATTCAAGAAGAAAACCCATAAAACATAGCTACTTTTGTAGATGTTCACACAAAGATAGCAATTATCCCTGTCACCAGGCAGAAGAGGAAAAAACACACCCCCCAAAATCTGTCAATCAGGCATCTCCCCTTTCAGCATGCTTTTAGGATAGAGAACACTTCATATAATTTTTCCAAGAATTTGATTGCTCTATCAGAAATCACACAAGCTGCATATTTAGAGTGGCAATCGCTAAGCACTACAAAAAAATCAGGTCAGGGAGGGCTATTCAGCCAGGGAGCAAGACCCCTTTTTCTTTCTAAGATAATGAAGTACTAAACTCACTTCTTCCATGACCAGTTTGGGAGAAGCAACACGGATGGCAATGCCCATGTCAGCCAGCTTGTCCAGTACATCTTGGAAGTCCAAGTTACGTCGAGATTTGGCTCGAGACAGTGCACGACCCTAGGCCAACAGTTTTATTAGTTCTATTTCTCATAGCAGTTTGGAAAAACAAAACTCTTCCTTACCAAGAAAACCCCATTACTGCATTATAAGCAAACACAGAATGACAGAGCATAGACCACAGTAAACCTCAATACAGGAAATTAATTTAGCCTTCAGGTCACAGCCTCCTGCAAAATCACCCCTCTGGTATGATGGCTAGGAAAGTTTCATTTGTATAACACACTCATCTACAAGTGTCTCTTTACCCAAACCAAACAGTGTTCAGGACTTGGAATTTACTGGAAGATACTTCTCTTCCTCAATGATTGTCTCACAGTATGAATAATAGGGAAGGAAATACCTTCTTCTTACTACTGAGGAGTTTAATACAGACAGCCTCAGCACAATTAATGCCTCCCATTAGCTCAGAGATATCAGAATTTGGTAAAAGGAGCTTATTCTCCACATCTTCATCCTAACATCTGCCTTATAAAAAGCAGTATTCCCTAAATTTTCTGCAGAAGTAGTCACAACTGCTCAGTAAGGGACAAAGACTTCTACCTTGCAGTTCTCCTGGGCAGGATTACTGGCAAGGCTATGTTCTGCTTGTATGACCATCAGATGAATCACACATTGGATGACCCTTCAACACCTTTGTTTTCTGGATGACAGTCTCATCCCAACCCGCTCCCGAAATAACTTCTTGACTTACAGCTCCATGGCAGGTAGTTCCAAAGGTCTCAGTCATGCCCTGTTCTGTACCAGTGAGGACATAGCTACAGGTGCCCATCGTGCCACCAATCAAAACAGGCTGTCCAGTCAGCTGTGGATGCAAAGCATTCATTCGTAAGAAAAGGCTGAAAAAACTCACTCTTAATGAAAGCATGAGAGGAACTGTATATCCAGAAAAGAAGATCAGATTAACATTTGTTGAGAGCATCCCTGGTTGTCTCAGGTGCCTGGAATCAAACTGGAAAACTAACTGCACTGAAAGATGCAGACCAGTACATCAAAAGCCTTGTGTCCAACAGACAGATAAGGCAAACCACTGAATCCTGTTCTTGGTATAAAGGACTTCCTTCCTTTCATGTTCTTCCAACCATTTTGGGTGTGGAGCAGAAAGCAGCTCAGTGTCCCAAAGATCTAATACACACACAAGCAGAATACTGCCATCCCACCAGGGTTCCAGTGCTGTTACCTTAAAAAACGAACTCACAGCATTTAGGTATCTAAAATTGTCTGATTCATCCAGAATTCTCTATTTCCTGCTCCCAAAGCCAAACTTACTTGATAATCAACAGCAATAAGAGGATGGTGAGGAGGGAAAGCCCTGGTTGATCCCTTTCTGTGCACCAGCAGAGTCCGCTCCTTTCCATCCACTACATGCTGTTCCACTTTGGCAATGTTGTGAGACACATCATAGATAACGTGCATGTCAAGGTCATCTGGGGTTGTGTTGAAGACTTTGGCAAAGGCCTAAAAAGAGAGCAAATCAGGATGTGAGGAACAAGACCATCATAATTCAGCCACTTCGGTGGAACTGAATACAACAGTGCTGAGAATGACAGAATTGGACTGCACAGATTGTTTCCCTGCCCACTGGCAGCTTCCTGTTGTAATTCATATCAATTAGGCAAATTTGTGCAACTCTGTAAAGCTGGCTTCACAACAAATCCCCCCAATTTTAGCAACAAACCCCCCAGTTTTCTTGTATCATCTTCCTCCTGCTCAAGGCATTTTCAAAAACACAGCTTAAGTGGCCTCTGCCAAGTACAATCCACTGATGTTGAGAGGTGTAAGATACACTGTCATGACTGCAGCTTTCTGCAAGCCTCTTCAGACAAAAACAGTTTAAAAAAAAAAAAAAGAAATTAAGTGAAATAGTGCAATTATGCTTTATTCTCTATGTCTGGGATAAAGCAGATGTGCAGCAAATAAATAATTTGCATCAGAGACAATTCTGCTCCTACCTGTCGTGTTAGGAAAGTCATGGAAGAGCGGTTAACCCAGGCATAGTTGCCAGCAGCTGCCATTCCCTTCAGGTAATCCTGTCCCTCTGCAGAGGCAATCCTGGCACATGCCAGCTGGCGATCATTCACTATGATTTTGTCCCGTTTCATAGCTTTTTCCATAGCCACCAGTGCATCTGGGAGATAAACACAGTAAGTCTAAGTGACTTCTTAATTTGCTGCAATCTTTGAGAAGAGCGTGGAAGTCTCTAATTTATGTTCTAAAACTGAACTCATCTGTCCAATGGTCAAGCTCAAGGCTTGCATTTCTCAAATGCAAAAGCAAATCTGTGGCACAATGTTATCAATTGTTTGTGAACTGCAAACACCTGACCAGGCAATTCAGGATGCTCTCATCGACTGCACTGTAAGAAATGCTCTTTGGTGCTGGATTTTGCTGTCAGCTACTCCAGGTAGCTACACCAGTCAGATCATACCTGTGGCAACCTGGTGGCCCAGCCCTCTGCTTCCACTGTGGATCATCACGCACACCTGCCCTTTGTGGTCAATGCCCATTTTCTTGGCAGCATATTCGTTGTAAATCTCATCCACCACCTGGATCTCGGCGTAATGATTTCCAGCTCCCAGGGTCCCCAGCTGTCAAACACAACACTGATCAGACAGGACAGGGAAAGCAGCCTCAGGGAGCACAGGGGAGAGCTACGGCCAACAGGAGATAGGGCACATTGCTACGGCAGGGTTTTGTGTTTAGAAAATGGTTTTTAGGGGAAAAAATATCCCCATGTAAACAGGAAGAAAGTTGAACAAAGTAGCATCACTGCTTTCCTTTTTTGTTCAAATTTGCAACTACCTGTGCTGTTGGAACAAGACTGTGATTAAACAAAAGGATCAGGATCTACCTATAGACTGTACTGCCACTTTTTCCCAACTTACTTTGGCCTGGGTAGGAAGAGTATAGAGCATTGAGACTTCATCCTCATTTTGTACAGACGAGGCAGACAGTCTTATACTCAGTTATAACTCCACAAAGAAGTTCCATCATCTCACTAACTAGGTACTTAGAACTTTTCAGTAGATTAAAACAAGATATTCCATTTCCAAGCCCAAATTTTTACAACTCCAAAACAGATGATCACTTATTTGCATGTGAAAATATATAAATGTGAAAACTGGGGACATAACATTATTTTGAGGTTAAAATGCTGTAATTTTGCACCACCCCAATTAATAAAGAATAAAATAAAGTAATATGAAGAATATACAAGAAAGCTTTACAAATACATCATTAGTATAGACATCTCAAATTTTTCCAAACAGAGCAATGAGATGCTAAATATAGAAATGAAATCCAACTCTCAAACTGTGATTCAGTTATGCACTAGTTGCATTTATTATTGAATCTTTTCTTGCCCTGCTATTAACTTCCTGAGCAAACACGGATGAAAGTTGAACATTAACTTGCCTACCTCAAAACAGAACACAACTGCATGTGGAAATGCAACATAACTTCCAGTACCAGGTGTTAACAGATGAAAACCTGATGGCTCCAGGGACCTTGAGTATGCCCAGTATTATTCTCCTCTGCTGCAGTTCTGTCAAGAATTACTCAGAACTGACCTCACCATCTCACCTTTCCCCCTGCCCAGAAATGCTAGCCAGAGTTTCAAGAAAAGACATAGAATTAAAAAACTACTCTCTAACCTTTACATTTGAACCCTGGGAGCATGCATAGCCCTCCTGAAATATATCATTACCTGAGGCAGGCCCCTTTTCTTTGCCCTTGAAGAGACTTTGTTGGGGTCAGCCTGTAGCATTCTTCCATATTCCTCACAGTGCTCCTTGTCCTCTGCCCAGGCGTAGCCCTCTCGGAGAGACCAGTCCACACCCATCTCCAGTGCCTCTTCCAAATCCCTGCAATTATCAAACACCTACATCAGATGATTATCCTTGGATATACTCAAAACTCCATTGGGTATGGCCTTGAGCAATTTGATGCTGTTTTTCTATCAGACCTACCTTTAGATTTAGATCCTTCCTGCAAGGAGTTGGATGAGATGACATCAAAAGATCCCATCCAACCAGAATTATTCTATTATGTTATGGTCAGCCTCCAACTCTCCTAACAAGTCCAGCTTCTTAATACTTCATGAAAATCAAGCTCAATTCAAAAGTTAATATCTAAATACATTAACTTTTGGTACATCATCACTTTTTCCTCATTGCTGGGTGGGAAATATCCTATTTTCCATCTATAACCCTGTCTCTCATCCCTTTCAAAAAACATCTTTATGTTCATAGAATTTTTCTGTTCGAAGAAATGAGAACCCAGCAAGAACCTTTAAGGGGTTTAAACGGGGGAAGAAAGAGCTGACTGTGCATTGACGATTATGTCAGTCCTGGTAAAGCACATATGCAAAAAGAGCAGAAAGCATTTTAGAATTGTTTTTCCTTTCTTAAGTCTCCCACTGACAAATCTTGCATCAAAACTAACAACAGAGATGTCCCTCTAGTAATGTGTGCACATTCTCTTACTTGGCATTCATGGGGATGACACCTTTGGAGCCGACACCAACGGGAATGTGGTCAAACATAGCCTGGGCGAGCTGCTCTTTCACAGGCTGCACATCACTTTCATCCAAATTTGTCCGCAGCAAGCGGACACCACAGTTGATGTCAAAGCCGACACCCCCTACAAGTGCAGAAAAAGCAATGTCAGGGAGCATGTACTGAAGGCTGTCACCTCACTCCTTTTCTTGTGACACAATACTGGGGGGAAAAAAAAAGCAGAACTGCATTAAGCTTCGTTTTAACAGATTTACATGAAGCCTCAGACTTCAAGACGTAGCTCTATGGTTGCCTACAGAGCTGTCTGTTCACAAAGTCGCTCCAGCAAGTTGACATAGAGAAGTAGACACAATTACAAAACACACTGCCCATAGAAAGTAGAGAGAATGTTCCACAGAAAGTAGAATATTCCTGTTCTGCTGCCTAAGGTCAGAAGAAAAGTGACAGTGATATTAGAATGGCTCCCTGATGCAAAGTGTTTTTGAAAGCAATCCCCAAAGTAAGTTCTTTTGTCAATCTTCACTAGAATAAATAATAAATAGTTATAAGTAGTAATAAATACTTACAAGGAATATTAAACTAAATTTCTTGGTGTTTTGCTTAACTCTTACAGTTTATAATAATAAATCCTATAAGGAAATGCCAAATGTGAAAGACAATTCCTGGTATTCCTAATGTTAGAGGGGAGATACTAAACTAAGAGACCTTGGGTCAGAGTCGATCAGGAACACTTGAACTGATCAAAGCAAACCCTAAACATGAGTATCGTGTTTCACAACAACCACACAAGTTTCAGACTGTCAGTAATCAAAGATCTGGGTGTTTACTATAGCTACAGACATACGTTTTAGGACAGGTGACGTTTTAAGTGTAGAAATATCCTCAAAAGATGTTTTCAAACTACTCAAAGAACCTAGTCAGTTCTTTATCAATCTGGTGAAACCCCAAGGTCAAAGACTTCAAAACTGAGGGATATCACAAATCCAAGCTGCAAACGCGAGAGTAATTCTTCCTGTACTGTTTAGATGTTCTCAGTGTAACTACCGGCTTCATAAAGATTAAAGATTCTAAGTACAAGAATTAAGCACCCCTTAACTCCCTCTAATTCTTTTTTTTTTTTTTTTTTTTTTTTGCTTCTGATTGTAAAGTACTGTAAAGTCCTGCCATTTTGAAAAGTATTTTTATGCCATCCCAGATATTTCTCAGAGCGGGTTAAGTCAGTCATCCTTACCTGGTGAAACCACTGCTTCAGGATCACTCATATCAAAGGCAGCCATGTTGCCAATAGCAAATCCATAGCCAGAATGGACATCTGGGAGGCCTATTGATCTCTGAAAGGCAATTTTAAAGCTTTATGAAACTCGATGCTGCAGAGTTGCCTTAGTTATACTTTGCCTTGCGGCAGTGGTTGTCACATTTGCAAACAAATATGCCAAAAAGAGAATGGATGTTCAGATGTAGGTGGAGTGAACACATCAATTCAGGTGAGGAGCTAATCTCCTGAACTTACAGGACAGTCAAAAAAGCAGAGAGCTTTTCTGAAGGACACAGAGAGCTTTTCTGAAGGAAACAGCCTGTGACACCCAGAAAGTTATCAGAAATTGGAACTTTTCCATATCTATTGATAAAGTGTTACCACACACTGAAGTGAACCGTACTTTTGAATGGGATTATTTGCTTCTTCTGCCTCTCCTTGCCATCACCAAGAAATCCTTGGTTTGGAAATAAAAAGTGAAGATTTGAATATGTAGATGATTGTAGCATCTCTTCTACAAACTACCAGCCAAAACTCCCATTTTAGCAGGTTGTTACTATTCTACCTTACTCTATTTTGGCCTGACCTTTAAGGCATTTAACAGCATGCTGGTCTGCCTTTTACTGCATTCATAAATTCAAAACTTCTGCCAAAAGAGACAATGAAAAAAATTCTGTCATTTGTTACTTATTAATATATGCAATATTGAATGTGAAAAGGATCATCTCCACATTGTACTTTGCACTTCTTGAAAAGAGTCACAGGTAAGCATTTTCCTCCTGCATCACTGCATCTGATGCTTTGCTTCCAAAGAGGCCCAGGATGAGGGAAGGCAGTGTTGAGTGCATGTGAAGGCTCACTACTCACATGAGGCCCCTAACAGTAATACAGACAACAGTACCACCTCCTGCTTTCCCCACGCTACTCCAGGTATTCCAGAGAAGAAGCAATTCAAAACCAACAAGCAGTTAGTATGAACAGTGGGGAGAGGTGGCTCAAGAAGCTGAAACAGCATGGAAAGCTGTATGTCAAAAGACAAACAAAGAGGTAAGTGGCTACGTCCCTTTCTGACAATTTAGTTTTGCAGCCTGCCCTTGCAAGCCCTCCTTACTTAGACACAAGTTCCTAACACACAAACTGCCTTGAGAAGAACTTTGGTCCATACCTCTTCCCATGAGAGAGTTTCTATTTGGAATGCAATAATCTCAGGAAAACGGGAAGAGAAAAAGAGAAAAAGCAGCTTTTCAGAGCAGATACTCACGTGAACAATGCCAGGCAATGCAGCCACATTGCCAATCTGTTTCATAGCAGGCAAGAAGCCACCCGCACCTGAAAAAGATTTTTAAAAAAAACAGTAATCTGATATTTTACCATGATAATCACAATGAAACACTTCCTAAGAGGCTGTTTAAAACACTGGCCAAAACGAAGCCAGCCACCGACAAGACTTCTAATCTGGTATGAAGAGCCTGGCATTGCGCACAATCCGCAGTTTCATTAAACGCAGTATTTATTTCACTGAAGACCAACTATTTGCTGCCTTTGTACCAACAGCGTGGCGTCTGTGCTAACAACAGCAGCGTGCTCCCTCCATCCCAGCCGGCAGGTCTGATCCAGCCCTGCACTCCAGCCCCACAGAGAACCGGCCGAGGCAGCACCCCCACATTAAACCCTGAGAGCGGCATTCAGGCTCGCTGCCGAGCACAGAGCGCTGCCGGCAGGGCCAGAGCTGGGCACAGACCATGCTCCAGCCGCCGCTGGAGCCTCTCCAGACACACACACACACCGGGCCTGCCCCGCCGCACCCGGGGGCTCGGCCAGCCCGGGGGCAGAGCACACGGCCTCTTCCCCCAGGCAACCCGTGACACGACGAGTCTTAAGTTGTGCCCGGAGAGGTTTAGGTTGCACATCAGGAGTAATCTCTTCACGGAAAGGGTGATTACACATTGCAATGGGCTGCCTAGGCAGGTGGTGGAGTGCCTGCGAGCGTTCAAAGAAAGGATGGACGTGGCACTCAGTGCCATGGTGGTGCTCGGTCACAAGCTGGATTCGATCATCTCAGGGGTCTTCTCCAAACCGACTGATTCTGGTGTCACCCCCCCGATCAGGGGATCCGCTCCCCGCCGGACCCACCTCCACCGCGGCAGGCATTGCGCAGCTCCTCGAACATCAGCTTCTCCAGCGGGTCGTTCACGTAGAAAACGCCCTCCACCTGTGGGGAGAGCCGTCAGCCGCCCGCCTCCGCCCGGGCCACCCCGACCCTGACTCCGCGCCCCTTCCCCCGACCCCCGCCCCGGGCACCCAGGCCCCCTCCCACGCACACGCATGTTCGGCACGAAGCCCTTCTTGATCCGCCAGCAGTTCTTGTCGATCTTGTCCAGGTACTGCAGCTCATCGTTGTAGCTGCGGCTCATGGCGGCGGCGCTCCCGGTCGGCGGATCCCTTCGGCAGCGCCGGCCGGCGGCAGGAACTGACGCGGGCCCGCGGCAGCAGCAGACAGGAGCCGGCGAGGCTCAAACCTCCTCCCTCAGCCCTGCCGCCTCTGTCCGTCTGTCTGATCCCCCGTGCTGAGGGCTGTCCGCTCCCAGCAAAGCCCATGCCAGGCCCGTCTCCCGCGATGCCGGGGCAGCCGGCGCCAGGCACCCGGTACCCGCGGGCCGGGGGATGAGAGGCAGCGCAGGGAGCTGGGTTGTACCGGGCTGCCTCCGCCCTCACACCACGTACGGCTTCGGGGCTAGTTCGTGTGGAACAGCCCCAAGTATATTTTTCAAGTGTCTGACCCGCGGGGCAGAATAGCTTTGGCCCGTGGGGTATTTAGGTACCGCCCTGCAGCAGGGGGGATGAGCTCGCTCAGCTCCGGACAGGCAAAAGCTACCTGTGCCCCATCACTGCGTTTCTCAGCATGAGGGAAACAGGTGTTTGGGAGGCCAGAGCCGGCTTCTCGTCCAGGTTTGGCCAAAGAACAAGCACCCACGCATTGCAGGACAGACACAGCCCTCTGTAGAACTGTGTTCACATTTGCACACTAATAAAGGACTGGGAAAAAAGGAGGATAAGATAGCATACCCAAACGGAGTAAGAAAGGTATCTAACCTTCAATTCAGACAAAGATGTTAGAGAATTAGATTTAGAGGATTTACCCAGAAACACTGAAGCAGTTAAATGTATCTAACCTGGCTAAACAGCGCTAAACAGGGCACATGACAGGCACAAAGATTTGAAGAGTCACAGCGAAAGATGGGAGAGTAGTAGTGCCACTGGATAACGTCCTGCTTCTGCATCTTAAGATTTATGTTAAGACATTGTGAAGATTTTAGTTCCCATTGTACCTGGGACAGTTCCCAGTCTGACAGTTCCACAGTTATGGAGAGGGCTCCTCCCTACATGGTGTGCAGAAGGGCAGGGTTTAGGGATGTTACAGTAGAAATGTATTAGCAGCTGTATCTGCCCTGGCAGCATTTTGACAACGTACTTTTCCTAATTTTAAGAGATTTCAGCATCCTTCTGGAAGTGTATAGACAAAATTGTATTTCAAAAGAATCATTGATCTTAAAAACATTTTTGCATCAGTTAAACTATAGAATAAATAAATGTCAAACGTGTTACATGTTCTCCCTTGGGTCTGCTTGTCACCATTATACCAGCTAATCAGTCCATCAGCTTTTCTTGATTCCCAGCACTCCCTCTTGCCCCCAACCAGAATGGGAGTTGTCAGAGCTCAAGTTAAACATTTCAGTAGAACTGGACAGTGTTTAGTCTTCAGAGTCACATTATTTACTTGATTTGAAGTTCATGCTTAACAAGTAGTCTCTCTTCTCCTTTAGTGTTTGTAGTGGACATCAGTCAAAATCATCACGTATCCCTGTGGGGGGAAGAACAGTCATGGACATACTATGGATTAAATGAACATGTTATTCTGGGGGTTCTTAATTTCAAATTGATCTTGGTGTTTAAGGTCCAAAAATCACTGAGAAGAGCTGAGCCTTGGAAGTAACAAGTTTATTCAACTCTATCCTTTGAACTTCACAAAAGGGCTCCATCTTTCCCTGTGTGCTATCCCTTTGCACCATGTTAGTGACAGAAGGGAATCTAAAGATGATATAGCCTACTCAGGAAGGTTCATCTGAGCCTTGAGGCAACTAGGCAAGCATCACAAGGTGGGATTACTATTTACGTAATTTGCACCACATAAGAATTAGCCATTTAATCTAAACTTGTCCTTAAAGCTTCCCCCACAGTCAGCACATACAAAGCAATGAGCCTGCAGAGAGCAGTTCATCATAGTCACAGAATCACAGAATGGGTGGGGTTGGAAGTGACCTTAAAGACCATCCAGTTCCAATCCCCCTGCCATGGGCAGGGACACCTTCCACTAGATCAGGTAGCTCAAAGCACTATCCAGCCTGTCTATGAAAAGTAAGAATTGTTTTTCTTCCTATTGACCATAGCCATCAGACTGGGACTGGAAGTGGAAACTCTAGAACTAGAGCCTAAACTCTAGCCTTTAAATGGGAATCTCATTCACTTTGGTAGGGCATAGAAGTTCCGTGTTGTCTCTCATTCCTTCTTATTGTTAAGCAGACTGGTTAGAGAACGTGAGGGGGGAATGGACATCACAGAATCACTAAAATCCTTCATTCACAATTAGTCTATAAGACTGTTGGCAATGGGTTCCACTGAAAGCAGGCTCTGAGCTATTATATTTTGTAGGGAACCAGGTATGTGGGATGCAAAGAACAATTAAAAACAACCTTTGCTTTCCTGAGTTATGTTTTGTGCTTAACCGCAAACAAAGATTTAGGAGTCCCTAAAAAACTTCACAAAAGAGTCCCAAAGAAAAACTTCAGAAAAACTGAAAATAACATTGAGTAGGTGCTAAACAAGTGGAGAAATGCAGCAGGCTTACTCATTTTCTGGGCATTCATTTGTCAGCAATGCCCTTGTACTGACTGGTTATATAGCAACATTCTGTATGCTCAAACTAAGGGCTAGATTTGGAGAAGGATAACCAGAAGGCAAATAAATATTTTCTGAGAGCTCACTAACTACTTTTGGCTACTAGCCTCAGTCATTATCACCAAATTATTGACAAAATCCGGGTATCCTAGGTGCACAAAATTGAATTCACCTCCCCCTCGTATTCCAAGTATTCAACAAGACTGTGAGATAGCAATAACTCTAATTTGATGTGATTGGCCAAATTTGAACAATATGTTAAACCCATTTTTACACTGAATTGCAACTTGCAAGGCTGAACAAGTACGTTTGATCACTCTTTAGTTATATATTCAGTTCTAGCTTTTCCTCTCAAAGAAAGATACATTTGTTTCTAATAGAATTTTACCATTATGCTCAAACACAGCAAATTTCTGGCACTATAGAAGGTGAATAAATGGCTAAGGAAAAAAAAAAAGGACAAAGAGGGATAACCTTTCATAAAGGAAGATCTTTCATAAGTATCAAAATCTCACCTGTTCAAATGTAATGTGAGGTCTTGTCAAGGTAACATTGGCCAGATTGGGAAGAGGGAATCCTTTTGACAGTTTATCTTAGAAAAAGAGACAAACGATGATTTAGGTATGCATTAGAAAGATAATAATCAGCTTCCCTTCAACAACACTGTTTATCCAGAGACTTGTAGGTCATTTATAACAATTAGCCTCTTAGTCTTCACAAGCAAACCTGGGAGGTCGCTAAGATGCTCATTTACCAATGGAAAAAAAGAAGTACAAGTGCTTCTCTATTGGCAGAGTGTTGCAAGCCAAGGCATTTCATGTTCAACACATTACATACTGAGAGATTTGTCCCTAATGATCCCAGAAGGATTGTTAATACAACTCTACCATCATTAGAACCTGTTCCCATTTATATCCATAAAGTAAAGAAGATGATCATCCCAGTATAGAGGGCTGACACAAAGCTGTATCTCCCTCCAGGGTCTTAAATAAGATTTATGAGAGGCAAAAACTCTGTTCTGGTCTAATAAAAAGGAATACATCTCACATATGGTAGCCTCAGGCAGGTGTGCAGATGAGAGAGACTTTTGCTTTTCTCCCTAATGCATCAGGACCACCTAGAGTGAGATGAAGGCAGACAAATTTTTACTTTTCTAGTAATTTTTGCCCTTTTTGCAGAACAGTGAGAGGGAGCACTTACACCCCTACAGATCAGTCTCTGCCTTCCACTGCTTACTGGCTGATGGTCGTTTTCCACTCCAAGTTAACAGGAGGTGAAAACCCAATCAGAAAGTCAGTAGAAGTTCCTAGAATAACCCATTCTGCTGGAAGGTTTTTAGCTGATGCTTTGAAATACAGACTTACCATTAGCTGACGGAATTACTTCAGTCTGTAAAATGTAAGATAGGATGTTCTCCAGAAGCAAGACCTGCCACAGACAAGAAAACTGACTTAGCCATCATATCCTGATGGTAGTAGAACTGTCGTGCCCTAATCCTGGGTGGAGTAAGTAGGCTCTTAGTTAACTTCCAGTTCTCTTTTGGCCTCAAGGAGTCATAAGCTTAAGTGAACTTTGGATCTTAAGTTTTTGGAATGATGCAGAAGAAGAGAGATGCAAAATGCAAATGGGTTTCATTATGCTTGGTCAACATTTTAATTTAAAACAGTTTGTTTGCTTTATCTGTGAGATAATTTATCACCAATAGCAAAGCAGGGCAGTTTTAATCTTTTCTCTCAGCTACTCAGAACTGGTTGATTATACTGAGAATGAAATGACTCTCTGCGGGGGCAGGGTTTCCCCCCCCCCGCAAGGCTACAACTGCACTATTTCAGGCATGGGAGGGAAGTACTCCCATGTATTCCCCCTCCTCGCTGTAATTCTGAACACCTTGATGAGCACCCACGCAGTGTTTGTGCCTCAGCCATCCATCCCTGTGACCATTGGACGGCGCTCTGCTCTGCTGCTGCAGGTCAAGGTCTGCTCTGTTTCACCGTGATGATTCGAGAGATCTCTGCTCTCTGCAGCCTGAGAAACTACAGAGTTAGTTGTCTCATTGTCATAACAGGATTATGTGTCTCATTTGCATAGCACTAGCTTGTCCCTAAGACTTTTAAGTCCAGGACAGAGAGGTGGCTGTCAGAACACAGGAAAGAACCACTTGGGAATGAAACCAAACGTTCTAGAACTAAAGATAAAATTTAGCTGCTTACTCTTTAGCCTTGATATCACCGATATTTTTAGTTTGCATTTCCTATATGCATTAACCACCCACTTACCTCAAAAGAGCCAACATTGGAGTGGGCTAAGGAGAACTGGATCCTGAGGGAAAGAAATGAAACAAGATGAGTCACTAAGAAAGGATAAATTCAGTTATTCTAATCATGTGCATCCATTGCTGTAGAGCTCCAGGCCTTAAGAAGCATCTGTAAAGACATTTTTGAAGCACTTTCACATATTGCATACTGCTGCATAGAGAAAGATGTGGTTTTCTTGGAGCATTGATGAGCATCCATGCAAGAGTGTGCTAGAAGGGCTGTAGCCAGCAATGTGAGTATGCTTCTCCCTCTGTGCTGTTCTGGAAATCCTATTGACAAATGATTTTCCCAAGGACTTTCTGGGTGTCAGGTATTTTCCAAAGATTTTGGTACATCTGCCTAATGCTTTCATGTGAGTCTTACGAGGAAGAAAGGATCTGTTCATTCTGTGGTACTGCTGCTGGTGGCTTTATTGCTACTGCCTCTGTTTCCAAACTGAAATACTTATTCCCTATGTTACTCTTGTATCCAACAAAAGATTTCTGAGTTTCCTCAGCACCAGTACCTGAGTTCTCAAGGCCAGCTTCCAGCACACTCTAGATTTTCCTCCTTGAAAATTATTGCAGAAAATGCTAACAGCACTATCCTCCTTAAATTCCTAATAGCTCTCTGCCCTGATGAACTCTGTATATTCTTAACCCTGTGTCTTTCTTGGGGACTTTTATGAAATTGGAGTCCCAATTCTCAGTTGTGAGGTCCTGATATACAGAGCTTCTTCTCCATGAAATGTGACATGCTGGATGTGTAAATGACCTAGTCTCTGATCTCCAGCTTTCTGAACCTTGGAAGTTGCAGGACTTCAGTTGGTGAATGTCTGCTATCAGAACATCTGCATAGGGGACCTGCATGGGCCCAGGTTCTTTACTGTGCCCTGGACTGCTCTGACATTCTTTAGTGGGACAGGATGTCTAGAAAGCCATGACATCTTGCCAGCTGGAAAGTGATGAGGGAAACTTTCAGATGATTTATGGTTGTCAAAACTGCCCTGCATGTTTAATTTCTCTAGCTCCGAGGGGAGAGTAGATGTAAAAAGCAGAGAAGTCCAGTGAGACCACTTCCCTGCAGCAATCCACTGGTGGGAAGTCCTTGGGGCCATGGCACTCAGCAGAGAGAAGCTACCTGTCTCCTCTAAACTGTACAAGTGCTGCCAGATTTAGAGACTCTAATGCAGATAAATTTACCAGCAAAACATATTCATAGTTATCCAATCATATGTCTAAACTACTAATGTTGGGATTGCTAACGTTGTTTTCCAAAGGAAATCTTTTTCATCCCAGGTTGGATTACCTGTTCAAACATAGCGAGCCCATCAATTTCTGATCAAATATATTCAGAGAAATGCTGGTGTTGGCTGCCTGCAGAATAAAGAAACCATGGGTTACCAGACATAAAACCCCCTTCCTATGAATTAGTCACAAATACATAAATACAGTCTTTCTAGTTAAGCATGGAAGCTGTTTTAGGTAAATGCAGCTTTCTCATTGCAAGGCTGCACACATTTGAATGGCACTGACAAGAGCTGAAATGGGGGTAATGAGATGTCATTAATCAAAGCCATGAACAAGATGCCAAGAGGCATGACTCACACTTGCAGAACTGTCATTCCAGAGAACAAAACCTTGCTTAATCAGAGTCACGATATGTTGGGATTTCTGTCCATCTGTAGGAGAATGTTCTTTGCCATAGAAATGTCCTATATGTTAGATAAGGTCATGCCTACACCTGTGACTAAGGGGAATCTGCATGTTTAAGTACTAGAAATTTTTTATTTTCTTTGTTTCTTGTACAGAGTTTTAACAGAAGGAAGGAACAAACATATTTAACTCTGAGTTAAATGTCAACTTGTTTGTTGTATTTACTATATTCAATGTGAACAGAGACTGGGTGGTTGAGTCTGGCAGAATGGCCAACACCTCCATGGAGCCCTGAATATCTATTGTGAAGGAATCCTGCTGTAAACTGATGATAGGGATTTCAGTAGACATTAGCTTCATCATCACTGGGTAGGGTGTAACTGAATATTTAGCTACCTGTAAGATTCAAAGAAAAAAAAAAAAAAAAAAAAAAAAAAGAAAAAACATTTTTCTCGTAGAATGGATCAGAATACTGCATTTTCTCACCCTTGAAGCAATAATTTTGAAGCAGTTCCTTACGATGAGGTTAAGGATAGCTGCTAACATAAGATTCTTTCAGATAAGCAGGAAATAAAGGTTTTCTGTGGTGCTAAATTAACAGTATTTGCCACTCAGGAATACAGTGGAAAGTTCCTTCCACTTGAGGAATACACATTTTTCCATATTATTTCAGGAGAAATTAAATACTTGCTTGTGAACAGAGGAGATAAATGGACCACAAATGTATTTAATCACACGATAAAAGAGCTCAGAAGTCATTCACTTTGAAATTCATCCATCTCAGGAGATGGGTTCCTCCTCTGGACTGTCCTCAGAGGAGCTTCTCTCTGTTCATTGCCTGAAGAGTGAACAGGCTCACAAAGTTCAATATTCGAAACAGCGGGGGTGGAATATTCACATCAATGCTCGTGGCATTTATGGAGTACATCATACAAGACTGTCCTTGGAGAATTCTTATATTTCTGAGGAAGGAACTTAATAACATCTGGGAAGCAAACACGAATATGAATTACTTTGAACTATTAGTCTGATTTCACCTATCCTCAGCATTTATAGCCTAGGGGTTCTTATGCTCATTTTTGGTTTCTGACTCTGTCTCAGAAGGCTGGTGGAAGCCATGCATGCTCTTATTCTCTGTCCTGTTATATTAATCTCCTTCACCTAGAATAAATGGAAATCCTGTGCATCTGCCTTGTCTGTTCCATAGGATGTAACGTTTCCTGTTCATCTGTTAGCTCATTTTCCTGCACATGGTCCCTTCCCAGGTTTTCTGCTGATTAGTCACAGGCCAGCAGCAAAGTAAAGAGAATTATGCAGGTTTGGGGAGGAGAAAGGTGATTTTTCTGAGCTGAGGCCCTCTTGGATGTCTCTGAAAGCAGGACTCATGACTGGAAGCTTTTTCCTGCATAGAGCTGGTTTTAGGTGGGAACAGCTGTGGCTTGGGCATGTTGCCCAGAGAAAAGACTGATGTGCAAGGTTATGGGCCAAGATTATGTTTGGTAACAATGGAAGTCATTCAACTCATCATGGGGTGGGAAGTGACAAGGCCCATATGCTCTGCTGTTACAAGGCACACATGTCCCTGCTTCACCAGTGCAGGAGCCCTGCTGGCCCTATAAGCCTTTGGGATACACCAGTAATGAGGTGTTGTGACACCCACACTGGGTGGCTTCCCTGGGACTTTGTGATACTCACCTCAGGGATGATACTGCCAAATATCTCTGTGTTTATATTAAAATAACTGCAAGTCTGGAGGAAAATATAAAAGAGAGAAAACAAATGAGTTACCAGATTTGACCTTCATGGTCACCTTTTCTCTAAATGAATTATTACTGTCACTTCAATGAATCTTTGATTTTGTGTCTCTCAGAAATATTCCTAAGAGACTCAGTATACTTAAAGCAGCTTCCCAATAATACATGCCAAAATAATCCCTCAGAAACCAAATGCTTCATGTCATTATAGGGTGGGCTGCAGTCTATTGGTTTTGGGACTTACTGAACCTCCTGCCGCTTGGGTTAGCCAAGCCAGGCAATCTCCAAGCCACAGATGATGCTGTGCTTTGACATATACTTTGCTTACAAGGCCCCTGTAGTGCTTTCATTCTATGAAGATCCCTCAGAAAACAGCCACTGAAGCTGCAAAATTCTCCAGTGTTGTTCCCTTGTCCCTATTAGAGAAGTCTGTGCCTCAGGTCTACAAACCCCTTATTTTTTGTAACAAAGTTGGCAGTATTTGGTACTTGGCTCAGTGGAACTTGGCATGCCTGGCTGTGGCCTGAGGCATCTATATAGAGCATAAGTAAAAGAGAATAACAATACCCTAGTATTTATAATCTACTGTCTCAGGATTCCACAGACCAACTGAGAGCTTTATATGGGCACATCTGGCAGGTCAAAGCCCTGTCTGAGCCACTCTGACCCCATTCCTCTGCATCCTGCTCACCTCCTCTGCAGTGGTCTTGTTGAAGGCCCCTGCAGTGTAGTAGGCAAATGCAGAGGTCTGAAAGAAATACTCAGAGAAGGCAAGGTACAGCATGGAGTCGCTTTGGTCCAGGATTGTGAAGGAAGCTGCCACGTAGGGAGAGTCAGTATAGTTTCCAGCTGGGAAGACTACACCCTAAAAGTTATTGTTAGAGATAAAAAACCAGTCAAAATACAACTTTACTGCAGACAATGAATGCTATTTTCCGTGACTTTGCCCAGGCTATTCATTTGGAATATAAATGAGTATGCAGGCTTTGTGGTACACCCTGAAGGGTTGGTGCTTTCAAGCGGGTAGTGAAGGCAAGCTCCAGCATTGGGATATCTTCACAGATGAGGCCCAAGATCTGTCTTTTGGGATACTGGTCACCTCCTGAGGACAGTCTGCCATCTCAGATCGCCCTCTAAATTTAGCGTCTAAATATTACATGAAGAACATGACTAGTGCTCCTCCTTTTTGAAGCGCCTTACTTTCTCCTTTCCTCATCTCCAGGAATTTAAATCTGAGAACTCCTGCTTAAGAGCTATCCAATGGTCTCAATTACAAAATTCTGTTTCATCTCCAGTGTATTTTGTCTGTCTTTATTTTATCTTGTTCTAAAGGCCCTGTTGCCTTTTAAGGACTATCAAAATGCTTACAAAGTGCTGAATCACAGTTGGTGACCTCTCCATTCAATCCTCACTTGCTGTATTTACCAGTCTTTGTATATTACCCCACTTATGTGGGTGAGTAGCTCTTGGAACATGATTTTGCATTTTTAGTCTGACTCAAGTCCCTGCTTAAAATTTAGCTGCTGCAATACTTAGAAGAGTTTGACAGCAGCTGCAGAGCTGGTGTGCTGAGACCAGTGTCTACCACACAAGCAGATACTAACTTTTTGTTCCTTTTTGTTTTCACTCATTTATTTCCTTGTTGTCCTTTTTTTAATACTTCATTTACAGAATCTTTGTGACAAGACTGTCTTTTCATTTGGCCTTTGTAGAGCACCAAGCACAAGGCACCTTAAACTTAATTAAGTATCTCAGAAACTATAATAATGACAACTACCCTCAATCAAATCATCTTATATAAAATGACAATGAAGTAATCTCAGAATCAGGAACTAGTCAGATTTTAGTTTCAGTACATAAGAATTTTTTCTACATTTGAAATAAACCTTAAATTTCTCAGACTCAGCAGCATTACTTGGGCTCCCATGCTTTTGAAAGGGTACTCTGTCTTCCCATTCAAGAAGCCAGGGGCATAATTCTTGCTCTGATAGTCTTGCTATATCTTCTCTTTCATCTGACAGCAGATGCATCTAGTTAATCCAACGTCTATAAATATTACCCTGACTGACTGAATAATGAAGTCCCAGCTATTAATGAATAGTGAGAGAAAGATGAGGTTGAACACCTTTTTTCTTTCCTTTCCCTTTCTCTTTTCTTCTATATTGCAGTCAACTTTAACTGCTCTCTATTTTCTGCAACCAACTCACCAGCAGTTTAAAGAAAAGGATGTGGCTTTTAAATAATTCATTTCACAACAGGATTGTTACAAATTATTACTGTAACAAATGCAATAATGCTTTGAAATATCTGTCTTGTCAGATAGTGAGGCTTTATGTTCAGAACAACAATCATGGCCATCTTAGAAATTGTCTCATAGAATAATGGAACCCACAGTAGTGTAGGCAAACAGCACTACAGGAAACTACCTTAAAATCCAGGTCAATGAATGGTTGGAATACTGCTGGCAAGCTACTTAAGGAGTAGTCTACTTCAGCCAAATCATCAATCTGCTTTACAGCTGTAAGGGTGTAGAAAAGACACAGGACATTACAAAAAAACTCTCAGAAATAATTTTATGTATACTTAAAACTAAGTCGGTTTCTGAAAGAGAATGACACAAATTGTTCCAGATAGTAGGGGGAAACACAACCATGGACCTTGTAAAATGCATTCTGACCTCAGATTTGATATTTCTACTGACACCTTCTGTAAAGCACCTTCTCTAGTTTGTCTGTTGTTTTCTCATTGTGGAGAGTAAGTTTGGTCTAACCCAAAAAAGGAGATGGCCATATCAGTGCTTTAGGGCATAAGGAGGCATTGGGATTTCTTGTCAAGCAATTCTAAGAGCATCCCAAATACCTGTAACTTGCAAATACTTTCCCAGAAGGAGGGTACCTGATCTGCTTAGATACCTATGTTTTGCACACAGTATCTGACACTTGGGGTGTCTTAAATGGCTGCAAATCTAACCAAAAGTGGTTCAAATGAGAAGGGTTTTCCAAAGGAGCTTTTTCATTTTGTCTCTGACAAGTTTGATAAACAGGCAAGAAAAACTTCATTTCCAGGCAGGCTGTGAGAGCAGGCTTCAGCTTGTAAAGTGCTGTGTGTGCAGGAGGACTCAGAGCATGGTAAGGGAAAAAAACTGCCTCAGCATCATCACTGTGTGGCCTCTAAGTGGCATTTCTCACAACAGAAGTGCACACTGCCACACTTGCAAGTTGAGAATTGCTACCAGCCCTTGGCTCTTAGAAACACATATTTCTTGCTCAAGTAGCCCAGCCTTTATTTAACTGTGGGTCTGTATGCAAGGGAGCAGATGGAGCAGAGAGACCGATACTGCTCATGGAGGCATTGCTAAGCAGCTACCATTAAAGAAGTGGAAGAATCCCACTGATCAGAAGAGAGAAAACAGAAGGAAAAGGTATCACTGCTAATGACTCACTATTCAGTGACTGGAGGTCTTCATCTATCAACTGTATCCCAGCTCTGATATTGGGACATGACTGCAATAAAACCACACTTAAATTATGACCTGACTAGCATGGATGTATAAGCACCTTTTACATGTGTGCTAGCAGATCTTTCTCCTGCATGACACACATTGCAGCATTTGTTTATTGAAACACCTAATCTGGCTTCTCTTCAGCTAACTGGTTCCCCAAGGTTTTTGCTTGGTGCAATTGTAAGCGTGATGTGTGTCAGAGCTGCAAAAGAAAGGGGAAGTTTCCAGAGACTGCCTGGTGGGGGTGACAAAACCACAGCCTTAAATAGTGCGAGGACAGATCTCATATTGGTGTCACAGGTGAGATCTCAGAATCACGGAATCATTTAGGTTGGAAAAGACCCTTAAGATCAGCAAGTCCAACTGTAAATCCCTGGACAGAATGACAGCCATCTCAAGCTCTGTTTCCTCTCAGTGGCCCTGGGCAGGTTGTCAACAGAACTACTCACCCCTTTGAAATGACGAAGTTGAAATGTCATACACAATGGATATACACAATTTCTCGATGTGTTCCCCAGTCTGTGTTTTGTCTGCCAAGCATAAAAATGACCCAAGCCCCAGGATGCCTGTAGGTACCAGGAATGGGCTTCTGCCAGCTCAAATTCTTCATGGTTGAGGATGGAGTCCAGACCTCACCTGGCACCACCCAGGAACCAGGCTGCATTTGGAGTGGTAGTTGCCTCCTGCAAACTGACATCAGGAACCTGGGGGGGTGAGATTTGTTTCCTAGAGAAAAGGGACCTCGTTCGTGTCCAAGTCCCTGGAGCCGGGAATGGGCTTCTGCCGGCGCAAATTCCGCAAGGTTGAGGATGGACTCCAGACGCCAGCTGGCACCACCCAGAAACCAGGCTGCATTTGGAATGGTAGTTGCTTTCCTCTCTCACTCAGCGGTACGGATGGTTCCCTAGAGCAGGTTGGCCATACAGAACTTGCTCCCTCCTCTGGGATAATCTTCCCCTGCCCTGCCTTCCCCTGCCCTGCCTTCCCCTTACTTGGTGTGAGTGATCAAGTGCCTTTGTCCTCCTTTAGCCCACCCCCCCCCGTTTAGAAATAGAGCCCCGAGGCTTAGACTTCCTAGGTGGGCAAGAGCAGCCCTGTGCGGGCCACAGGGCGGTCCCTAAAAATACACAGGTGGAGAAAGTGTCCGGCCTTGCCCCTGCTTTGTGAGGACGGTGCAAAGCCCTTTAGCGTTAGCGTGGGCACCGTGACCCGCCTGTAGCCAGGGCCTGGGTCTGTGCCTATGCTGCTGCTCCTGCTGGTGAAGTGGCAGCGTGCCGTGCTGTACTCGGGGCATGTGTCACGACCTTGTGGGGCCCTTTGTGCCCAGGACTAGCCCCCGGGTCCCTGTAAGCAGGGCAGGGGAGGCTGCTTTAGCCAGGTGCAGGAACGAGTGCACCTGGGCCCTTTGGAGGGTGCAGGTCGAAGAAGTGCCACAGGGTGCAGTCCTGCCTTTGGTGCTGCTTTGGGCTGGTGCCTTGTTGAAGAGGCTGCCGGGGCTCCTGCAGGCGGCTGTGCTGCCATGCTGCACTGAGGCCAGGCTCTGGCCAGCCCCTAAGTGGGGTGCAGGCCAGAGCCCGTGCTCTGTGGTGCTTGTTGGAGGAGGGGGGAGGGTTGCAGGAGGCGGCCCTGTAAGTGGGTTGTGTGCGTCCCCTGGCCTCGGCGGGCAGTTGGAGGAACCCCCTGTAATCAGGCAGGTATCCCTGGCCCCGGCCATTCAGAGGTGTGAGGCCATGTGCCCTCCCTGTCCTCAGGGCTGGGATCCCGGCCCCTCGGCTTTGGGCTGTAAGCCCGACTGCCTGACTGTAGAGTCTCGTTGCTGTGGGGGAAGGCAGAGCTCTGTGGCTCTCTGGGTGTGGACTGGCCTGTAAGCAGGCTGTGGGTCTGGGAGCCTTTGTGCTCCCTTCAGTGGGCAGTCTGCTTGGTGTGCCTGCCCTGTTAGCGGGGAGTGCCCCAGAATTGGAGAGAAGGAGCCTGTGTAGGCCTTGGGGCCCAGGGCCGCCCTGTAAGTTGGGGCCAGGGCTCTGGAGTCCCGGGCACTTTGCAGTCCAGGCAGCGGCTAGAGCCCCCTGAAAGCAGGGGTGCAGCCTCTTGGCGGCTGCTTTTGCATGCCCAGCTTGGCTTGCCCAGAGGGCCTGTCTCCCAGCACCGCGTGGGACTGTGCCAGACATCGCGATGGTGAGTCAAGCTGAGGTTGGAGGCTTTTGGACAGCTGGAAGTGGGGGTCTGTGGGTGGTGGCTTGAGGACATTGCTGTGGGGCTGTGGGTCGCGATTCCCTTTGGGAGCTGTAGCTTAGGCCTGAGCGTTTGGTCGTCCATTAGCAGAAGTCGTGGGACGATGAAGTAAGCGAGAAAGAGCAGCAGCATCTGAGCTCAAGAGTGGAACGGTGAGGCAAGAGTAGCAGGGATGGCTAGAAGATCTTGTAAAATCTTGGGTGTCAGCTGGCCCATACTGGTTTGCGTTGCTGAGATTGCTGCAGGGTGGCTGTCGCTCTTTGCTCTCCCTTTTGGGGCATGGGGCATGAAGGTAGCACACTTGGACTTCCACTGTGTCCACTCACCCTGCTCTCCTGTGCCTGGCCCTTCCATCATCTGGTCTGGCCAGGAGCCCCCTTCCCTGGCTTTTCAACAGCCTGTACAGCACTACCTCCCTGGTGGTGGCCTAGGCTCTGCTGGAGAACCATGGCGAGGGTAAGGTGTTGTAGCAGGCTCTGAATGCCACGTGTCCCTTCCCCAGCCTCAGCCCAGGCTTTTATTTTGCTCATTTATGCAGTAATGATCTCACCAGCTTTAGCTTCTACTGAGGCTGCTAGATAGAAGGGCTTGTAAGGGAAGAAGATACTATTATCAAATCTTCCAATATTTTTGTCAGGCTGCAGATCTATTCCTGTTCCCTGTGAGAGCAAAACAATAGCCTGGGAGAAAAATGAATATCCTTCCGTGAGCTAATGATGTGTCCTGAAGGCACTGCCAACCCAGCTTCTTCTAAACAAACTGAAAAGCAAAATGAGGAGAGTGGAGGGCTGTAAACGTGGCAGGACTGGTCAGCTGCTTCTCCTTTTGCTCAGGCTTACGACTGCCATTGCAATTCAGACTAGATGTCATCTTTTTGCCCTGTACCTCTGTAGCTTCTGCGACTAACACAGTCTGGAAAGTGAAGGCAGAGCCCTGGAAACCCCACACGGGCTTTGCCGGGCTGGTGCTCTCACCCGCCGGTGAATGGAGGGGGAAGTTATGTCTGGGTTGCTGCCCTCTCTCCAGGGGTGGCTTACCCTTCCTCCCCCCGTCCTTTTCCTCCTCCCACGTTTCTGGCTCTGCCCGGTGAGAGCTGCTGGGAAAGCAGCACAACGGGGCCCATTCAGTTCTCACTTCTGAAGAGCAAACACTGGTGCTGGAGCTCGGCAGCTGCTAGACAGGGCAGGGGACACCTTCCTCTCTTCGACACATCTTGAAGTCAAGGTACTCCAAACCCCGGGGGTGTGAACCCTCCAGGTGTGAGGGAGGGAGTGATGGCATGATGTCTGGCATGTGGTAGTGCTCCAGGCACAGCACAGGGACTAAGTTTAGGGACATTACATTTGTGGCACTGGGTAGTGGGTGTGCAGGAGAGGGCAGCTCCAGTGTGTGTGTGTGGGCTGCAATAGGACTAGATAGGGTGACAGCAGGAGGGCAGTGTTGGGGCATGGGACCACAGGGGACGATGAGCTACACTGGGCATGGGGTTGTGCACTACAGTGGCTCCACAAGTTTGAGCCTTGCAGACCCTACTGATGCTGTCTTGGAGCTTCGTGGGATGTATTGGCCATATCTGCAGTCTGTTGCCTCCTCTGTGTTTCTCCCAGCTTTGGCCTCTCTCTGGTACCTTCGCCCCAGGGGCTCCCTCCTGCCCAGCCAAAACTAACCTCTCCTTCCTGCAGCTAAACAGTGGAGTTCTATTCCAAACACTGCTATGAATAGCTTAGGAGGGAAGCAGGGAGCTTGCAGGATAGGAGGCAAAGTGTAGATTCCCCTGTAAGCTGGGAAGCAGATGACCAGGATGGTGGAGACGTAGGACATTTGCCATTTAAAGACAGGTGGCAGCTCTGAAACCTGTGTGATCACATTCCCTGGATAGCTACACCTGCTTGTCTTACAAAAACAATTGTAGGAGAGATATTGATAGCTTTCCCAGACCAAGACAATCTTAAGTCAGTGATATTTGAAGAAAATGTGGTGGGGGTGGGGTGGGTGCCTGTTTCAAGCCAGCTCCTTGTGAGTGACCTGCTAGCTGTGACTTTCCCTTTTCCTTCCAAGTATTCCTCCTCTCCTTCTTCCACTCTTCCTTTATATTTATAACTTGTGAAATCATAGTGTGAGAGCAAGAGAAAGTAAGACCTGCCCCAGTAGGTGATAGCAGCAGCCTTTTTGGTACATGGGGTGCCAAGCAGGCAATGCTGTTTGGGGATGTTTGGGAGCCTGGTCTCTCTCTTGGCCTAACTGTGTTCTACCCCCAGCCACAGGTGCCCTCTGACATGGGGCCATGCTGGGGGCTCCTCCTGCTTGCAGCAGCCCTGGGGGTGACAGCTGCTGCCCGCTGCCCTGCGCCCTGTGTCTGCGATAATCTCCGTGCCCATGTCCTGTGTCTCAATGGGAGCCTAACTGCTATCCCTGACACCATCCCAGAGGTGGGGAAGGGGAACAAAGGTCGAGGGATGGGGAGAGAAGGTAGGTACAGCAGTCCTGGGGTAACCTGGTGTTTTCTTTGTGTGACTGACAGCTCACCAGAAAACTAGACCTTCGGGGCAACAGTTTCATGGTCATCCCAGCAGGAGCCTTCCTTGCCACGCCCTACCTGACACATTTAGACCTGCAGCGTTGCAAGGTGGAGAGGCTGGAGGAAGGGGCTTTCCGGGGTCTGGGGAGGCTTGTCTACCTCAACCTGGCCTCCAATGGCATAGCCCTCCTCTCCCAGGAGTCCCTGGATGGGCTCTCGTCCCTCCAGCAGCTCATTCTGGAGGGGAATCGCATTGAGGAGATACAGCCAGGTGCTTTTGGCCATCTGGGGTCCCTCATTGTCCTTGACCTGAGGGCAAATGCTTTGGTCTATCTCCCAGACATGGTCTTCCAGGGTCTGCAGGTTCTTAGATGGCTCCGGCTGTCCCACAATGCCCTCCACGTGCTGGGCAATGAGGCCTTTGCTGCTTTGCCTGCCCTGCGCAGACTGAGCCTTGACCACAATGAACTTCAAGCGCTGCCTGGCGAGGCCCTGGCCAGGCTAGATGGGGCTACCCGGCTAGACCTGGGCCACAACCCCATCACCTATGTGGCTGAGGAAGCCCTGGCCATGGCTTCACTGAGGCACCTCTTCCTGGACCATGCCTCCCTCCAGGATGTGGCACCCGATGCCTTTGCTCGCAGTCCCCAGCTCCGTATTCTGGACCTCCGGGAAAACCAGCTGCAGGGGCTGCCACCCCTGGCTGGGGTGGGGGGGCTGGTAAGGGTCACCCTGGATGGGAACCCTCTGCTCTGCTCCTGCCTCCTGCGCCCCTTCCAGAAGTGGCTGGCAAGGGCACGGGTGCAGGCAGAGGGTGCTTGTGCTGCACCCCCTGCCCTCCGTGGCCGGTCCCTCAACTCCCTGAGGTCCCCAGAGATGAGATGCAGTCACCTCCAGCCACCCCCTAGCCCCACCGCACCGCCAGAGCAGCTGAGGGCAGCCGGCAGCAGGCAGTGCCCCCGGCGATGTGTGTGCTCCCCCGATTTCCATCATGGGTCCTGTGCGAACAGGGACCTGCGGGAGATCCCTCGGGACTTCCCTGAGGACACCCACCTTCTCGACCTGCGCCAAAATCCCTTCAGGATAGTGCCACCGGATGCTTTCCCTGGCCTGAAGGAGCTGGTGTCCCTCTACCTGCAGAGGTGCAGCATCAGGGTGCTTCGCCCCGGGGCACTCCGGGGGCTGGAGAGCCTGGTCTACCTGTACCTCACCAACAATCACCTCTCCACCCTGGCAGCTGCTGCCTTTGAGGGGGCCCCACAGCTGGCCTACCTCGACCTGGACCACAATGCCTTCACCCATGTGCCTGCAGGCAGCTTCCAGCTCCTGCCCAATCTCATCTCCCTCCATCTGCAGCATAACGCCATCGGGGAACTGGCAGAGGGCGATCTGGCCGGAGCCAGGGGGCTCCGCTGGCTCTACCTAGCTGGGAATGCCATCAGGCACATTGCCCCTGCTTCCCTGGCTCCCACCAAGATGCTAGAAAAGCTGCAGCTGGAGGGAAACCACCTTTCAGAAGTTCCGACAGCAGCCCTGCAGGGCCTGCCTGCCCTGAGTGAGTTGAAGCTGTCCCGAAACCCCATCAAGCACATGGGCAACAGTGTCTTCCTGCCAGTGGCCTCCAGCCTGCAGCACCTCTACCTAGACAACATGGGCCTGGAGCAGGTGAGTGTGTTACGGGACTTCCAATGGGCAGTTGCAACACAGGGCATATTACAGGTTCTGCTGCCCAGGGCTGGTGGTCCCTATAGGGGCATCCAAACAGATATCCCTGAATTCCTAAGCCTTCAGAAGATGTTTCATAGCCTGGCTAGGAAGCCAGATTGCTTCAGACTCAGCTGTAGCACTGCCTTGCTTCAACCTTCTCCTGGCTTCCCTGGGAGAAGCTTACTCCCTCCAGTCCTTAAACACCCAATTTCACTGGAGTTCAACCGTTTCCTAAATCACCTCCTTCCTGCAGCTCTGGCCAGATTTCTCTTTCTCTTATTACAGGCTGTCCTGCAGGATTCTTCACTACTACCCTGAATATTTCCATCCTCTCAAGGAAGTGGTGTTAGCAGCACCCTCGTAAAAACTTTGTATCTTAACTGAACATGAGTTCAGTCTTCTTAGAAAGTTCATGACTGAACTCTACTGACTTCCAAAATGTGATTGAAATAGCTTGAATTAATGGTCCCCCATTTAAAGCAGCTCTTTCATGGGGTTGCTAAGTTCAGGACAGGTTGTCCGGCCCCCCAAGATGATCAGAAGTGCAGGGGCAGAGATGTGCTCTTGATCAGCATGGCCCTGACTTACCCTTCTTCCACTGCAGATTTCCCCCTATGCCTTCACTGGCCTTGGTCCCAAAATCAGAAGCCTCTACTTGGAGAGCAACAAAATGAGTAACATACCTGATATGAGCAACTTCACAGGGTTGGAGATCCTCAACCTGCAGGATGTGCCTTTCCACTGTGACTGCCAGCTCCTGCCATTGCACAGGTGAGTGCCACGAGCCGGGAACAGCCTTATGGATCTGCTGGGAACAGCCTATATGATCTGCCATCATCTAAGATGATGGATCTTATGATCCTGGACAGCAGGACCTGCCATGCTGAATGCATAAGCTCACAGCACATTGGCTGCTTTTGGTCCTTTCCTGTGGTGGTGAGACGTCGCACACACCTATGTGCAAGGACAGAAGTTGCCTGGGCTTTCTGGATATAGGGAAAGCATCCCAAGCTGGAGTGGGCAATTCTTCAGATATTCAGAGGTCACCCAGGTGATCTGGCCTTACTTTGAAGTGATCATCCACTTATTGGCAGAGACTTTTGCCCTTCCTTTCACCCTGCCTCATTCCTTTCCCCGATTTTCTGCCATTTTTCAGGTGGATCAACAAACTCAACCTCCGCGTGGGAGCCACCTGCGGGTCCCCTGCAGAAGCCCAGGGGCTGAAGGTGAAGCTTTCCACCACTTTTCAAACTTGTCCTGGCTGGGGACAAGGTGAGGCTGGGGAAACCAATCCTAACAAGACTAAGGCTGCAAGCAAACCCCGCAAGAAAAAGAGGTCGGGAAAATCTCCAGCCAGAGGCTTCATTAAGAGCAGAGCTTAGGGTTTCTTAAGGTGTGTAGGACATGTGCTGGACACAACAGAAGAGCCATACCTACAGTCTGGCTAGAGAAGTTTTCCTAGACTTGTCCCCACCATGGAGACATGAATATTGCCCAAGGTGCAAAGGAGAGCCTGGTGCCACCAAAACAATGCTGATTTGCCAAAGATTCAGGGTTTGTTTTTACAGGACACAGAAGCACATCCCATAAAGTCTGCAGCATGCTTTGGTGATGCAAACAACGAAGACAAATACTTTCTTTCCAAGGCTTCCTTCAGTCATGTGAAAAAGCTGCTGTCCACAAGTTTGGTTTTGTTTTTGAGAGCACTTTCATAGCTTTTAAAATCATAGAAGAACCCTGAGTGGGACTGCAACCAGCATCATCCAGTAAGGTCCTGCACTGGCACAAATCTTATGCTAGAAAGCTTAAAAATTATTAGTAAAAATGTTGCCTTAATTCCCAGCAGTTCCTCAGAATTAAAATGTATGCACATGGAAGCTTTTTTATTTCCTGCAGAATTTGATCAGTGATCCGTAAGTGATCCCATGATAAGCAGTGTGCTTAACCTATTCCCCATGACTGCATAGGTTGGGATCCCAGGTCCCAGGAATTTGCCTAAATTGAAAAGGCTTTAAAAGATAGTCCAAACATATACTTATCTGTAAGTTTAACTCCACATTTTGGTGGCTTGGGAAGTAATATGCAAGCCTTGGGCCTCTTCCTGAAGTTGGTCAAAGGGCTTTAGGGTACAGATCGTAGATCAAATTAACCATACAACTGTTAAAAAAATTAAAAACTCAAACCATTCTGCAGGTCCTCTGCAGTTCTAGGTTCAAAAGCAAGAAATGACGGAAGCAAACACATAAGTGCAGATGAACATCTGGGTTTGAGGCTGGTTCCATGGAGAAGGCTTTGGCTTTTGTGACAATGGTGTGTGCTTTAATGATTCTAACATATTAGGGTGAGTGTACTTTAGTGATTGCAACATGTTAGATGGATGGGATCCACCCGTCTATAAAGGGTAAGAGAATTCTTGGCAGCAGCCTGCCTAATTTGGTGAGATGGGCTTTAAACTAAAGAACCCAGTGCAGGTGAGGTCCAAAGTCCCATAGCTTCCTCCGGGAAGTAGATCATACCCAATCAGTGTTCTTAGACTGTCCCTCAAGGTAAGCATCAAAGAGTTATCACCAAAGGAGTTTATGGTTGTGGGGAATCCTCCTAAACTCCTTCTTGGGTAATCCAATTGCTTGATTAAACTAGAAGTGAGTGGGACAATTTCAGGTTCTTCCTTGGCAAGCTGTGGGATGGAATGAAAAGGTTAGAGGGACAGGGTGCTAGCAAGTCCCTCTGCAGGTGACTTGAAGAGGTAGCAGACACAGGGGAGCACACTTGGAGTCTTACAGAGGTAAGCCAGGGAGTCCTGACGTAACAGAAGCCAACAGGGTTACCAGCAGGGAAATATCTCAAAGGAATTAAGGGGTGTTCCTCTAGGAAGGTGATGCAACCAACAGCCTGGCCAAGGTGCCTTTAGCCCAAAGCATGCAGCATGGGCAACAAACCAGAGGGGCTGGAAGACACCATGTAGAAGTTATGATCCTGTTGCCACTACTGAAACTTGGTGGGACAAACTGTGTGACTGGGGTGTGAGTATCAATGGCTTTGAGCTGTTCAGAAGAGACAGAAAGGAGGGAAAGGTGGAGGGCTTGCCCTCTACGTCAAGAGGGGCATTGAGTGTGAAGAGCTGTCTCTGAAGAACAGCCATGAGCAGGTTGAAAGAGAGTGGGTAAAAATCAGACACTGAGGCAACAAAAGAAACCTTGCAGCTGGGGTCTGCTCCAGCTGCCTGACCAAGGGGAGCCTATTGACAAAGCCTTCTTGCCCCAGTTACAGGAAGCATCATGCTCACACGCTCTGTCCTGTGAAGGGACTTCAGCCACCTTGACATCCACTGGGAAGGTCCCAAGGCAAACTGCAGGCAATCCAGGAGTCTCCTGCAGTACATGGAGGATATCTTCTTGAGCCAGGTGGACTTTCGTAAAGCTTTGGACACAGTCCCCCACAACTATTCCCTCCAAACTGGAGTGATGGATTCCATCCGAGTGGGCATCATTGACCAGTGGTGACCCTCAGGGGTCTGTATTGGGCCCGGTGTTATTTAATGTCCTCATTAATGACACAAAAGGATTAAATGCACCCTCAGCAAGTTTTCAGGTAACACCAAGCTGAGTGGTGCTCTTGACTCACCTGAAGGATGAGATGCCAGCCATGGGTATCCAAACAGACTCAAAAGTAGATGCATGGGAATTTCCGGAGGCTTAATGACACCAAGTGCAAGATGCTGCACCTAGGTTGGGGCAAGCCCAGGTCTCAAGACAAGCTGGGGGATGAAGGGATCAGTAGCAGTCCTGCCAAGGACTTGGGGATGAGAGGCTGGACATGACCCGGCAATGTGCACTCACAGCCCAGAAAGACAATCAAACATCAAGAGATGAGTGAAAGCATCAAAAGTAGCATGGCCAGCAGGGTGACGGAGGGGATTCTCCCCCTCTGCTCTGCTGAGACCCCACCTGCAGTGCTGCATGCAGCTCTGGGGTCCTGTGCACAAAAAAGGACATAAACCTGTTGGAGCAAGTCCAGAGAAGGCCATCAAAATGATTAAAGGGATGGAGCACCTCTCCTAGAGTGATTGTTCATTTTGGAAAAGAGAAGGCTTCAAGGTAACCTAACTGCAATCTCCTGCTAACTGAAGGGAACATACAAGCAAGATGAGACAAGACCATTTACAAGAGCATGTAGTGACAGCACAAGAAGGAATGGGCTCAAACTGAAAGACAGTAGTTTTAGATTATGTATTAGGAAAAAAAAACTTTACTGTGAGGGTGGTGAGGCACTGGAACAGGTTGCCCAGGGAAGCTGTGGATGCTTCATCCCTGGAAGTGTTCAGGGCCAGGTTGGATTTGGCTCTGGGCAACCCGGTCTAGTGGAAGGTGTATGGAAACTAGATGAGGATCTTGAGATCTTTATAGTCCTCTTCCAACCCAAACCATTCTGATTCTATGAAAAAGGGTCTCACTTCTTCAGCAGGCATCATCATCTCCCTTTGTTTCTTCACTTCTTTCCACTTTTCCTGTCCTGATTTTCTTGGGCTTTACAGTGCTTAGACTAGAGAGCACAGCACCAAAGTCCTATGGAGGCAGCTCCTTTCCTGATACATCCTACACTCATCACGTTGGTAGCAGCTTGTCACCTCCAGCCACAGCCAAGAACCCAAACTGGCCTTTTGTGCTCCAGCAGCCTCTTGCCCTGTTTCAAGCTTCTGCTCCAAAAGGTACCTTCAAAATCAGGCATGCGCAACCCTGATCATTCTCCTCAGCATGCCGGCAGTCTTTCTGATGTTTCCCAGGGTTTAATATTACAAGTCTGGGGGAAACTGTCTTGCACACCAGGAAAACAGAGTTATGATACTGCAGGGTCGTCTGCTTTAAAAAAGGAAGGCCCTTTTGGTCGTCTGTTTCTCTTTGCCAGGACCTTCCCTGAAGAGCCACAAGGTGAAGCTGCTGTGGGCAGCTCAGCAATGCTCCAAATCAGTCTGTGTCCTCCTGCTTTATGCTGCTGATGGGAACAGGAAGCTCTGTCTCTCCAAATTCTGCATCTGAAGGGTCAATGGTTTCTTCTTTTACCCGCACAGCTATGACTAGCAAGAGACAGACAGAGGGAAAAATAAGTAAATAAAATCAACCCATGCTGACTTGCATTACCTGCAGCACCTCCAAACCAGCTCTGTCCATGCAGGTAGTCATAATGCCCTGCCATGCCCAGAGGGTCACTCACCACAGGCTGCCCTGTCATACCACTGCAAATCTATCCATGGTCACAGCAGCAATCAGGATGAGACTTAACCCTGGCAGCATTCAGCTGCTGGCTCCCAAGAACAACTTCCAAGGGAGAAAAAGCTGGTATGGTCAATTTTAAATCTGCCTGGGTTCACACAGAGGAACTTAAATGAACAGGAGGGATCTTCATGACTCTCCAATCCCCATGTGCACAAGGCACTTCCCCTGACCCACTAGGGTTGGCAGGTGACCCAGCTGCTCTTCTGGTCACCACAGCACAAGAGGCTGTGTTCACATGCTGCAACAGCCCTATGGGGGTTGGGATGTGATAGCCACATCTGCTATATCCTGTGCTATATACTTTGTCACTCTTCCCTGACACCACACAACCAGAGTACTCAGCAGGGCAGTCATGCCCTCTGCAGGCATGAGCAGCATTGAGATATTTAGCAGTACTGGTCCAACCAAACCTTCTCAGGAGGCAAACGTTTCCAGAGAAAGCAAGCAAATGCTTTCTTCTATTCACTGGTGTCTCTAAAGGAGTAGGGAAGGATATTTGACATGCTGGTGCCTTTTCCTGCCTGGGGGCACCCATGACTTAGTGGCCAAGAGGGTGTACAGGGAGAGGTGGATGTGGGTGCAGGGTAGAGTAACTCATGCCCTTACTCTCATCAGGTGCTGGCTCTGGCAAAGCCTGGCTGGCAGCTTTTGCGTCTCGTTTTGAATTCGTGGCAGAAGGCTTCTTGACAGTCTGCTTGACACTGCGGGCTTTGGCAGGTAACTTTTTTCCTTAACAAAGAGATAATAAGAGTATGAGCAAAAGTGTGTTTCTTTTCTCCTGGAAAATCAGCAACCCTGCTCCTCTGAGAAACCACAGGCCAGGGACCAGCACAACTGAACAGAAAGCTACATGGTCATTAGCTGCCAACTTGTTATGCAACAGAAATGGTCCACTGGAAAAAAATTCTACAGTCATCATCTCAACATATGCTCCTTCATGTTCTCCTTCATTAAAGGCAAGGCACTTCAGCATGTGTTTAACTTCCAAGGAGCAGGTCCTCTTAGAATCAGTGTGGAGTCAGCTCTGCTTACCTGTCTGGGTCTAGTCCTAGGCAATGAGCATATTTGCTGCAAGACACAGACATTGTAGCTGTAATGTTCTGGTTTTTAGCTGACCTTTTTATTTAGGTTTAAAATCTTCATATTCTTTAGATGTCCTTTTCCCTCCACCCCCCAGGAAGGAATTTCTTGTCTACATGATTTGCCACAGCTACTGCAACAATGACAATGACAAGATGAAACAATACAGTGCTTTTTTCCTGGCCTCTTCAGCCATCTTAAGGCCTTCTTTCCCTCAGCACAGAGCAGCTGCTCTCCAGCTACCCTCCAGCTGCAGCAAACATCTCCCTCCAACAATGGACACAGTAGGGAAAGCAGCACAACCTCACACCTGGAAGCAAGTGCCATATATACCTCAGCCAACAGAAAACAGACTGCAAAACAGATCCTTCCCACACACAGCTCTGCTCTTTAGGTAACAAGGCAGGTAAGAAGGATGAAACTGTGTTGGCACACCCACAGCCTCCTGAGGGCATCCACAGCAAGACAAGGCCTCTCTCTCCTGCTCTGATGGGACATGGACAGGGTTCTGCTAACTGGGCCCAGCCTGCGAGCGAGCGGGAGGGCACTAAGCAAACATCACTCACTCTTCTTTCCATAGGGTTTCTTCTTCTTCTTGGGCACCTCCTTGGCCTTCGCTGGAGTTGTGGGCTCTGTCATGGAGACGAGAGGGAAACGAAAGCCAAGTCCCATAACCAGTAGGTAACTGGGATGAAGTGACATAAGCGAGAAACAGATATACCCGTCCCCCCAAGCCAAAGCCCTCTTCCCAAGACAACCAGCTGAGGGGAAAGCAAGGCTCTAGTGCAGTTGCTGTCTGTGCTTCCAGGTGAGGGCCCTGGGCAGCAGGCTAGGGCAGCACAGGGGAGAGAGGCCCAGTACAGACTTGGCAGGGGCAGTAAAGAAACAGGATTTGTAGTTTGGGACAAGAAAGAAAACATCTAAAAAGGTGAGGCAGTGGCCTCTCTGTGACAAGGGAAAGAACAAACTCTTGAGAGGATGCTCTTACCTTTTACAGAGAGAGTCAGAGAGTTGATGAGAAAAGGGAGCATGGGGTGGGCTCCTGCTGCTATCTGTCTAAGGTTATAGCTTAATAAAAGGGAGCTGTGCAGGGATAGGACCACCTGGAATTCTACACAACTTCCTCAGGAGCAATTAATTCTCTCTTGGTGTGGGGGAACAGAGCCAATCTCAAAAATCAGGCTGTTTTCTTCCCATCAGCCTCCTCCCTCTGCCAGCTGCTAGAATGTAGCAACAGAGGAAGATTTATGGTAGCCAGTGCAAATCAAGGAGGCTATTTGCTTCTTACTGTAAGGCCCAAAATCAAAGGAGCCATTCATAGAGCAGGAGGAAGGAAATCTTTATCTCTAGCATTAGAAACCACAGTAAAATCTTCACTCACCTGGAACCACCGGTGGTTGAAGCTGGTAGCCTGTCAGCTCACACCACCCCACAGGATAAATGTCTGGAGACTCGCAGTCCACCCACTGGTCATACTCATTGTCCCAGCCATCAAAATGGATGCTAAGGAGACGCTGGACTACACGCTTCACTGTGGCCACACAGATGAGCCGGGGTTCCATCAGGTCCACTGCCTCCACCTTCATACCTGCCTTGAAGCCATGGTTTGGACAGTCCTGGGTGCATTAAAAATGAAAACATGAAAAAAGAAAAGCTAAGGCCATTCCTCTCAGTCCAGACCCATATCTGGCCAACACTACTCTCACACAGGCTGGTCTCCAGGCTAAAGTAAGCACACAGACAACAAGCGCACAGATCCAAAAACAGATCCAAGGAACTGCCAGCTGTCTCTTTAGTCATCACAGCTCAGCCTTTAGAAACAAGATCCTGATGTGTGGGGAGCAGCAGTTCAGCAACACAGTCAAACAGTTACCTGACATACCCCTGGGAAATCAAGACCAGCATAGGCCCAGGTGCTGCAGCAGTTTTGTTGATGTAAAGCAGCTCCCACCCTCCACCCGACGTGCTAGCCACACGTCCACAGGCAATGAGCAATGCAGAGCTCACCAGGATCCTGGAGCTCACAGAAACACTAGAAAATCACAGGTGACACTCAGAGGGACCCACAAAGGCAGGACCCATGTCGTGACTTGAAGAGGACGTACTCCTGGGCCTTTGAGCTCTCCTTAAAACGCTGACTGCCAGCCAACTGCAGCCCAGTCTCTACTGTATATACTGTACACTGCATATCCTGACTATCCTGAGTTCAGAAAGGCTTTTGACACTGTCTGCCATAAGAGCCTCATAGAGAAGATGACTGAACTATAAAGGCTGGTCACAGAAACAGCAAGATAGACTGAAAACTGGCTGAGTGACTGGGCCTAGAAGATGTTATTAGTCATATGAAGTCTAGATGGAGGCTAGTAATTAGCAGTGTACCCCAGGGGTCAATACTAGATTCAATCCTATTCAATATCTTCGTTAATTATCCAGATGACATGTCAGAGTGTCATATCAAACCAAGCAAGCTTGCCTGCGGTAGAAAACTGGGAGGAGAGATAGAATATACTAGATGGTTGTGCTGCCCTCCAGAGGCACCTTGACAAGCTGGAGAAATGGTAGAATCCCATACCTGCAGAGGAAGAACCCCAAGCACCAGCACAAGCTGGAGGCAGACTGACTGGAAAACAGTGTGGCAGAAAATGACCTGGGGATCCCAGTGGACACGAAGTTGAACATGGGCCAGGGATGTGCCACTGGGACAAAGAAGGCTAATGGTAACCTGTTCACAGCAGAAAAATGGAAGTGATCCTTCCCCTCTGCTTCGCACTGATGAGACCACACCTGAATTGTTCCCTGGTAAAAGAGAGACATGGACATACTGGAGAGAGGCCAGCAAAGGGCCAGGAAGATGGTGAGGGAACTGGAGCATATTTTGTATCATGAAAGGCTGAGAGAGAAAAGGCTCAGGAGTACCTTATTTATGTGTATAAATGCCTAAAATGAGGGTGCAGCCAGATTCCTCTCAGTGGTGCTCAGTGCCTGGACCTGAGTTAACAGGCATAAATTGAAACACAGGAGTTTCCTTGTGAACATCAGGAGACACATTCTACCATGAGTGCCAATGAGCTGTGGCACAGGTTGCCTACATGGTGTAGAGTCTCCATCCATCTGGACATGGGCCTGGGCAACCTCCTACAGGTGACCCTGCTGTAGCAGGGGTGTTGGACAAGAAGTCACTTCCATCTCAGTGATCTTGTGACAGCCATAGCTCTTGCACACCTCCTAGCTTACTCCTAACATCCCTCCACATCATTTCTTCCTGGCAGTACTCACTGTGTTGAAGAGCCGTGATGGAGCAGGTCTTGATTTGGTCTCTTCCAGGTAACGTTCCCAGATGAATGTCTTTGCATCATGCCCTACAGAAGGAAGAAACACTTAGAGGTAAAAAGGCATTCACTAGGTAGACCAGCTGGGACAAAAGGCAGAGTAGGCAGGAAAGAGGCATAACAACTGGTTGCAGAGCAGATCAGTAAACGAGGATATACAGCCTGATCTCAGATATGAACCCAGTGCATGGATTCAATGGGAGTCTAGCACCCCTCTCCAGCAGGCAAACACAGAAAAGTGCAAATTGCAGCTCTGAACATCTGTGTCAACCACAGACCCTGACCACAGAGAAAGGGAAGGACCAGCAGCAAGCAGGAAGTAGTATGTTCAAAACACACTACTAAGACAAATCTTTCTTTCTCCCAGCAGCAGGAACATCAAAGGAAGATGGAGCAGCACTGCACAAAAATGCTGCAACACAGAAATTCAGAGCAGGCTTTTTTGGGTACGGCTAGATGAGGCAGCAAAAACACTCCTAGGGTGATTGTCTCTTAGGAGTTTGAAGAAATATTCATGTCAGATCTATTCATAGAGAAAAGAATAGAGATGACTCTGGACACTTAAGTACTGACTCCTACAGCAATGGCTCTACTTATCCCTTCCCACTCTCCTTGTCCTTTTAAAGCTTTTATTCTGTTCAGTTTGAGGATCATACACCTCTCTCATTGACCTGCCAGAGCTAACCAAGACTTGGTATATGGGCAGAGCTCAAACAGCCTGGCTCTCTGAATTAGTCTTGTCTCCCTGAAAAACAAGTGCATTGCGACCTTGTTTTGATTCTTCTGAACCTGACCCCTCTCAGAAATGCACCATCCATCAGGTTCTGCATGCAGGTTTGTACCACAGGGCAGAGTATAAATATTACCTTTTGGAGGGGTCAGTTCGATGTTGTTCCTCTTACAGAAGTTGGCAGGGAAGATGGCGTGTGAGGAGGCGTGATAGCAGAACCAGTCAGAGCCATCATCAGATGTTGCTCCATCAATGCTGATCATGAGATATCCATCCAAGAGAACCTTGTGAGAGATGCGAGTGAAGGCATAAGTGTAGAGCCCTACTTGCTCTAACGCCTCTTCTTGCAAAAGATTCTCTCAGGAGTCCCCACATAGCGATCACAATCGCCACTAGACAGTAAATGGCAATGTTATATACCCCAAGCTTCTCCTAATATGTTAGTGTTGGTCCCAGTTCTGCAGAAATTGCTGCCTTGGGGATTAGCTTGACTAAGCCTTGTGAAAGGACTATGTGAAAAGCCTTAAATGGTCAGGAGCTCTGTTCTCGCCCAGAAACACTTTATTGGCAGCCCATAAACCCTCTACACCAGCCAGATCATAAATTTGTTACTGGGTAGAAGGGAAGGAGCACCACCCTTGGATTTGCTACTTTGTACAGCAACAAGACTTGTCCCATCCTGTCACTCGCTGATAATGGGTGCCTACCAAAGGCAATAGGGCATGCCTCTCCCAAACTCTTTCATTTCCAAGCAGTGGCTGAAGGGAACATTTTAAGGACACAAACAGCTCTCCTAGCATCCACTGCCAAACTCCAACTTCAAGAGTCCTCAGCTTGGGTTCTGTGAGGGCAGACAGCTTCTTGAAGAAGCAGGAAAAGTGCAGATGGATGCTACACTTTCAATGTTCAACATACTTCGCTGAGGAAACCTGGGCAAGGAGTTTACTTCTCAACACTAGCACAAGAGTAGAGCTTAAAACCACCTCATCAAGAGAAACTGAAGGAGACACATCCATCCTCAGCTTCCTCATGCCATTCCCCACATGGAGGTCACCTCACAACTCTTCCCTTCTTTCCACAAGGGCCTCTCTGCACTCTCAGAACTGGAGAACAAATCTTCCCTACTCCATGCCAAAGGGTGGAAAGAGGGTGGTTGCCAGTCACACACACTGAACACTAGGCTGCAGACCAAGCAGGCTCATCTTCATGCTGTCCATTTAAGTACACAAGGACAACAGCTTGTCAGACCTCTGAGGTAACCCCCCAGTTCCGTCCACACAACAGCTGTCCACCTCCCTTGACAACCGTCTCTGCTCTGCCATGCAAAATCCTACCTGGTCTTATAAATATGAAAAGACCTGAGGAGAAATTGCACTATCTCAAGCAAACACAGTAGACCCCCTTAGGCCCACTGAACTTACCTTGCAAACAGTGGCCACACAGATGTTGCCCAGATTCAGGGGATCAATGGCTTCCAGTTTCATGCCTCGCTCAAACCATCCACCTTCAGAATAGACAGCTCGTACCTAAGGGAGACTCTGGTATACCATGTGCTGCCAGGGGCATGGGACAGTACCATCCTGACACCAAGCACAGCAAATGCAAATAGGATTAGAACTTCATCATTTGGCTCAGCTTTGGAGGGGAAAGCAAAAAATATTTCAAGAAATACAAAGAGGCAGTCAAACAAACACTAGGTTTATGTCAGCAAACTCTTGCCACTACACTGGTCAGTGAGAGAGCCAAGCCCAACTGCTGTTCCACAAAAAAGCAAGCCTCCTTCTCATCTCAGTCCTTACCAGCACGATCCTGTTCCTTGTCAGAACTGGTCTTTCCCCTGCAATCTTCTTTCCTCTCCAACTTAATTGAAGGGGAAGGAAGGAATTTTTTGACTCCCTTAGTCTGTCACTGTCCTTTAATTCTTTCAGCTTTCTAGTTTGACCGGCTCCTGCTTAAAAACTGCCTTAAGACTCCAAAGACCTTACTGCCTATAGCCATAAGAAAGACCACCCTCAACAACCTACATAGCAGCATGTATACCCAAGCAAGGAAGTGCTATCACTGCTTCCTTCTTTGTGACTCCCACAGAAAGGCAAACTTGTCCTACCTTCTTAAACAGATAGGGGACAGCATCACAATAAATCTTCCGGAAGGTGGGATGGTTTGCCATGTCATTACGTTTTTCTTCTGTGAGGAACAGAAGAAACACAGAGAGGTAAAAAACTTGCAGCAACTGCAGTAAGGAAATAGACTGGTTATTAATTTTCCTGTGAGAGCTATAAACTCCTCAATATGAGACCATTTCATAAAAAGGTCATTCCCTCTACACTTCTCATAAAATAGACTGTGATGAAGGCCTTGCTCAAAAGCAGATGGCTCAGCTTCCTGAGGACTACTGATAACACCTCTACATGCAGCTGTAATTACCAGAGAGAGGCAGCAAGGAATGGAGACACGACCAAAAGGATCAGCAGACCTCAAATCTTGCTTTTTCCTTTGCCTTTTACTTTGCCAGAGTAGTCAATCAACAATTCCCCTTGGTAAAGTCCAGAAAAACACAGCCTGATGGCATCCAGTGTTACAGAAGCCAGCATGAATTTCCTCAAAAAGACTATAAACCTCTGTCATGTTGCAAAATCTGCATTCTCATACTAAGAGGACAGACTGCCTAGTTCAGGTAAGAAACCCTACAGTCCCCTGTTCTGACCTGTGGAAACAAAGCTTTTATCTATCCAGATAAAATACCAGCAGACACAAAACTCAGCAGACTTCACCTGACAGGTCTTGAGGCAACTGCCTCACTCCCAGCATGTCAAGACTGGTGTCAACAGCAGGGTACAGGCAGTTCCCAGCAAATCAGAAGATGGTTTCAAGTGGCCTGATCCTTACCTGTCTTCTTTATGTCATGGCCCACCCTCCGTGACCAGCCCACAGGATGGATGAGGGGACTCCACATGTGGCACCAGAAGTCATCATCACTGTCACCATCCTCATAGAGTAGTCTCAGTCTGCCCCCAATCACTGTGTCCACCACTGCTATACGTGTCTGGGACACGTGGTTCTTATCCACCACCTCGACTCGCATGCCTTGCCGGAACGGGTACTTCATGCTCTCCGCCATCTGGCAACAACCAACAGAGGAGGTGAGATCAACCACAGTTCTCCAAACACTTCAGAGAACAGTTTTCCCCACAGACATGCACCCTGGCACTGCCCAAAGGTGACTAGAAAGGGATGCATAGGAGTGGGTTCATTGTGGGGACAAATAGCTGCAGCCCCAGACATGACAGCGTGGTTGGGCACACACACCCTGGGTGTCCCTTTGTCATGTGACCTCCTAAGAGCTGCCCCACCCCACCCCAACCTAGCAGCCATGCCCAGCCACCACCTTGTGTGAATGTTCCCAGTGAGAACTTCTGTTCACAAGGGACTGAGTAAGGAATTGTGTGTGCCTTTTTCAGTCATGATAGAGATCACAAGCGTTTTGAGGCTGCAATTAGTTAGAGGTATAGCTTCCCAAAGGGCAACAGGATTTTCAGTTGACGTCAAAAGAGATCACATTCTTATTTTCACCTTTTTATTCTTTCTGATCAGAGGTTGAACTACATGATGATCTATCTGCCAGCTCCACATCCAAAGCCAGTTACTCTGCAGACTGACCCAAAGGCACAGGTACGTAGAGGCAATGGCTGCTTTTTTTGAGACCTTCGGTTTGCTCATACAGCCTTGTCCTACTCATCCACAAATGCCTAATGGTCTTTACAGAACCCCTGACATTTTGGAACTGTGATCCCAAGATGCTGTGCAGCAACTAGGAAACACAAAATAGATATCCAAACCAGCCTACACCTGAATCCAGAAGAACTTTTAAGCTAAGGTCTTCCCCTTCCACCTCCTGTTTATTAGGTGGGAGTGAAGATGCTGAGGGGAGAAAGACAAAAGCAACGCCTGTTTCCCTCCACCACTTCTCTTCCAGCTGCAAGCTGGGGCCCAGGAACAAGCAGCTACAAACACCCTCTCAACTGTCTGAGAAGTAATATGGGAAGCACTAATTACATCCAGATATCCAGCTCAGTGTCACCATTTACCTTGCACATGGAAAAACCTATCCCCTGCCTTCCTGCCTGCTGTCTCTGGGACTCTCTTCCTTATCTGCCATTTCTAAAGCTCCTAGCTACAGAAGACTCTCTTTCTTCTAATAAGGTCTAATCTCAGTGCAGGCTACACAAAAACAATTATGAGAACTACAAAGATACCAAGGCCATGGCACTTAAAGGAGGCTTTGTGCCCTTCTCACTCCCTGCAGGCTGCTTTGTTACCAACACTAAAGGCAAAGTTTTTTGACTCTCAGAGCTATTCGCTGGCACTGAAACACGGCAGGGAAATGCCAGGATGGAGCTGCACTAGCCTCTCCCTTCAGCAAAGTGCCAAACCTCATCCCCAGTACTTCCTAGCAGATCATGTGACAACAGCTTTTAAAGCCTGCCTGTCATACAAAGCACGGTTGTAATGAGAGGGCATGGAGGCTGTGCCATCCATTACCCACAGCATCATGACAGGTATCTTAGGAGCATGTGGAAGCACTCACTGGCCCTGCCCTGCCCAGGTTTCAAGGCACAAAAAAGTTGCAGAGATCAGAACCAGAAGAGACATGTTGAGCACATGTCTTGACTTCAGCTTCATTACCCCCAAGCAAAATGACAGCCTCCCACATTTACCTTAATGTGGAAATCCACTGGGATGGTCCTAGCTCCCACCAGTTTTTTCATGAGGTAACTTCTCCAGTCAGTGTACTTGGCATGGATAGCTACATATGGGCAGGGAGAAAGTTCATCTTTATGACCAAAGTAATTACAGCACCACACCTTTCATCTCTCTGACAACCCATTAGCACTAAAAGGCCTTCTTCACACTCAGATTCTGAACTCTGGTCTGCCAGCTTGCCCCCACTGGTCATTTGGCTGAAGGGATCGTCATTACAGAATGAACAGGGCCAAGCAGACATTCAACTCCACTGATCTAGATGAGGAAGTGGCAAGAGAGCAAAAACACATGAGCCATACCAAGCAAATCTCAGCTTGCCAAAATTCCACTAAACTGGCACCCCTCTCTGAACTGCTAGCTGTGCAAGGACTGGAGCCACTGCACTTACCAGAGACACTGCCCAGGATATAAGACCAAAAAGCTCCTCCAAAGTTCAAGTCCAGCCACCATGTGGGTTAGAAGTAGAAAAAGCCATCTGCATTAGCCCCCACAGGTCTGTGATCACCTCTGCGTGTAGCAATCCCCAGGGAGATACAGAGGCAGCAATCCAAGCAGTCTCCAGCTTCCCAAACTCACACTGTTGCTTGTAACTCAAAGCACAAATGGAGCTGTAGCCCTACATGCAGTGGGAGCACCTGCCCCCTGTACTACGCATAAACCAAAGCTTCTTAAAACCCAGGCATATGCTGACCCCTCTTGCCCCACACTCACTTTGTGGTGGTACCAGGATTTTGCTGTTGATGGCACACCAGCCAATGGGGTGAATATCCACTGTGCCCAAATTGCACCAGAAGTCGTGACCAGCATCGTTCTCAAAGCCCTCATATCGCAGAAGGGCCCTGTATCCTGCCAGGACATAGCAGACAACCAAAGGCATTAGAGGCCAAGAATTTGGCACCACAGGCTCACTATCCACAGCATGGCCTTCAGAGCTCTGCACAGATTACCAGAGCTTCTCCAGCAACTATTCCTGCAAATTGCCCAGCAAACAGAAGAGGAACCACATGCTGGTTTCCTCTCCTTCCCACCTGTTCCAAAATCTCTCAGCAATTGTAGAGCTCCAAAGAGCTGCTGTTTTGCTTGACCAGCTACCCTCAGCTCTCTAAAGCTTCCCTCAGAGCTTAGCTGTCCCCAGCTGTCAAAGATTACTTCAGAGACTTACCTACAATCTGAATGACAGATGCAATCCAGTACACACGGCTGGGGAGCACAGCATCATTGTTCAGCACTTCCACTTTCATACCTTTCACCACATCATCCCACTGATCGAAGAGAGGCACCTGAAAGATTGAGGCAGCCATGTTGGGAAGGGGATGTGGAAATCAGAGCAGGGTTCGGGCCCCTCTAGCTTTCAGAGACATGTCTGAGACAGCTACACTTCCACCTTAGACACAGGCTTGCATGCCTTTCCCCTCCTAGATCTGCCAACATCTTGAAATACAGTTGAACTGCCACAAACATCCCACAGGGATATTCACTGAGGATCCCAAAAGGCAGAACACCATATAGTAATACTTAACTGTTTCACTGCCAGATGGCCTATTATTCCCAAGTAGCTGCTGCCATTCCTCTATGTTATAAAAATACCTAACAATCAATAAGAATGCCATGTCTGCTTGATCTATCCTCAAGAAAAAGGAAATGCTGTCAGTATTATCAGACCACAACTCAAAAGGAATATAACAAGTCTTATAAAAACTGAACATGCTGGAGAGGCAGCTCCTGCCAGGTTCACATAAACTGAATTCCTCTCTGCACATCACCCTGGGCTGTACTCAGTCATACAAACTGCAAAACTATCATCTCCAATCAGCTAATTCTGTTCCCAGTCAGCACTGAGCCATTGCTACTGATGCCTGGAAAATAGAATAGATCTTCCCAACAATGTTAGAGTGAATATAAAAGCAAACCTTTACTTGAAAGCTTTCAGGTGCACAATATGGCAAAAATCATATGTGAAACAGTAATTCTAAAATTTTATAAGGTTAGTCAACTATATGGTCAGTCATATACTATCCATTTAAAACTTTGGTTGGATAGGTAATAACTCTTGGGGTTCTGACGCACTGGAAGCAGTCCAGAGGTTTCTTTTGCCCCACTTTTGTTATGTCTGGTTCAGATTCTGGTTGGAAAACAGAATTTCTTTCTAGTTGGTTCTCTTTTTAGAATAAGACTACAATATTTCTGAATATGTTTATAAGGTTAGATTATTGTTCCTCAATGTAGGGAAGAAAAATAGGAAAAACCTAGAAGGTACAGCCATGCTTTAGCAATCCATAGAGCTACAAATATATGAAAAACATAAAAAGCTAAAAATCTTAGGCATCACTACCAGCAGTGCTTCTGTCAAGTGCTTCCCCCTATGCTTCTTTCCCCCCAAACTCCTGGACCCTTTGTGAGACTCCCATTCTCAACTGCAAGAAACCCTAACTTCTTTCCTTGCATCACCTGGGTCTCAATAACCCCCCAATGGGCCTCTCTTCACCACGTCACAGGAGCACAGAGGGGCCCCATGCAAATGACAAGACCCCATGTACCCTGCCACACACAGCAAAGTAAAACTCACGTGTTTGAAGCAACTGACAGGAGCTGCTTTGTAGCCATGCTCCTGCAAGTACTTTCCCCAGTCAAAGCCCAGGACGAGTGCTACAAGCAGACATGAGAGCAGAAAATCAGATGAGATCACAGAACAGGCATAGAGATCAGTTACCTCTGGACTACAGCCTGCAGCATCCAGGCACTAGGACGCAGCACACAGGGATTACACATTCCACTGCATTTCTCTGGTGGGAAACTAGACCCCATGTAAGTGCATGGTCACTAACCCCCATAAGAGGCAAAATATATTATTAATCAATATTTGCTGTCACTTGCTTTTGGAAAAGGGGCAGCAGAAAAGGCAAGAAAAGGGGTAAAGTCCAGCCCAGGACTAGAGCACTCCAGGGAGAGCACATCCTTTCAGGGTAAAACCACTTCATATCTTCACCACTCAGCAGCAACACTGCAGGGTCATATCAGCAGCATTTGCTGTTCCAGAGGGTGCTGGGAAAATCAGAGATACTAATTTGGGAGATTAAACACACAGTCACTTCTGCTTGAAGGCTACAGCTCTGCTCCAGCAGCAGTCTGCTCAGGGATCACTCCCTGCTGCTGCCATTCCCCAGCATTCCCCTTTTTCCTAACACAGTAAGTTGCTGCTTCTTCAGCTGCAGTGACTGGTTATTGCTCAAGCTGATCAGTGAGTGACTTGGGGCAAATATAACTCCCCATGAGCAATGGGGGCAGCAAATGGCTGGGAGAAGCAGGACACCTTTAGGTCACCTTTGCCAGCAGAAGTCAGAACCTTGTGGACTGGGACCACAGAGCTTATGCTCCAGAGCAAATTGTACGAGGAGTGAGGATGAGGCTACAGTAGTGGGTGGGCAGGAAGAGGAAAAAAGATGTGACCTGTGTTCTGCCAGCCTGTGTCAGAGTGATCCACACACATTGTACAAGGCAGTGTACCAGAGAGGAGGAGGAGGACTGCAGAGCTTACAGCCCTCAAGGTGTCCCCATTTCTGTGACTCCAGCAGCTGCACCTCCTCATACCTCACCTACACTCACCATCCTGACCTGTCAGTGTCCCATCAGCCAGCTGTCCCGTGCCCTGTGAATGGAGGAAGGCCCCGATCTTGGCTGACCAGGATGCCTTGTGCAGAACTTTAGCTTTCTTTGTTGGTGGTTTCCCCTACAAAAGAAGGAACATTAGAAACATTAATGACACAAGAGACTAAGTCATCCCCTGCAACTGGATATGCATCTCTTCCTTGGGACAATTTTCAGGTTACTACAATATTTATTAACGCTCGCAGGAAAAAGAAACAGCAGGTAAAATATCAGTGTGTCCTTTTTCAGCTTTTAGGGAGAACCACCTTTAAACTGTCATGCCTCCTGCTGGGAACTTCAAGCAGGAAGACAAGCCACTGGGAATGTCAGTCTGATATTTAATTAGAGAGCAACCACCGACCCCTACATACAGGCACATCCTGCTCCATCCCCAGGAAAGCTCACAGAATTAGAGAATCTCCCTGAAGAGCTGGGAGTCTGCCTTCGTAAAGTTCAGGAATGTGACTCTATTCCTTAGCTGACCTATATTCCTCAAGATTGCAAATTCTACCAATGCACAACCACTGCAGCTGGAGCCACTGCCTCCAGTCTTAACATCCCCAATTAGTTCACTTACCTTGGAGACCATCAAATCTACTGCTGCATTCCCTCTGCTAGAGCTGTCAATTCCCTGGCTTAAGAAATTATCCCCCATGCATTCCAGGGATCTCCTGGATTACCTTCAGTTTCCCATATTACTTTTTGCAGGTATAGGGGTGGTTGAAGTCCCCCAGCATGACAAGTGTCTGCGAGCATGATGGAGCCTGGGAGTCAGATGGAAAAGTTTTAACTCACCTGCAATCTGGCAAGGATGCTGGCCTTTTTGGAATTTGAGGAGTAGCTTCTGGAGCAGGAGACACTGCAGAAACGTTTGGTCTTGGAGAAGAAAGCCTCCCTGGTGCCTACAATCCCACACATTTCGCACACAGCTGGGAGAAGGAAGGCCAAAAACATGAGCATTTGGCAGAGTCAATGCACTACAAGGACAGAGCTGAGACCAGCTAACTGTCATTATACAGAGCAGATCCCCCATGTAGCCCAGAAAACGCAGTCCGAATAAAAAGCTGCTCCCAAAGCATTCCCAAAGTGCAGCCACACACCCTTCAATGCCCCTAAACATGTTTCAGGCAGCACAGGCAGTACCTGGCTCAGAACCACTGTCTTCTGTGAGCCGGCCTGTGGATGGCTGGTGCATCAGAGGGGTCGAAAGCTCTCCAGCTTCCCGGTCTGCCACCTCATCATCGCTAGACTCCTCCAGACAGGAGCTGCTGTCACTGCCCATGCTGCTGTTGTAGCACGTGAGGCTGTCACAACCCCCAAAGATGTCCAATTCATCATCCTCCTCGTCATCGCCTTCCTCCTCCACCCGCTCCAAAGATGAAGTCTTGTGGCAGAAGGCAGACGCCAACTACAAAAAGAGCCAGTTAGCTTTAAAATAGACATTTTACACCCCATGGCACAATAAAGACACCTGCCTTTGCTGCTGGGGGAGGCCCGATGGGGCCAGGGAGTGTCCTCAGGGAAAACAAGGAGTCCACATAACAACTCCAACAGCAGGACTCTGAATGCCTTCCCCCAAACAGGTCCCTTTACTGGTATTCCACAGGCTGCATTCTATTTCCCAAAAGCAAAGTGCCACAGGGCAGTAGGTAGATAGAAGACAGCTTGAGGAACATGGCGAAATACAGAACAAAGCACTGCCATGCTGATGAAGGCCAGATGAGACTCTGTCCTTCCAGGCAATGTTCCTCCCAACACAGCTGCACGGCACAGCAGCGCAGACACTGTCACAGTAAAGCCAGCACAGACTTCCAGAACGGAGCACAAACTGCATGTTCCTGCCACCACAGCTCACAAGACCAGCACAGCCTGAAAGTCAGCAGGGCCAACTCAGTCCTGAAGACAGCTCATGCCATCTGGAAACTGCACAACCCACAGACGACCTTGGTTCAGAAACTACACCAGCAGGATGGCAGAATGTTAGCTATAGGTTTTTGCTTAAAACCGGATGCCTCCACAGCTAAACAGCTTCACTAGCTCTTTGTACTTGCTGTTACAGCAGGAGAGCTGCGAGGCAGAGACTGAAGAAAGAGCACAGAACAACAGTTTGCCTCAGACTAGAAGAATCTTGAACCAGACTCCTAATAGGCACAAAACAAGCTGGCAAAATGTGTTAGCAACTCGTGAAGGAGCAGCATGAAGTAAGCATCAGCACAGGAAGTGATGGAACAGAGGGGCAGATTCAAACAGCTACATGAGGCAGGAGTATACAATCGTTTCTCCAAGCGGGCAACAAGAAAAGATCAGCAGTAAGCCCATCACCTTCAAGTGATAAATTCCCTCTGATTCCTGGCTCCTGACTGTCATTATAGACACATGGACAGGAATATCAGACTTCACTCACTGCTGTCTCCCCGCATCCTCCCTGGCTTTGACACAAAACAAACCTAAGGTTCCCAGGTTGCTCCCTGAACAAAGAGTTGCTCTCCTGCGGATCCAGGCCCTCAGACAGCATTCCTGACGTCTGAAAAGCCTGAACTCCTCCGAAAAAGAAAATCTTTTCATCGCCTTCTAGTCCCTGTGTGGGTGCACCTTACACCAGCTCGTAGGACGTGAGCACCATTGCATCGTTACTCTTCCACAACAGGTGAAGGAAACTTGCGCACACGTTACAAATCCCCAGGGCTGCCAAGCAAGGGCAGCATCACCTGGAGCCTCCTCAGGAAGCTGAGGGGGACGCAGGGGCCCATCCGGCCGGGATCAGACGGACCCACGGCGGCCCCCAGGAGCAGCCCAGCAGAGCTCCCGTCCCGTCCCGTCCCGTCCCGTCCCGTCCCGTCCCGTCCCGTCCGGTCCCGTCCCGTCCCGTCCCGTCCCGTCCCGTCCCGTCCCGTCCCGCTCACCTCTCCCTGGTCCCGCTCCATCGCTACCGGGACGCCGCCAGCCCGCCTCATGCACGCGGCGAGCGTCCCCCGTGAGCTGTGCGTCTGATTGGCCAGAGCAGCGCAAAGCACAGCAAATCAGCGGGGAGCTTGTTCCCGCCGCGCCGCCCGCGGGGCACGACGGGAGCTGTAGTTCTTTTCCCGCGGCATGGTGGCGCCTGGCGGCGGTGCCGCCCAGGAACAGGCCGGGTCTCGCTGCGCCTCCCTGGCTCCATTTCTGCTTTTAGTTCGGGATTAGCCCGCTCCGTCCCAGAACGGCTTGGATTGGACGGTACCTTAAAGATCACTCAGTTAGAATCCCCTGCGAAGAGCAGGATCACCTTTTACTAGAGCGGGTTGCTCAGGGCCCCATCCAGCCTGGTTTTTTACTTGGGCAACCTGTGCCAGTTCCTCACCATCCTCACAGTAAAGAATTTCTTCCTGTATCTAATCTGAATCTGCCCTCTTTCAGCATAAAACCACTGCCTTTTGTCCTGTTACTACATGCCCATATAAAAAGTCCATCTCCCTTTTTATAATCCCCCTCCAGGTACTGGAAGGCTGCAGTGAGGTCTCTCCAGAGCCTTCTCTTCTCCAGGCTGAACAACCCCAACTCTATCAGCCTGTCAAGAAGCTTATGTAAAAGTAAGTCCCTGGAGGCAGTTCTATTTTCCACCCTAGCCTTTTATTTTGTTATGACTGTCAATGTGTTGACGTTGTAGGAGAAAGAAAAGAAGGGAAAAAAAAGAAAGAAAGAAAGAAAAAAAAGGCTGTATTGTGCATTACTTGTGCATTCCTTGACTGTACAGGCTTTGTAGTGAGTGGCTGAACAAAGAATGTGTGAAGCATGTCTGTACAGTCTTAGCTGCAGGTGGGAGTAAGGCAGCATGGAAAAGGTTCATTCCAAAGGCTTACCTTACACATGGCTTCTTACTTTACACATGGCTCTTCCAGACAATCCAAAGGCTCTAACATGAGGCTACAGCCTGTTGATCTAAACACAAAGGAGTGTCACTATCCATGTGAAACACACTGAGAATCCGAGGTAGTGGTCACAGACTAATTACGGATGGACGGGGGCAGAGAGCTGGCAAAGCCAGTCTGCAACTTGATCAGCAAAGTTTCATAGCATCAGGGATGCTCCACATTCAGGTTTTCCAAACAATCCTCCAGCAATGTGGATGGAAATATAAAATTGCTTCAAAATAATATAGTTAATAATGAAATAAACCATAATGACTGTTATTCCCTTGTAAATACTGCTAGACATTGCATGGCATGGCAGACAGCAAAGCTGTTTCCAGAAAAGACATGATACAAAATTAAAGGCTCATTAAGTCTTTCTGCTGCAATAATCTGTCAGGACACATCCTGAGCTATAACTGGTGTGCATCCCTTGCTCCCTTCCCAGAGTGGAACAAGCAGCACTGCTCCCTTAGGTCACACACAGGCTGGCTCAAAGCTTCTTGAAGGCCTAAGTAAAAACAAGTTCTGTGTTAACACAGAACAAGTTTAAAGACAGTCCTCACATCATGGCTATTGATTTTTCATTGCAGTTCTAAAGAAGCCTTTTCAATAAATAATAGTATTTAAATGAATTAATTTTAATGTGTATCAAGTTCAATTTGATTGAAGAATACTTATATTCTTTACCATATTAAAAGCTCTGTTACGTAACAATAATGAAAATAATTTGTAAAGCCAGCTCCTTTCTTTAGGGAGAGAACAGCACTGACAATCTCAGTTAACTAAAACCCCACACTTAGATTAGACTTCACTTTTTCCATCTCCCTCCCTACTACTATTCTGGTCTTGGTCTGTGTTTCGACATCATCCACAATAAAAATTTTATAAAGATCAGCGTCAAAGGGCTGTTGTCAGGTGCAGTGACAGAAGGAGTCCCAGCTGCAATGGGAGGGATTATTGCTGCAGGACAGGGGGCCAGGCTGTTTCCTCAGTCACTCAGCTCCAAGGTGTGCAGCTTTTGTACTTCAGCATCTGCTCTGTCCCTCATTACCACATCCTCCTTGTGGAGCCTTGTCTCACTGGCTCTTTGTGCTTATCTACTGGGACTGTCCTCTCACCATGCTCTGGGGTGCAGAGCTCATGTTCCAGGTCCCCAGGCTTCATAAACTCATCTGCTGTTTCTCCAGAGCATCCTTTTTCAGTTTTCTACTCGGTTATTTCAAAGAGCTCATGAGAATCCTGGTGCTCCAGGGGCCTTTTTTCACTTCCAGCACTAAGTGGCAGCCATTTGGTGACAGGACTTCCAAATTCTTGTGCGCAGTGGGAAGTGGCACATGGCTTTCCTAAGGCTCCTCCTAGCTGACACTGTGAAAAACCAAAAGACATTGAAGGGTTTAATTTCTGTCACGAGGACTGGGAAGGCAACCATGTTGAAGAAGAAGTATTTATAGACATGTAAGCCTTGGCTATACATTGACAGTATTGTCTTTGGAAAAGGAAAATAGGATAGATGAGCTTGGAAAACCATCAAGCAAACAGAAGAAATAATAGAAATAATAATAATAGAAGAAATAATAGAAATAATAATTCCGCTTAACCTTTGTCAGACTAATTTTACCATGGTAACTGTGAAATGAAGAGAGGCATGTCCTGCACTATGTGAGAACAGGCAACAGCCTACTTGCAGTGGGAGATTTGAGCAGTTGCTGTTTTCTAGATCTCTCTCATGGGCTGAGGAGCTTGTAGAAAACCCTTGTCAGACCATCCTTAATGTTGCACTGATGTTCTTCCACATTTACAGCCACCTGTCACTAAGTTACACTGTACAATATACATAGTAATTGAACAGTTTGTATAGTGAACAAATAATCCAATCCCAGACCTAACAGGCAACCCAGTTAAGGGCACAAATACTGAGTTCAGCATGTCCTTCCTTGCTATTTTACTACCACATTTGACCTGTCAGTATATCTCAACACAACCCTACATACAAATGCTAATAAAACAGTAAGTAATTTTTGTCCAAATTTAAAAAAAAAAAACACAAAAAAACCCCCTCAAACTAACAAAAAAATCCAAAACAAAACTAAACTCCAAGAAGCAACTACACCCAGTTCCAAGGCTATCCTGACAAGGAGAGGGAAGAGTTAACTGCCTAGGAGATAAATCTCAGTTTGAAGCGCTTATCCCATCCCAGACCCCAAAGAAATCTGGCTTTTGAGAGCTGAGCTGAGCTGCCTCTTGATCCCTCTGCAAGCTTTTCAAGGATGACATGGGGCACCACTATGTCCTGCCAGGTCACCTTCCCCAGCAGAAAGAGCAGCCTGGACCAGTAAGTCCAGTTAAAAGCAGAAGATGCTACACCTTCCACAAGATCTGATACGTAATATGCAGTTTACCAAGGTGGAAATCCCTTTACATACCCTTTCCCAAGTCCCAGTTAAGGGCTCTCTCTCACTGTTTGTGGTGATATGGGAGAATTGGGCACACCTGACAGAAAAAAGAAATTAAATCCTTCAGTACAAGCTCACACTGAGGTAACAGCCGGCAAATAGAAGAGCACCTGAGGTCTTTTTTTTTTTTAACTCATGAATTTGTAGTTCTAACTTCTGGTGGCTGTAAATCAGGCAGTGAATGTGGTTACAAGCCCTGGCAGTGTGGGTGGTAGTAGACCCAGGTCATGCCTCAGGCTGGCCTGGCTTTCCATCAACAGGTGTGGTGAGGTATCCAGTGTATGGCTCCCAAAGCTTTGGCCACCACAACACTGTACTGGGAGCTCATTTCAGTGCCACACTGGTATGGGACAACACAGACAATGAAAAGCAAAAGTGAAAAGGAAACAAAATGAAAGACTCCTTGCTTTTCAGGGCAACAGAAGCTCTGCACTTTCAGCCAACAGAGCAGGATTGGCAAAGAGCTTTCTTATGGCAATGACCTTTCAATTCTTGCTATTGCCCTGGAGACTGTGGGGGCATGAGGAGAAGCAAAATACCCACTGCCAGAACTTGTGGTTGCATCCCACATAGCTCTGTACTCCCAAGATACGCTAGAGCCTGCTACCACCCAGCACACCTGGGGAAAATCACAGTCCGAGCTGTGCCAACTTCACCAAGAGCTAGGAAGGGCTTTAAAGATGACTGAGGGAGATGGTGCCAACAGTAATTTTTCCACCCTCCCCAAATCCACCACACTCCCTAAAACAGGGAGAGTAGACTGTAGCCATGGCTGATTGCCCATCAGCTACCCACAGCACCAGTCACAGAATAGGTTTCCCTTCCAAACATCCAATATCCCCTGCTGGAGAGCTGAAACCAAGATCTTGTTCTAAGGGAGTGCAACTGAGACAACTTGAGCAAACCATCAAAACATTTCTAAACAAAATGCCAGATTGCAGTCAGGCAGGCAAATGCTGATGCACATGCCACACCTCCAAGGCTGACAGAGCAGCTCAGCAGCTCTCCAGCCATGATGCAAGCACAGATGCTGTTGCAATCCCTGTGGATGGAGAATGTTGCGCTTTTACATTTTCAGGGGCCAGGCTAGGCTGTGTCTCAGGCTGGGATCTATGGCCCACAATCTACTTTGACAAGCTGAGGGAAGAAATGGCTCCTTGGGCAAACTAGCAGATACCCCAGTGTTGTATTGTAGGAAGGCAGCTGCTGAGAGGGTTTGTAAAAATAAACATTCCCCAGACAGAGCACCCTGTGGCTGGTCTTCAAATAAAAGCTCATTTTAGGGTAGGAAGCTTCATCACACACTTAGGCAGAACTGATCATTAGGAGCAGTTTCTTCTGGCTGCTGTTGTCTTTCACTACAGGAACTGCTCCAGACTATCCAGACAGGATGGGCTCCAGACTATGCAGACAGGATGGGCTAGAGTCCCTGAGATTGGCTGAATCCGGAAGCAGCAAAAAGACCATCTCGGAAACAGGAGGTGGAATTTCTTGCAGAGAAACTGTGTCTCATACACTGGGAAAAGCGCTGAAAAAATGAAAGAGAAGCTGGAACGGCTGTCACTGTCACATCATCCACCTCAGCCTTGTCATGGTGCTGCTACTGCCGCTATGAGGTTACAAGCTCTGTGTCACATGAGGCCCTGTTAGGCTTCACCTGGGCTTGTCTTGGCCTGCCAAGAGCTGCTGTAGCTTGTTTTGCTGTTAAAACTGTTGTTTAATGACCTGGTGACTGCTACCAATATTGTCTTGGGTTTTGTGCAATTATCTGGTGTTTGGGCTACCCAGTCCAAGAGAGCCATGGGTATAGTGAATCCAGCAAATGGGCAACACGGTGATGAGAACACTGGAGCCTGTGCCTGGAGACAGTGAGAGGCTGAGAGACCTGGGACATTACAAGGTCAGACATCAGAAAGTTTACATCACTGAACTACATGTTATTTGATTATAACCATTAGCATCGTTGCAACTGGACAATCAATATCTGACTGAATTGCTAGAACTTTGGATGTGAATTCTTTTTGCTGATCCCAGAGTCTAATAAATAGGGGTGAAAAAAACTCTACAACCTACTCTAACTTGGACACAACTGAATGGCAAGAGAGATACAGATGACACCCTAATTTTGTTGTCACCCTGAAATCCTCCCACTATTTGAAACAGCCATAGCAGTTCCCCAGATGGTGGGTTCTGGTTCTTCAGCAGAATCAGGGAAATCAGAAGTGGAGGGATGTCAGCAAAAGAAACCCTGTGCAAGTTTAAGACTAATGATCATCCACACCACCTCAAAAACTGAACTTGGCTCAGAGTCATCACCTACAAAGGGACAGAGCAGCTGTGCTGTCACACAGAATACGTCATTGCATCTTTCAAGCAAGTCTCTATGTTGGCATTCGGAGTTGGAAGATCTGTAGTGTGCTCTGCAAGGTCCCAGGACTTCCCTACTTCAGATGCTTTGATGTAGGTCAGGACAAATTCTAGCCACGGTTTGTGTGCTAACTCAGCAGTACAAATGAAAGCTGTTTGCACTAAAAGCATATAAGTCAGAAGGCTGGGCATACTTTTCACTTCATTAGCCTGCATGTGGTCAGAAGGAATTTTATTTATGCACCACCCTGAGAAGTACCCCAAGGCTGAAAGCAAAACTAGGCTTTGCTTGGTGGCAGGGAAGGAAGAAGCAAGCTTACACAAATGAACACAAATCTAAACAATCCCAGGCTGCTGTCCTGGCATTCAGCACATGGGGTTTTTTTGCTTTCTGCTCTCCTTTAGGTCAGGAGCAGTCCCTCCCAATGCACCAAGGTAATTTTGGGCTTGGTGCAAAGCTGGTCTGCACCATGCCAGGGTGAGCAGTATGAGGTTTAGCCAAGGGCGAAAACCAAAGCCCAGGGCTGCTTTCCTTAAGCCTGCCACAAACTTTCCACCATCTTGCTGAAGTCTTGCCACCAACCCCTTTTTAAATACAAGATTTATTGTCCTAATTGTGTTCATATCCAAAACTCAAGCATTTTACTCCCACTTTAGAAGATCTCTAGCATCCATTCACATTGTATACATCATTACTTTTGTTTGGCACTTGGCTGAGCTTCCCACTGATCCACGTTTACCCCCTCCATCATCTTCCACCAGTAGTTTCCTGAGGTCAGCTTCTCGTGTTATTTGTCTGGGATCTGTGGATACACTGATGCTCCCAACACAGCTGGCATTACACAGTCGTGCTTTGGTCACATCCTTGGTACCATCTGGGTCTTCCAGGTGCACAACAGACTGGTGGTGAGTTATTCCCTAGGCAGCCAGCACTGTATGCCCATGCACACCATAAGGCTGGATTTTGGAAAGCCCTCAATGAACCAGCCACTTCCACCACAACAAGCTTGAGCACAACATGCGACATGACAGGATTAACTCCACCTGAGCGCAGCTGTGGGCACCACACAACTGGAGTCACTGCACACGCACTCCATGGCGACTGCACTTCTGTTTGGGAATGCCCCTGTGTCTGGCAGGTCACCAGATGTGACACAGGGTGACTGGACACCCCCGCATCCTCCTGGTTCAGCACCTGCCTGCAGGACATCCACACAAGCTTACCTCATGCTCACACTTCAGTGCTAAAAGGTGCACAATATACTCCAAGTGAAATAGGATCTTTTAATATCACATATCCAAACAAATAGTTCTCATTTCAAAATGCAAAATAGGTCCTTTGAAGATCAGCTGCTCCCAGGCTGTGTGAGCGGGGCAGGGCACAGCTGACTGGCACAACTGTCGAGGTCAGACCTCGTTTCTTTGGTAAGATACATGCCGGGAACAATGCGAATGCAGAGTTGTACCAAAAGAGTCCATTTAGAAGACTAATTATTACTCCACATCCCTTACTAGAGATTTGCATTTTAAAACAGTCATATACATTAAATAGCTCTCCAACTTCTAGATAGCAAACATTTGAAGTAGCACATATTCAGCTACCCCCACCATTTTAAGAACAAGCAACACATGTGGGAGAGAAGGGAAACATTAAAAACAGGCTGTCTGTCTCACACAGTTTATTTAACAATAGGTAATAAGAAATCAATTTTAACAGTCTATACAGTGATCGAAAGTTCTTATTTATAAGTAACCAACTTTAATTGCATGATATACAACATTTGAGGGTTTTTTGCTTTCTATTTTCAAGTTTTACAGAAAATGGAAGAGGGTGGGAAAGGGGTATGGGAGAGAGAAAGCAAGCATAAAGAAGAAACCCCAGGGACTTTTTCTCAGGTTGAAATAATCCCGTTGGAATTGTTTCTTACCCTCTTTTTTGTTTTTTTTTTTTCCTTTGTTAGATGTAAAAATAACGAAAAAAATTCTTTCAAGAAAACAGAAACCACAATATATATACTACATCCATTTGGCAGCTGCCCCTGTGTATTTCCAAAAATGTTGTCTTCTCTCTACATGTACAAATTACTTTAATACTTGAAGTTATTTTTAAGCTCAGACTCTTGTATAGAAAATTCTTGGAGGACAAAAGTAGACTTCAGGAGGGAACTGAGTTATTTAATATTTTTACATTTTTCAAAGAACTGACATATTTCCAACCAAAGAGAAAAAGATTGGTATTTATTTTTTATATATATATATTTATATATGTAATGTAGTTTTAAAGCAACATTAACCCCTTTTGTCCTCCGGTTTTAGGAAAGGTTCTCCTGTGTTTTTCTGTTGTTCTGTTTTTGTGGTGTTTTTTTTTTTTGCAGTGACATGAAGAAAAACCAGAATAGGGAAAATGTTTACCATCTGCCTCAGTAAATAATAACTATCAATATTACATATTTTCATTAATTTAAAAAAAAATAAAACCTATTGGAGGCATGAGCAGGACATCCTTTGGCGAACATCCAAAAGACTACCTTCCTCCCCTGACCTCCCCAACGCACACGAGGAAAAAAAAAAAAGCCAAGAAAAAGGACTGGTTATGATTCCAGCCATAACAAAAATATATTCTTTTTACTCTAGTGTCCCTCAGGTTCATTGTTGGTTTGTTTTTAAAACCACAAACTTCAGCTGCAGAGTTCAGATGTGTTCCAGGGAAAAATGTCATTTTAGCTAAGAAAGATTCAAAAAAATTTGTCTTTAGTACAAAAAGTCCTGCGAAAATAAGTTTTTTTTATTTTCTTTGTTTTTTAATTATTTGTTTTTGCTCCCAAAATGCTACAACGTGTCTAGTGTATGTCTAGTGTACTCTGTGAAAGGTTTGAATTCAAGTCTGAGTTCTCAGAGCTGAGCCCCAGTTCCGTGGCGCTTGTACCATGGAGGCCTGCCATGCCGGGATTGCTAGCAAGCTGGGAAAGCATTGCACTCTGGTCCGGGCTGGCAAAGTGCCCTTGATCCATGGGGTTAGCCTGGGCAGCTACCAGTCCTGGATGTGGGGAGCTGGTCTGCGGGGAGACGTGGTGTGGAGAAGGCTGAGGCTGCATCCGAGGGGATGGGCTGGAATGAGGGGGCTGGGACTGGGGCCGCGGTGAGGGTACAGGCTGCGGAGAACGCACTTGATTGGTGAGCGATGAAGGGAGCTGCTGGCCCTGGAGGTGTGGGGACTGGGCCTGATTGGGGAGCATGTGCTGTTGGGGGCTCATAGGATTGGGCTGAGCTGGGGACCCCATCTGCTGCTGAAGCAGCCTTTGCTGGAAAGCCTGTTGCAAACTGGCTCCTGTCTCTGCACTCATGGCCTGTGGAAGCTGGCTTATTTGTCCCATGTTTCCTTGCTGCATCTGCTGCATGTGATGCTGCATCCGCTGTTGCTGCTGCTGGGGATACCCAACGCCCTGGGGCTGCTGGAACTGGTTGTGGTTGGCCATCCCTGGCCCCAGCGCCGGTCCCGCTCCCTGCTGCTGCTGCTGGTGGCGCTGCTGCTCCATCATCTGGTGCCGTCTCATCAGGAGATCTCGGAATTGGGGAGCCATCCCCGAGTGATTCATATTCATCTGCTGCGCCTGAGGATTCATCCCAGCCATGGCCTGCTGCGGCTGCTGCTGCGGCTGCTGCTGGGGCATGCTGGGCCTCTGCACTCCTGCTTGCATGGGGTTCATGTTCTGCATGGCCGGGTTGGGGTGCACCCCTCCTTGCTGCCCTTGCATGGCCTGCTGCGGCTGGAGCCCCGGCTGCCCCTGCGGGATGCCAGGCTGCCCTGCCATGCCCTGTGGGTTCTGGGACCCCGCGTACTTGGCCGCCCGCTGCTTGATGAAAGCGGCCAGCAGCTGAGGGTTGGAGTGAAGGATGTTAAGCACCTGCTGCTGCTGCATGGGTGAGCTTGGAGACCTGAGAGTCCGCAGTAAGTTTTGTAAGGCCGCCTGGGGCAGAGGTGGTTGTTTGGGCTGAGCAGCACCAGGTACCTGACCCATCCCTGGCTGAGGGGCCATATTCATCGGCTGACCCGGCTGAGCTACTGACATCATGGATGGCCTCTGCATTCCTGGCTGCAGCTGAGCTTGGGGTAAGGCCCCCTGCACCCATGGTGGCTGCTGCTGAATTCCTGCTGGCCCCATTCCTTGGTCTATATGGCCACCGGGACCTCTGCCTATCTGTGGAGGGTTCATTCCCATTGGTGGCATCTGGGGCATCTGGTGCTGAATCGGCCTTTGGAAGATCTGAACCTGTGCCATCTGGCGCTGGGTCTCTGCTGCCCGCTGGATCTGCATGGCCATTTCCACCGCTGCTGGAGGAGGACCCTGAACTGGCGGCTGCGGTGGCTGAGGTGGAGTTGGAGGCGTCACCTGGCCACCCGCCTTGCCCTGGGACACAGCACTGGGGGGCTGAGTTCTTGGCATGGTGTAGGGTGGCATGCTGTTGGGAGGTGCAGGCTGAGGCTGTGACACAGGCTGGGGCGGAGGCTGGGGTTGTGGGGTTTGCGGTGTCGGGGGCTGCTGGCCCGTCGGAGTTGTCGGCGTGGCCGGCGTGGGCGAGGGCAATCCTTGCTGCTGGCCCGCTACCCCCGTGCGCTGCATGCTCGCCATCCTCCTTCGGAGCATTTGCGCCTGCTGCAGGCGGTGTTGGAGCTGTTGCTGACGGAGCTTGTGTTTGATGTTGAGGCAGAAGGGCACGGGGCACTTGTTCTCCTGGCAGTGCTTTGCGTGGTAGCAGCAGAGAGCAATGAGTTGTTTGCAGATGGGGCAGCCCCCGTTGGTCTTGCGTTTGCAGCCTTTGGTGTGCTGGACAACCCGTTTCATCTTCTGACAGGACGGCAGCGAGCAGTTGGCGTTGCGACACTGGCAGGCGTGGACCAGAGACTGGATACAGCGCTGGATGCTCAGGCGGCGGGAATCGCCAGGGCTCTGCGTCGTGGCGGTCTGCTGGTTGTTGCTCTCATCATCTAGACCGAGGCCTAATTTTTCCATCTTGTGGTCATGGTTTTTAGTGTTATAGCAGGTGATGCACAGGTCATAATCCTGAAAAGACAACAAAGGATGAGTTATCAGTGTTCCTGAAACTCCAGATGATAAATGAATAAGAGATGTCATGCCACGTCAACAAATTACTCCCAGTCTGCTCCAGACAAATTGTTGCGCTAGGGAAAAAAATTCATGCCACATTGAGGTTCTAGAGAAGAAATAAATCCAAATTACACCCACGCACTTTCCCTGGTTATAAGGGTGTCTGAAAGCTACACTAATATACAAACCTTGAAAAACAAGTTGTCTCTGAGCTAGTAACTCACATATTATTCAGCTGGGACAAAAAAATCCCAACAGGAAAGGAGAAAAAATAGGCAGGGGACAAATAGCTGCTCATCTGCTCCTGCTTCAAAAGAAGAGGGCAGGAGTGGCAGAATAAGTACCAACTTTTAAAGAAGAATGAAAGCTGCATTTTCAGTTTGCAGATGTGAGTTAAACAACACAGTGCTGAAAGAACAGTTCTGTGAAAGGAACAGCACATGAATTTGGGTTCAATAATTGATCTTTAAGAAAAAGCCCTAAGTTCTTAGGATTCACTAAACCATAGGAAATTTAGAATTTAATTTCTGGTATATACCAAGAAGGTAAAAACACACATTGATACATGTATGTGTGTGTGTGCACATATATAGATATATGTAACCAGAGGAAACTGAAGTATCAAATTGTAATTAGGATCAAATCTGAGTCAGTCATTCCCTTTCAGCAGGCTAAAAAGCTAAGTTAGAAACCAGATACAATGATAATCCAGCTTCCAGTGGGCATTGAACGAAATCCCTGGACTTGATCTTCAAACACACTGATTTTACAAACACTTCTGAAGACAGAACAGCTGTTTGCATCATTCTACAGAGACACAACAGAGAAGTGAAGGAGTCGCAGGAGCATTGGGATCTGACTTACAGCACAGCAAAACCTCTGTGCCAGTAAACCAAGAGAGGCCTCTTTACAGAAATACTGCAGCTCCACACTTCTGACTCTGGAAGGAAAATGTACGCATTGCTCTTTAGAAAAATCAGCTGATCCTACCATTCCAGCTCAAGCCATGGCTATAGTTCCCAATTTCTTAAGCAGCAGCACCTTAAATAAAAACTGCAGAAAACACAACTCTATTTCAGCTCTCCACAAGGCAGAAATCGCACTGAGCAGCACATTAGTAGAACCCCTTATTAAGGAAAATGTTTCCCCTCCCTTCTGAACTGCCAGCAGATGAGCTGCACAGATCATTTTCCATCAGTTAATTATGATAAATCAGTTCAGGTAAAGAGCACTCTGGGCACAAAGATACAGGACAGAAGCAGGGAACACTTCACCAAACATACCTCACAGACAGTGCAATGCCATCTGGTCTCCACATGATGCTTGCACTCATTGCAGGTGTAAACAAAGCGGTCTTGGCTCTGGGTATGCAGTTCCACCAGCATGCACATGGTTGACCACTGAGCCCTTCGGAGTGAGGAGAACTCCAGGTGCTTGTCTCTAGCAAGGGTTAGGAAAGCATCACGCCCATCCATCAGGTCACATGGAATGAGTGGGTCAGGCTCAATGATGGGGGGCAGGGAGTTGGCTGCAGGGCCAGCAATGAGACGGATGACAAAGAAGACCTGAAAAATAAAAAGGCTTAATGTGCTAGCACTTATCAAGATGTTTTGGTCAGCAAACCTTATTACAGAGTGTGCAGTTCCAGGATTAGTGAACACTTGAATGACGTGCCACCAGGTGGGGTGCTTGTGAATCCTGGGAAATCTCGGACCCCTGGGTGCCCTGAAGGTTGACTTTCCTCTGAAGACATGGGAAAGGGGCACTGGATGGAACAGTAACAGTAGAACTGCTGTGGCAATCGAGACTGTTAGGAAGTTCTGCACGAGCACAGCTGCATTTATTCCCACTTCCCTTACAGCAAAGAGTGGCCAGACTTACTGCTCCTGGTCTGTCAGGGTGAGCCACTCAATGCTCTAGCCAAACCTGTGTAATTTACAGGGCATGACTGTTTGAAGTATCAAAGCTTTGTACACCTCTTTACTGAAGTAAAAAACATACCTCATTCAATCAACTCTTACCTCCTTGTGCTTCTCCATAGTGGCATACAGCTTTTGAGAGAGGTCATTGGACACATTGGGCATGCCAGGCTTCTTCTTATTGCCACGACTCAAGCTGCTCTTGTTTTTACTTGTCTTCTTATTGTTCTTCTTTTTGGCATTTTTGCTGTCTCCCTTGCTCACCTAGCAATTTTGAAGACATTTTATGTCAGGTATCTAAGCAACACCACATCACCATTTTATTATTTTTACATATTCTATAACTGCAGGACAAAACACACTTCACAATTGTTTACTCTGAAGACACATACTAGGGTCCCCAGAAACATTAAATTAATGCCATTAGAATTACTTCTAAGGATATCAAGATCAGCAATACATACATCCAAAAAATATTAAAAGCATAAATGCTCAGGACATACAAGCAAAACATTTTATAATGAAACTTGTTTGTCTGTTACAGCTACACACTCTTGGACAATCACAAAGGGGTTCAGCAGATGAATTCTCAACGCAATGCAAAAGTAAAAATAATTGCAAAGTACAATTGATATTACACTAAACAAAAACAACAAAGATTTAAACTATCTAGATTTAGTTTGCTACAGCTCTGACAGATTTACTTTTAACAGACTGCATTTTTAAACTGATTTTGTTATGAAGCTGTTGTTCTGAGTCCAAAAGGCATTAGTAGTGCTACTTCTAGCATGTACCTGTCATACCCTGCAACAGTCAAACAAAAAAGGTCAGCTTAATTTCAACTATATTCTGTTAACAGTGAACAGTTTATTCATCACTGGCTGCTCAGAGAGCCCCTCAAAACCCTGCAGCATAAGATGATCAAGGATCAAAGTTGTTAGCCAAACAAGCATTTTTCCTAAGCTTAAAATAACTTTGCCAGAATGGAAATTCCCAGTGAACATGGATGACTATCACGTAACTTGACAGTACAGTTTATTATTGCCCCTTCTTCAAGGGTAAAACATAGGATCAATAAAGAGCTAAAAATATTTGTAATAATAATAAAATTAAATAGTAATGTACTGCAAGCTTGCCGTACCTCAGGATTTGGGGGCCAAACTGCTGTGAAGGCTCAACTAAATTCTGACCAACATCACACACAGAGCTAAATGATCCTTCACAAGTGATTTCTGGGTATATTAGAGAGATGAGGACTTGAAGCTGTACTTTGTGGAAAGCAAACAATACTTTCCTAAGAAAGATGTTACTTAATGCAAATTTGTTATCACGTTGCCTAATTTCCTGCACTTTGTTTAATCAAAGTCCTTGAAAGAAGGTATTGCAAAGAACAGAATGGGAAAATCACAATTTTTAATTGTAACATTAAACCTAACTTGTTTTGATCCAAAGATCTTCCAGCAAAAAAATTCTAACGCCCCCCTCCCCCCCAAAAAATCTAGTATCTGATAAGGTGGTGAAGCAGCAGTATTTAAAGAGTTAACTAACAAATACTACTGCATGAGTAGAGCTGCTAACCTTATCCTAGATTCATTACCTCTTCCATAAAAGCTCAGAACATCCAAGGATAGGCAGATGCATAAATTCTGCATCTGTTCCCTTTCAAACTTACTGTTGAATTTAGAGGTATCTCTATTTTTGAGGTGTTTTTTTGGTTGAACTTGGTAACACAGTTATATATTCTCAGAAACAATTGCACAAGACACTAGCAAGAAATTTGCCTAGTTTAAAGTAGCCCAATGACAGTTCAACAACAATTTGTAATTCAAATCCTCAATGCCTTAAAGCTACTAAACAAACCTATTGAGAGTCAAGTACCAACTCACAGCATTCCATTACTTTCTCAGAACATTCTGCTAAGATTGGTGTTATAACATGCAAGTTAGAAAGAAGAGTGAGCAACTATTTAAAAGATAATGCTTAAGGAAAAAACTTCCAAATCAGGTTGAGGTAGCAACATGATCATTGATAACAATTGGATTTCAGTAACAAAATATTCAACTAGCAGCTGTTTCAACAACAGCTTATCAATTAGCCTTTGCTAATTAGATAGTTTATAGCCATATGAACACCCACTGTTCACCCAAATGTAGCTTAGTGGTATTTTACCAGCTCTAATTTATAAACAGTAAAATTGAAATTTATATTAGAGTGAAAAGTGAAAGCCCAGTAAACCAAAGTGCCTTGCCCCACCCTCTTTTTTTTGTAACTAGCCATATATTATCAGAACTTTTACATTAGATCATGAAAAGCAGAAGCATCCTTACATCTGTGCTTTCATTACTAGTGTTTTCTTCTCTCTTCCTTTCTTCTTCCTCTTGCTCTAGCTCCTTAATGCTCTCCTCCAGAACATTAGGCCAGAAGTCCCCTTCAAAGTAAGGGAGCTCCTTTGCACTTGTTAGACGGTCTTCTGTTGCCTGCTTAAATATATCCTAAAAGAGAGCAAACCCACTTTTGGTTATCACTACTACAAGTCACATAATGAAAGGTAATGTTCTCAATGAGTGACAAGAAAAAGCATCAGCAGACTAAACATAGGAAAGCTTAATATTACAATTCCTTTTACAAGAGCACATTCTAAGTGCAAATTTTACACTGTATCAGCTACAGTTTGTCAAATACATTTCAAGTATTCCCAGTCAGAAGAAAGAAATCATTACTGTGTGCTAGACGTCAATGTGTACTTTTACCAGTTGGGACAATGTAATATCATAATCTCTACATTCATTTAAGTCCTGATAATTCCAATTAATAATAATTTAATAATTTACGTTCTTCTAATTGCATCAGCATCCTAACCCTGCAATTTGATCTAACACAAGAAGATTTAAGAGTCCATATATGTTCTTTTGCTCTTTTACAGTATTCCTCAAGAATTTAGTTTATTCTAAGGAACTATTTCAATTCTTTTGCTAGAACGATTTCAAAACCTACACGTTTTGAAGAGAGTATGTTTTAACTCTAAACTTTTGGTGCTCGATTCACTGAAAAATAATGCAGAAAACACCAAGAATCAGGCACAATGCATATGGTAAGGGAGAAATCAAGACAAGATTGACCAATCTCCCCCAAGCACACACTTAACACACCTTGTAATCATGGACGATGCGCTCCGACACAGACTTGTCCAGCATCTTTTTGTACCACTCTTGCAGTCTCTTGGGTTTGGGTATCTTTTGGTCAGGAGGATGGCAGTGGAAGATGTAGTCATCTCCTTCACTGGGCGGGCACGCCCAGATGTGTCCAGTAGTATACCTGACATGGGCAGACAAACCCGGGACATGTGAGCGCTGACAATGGACTCGCGCGCTCTCCTCTCTGACACCAGGTGGCGCCACCTCCGAGTTGGCGGCTGTTCCCGGACCTAACATTTCCATCTTTTCATTAATTTTCTAAAATCCAGCGCTATATGTAAAGGATACACATGTTACAGCCTACATAAAAAACAAAGCCTGACACAAACCAGCAACTGCCATCTCCCAGTTAATTAATGAGAGGAAGATAGAGTCTAGGTATTTCAGGTGTGAAATCTTGAGACAGCGCAGTAATGATTTATCTAGCAATGTTTTAAAACCAGATTTACTTAAAGACAGAATTCACTTTTCTACTGTAAATCTTTTGGGTTTTGAGAATCTGTTTGAAAAAGTTTTAGAATTATAACTGGAAATAAACAGGCACTGCCAACCAATGGTATTGGGTGCAGAATTTAGAGTGCTATTTGATATAGATGACAGCCAATTAGTAGCAGCTGCAGCAAATATAACACCTAAGATCACTTCTTCATCCTCAGTTCTTCTCTATTAGTTTTTGAAGAGAACTCTAGTAGAAAGAATAATCAGTCAGAGAAAAATAACCATCTTTGCCCCATTGAGAAACAGCTCTGCAGAACCCTCCCCAAGCCCTGGGAGCTGCAGTCAGTTGTCATTCCTTCTGCCTGAGAATGGAGAGATGATACTGTGTGACCAAGATTGTTTTCCCAAATAGCATTAAGTAAAGCTGAGGCTTGAGTTCTGTGCAGCAAATGTACAGACTCACAGGTTAGAAAACAGAAAATAAAAGCAGAAAGAAGCCTAATGTATGCTTTTGAAGTGCTAAAGAACACATCACCACACTGAGGTACTGAAGATAGTACTACTTACCTCCATTTCAGCTCCCCTAACTTTTCTCATCAACTGCTTTAAACATAGTCCCTAACAATTCCTCCACAAATAACTTCACCAGCCTACACTATGTATCTTGACAATAGAGTGATGTTTACTTCACTGGCCTTTCTACTTCATTAATCATGGTAATTTAATTTCCACCTTTCTTGTTATTGCAGTTGTTCTGTGTTCTTTTGTGCTGTCCAAGTATCTTTTCCTCTTTCTTTCCTAACTGTTCGGTTTCTCGCAATTTCAACTACTCAAGATTTCTTGGTGGCCTTATACAACTGTTACAGAGTTAATCAGTACTGACAAAATACATAACTTTCTCCTTATTAACAAGGGTAAGAACTTACTTGCTAACCCAAAGGAATGGCCTAATTAAAGCTGTGGCATTAGACAATAACAATATTTTATGGACTGGAGAAGAGGCTCACTGTTTCTACTTGACTGAAGAAGGTTTTACATAAGTTTGGATACATAAAAATATCTGAAGCAGAGGCCTCCCCTGAAAAGCCTGCAATCCCTTTTTGCCTTCTTTTCAATTGTACACAGTTGTCATCAAGTTATTCTATCACAGGTTGATACTTAGGCAACATATTCTTTATTCTAGGATTTAGTAATTTAATTTGCAGCAAGAACTACTCAGCTCAAATGCTGTACAGAAGAAAATGTTATGAGATACTTACCCTAGTTTCTTAACATACTCTAGATATCCAATTAGTATTTCATGATAGACAGCAGTCCTCAAGCATTTAGGGCGGAAGAAATGAACACTGTCAAGGTAAGATATGTACACTCGCCTAAAAAAAAAATCCAAAAAGAGCATGAGAAAGAGGAGAGATTTTGAAGTAATTCCACAAGTTTATTAATGTTATTTTATACCTCTGAAGCATCCATTACAACAGGAATCTGCAAAGCCTCTGATCCTAATTACCTCTAGAAACTTGGCCTTCTTTTGATATCCTAGCCTCATCTCCCTACAACTGTTCAACCCCTTCCTTGAGAACATAGAAGTGATCCTTAAGGCAACACTGTCTGCGAGCCCCCATCCCCAATAAGAAACAGCTCTAACATTACAGCAACTACTTTGTTTCTAGAACCTAACAGCACTAAGGATCTCACATAAGTAACACGGAAGCTCTATACAGATCTAGAGGAGGTTCATCCAAATGAGAGAGTACCAAGGTAAAATAGACTTTCATGGGGCTCCTCACCTTTGATTGGGTGGAGGACAGTCCGAGCCATACTCCTGCACGTGCATCCCAAAGAAGCACAAGTCTACACCATCAATCTCCTCAAAGGCAAAAAGCGCTTTTGTTCGGTAAGGGAAAGACTCTGCCATCTCTCCACTGTCTACAAACCTGCAGACCAGAGGGTAAAGAGGAATACCAAATATATTCACATAACAGAGACTGCACGTTACTAGGTGAAGGCAACAAAGATGAGGGCTTCCCTATGTGTAAATTTAGTGCAATTTGAAAGTTAAATGTTTATGGACTACTCAAATATGAGGCACCACTTTTTACTGTGAAAAAGACCCTCTTCACAAATTATTATGCTGCTGGAACACCTGTTTGTCATAAACTGGCTGGTGATGAAGTTTTGAATACAACAGTCTTTTTTGACTGGCTATTAGAAAAAAATTCCTTCACGAAAAGGACTGTCAAGTATTGAAACAAGCAGCCCAGGCAAGTGTTTGAATCACCATCCCTGGAGATATTTAGATGTGTAGATGTAGCACTTGGAGACATGGTTTAGCAGTGGCCTTGGCAGTGCTAAGGTTAACAGCTGGACTCAAGCTTAGAACTATTTTCCAACCTAAATGATTCTATTTAATCAAAGTGTATCATGTAAGTACAAGCAGCTCCCACTTCCACCAAAAGAAAGCAAAATTAGAAATGAACATACCTTGCTTTCATTCCTGGTTTCACTTCAACGGTTTTGTCAGATGCATGTACCACCCTAACTGTGACCTCTCCCGCCTCAGGGTGATTCTGTCTTCTTAGGAAATCATTGACTCTGTTCTCCAGGAAGGTACCAAGTCTTGTAGCTGGTAACCCTGCAGGAGGAAGACACAGCTCTAAATATATACAAAACTGTTCATATGCAATTTCCCTACTTAGGTGTTAGATGGAAAATTACTTTTAACACATGCAGTATGTTAACATAAATTAAAACTTTAGCTTTAAACTAAAACCACTTCTAGATAGGGTGAACTGCTTTTCCCCTGCAGGCACATTTATGGCTTATACATTATTTAAATGCATAAAAGAATCCATATTTCAACCCAATTTCTATCTTGTCTTAAAAATCAATCACAATTAAGGTTTCTCCTGAATAGATTTTATTAATTACTTAAACTGGATTACAGACACATCTTCACAAGCAGACATTGCATTTGCAAGTGTATTCTGTCTATAAAGCCATACTAGCCAAGTTATTATCTCCACTTACCAAAACAATGTACTTCAATAATTGAAGTGCTCTAAAGCAGTATGTTAGCCCTCTAAAACAAACTATTAACAAACACTACCACCTGTGAACACAAATACTCTGAACACTGCAGAACTGATGGTCAAAACTGACCAAAAGTATCCTACTTGAGCTCCAAAAAACTTCAATACAACACAAGCATGAAAGCCACCTCTTCCCTATTCTTAACATATTATGTAAATTTGCTGGCGCAAGTGTCAGAATCTTACTTTTAGCAGAGAATTTGTTCTCTTTCCTGGTTCGTCCTGTTTTCTTCAGACAACCATCACAGACAAAGCTGAAGCAAAAAAAAAAAAAAAAAAGAGAAAGTGAAGTCACCCAAGTCAGACCACCAAGTTCTCTAGCATCTTACCATTACAAGAAAAGTCTTTCACCAGATCTTATCTGGTCGGGAAAATACCTTTTGTGAAATTTGAAATAAAAGCACAAAGAACAGCCCAACTGTTTCAGAGCTGCAGAGGAGGAGCTAAGCTCCAGGTGCTGCATGCCCTATCAGCCTCCCACATAACCACCAGAAAGCCCAGGGAAGTCTCCACGGGCAGGTCTGACAATATCAGCTCAAAATGTTCTTGGAACAAATAAGCTCAAACTGCTGTCTCTGATGATAAGATGCTGCAACACCAAGCATAAGGCTGATTTATTTTCTAAATGTCCAAACAGACTGTAGACTGAAATGATTCTCTGATTCTTCCTCACTTACAGGACATCCACCCTCTTCTGCAGCAATTATTGGACAACAGAATGCTAAACTCACAGCTTTTTTGACAAGAAATGAGACATTTAAGCTCGTATAAAACTTTATAAGATACAATTTATCATCCTTCTTAAAGTTTTTAAATAAATCACAAGAAAACACATATGTTGATCAATAATCGTGGAGAATCTAAAGAAAACTATATTGGTTTTTAAATTCAATCTGATCACTGAGGTCAAAAAACTTGATTCACCTGTTAAATCCTTGTAACAAAATGTTTTGAAGATGATGAAGCAATATGATTTGTACAGAAAACAGATCAGTCTGAAACTGTTTCCAGAACTAAAAACATCTTTTCATGAAGGGCTAGCATCTTTAAACATAAAAGGCTGAAATGCCCTCTTCCACACAAAGAAGCATTGGAAACATTAAAGATTAGAAAGCTTCACACACAACACTAAGATATACTGTCTAAATTTGATGTTACCCTATAGATTGTGTAAAATTTCCAGGGAATGTAACTTCTTCCATTAAACAGTCTTAAAAATAACCAGTAGAAGGAAGTTTATGCATGAGCTCTACCAAATACTAAATATGCTATCTACTTTAATAAGGAGAAATTCCTCACCCAGAAGGCCAGATTATTTCATTATGAAGAACACAGATCTGGTGCATTTTTCTTCCACACTCTATACATTCAACAAATCTGTACAAGGCAAAAAAAGGCAAAAGGAAGCAAAGGTTAGTAGTATCATTGCTTGCTTGCATATTTTATTAGAGAACTTCTAGCATTTAGGCTTTTGTGTCTATTTAACATAGAGGGCACATCTATGCTGAGAACAGCCTTCAGAACAAATTAAGAACCTGCCAGCTCAAGTCAGGCAGACTATGCAGGGACACGTTATTACCATTCACTTGTCTTACCACCATCCACTCATTTTTTTCAAGGGAAGCCATTTTAAGGATAGAACCTGTAAACTGCTTGTTGCTATAAAGAGTAGAGCAAAATGGATTCACACATGTCAGAAAGGAAGAATCAGGTGAAATATTTGGCTGTTAGTTGCCCCACTATGCTTGAACACTGGGGGATATTACAAATATACTGCAGAAGGGTGGGAAGGAAGAACACAGAAGCAAATACCTATGTCACTTTCAGAAGATTAGCAGAGATCAAAGGACAGCTGAGATAAGTCATATAGTTTATAGTCAGATGCTGGTGAATATAATTCTCCAAGATACCTAAGGTTGCTTCAGGTATTGGGACAACCTGACTATTTTTGAACATGCCTTCCTAAAAATTTGAGACTTTGAATGAATAGTTGTAATCTATGTAGAGCATGTGGTATCACACTGTATGTTAGGCTTACATTTTATCTTCACTTTAACAAAGGGACAGAAAAGTTACGAAACAAGCTACTATTCTCTCCTTCCCACAGCCCTTGTAAAACAGAAGAACTTGCTGACCCTTGTGCCTTTAGAAGGTGCAGGAACAATAAATATAATTTTTATATTTGGGATACTAAGGTAATGGTTGCAAAGTAGGAGCACAGGTATACGATGCAGGACCATGTAAAGCAGCTTCAAAATACTGCTCAGGAATATCAAGAAAATCAACTGAGTCACCATCATCTTAATATTACTGAATGACTACAGTTCTGCTTTCAGAGCAGTACAGAATAACTGGATGATTCAAAATATAGCAACTTTTCTTCTACTAAGTTACTGCCTGTAAAATGAAGCAACTAGCAATGCCAACAGCACTAAGAGCTACTGCCAAATGACTCCAATCAGCTCTGAGACTTGAGCATTTGCCACAGCCAAGTTTCAAAGCAGAGCTGTCTGCGTTCATCCTTCTGTGGAGTCCACATGTAAGACAACAAAATGGAGTCATTTCAGCCCATACATCCAGTGTTATGTATTTCTCAAGCACAGGCACGGTGGTTTGGGTTCTCAGCACTAAATGCCAGACCTGCTATTTACTGAGCAGCCCCTACCATCTAAGAGAGCTGCATGCAATTGAAAAACATTCAAAGACAAAGCTGACGGTGAATGAATAACATGTATCTTACAAAGTATTTATAATAAAATGAAGATCATTCAGAGAGTGACAGCAATACTTACAGCTCAGGATCCAGTGTATCATTTTTCCTTTTTGAAAACTGTTCTTTGTTTATTGTGCTATGGAGAAACAGGCAATAAAACTCAGTTTTAACACAAGACAACAAGCATTCATGCAATACCACATCTATCCACAAAACAAGACAAAACTTACAAGCAGATTTTTTAAACGCTCACTGACACTACAAATGAAGCAACTGCATTTTACACAGAGAAAGAAACTGAAGTATATGCCACTCCCTCTTGTCTGTAGAAAACATTATTTTTCTCTGGTAGAGAACAACACTGCTCCCTTATTGAGTTGTACTACAGGATAAATATTAAAGCCTGCTGACAATTCAAGTTTTGGATAAGTCTGATCAGTATTAAATGGTGAAAAGACTACTTGATATGCCTCTCATATTCTGCAGGCAGAGAATTCCAATTACCTTTGATTACTGAGAAGGTAGGTTATCTTTTTTTCAGATTCCCCTAGCCCTGCTCCTACATCAACTAAAAAGGATAAATTTCAGCTTCCAAACCCTGCACCCTCAGCCCAGTCACTACTATGCATTATCTTCACCTTCTCTACATCATTTTCAAGGCCTAAAATCCCAGCTTTTTGACAGTGAGTTCCCAAGTATCTTTTAAACGACCTGGTTCAGAACATACAAGAACACTCAAATCTGTGAGAATTTACCCCAAAGAGTGTTCTGCATAACATGAGAAGATCAGTATGTCCCTCTCTGAGAAGCGATGACACAGACTCACTCCAACTTGCATGAGATGAATTAACCTTCCTATCTCCTCTTATTTCTGTGTTTATTCTGAATAGTGCCACCTGCAGAATACTTGAAGCTCCTTATAAAATAAATGATGAAGTTAAATATCTCAATTACATCAAACTATTCTTATAATATTGTGCATGGAACTTAAAAGAGGACCTACCATGTATACTCCTATGATGTGCTCTGTGACTTTATATTGATTAAATTCTGGTTCTTTGCTTCTACTAGAATACCAATCCACCTATCCACAGGGACATGACATAGCCTATTGTACTGACCAGCATACAACATTATTTCTTCCTTTTTTCCTTCCAGAAAGGTAGAGCACAGAATCCTAGGATGGTTTGGTCTGGGAGGGACCTTAAGAGATCATCACCCCCTGCCATTGTTAACGACACCTTCCACTAGACCAGGTCGCTCAGAGTTCCATCCAACTGTCCTTAAAAACTTACAGTAATGGGGCATCCAGAACTTATTTGTGCCATCCGTTCCAGTGCCTCACCACCCTCATAGTGAAGAACTTCTTCCTTGCATCTAATCTCAATCTACCCTCATTCAGTACACTTACATCATCCCAAGCCAAAACAGCTATTTCCAGTACTATTCTGCATTTATCCATTAGTGCATCCAGGATCTGGTTCCAAATGAAAGTTAATTCCATTTGTCCAATCAACAACTTCAACAACTCTCCCTCTGGCTTCAACTTTCTTGAATTCCTCATTTTGCTTCTACCTGCTTCTACCTTGTCGGACTGCCTTCCCCAAAAGGGATTTCTTGAATAGTTCAAAGAGTAACTGCTTGGCACTCCTTTGCCCCTCAAGGGCTTCCTCAGTCTCCAAAAATTCTGTTTCAAGGTTTTTTTGGGGGGAGTTATGAGGAGGATTCAGCAAAATGAGAGACTGGCCCAACAGTTTGCCACCAACATGGTAAAATCCATGCACAGCCTTTCTATTGTGCCCTCAACCACTGCACAGCTTTCTCACAGGCAGATGGCATTCCAGTAGTGAAATATTTGTATGGCAAAAGGAGGTTGCCTGCTTCAGGTGGGGATGAAAAGCAACCTGATGTTGAATACAAGTTTAATAGCATAGCTAGGGTATAAAGAAAATGGTACGTTTGACATTTCAAGCTGTCTCTCACACACTTGCCTGCAGGCATGGTTATTTTTCTGCAGTAGAATACTTTCACTTTTTTTTCCCAGGAAAAAGCCATTTGCTTTTTTCCCTTCTATTGGTACAGTTGCAATTTTAAGCACTAAGTGCTTTCTTTCACTAGTTCAGTCAGTCCAGGTTTTAAAGAGAAGCAAAAGTCCAGGCTTTTATGAAGGATGTATCATCCACCTTCTACTAGCCTAAAAACCTACAGCTGAACCCCCCTTCCCTACAGAAAGCAATGTAGGCCTTGATAGAGCTCACAAAAGCACAGCCCAAGCAAACACAAATAACTCACGTTTGAGGTTGTGATGGGTCATCTCCCAGAGAAACGCTCTCCCCTTGGATTTCATTGAAGCACTTCTCACAGAAATGATACCTGTCAGCAAGAAGGCCATATTTGGGTGAACTGCTCCGTCCACAAAACACAGCCCAAGTCAAGCAACGGAGCCACCAATCACAGCAGGCCAAGGAAGGGACAGGAGCAGAGAGCAGGTCATCAACGACGACAAGGATATTCAATGATGCAGATTTATGAGCCCCACATTGTGTTTGGTTGGTTTGGTTTTTTGGTTTGGATTTTTTTTTTTGCGCAATCAAAGCCAAGTGCAGACAATGATAAGCATGAAGGAGAAATTAAAAAAATAACACACACACAAACAAAGAAATGGGGGTTTGCAGGACAAAAACAAAAACATAGAAGCAAGACAAGACAACACAAAGCAGAAAGCCAAGGCAAAGCACAGATTAGCATTAAATCTCTCAAATGGGTTCACAAGCAGCAAACGATAAAAACAAATTAAACAAGAGTATTCCATTTTAGCATATCCATACCCTCTTCATTTTAATAATCCATGCCACGTACAGCAAAGAATTAAAATGAGACAGGGGAAAGAGCAGAAGGAAGGAGGAACTGCTACTCTGACTTGTACATCAGCACAGCAGTTCTGTTGGGAGGAGGATCTGCAGGAGATCAATGGAAGAGAGGTAGTCTTCCATCTTAAATGTATAAATGCTGAATGGCCACAGAATTCTCTCCCAGTTGAAAGGAAAAACTAAATACTAGAAACTTTAGGAACAATAATATCTCTCCTCAGAATTCTTACAGACTAATAGAACTGTCAAACTCCATGTTAACTAACATTAACTAGACACATAATGCTCTACATGGATAGAGCCCATTCTGCACATAGAACAGTCCAGCCATCACTACAGTAAGTATTACAGAGAAAGATTTCATTTGTATTTCAAGAAAATAGAAATTAATTCAAGATTCTACCCTAGCTTTCAAAAATGTTCTAAAGCTGTGGCTTGTCCATTATAAGGCATGCTAATTGAGTGCACAAGACAGCTAAAAATAGAAATAAAAAATTCAAACGAGTTCATTATAAAGCCATACTAATCTATGTTATTAGCAACTGTTAGGCTAAAAAGACAGGTCTCAACCTCCTTTCCCAGTTTTTATCTGAGATAGTGCAGAGAACAGTACTTCTGGAACTATACATTTCAATCTACAGAATCATGCATCTGTATATATGATGCAATCTAAAAGTCACATGTAGGCACCTGTTACAATGCAGACATTCCCTACTAACATTTGAAAACATGTCAAACATCATCAATAGTCTTTTGGTTTATCTGGTACTTGTCTATGGACAACCATAGCAGAAGATACTTACATGACATAACATGACAAGCTCTACACTACATACAAGTCTAAAACTACAATTATGGGGTATTACAGGACTAAAGAAGTAGGAGAAACTTAAAACCCGCCATTTGCTTCCATAAACCTTTATGAAGCTTTAAAATGTTGAGATACACCTAGTATAATCTTAGGCGGCTTTTCTCTGACCAGGTGCTTAAGGAAACAACAATTCTTGGAACATCTTGGCTTTCAGGTAAAATCCTCCACGTTTTTGTCATTCTGGTTTGTTTTGGGGCTGTTTATTTTGTTTATTTGAGGTTTTGGAATGAATGGAGAGCAGGAACTAAATAAACTGGTGGATCTTGGAGTTAAGCAGTTCTCTGCTCTAATAGGTGCATTCTGGTGACAGGCAAGAGAATTATGAGATTGTTACAGCATGTGTTTGCCTGCTTCTTCCTGCCTCACTTTCCCAGCTGTCAGAGATGACTAGCAAGAAACCGCCTTTCAGAAGTCAAGTAAGTTTAAATCCTTTAATAAACCCCAAGTAACAATGATACTCAGAAGAGCTGTAGAAGGGACAGCATTTTACAAAGCTACTGATAGCCAATGCCAAGACAACTCCCTTTAGGATGCTTTTGAGAAAAAGCAAGCATCAATCTGCTGAAGATCTGAATACACAGATCTTCCAGTTAAGATGTGCAATACAGAAGTACGTTTGCTCTTCGGCACCATGAGAAAAACAAAGACTTGCCAAAACCAATATGTATTATGAGCATTAATACAGTTTCTGCATAGTCTGCTCAGTGTTCTGCATGAAAAATCCTGCTGCACAATAGGAAGCAAAGGCAACAGACTTGTATATATGATTTGTAGGTAACTGAAGATCTAATTAATGGCAGGATCAAAATGTAGTAAAACATCACATTTCTGCAAGCAAAGGAGGGAAGAGCAAAGACTGCAACGGAATTTTGCTGAAAGAAATCATTATTAACACATAAGGCAAAGAGCACTTCCAGCAAAAATTTTTATCTTAAAACATAAAGGTGTACACATATAAAGGGGATGTCTATGTAAATACATGCATGCCTGTAACAGATTGATTGCAGCATGCACAGAAGTGCACCAACTGAGTTTTTCTTACCTGTTCTGGTAACTGTAGTAAGTGGCATCTCGAGGGATCGTGCATAGCTGTTTGCCATAGCAACACAAAGTCTGTGGCGAGAACTCCAACTGCAAAGAGGAATGGGTCACCTTAGTACTCACACATTTTCACTTGCTCTCCGTGGGAAGCAAGTGTGACCCAGACAGTGAACACTTCCACCTTACTCTGTGCACAGATCTCTCTGTACAGCAAAGTGTACAAAGTGCTAGTCACAAAAGACATTAAGTGGGCTGTATTCTCAAGTTAATTCTTCTCTAAAGACAGAAAGCACATCAAAATAAGGGAAACAGAATTTAATATACAGTGAAATACAGAACTTCTGAAGTAATAAAAACACACCTGTTTAATTTGCAATAGCAAAAGTTTGTCCTAATCAAAATAAGCCTTCTGTTGCTGACATTTTTTCCTCCCAAGGGCTTACATACAAATAGATTATTTAAGGACCAGATAGAATTCGAAGATCCACAACATACTCAAATTCAGATTACTCAGGATTGCTAAATCCTGGTAAACTTTGGAAATTTTTGACACACCGTAACTGATAACAACTGCAACTGCTATTATTTTCCCCCTTCAATTCAAGGAAGAAAGCAACAGACTAAAGGAATTTACTTTCTTACCTTTCTTCCACAGCAATAACCAAGGCTCTGCATAACTGGGTCAATTTCTTGCTCAAACACCTCTGCCAGTTTGGAACAGTACTTGTATACCCGGGATGTTTTGCGGTTATACAACCAGGCATTATTGAACATGAGCCAGATGTCATCTACATACTGCCACGGTTCCTGATACTGTCCTGTGTCCAGCTTTCTCTTGATAGTAGAAAGATCCATGGGGTTCTTCACTATGTCAAAATAATCCTACAAGAAAACGCAGCACATCAAAACCCTCCTAGAGGATTATGTTGTGACATGACAGCATGTACATTCTCAGCATATAAATTCTTCTCATCAAGAAAAACAGGTTCCTCCCTGACTTGATTGTCAAACTGCTTGTGACACACAGAATGAAGTCTCTAAGTAATACCCCAGTGCTTTCCTCTCATTTTTCCTTTTTCTCAGGTGCTGTTGCTCATTCACAACTAAAGAAAAGTCACTCTTCACTTTAATCAGCAAAACAAGTATTACAAATAGTAGAAAATGCCAATGTTTTTGCAGCCATTGTTATCCAAAGACATGTACAAGAACATTAATATAACGTGACTGTTTTCAGTAGCCCAGAAAACCTAACAAAAATAAATAACTTTATTCTATGATAAAACTTATCATGTCTCCTCTAAAGAATGCCTTTTTCCAATCCACCATTAATTGCAGTGGAATATCTAAAAAAGCTTGCAGAATGACAGTCAATTGAAAGCTTGTTTAAAATATTAGCAAGTGTATAAATGCGTGCAATACAGCAGGCATTACTTTTGCAGCATCTGCCTTCAAAAAACCTCCACACCAACAGCAAATAAAAACTCTTTCAGGTAAAAAACAAACAGTCTCTGAAGCACCTAAAAAGGACTTCTACATCTATGTATTTGTTTATATTTTGTAAACTTGTGTGGTCGATTCAGAGAGTTTAAAAACATAGATCCTTGAATGATAATTGTCTTCTCAAGACAATTCTAAAACAAGCAGAAAATTCAACCTAAACAAACCTCTAACTTAAATTGTTTCTTCCATTCCTATAACAGATAACAACCATTAAGGGACATTTTTAAGTGGGTTTGATTTGCCTAATTTCCCACATCTTCAGACAAGATTTATACATGATGAGAAACACTTACGAAATTCAGCAATAAGAGCATCACAACATGAAGTAACAACCATAAAAAGGTCATACAGCACAGGAGTTATGTTGGTAAATCATTCCAGTGCAAGCTACATCTGCTTGTTTAGCAAAAGGAACACGAAACCAAACAAACTTCCCTGAGTCCGACCTGGTATGTTCCACTGCTTCAGTTAAACCTCTCCAAACACATCAATATGAAGATGTTAACAAGACAGAAGCAAGCGGCTCTCAAACAGGTATGTCAAAATACAGCAGTTTTGAATTAAACCCAGGAAATTATCTTGCTAAGACACTCACAGGAATTCCTAGTAGTTGGGGATCCACAGGCTGTCGAAATGGAAGAGACTCCGGATCCTGACGGTAAAGTGCCTCCAGTGTTGGCATAAGTGCCTGCCGCAACTCTTCTGGTTTGAAAACTTTGGAAAACAAATCAGCGTTAGAAAGATAGCAGAAACAGCCAGAAGGAAGAAACCTACTAGAAAATGTGATGTCTGTGGAAAAAGTCAGAAAGACGATGGGATAAATGTACTTAGCATGGCTTGTTTATGCTCTGCAACACTGAGTCATGAGAGGATATTAAAATGACCACCTGAAGAAAAGGTGATGGTAAGACAACACTGATGAGTAGAGATGGTTCACATTCCAAACACATCCCCTCTCAGAGGCCCTGAGAAAAAAAATTATCTAGAGAATCTGTAACTGAGTATTTCAAATCTCCATTGTATTGACAGTTTTACTACAGCTTAGTGTCTAATTCTAAAGGCTTAAAGAACTTGCCCAAAGCCAATTATAAGCACATGTATTATTAGATATTTTTGTCCAAAAGCCACAAAGAACAATCCATATAAGTACCACATAATCCACTAAGTACCAAAAAGGAAAGCCCAGGTTTTTTTTCCCCTGCAGAGATTCCTCTAGGGAGATGCAGTGAATTTAAGTAAAAACAGTCTTTCTGCTTACTTTTTTTCTTAGACTGCCCAGCTGCTGGAGAAGACTGAGTTGCTGGAGTAGTAGGTCTTTCTTCCCCCTCTGGTACTTCAGTTTTCATTTCAGGTTTCTTCTCTTCCTGCTCCATTGGGTCTGGTTTACATTCCTCCACGACTGGTTCTGCTTTAGCCTGGAAAGCAGTTTGGTGCTTGTCACTTAAATCTCCTGGGAGGTCACCCATCCACATTTCTGTCCTTTAAACCTATCTGTCATGCTGCCCACCCACTCTTCCATCTCCTTTGTAGTCAAAACTCACCTAAAACTTGAGCAAATGTGTTAGAATGTATCTTTAAACACTTCATAGTAGCAATGACGAGCTGCTAAGAGTTTTGAGCTGCAAGTAGACACATGGGTACCTCTTCAGGCAGTTCTAACAGCCTCTCATTCAGCAGAGCTGACAGGATGATGCAACTGGCAGCCACACTCCTGGCTGTCCTCGATGACAAGTTGTCAAAGCCCAGTAAAGCACCCCATCGTGTACATACAGAATAATTTAGGTTGGAAAAGACCTTTAAGATTAAGTCCAATATTAATGTGGCACTGCCCAGTCCACTGCTATGCCACATCTATACATCATCTAAATACCTCCATGAATGGTGACTCAACCGTTTCCCTGGGCAGCCTGTTCCAATATTTGATAACCCTTTCAGTGAAGAAACTTTTCCTTATATCCAATATACATCCCCTGGCATAACCTGAAGCCACTTCTCCTCATCCTAATATCAGCTATTTTAACAGCTGTAGGACTGACCTGAGTGCATTCTCCCACTGGCATTTACCAAAGCAAAGCTTCATAGCAACTATGTTACAATGGACCTTCCTGTGGCCACTGACTTCTACCACAATTTCACTAGAAAACACAGACCCTTCTTTAGGAATAAGACAAAAGACAACAATCAAAACTGCGGCAGCAGCAGGTAGCACCTACAGCTCTCACTGAATTCTGGAAGGAACGACAGAAAGCATCCAGCAGTACTAGATGAAGGTATTCCACACAACATCTGGTCAGCAGTCTCACCTCAGATTTCTCCTCCATTTGCATCTCTGTTTGTTCTGGTTCCCCTTCATCTGTTTTAATCTCCATTTTCACTTCCTGCAAGGGTGGCTGCTGCTGTTCCGGAACAGTCTGCTGAGAGTTCACCTCTGTGCTGCTGGTGGATGGGGGGTTGGATACCTGCCCATCAATGCTCACAGCTGGCTGTGAAAGCTGAGAGAACAAAACACATAAACAGGCTTTTAATGAACCTATTTTGTTTTCTAATCTGTTTTCCTATGCTACATTTCCACCCAGAAAAAACAGAGTGGCCCACAACCTCAAACATCGGAGAACATGTAGCAGAGGCATGCACTAGAAGGCCTTATCTACAGAAAATGACATGGTCTCCCCTATCGTATAAGCACTATGCATATGTATAGGTACCCCCATCCACGTTACACAGTGAATTTCAAAACACGTGCAAGATTTCTGTAAAATACTTCCTCTCTTGAAACAACAGATGATCTACAGACGTGTCTTGACGGAAAAAGTTTAAATTTCCACATTTTTCCCAAATTTGCCCATAACCAGCATACTTCCCAAATACGAAACCCCCTCATTTTAATATTAAACATGTCAGAAGCACACAAATGAAAATTAAGCCTTACACAGAAACTTTTGCAGGGAAAGCAAATTAAAGTATTTCCTTACAGGTGTTGTGGGGTGCTGAGGTTGCAGCGGTGCTGTTGGTGTGGGAACAGATGCAGTCGTGCTCTGCTGTGACAAAGGCTGCTGCTGTTGCTCTGCAGAAGGGGTAACTGGAACTGGAGGCTGGACTTGTGGAGGCAGCTGTGCCTGTGGAGGTGTTGGAGTCTGCCTTTGAGGGGGGTGCATAGTTTGGGACTGTGGTCCAGGTGGCATTGGCTGAGGAGCAGGTGTGGGGGCAGTGGTAGCAGCAGCTGCTGCTGCCTGCTGTTGCTGGGATCCCAAGCCTGGGGGCGTGTGGTGAGGTGTTGGGGTTCGGCTAGGTACCGGAGAAGGAGAATTTTGGTGCATGGGAGGCTGTGGAAGAGGTGGGCAGTGAATATGGCTCCCTTGAGAACCTGGAGCCATTGCAGGAGAGTTCACAGGACAGGACGCGCTGGTCATTTGTGCCTGTGGGAAAACAGGTACATATTTGCAATGACTTGAAATAGAAAAGCAAGAGAAATTACTGTCAAATGTCTGCTTTCCCACAGCGTACTTTAAAAAATGTGACAAACCATCTGCTTCACTTTTAAAAACTTTCAAAAAGCAGAAATGGTCTACTTGATTTATTTTGCTCTACAAAAACATATGGCTGTTTTATAATTTATTCACCTCTCTTAGAGAAGTTCCAATAGAAAAACTTATACTTGTCGATTTACTTAAAGAATGGCACACCTACACTCCCAGTTGGCAAAACATTTCTTTCTAAAACTGCAGATTTGTACATCCTGAATATGTGACAATGCACCACAGTGAAAAACTGCATTCAAATACACTTTGTGTGCCCATGCCTCCACCCCCAAGATTAGAAACTGAAGTTATCATCACAAATAAGTACAGCTGTAATTCTACTATTATAAAATTACAAAAAAAAAATTGCATTGGTCAAGATAAAAAACTGTAACTCCACAATAATCTTGCCTGCAAACTAGGAAGAAGCATCAATGAGAAGCAAACTGACGTTCCCTACTTCTTCCTGGCCTGAAAGGTTCTTGCTGAAAAGGGAGAGGGAGAGGACAGAAAGGAAACTGCTAGACTGTAAGTTCAGATCTTCAGTAGTGAAAACCCTCCTAATCCCCCAAAGCCAGCACCACACAGGCCTGGATAGTCATGCCTTTTTATGACTTATTCTGCCACCTTTTAATTTCTCAGGCTCTGCTGCTTCGCTGTTCAGCAAGAGAATCTTAATTACTGCATGCTGAATCACAATTTCTCCTTTGCTCCATAAAAACAAACCTAAACCAATTCCTCTCTAACACTTAAATTTAAGCCTGAGAATAAGTCAATAATATTTCACCCCTATCATTCCCAGTGCTACACCAGGAAAATTCTCAATAAATTAATTTGGTTGACTGTAATTCCAAAAGTCTCTCAAGGAAACAAGTTGTTCTCTGTTACTACAAACTGAACAATCATAACCAGTATATGATAAAGGTCACTGACACCACTTCAAGAAATCAGAAACTTACTTGAGATACTGGTGTCTGATTGCCAGGCTGAGTCATAGGCATGCTTGCTGTGTTCATTCCCGGGGAAGAAGCAGGGAACTGAGTCTGTTGTAGAAATTGATTCTGACCAGAAGGTTGGCCAACTCCTGGTTGCTGCATACGTGAAGGAAATCCCATCTGGTGGAAAAGAAGGCAATTCATTTCACACAATGTGCATACATCTTCATAACACTTCACCAAAAAAAAAACCAACCAAAAAACCCTAAAAACATTTATCTTGTTGCAGAAATTGATGCTTGCCACTTATTTGTAGGATACAATGTGAAAATCCTGCTTATAGTTCCTCTCAAGAGACAGAATTTATGATTTCTCTTAAAAGCTAAGTAAAAGGATATTCATTTCAGATTGGGACAGTGACTTAAGATTTATTTTGGTTCCTTATTTTAAGAATGCAACAAAAAGCCACTTGAACTTAATTTTCAGGCAATTCTTACCACAAAGATCTAAAGATTTACTATATATCAGGCAGATGTTAAAGGAGAAGCAAAAGACAGAAACCAAAGGGCCAAGAGAATGAAGAAGTGATGCTTGATTTATTTTCAAGTTTCTTTTATTGATTGATTTTAAGGAAACCACAGACAAGGGAAGCAAACCTGTGAACTCAACCCCGGAGAGAAGGCACACTGACCTGGTTCATGGCCCCGGCCTGACTTAGCTGTCCAGGGTGCTGAAGAGGAGGGGTTTGTCGGGGTCCCATTGGTGACAGCTGCATGTTCATCTGGCCAAACTGATTCATTCCTGTGAGTTTGTGCCAAAAAACCCACATGTAAACAAAGGCCTGAAATCTCCTTTAAGCACCATTGAACATTCGGAGAAGAAATCTTGTTTCTTCCTAATTTAGCTTTCTAGTAACCAGCTTTCAATCAAATATTGCCTTCTATTAACTAGTTACCTAGTTATGTGGAATAATTTTAAATATAGTGTTCATTTTACCTACTCTTTTAGAATATAGACCAGTTTTTCCCCTCTCAAGACATCTGTTTCCACTGTTATTAAAACTCATTAAGTTTGAGAACTACTGTAATACGCGACAAATACTGATTGTCACACCTGCTGCGGAAGACCATCTTTCCACAGAAAGTTGCATTATCTTAATTACATATTAGAAAATCACTTATTGACTCTCAAACCGTATCTTAACTTCAAGTACTTGGCATGTTGGCTATAACACATCTTGATTGTGTAACAAAGGTTCTGCCTTTTTTCTGAGCAGTAATTCTCACCACATTCCCTCTGCCACCAACACGTCCTCACCTGAGCTGGCTGGGCTCACCATGTTTGACTGATCCCACCATCCTATGCCCACATGATCAGAAATTCCAAAAGTATCAATCTCTTTACTTAACAAAGCAAGCAGCTAATGGGCAGCTCAAAATCTCAAGATGAAATGCTGCCAGAGATGGTGTTCTATATTTATTATACATATAAGAACTATGCAATATAGATAGCTATTTTCTTAATCAAACATAAAAACTGCACATGATGCAAAGTCTCCGATGCTTCAGTAAGAGTTGTTGAAATCCAAGATTCCTTTAAAAATCAAAGTAGCAAATTTTCTTCAAATATTACCTGGCTGTGCCTGCATGCGATTCATCATCTGGTTTGGCACATTGGCACGTATCAGGGCTGGGTCAGGAAGGGGACCATCTGGGAAAAAAAGACATTGAAATAAGATAGACCACCAGGATTTATCCACCAAACATTTTAGTGAGAATTAAACATCAAAACCCATGTATAAAGTAAGTAAACATTTACAGTAACTACACATTACTAAACAGTCCTCAAAGTGTGAGGCAAACTTCCTTTTAAATAAAAGTACATCCCAGTGACAGAAATAGCCTCTGACTTAGAGTCAACTTTCAGACACTGGGGACAAATTTGAAGCATGTTATCAAGGTACAACAACAAACAGTAGCTCACGAACAAGTCAGCTACCCATGAACAGCTAAATGGTCATCAGGCTACTGAAATGACAGTACAGGATTTCTGGCACCAAGGTAATCAGTAACCCAAAGGTTCTTACTTGCAGACATGCCTGGCTGTGGCTGTCCCATATTGGGCCCTTGATTCATGGGAGCTTGTGGCATGCCTGGAGCATTTGGGATCATATTTTGCTTCTGAAGCCTGGTTCTTCGTTTCTCTTCCAACTCCTTCTGAATCTTGTAGATCTTCTCTGCTAATAAGTGATAGTACTCTGCCTGTTGGGAAGGAATAAAAGCCAAGAAAGGAGATGAGGCACATTTAGAAAAGGCAACTGGTCCCAATGATTGAAACTTTCAAAGCAGCCTTACAGACACACATACTGGCTTGGGGTGGGAGGTGGTCTTCCCCTTTGCATGGACTGTCAGACAGACAGGAGAGGAAAAAGGGGCACTGCTAAGGGCTCTGCTCTCAACTATTAGACCAACACCAGATTTGTCTCTTCTTGTGTCCAATACTTCTCTGGGACATTCACAGTGAAGAGCTTCAACACTGCCTTCAGGGGGCTGTGACAAGTCTCAGACACAGCGCATCTCAACTTCTGGCACACCCAGGCAGCAGTCTTACACTGGCTGGTTCCTAGACCCCACCCAGCAGCCCCTAAACACTTGTTTCCTCATCTTGGGATTCCCATCTGTGCTTTCATTCCTCTTCCTCCCCAATCACTACAGGATCAAGGTTGAAATACACAGAACTAGACAACAGGGGATGGCATCTCACCCTGCTGTTTGCTGATTCATACATATCCCCTTCCACTTTCCGAGCATATGCCACCAGATTCTCCATACGTCGATCCTTCAGTGCTGCAGGGTCAGGAGTAGGAAATATGGCTTGGACTCTGAGCAGGAAGAAAAATATATTAAAGAAATGCATGCAAGTGATTAGAATGATCCCAGACCAGCATTAACCCCAGTGGTTTGAACAGCAAGCAAATCCACTGACAGACTGCGTCTGCTGCTACTTCTTGCAGGGGCTGTAGATGTTGTAGATGGCTTGAATATGGAGTGGGAAACTTCCAAGACAACAGCCCCAAACCAAAGATGCAGCTCTGTCTTTTGGGCTTCTGCTTTCCCTTCTCATGCATCCTGCAAAATTCACTCCTTGGCCCTCTAGTTTTGCAAGTCAGGCTTCCTTCTGCAACCCCTCTGCCTCAATTACCCCCCTAGGGCAGCAGCTCACGTAAAAGGAGATTGTCTTGATAATAGCTACTCACAATTTATGAACAAGATGGTTTCGGAGATCCTGAGTAATGTCTTCATGCCACTGCTTTCGAATTCCGGTATTGGATGGTTGAGCTGTTGGCATGGCTCCCAAACTGGCAACATTGGCGCTTTCACTCATCATGGGGCTTCAAAAACAGAACAAGAATTGAGTGCAAAAGTCCAGCCCCAGCTTAATCATCTTACAGTCATAGCTTCTTTTAGAATAATGTTCGGACAAAGTGCTAGTTCAGCCATTCCCTAATCAATGGACAAACTGCAGAAATAGCTGCGCACACACCAAACAACACCGTGAAAGAGTACATGCTGTTCTACCCATGGACTTGGAAAACTGTAACAAAAGCTACAAAATCCAAAGGGAGAGATAGCCATCAATGGCATTTACTCCACTGTTTATGCAAGAAGTGCCATGAGATCAAAACAAAACCACTGGGGTACAAAGGATTCAACTTACTTTTGAGAATTCATGGTTGAATGCAACATTGAGTCAGGCAGCAGATTAGGGGGTTGAACCCCTACTCCTCCATTCACTCCCATTGGATTTGCACCTAGAAAACAGAAGAACACAGAAAAAATGAAGAGCCCACTTATTACAAATTCACTAACTATTCAGCAATGACAAGGGTTTAGACTTTCAAGTACTTGGACTTTTGTGAAGGGAATTTACCCACTGCTCTCTTCACCCTCTTTCTTTTACAAACTTAGAGAAAGTCCAAGGCACAACACTGGTGGCCTGCAAGTGAAGCATCAATCCCATTACTCTCCTGCACATCCTCCTGAACTTATCAACAAACAAGTAATTTCAATTTGCTGCAAATACTATGTTCCAGAGTCCTTTCCTGTGACTCTCCAATGAAAGATTCCAACCACATCTGCTTTTTTGTTTAGAAGCAGTTGAGGTTTTTTTTTTTCATTCAGAATCTTAGGATATACATTCAAAAAGGCTTCAAAAACTTAAAGCATCAGCTACCACCTACATCAGACAAGGTCCCTTCTAACCCACTGCATACTTAAAGATCCTACAACTCCAATGCTTGTAAGAAGGAAAATCTGACAATCCTTTGCAGGAAACATTTGTTTCGTAACAAAACCTGATTTTCTGACTCATACCTGATCTTAATCACCATTAAAATTGTCTATTTTTTCACACACTACAGTTACCTCTCAATTAGTAAAGAAAAATGCAGCATATTTCTGTCTGGAGCTTCCAAATAGATCATTCTGTGAAGCTGCAAGTAGCATGAAAACCATTACTAACCTTCACATGTATTTAGGGTATTTGAATTGTACAGAATCTGTATTTCAAGCAAAGTTATACACTGCATAGAGGAGAAATCCACTGAAATTAAGCGTATTAAGCCTAAGATATACCCCTAATATTACAACTAAGTATTTAACAGATTTTTCATGAATCTGTTCCAAATCACGTTTTTATTAGTCCTTTTCTTCTTCCCAAACCCACTTTGCCATCTGCAAGCACACTGGCATGCAAGACAACAGTCAACCTTAACTCTCCCTTCTTCAACTGTCAAAACCCACCATTTGTTTGAGCTACTTAAGACTGCATCTTTTCACATAACAGTCTCCATCAAATCATGCTATTTCTCCTGAACTAGCCCTGTTGTCCTGTAGGCCATGACCTGGTAATTCCTATCTCACCTGTTGCAATTCCATCCTTAGCCATGCACTCCTTATAAGGAAGCAACAGTCAAAAATCTACACTCTCCATTCTTGTCATTTCTACATTAAGCTGCAGTTCTTCACACTCCAAGAGCTTTTTCAATCCCATTTCATTGGATTTTTTTAGCAATTGTACAAAGAATGCCCACTGTTCTGCAAGGAATGCATAGGCAAAACACTGCCTATAAGTAATTACTTACATAAAGAAATAGGAAGAATTTTGCTTCAGAAAAGACTCTAAGGCATAATAGAAAATCATATTATTTTAATCTAATTATTTTAAGACTAAGCTCTCAGGACTCTCTCCTCTGTTTTTACACACTGAAAGGTTAAGTTCTAGCAAGTCACATGCAATCTGTGAGGGCCAGTCATCTCACTAACTAGTCTACTCTACCCAGCAGCCTTTTCCTGAGGAATTCAGGAGCAGCATTCCCTTTGCAGAGCAAAGCAGCAGTTGATTGCAGGCTGTAGTTTGTGTGTTTCTGCACACAAGCTTGTCGTGGGACACACAGGTACGATCACTGCAATCCCATACAAGCTTGTGATCAATCACTATTAGCTCTTCTTTCCTCTTTACTAAAAAAACTACATCTACTTATGCAATTCAAGCAAACAGCTAAGAGTGAGAAAAAGTCCTGTGCTGTAACCTCAAACTATCGAACTTAGATTTGGTGGTTAAAGGTGACTTCATTTGACACCATTGATAGCCAGGTTCCAATTAACTGCACTTTGAATTGAAATTCTTACCTAGTTGTATGATGTTGCTATAAGCCACGTAGACAATTCTGAACTATGTGAGATCACATGACAGAATTTGGGGAGGATGTCAGTTATTTACTATTTTTAATTTTTTAAACAAACTTTACATATCTGAGATACAAATGTAAAATGTTGCACTCAGTGACAGGGAAGTACACCTGAATGCTGGCATTCCAATGCCTGCATATCCAATTAAAATCTCCCCAATAGCCTGAAACTTGCATTACAGTACAACTATAAAACTACAAAAAAAAAAAAAAAAGGCCTTTGAAAATTATCATTTCTCAAAAGAAGGTAGTTTTTCCAGAGAACTTGTTTTCTAGGAGAAGGCAACTGTTCCACTGAGTAACCAATGAGTAACTTGCTATTTCAAGTCTAAAATACCACAAAGCCCTACCTTTTGCAAATTAATTAGCAGTATTAAGCTAGTAGATTATTAAATTTGCATTTGACGTAGCATGGGGAAGTTGTCTGTAGTTTGCATTTTAACACTAACAGATAAACTTACTCATAGGATTCATAGGGCGCAGACCCTGGGGTGACTGTCCCTGTTGCTGATTCTTCACTTGAGCCTGGGGCTGTGTCTGCATCTGGTTCCCTTGATAGGTCAGTCCGAGGGCTGCGTAGGCTCTCTCGATGGAGCTGGGGTCTATCTGACTGGTAGTGTTGATGCTGGGCGTTGCCTGCTGCCCCACGCCCACAGAGCCGGTATTGGCAAGTCCCACTGCAGCTCCGCCCAGCAGCGCTGTGAGAGACACACGGAGTTCGTGAGGAGAGCAGAAGGCGGCCAGGGAGGCCCACCAATACAGGGACAGACAAAGACAGCACTGGCTGCTCAGAACTAAAATGTATCTTTCTGGAAACATGCAGGGAAAAGATCTGAAAAACCTGTCACGAAACAGAGACAAGTTTTGAGCCAACCAGCCAATCCAACATGCTGTTTTCCCTTTGGGCTGCTCAGAGGAAATCCCACTCTAAGGTATTTAGGACACATCTGCTTGCTTCAAACTGAAAACAGACAGACCATGTCACAGAGGCTAAAGGCAGAAGTGTACGTACAGCTTTCCATCAGCAATTGCAACGTCCTTTCTGCCCTTTTTGGTTTGTTTTTTAAGCTTTCTTAAACCAAGAAACAGCTCACATTAGTCATCAGAAGAGCCTACAGTAACATTAAAGTAGGGAGAAAGAAAGACCCGTACAGGTAATACAATGGCAAAAATCTTGCCGAACATTTTGTTAGGGCGACCAAGAGGACACCAAGAGAAAGGGGAAGTGATATCTGATGCAAACAAAGAAGGAAGACACAAAGTATCAGGGCTGAATTGACACAATGTGTGTGTGTGCACGCATCTGTCTCCAGAAACCATCCAGCTGGAAAAAGCAGTAATGAAAAGCCAATCATCTGGCTGAGAGAGCTATGATTTGTTCATCCTTACCACTCTCTCGATAGAAAAATACAACAAAGTTAGAAAGCTTTCATAAACACTAGCAATCAGAGCCAGAAAAATACTGAGATTAAAAGAAGAGAAAAATTACATTAACGTGTTCCCAGGTTTGAGAGCATCACCACTACCATATGGGTGCAAGAGACTTTAACTCCCAACATGCATTTTTTTATGGTTTAATCAACACACAGAATTCCCCAGTAGACTTACATTGCTGATTTCTTTTGTCTCCAGCATTTTTGAGAGGCAAACATACAGGACAATCATGTCTTGTACAATTCTTCCAGTGTGAGATGATTTGTCGGGAAGATGCACAGTGTGCCACTGAGAAAGAGAAGGAACAAAAAGCATTTACAAACTGCTGTCAGTATGTCCACATGGTCATCACAAACTGGGTAGAGAGCGGCATTTTCTCTCAGGGTACACGTCTATATCAACATAAGTCAATAAAGTATTATTTGAAATAGTTCAGTACTAAATTGGCTCAACCAAAGCCTACTCAAAAACCCTGTGTGATATACTAAAGCCTATGTGTCTGTGGTTTGAAGGCTAACTCCATCTAGCTCAGGTATCAGGCAAGACTATGCCAAGCAACTCAGATGTCAACAACTGGCACAATCCAGATGACCCAAGACTATCAAAAAGGGAGATTACACTTTGGTAGGACAGAGAGAGGCTGCAAGTGCCAGTAGCAGTCAAATTCTTGGCTTGGTATTGCTCAAGATGCATCTCTTCAGTTAAGGAAGACAGACAGACTCCCATTTGCAGATTCCTGGTCTTATCCCCTCTAACTTGCCTAAACTTTAGAGGCTCAGAAGTTGCTTAGAATTCCCTGTCTTAAGCAATAAGACAGAATTTCTTTAACTTATTTCCCAAGCCACCCACTTGATCATCACTTTCTAGGTGCCCTCCTCCTCCCTCAAACGTTGACCTCATCTACATAGCCACTCCCCCACTTACCCTGGCAAGACTTGCCAGCCTGACAGTGTGTCATATGGTTCAAGACATTCTTCATGGTTCGGCAATGCGGGAGGTTGCACTGTCGCACCTCCCCGTTGGCCTGTTCTCGACGTTGACATTTGTGAGCGTGTAAGAGGAGAACGAGTTGCTGCTGAATGAGTTTGCGCTTTTCTGGATCTGCTGTCGGTGCTCCAGACCCCATTCCTTGAGAAGCTGCTGGCCCCATCCCAGCTTGCTGCACCTGGGGAGCCTGCTGCTGGCCCTGAAGAAGATGAAAAAGAAATTCCCAGAAATAAATCTGCTTTTGAAAATAATTCATTTAGCAAGGAAACAGCAACACAAGAAAAAGTCCAATAAGAGAAACAATTGCTACTACGTTCTCTGATTAAGGAAACAGCCCACCTACGTGCAATTCTGGAGGACTCATCGAAATGCCCCTTAGCAACAGTCCTGGCAATTCTCTTGCCAGCCACAATTTCCTCCTCATATCACTCTATTAGTCCTAGCTCCTGCCTTATCAATGGTCAGCAGACCTTTGCACATGCTCACAGGCTAATTTGCAGTGCTAGACCAACCAGAAAATATTAATGGCATTTAGATCTTAAAACTCCTAATTTTGAAGGCTAAAAAGTTGCATCCACAATTCTTGCATTAATGGAAGAAAGCACATTTTAGAACGAATATGGTTTTTTCTCTCCAGTATGAGGTGTCTCAATTTCAGTAGTCCTAGAAAAGGAGAATGAAAGGGAAATTCTGGGATGCTTTTAACCTTTTTCCATCAGCAAATCTGCACATAAGCATTCAAAACAAACGTCTAGTCTCTGCTAGAGATGAAGCACAGCTTTAGGATAATAAACAGCACATAACTAATGTCAGATATGGCAACATCTAGTTTGTCTTCTCTGCTTCTGTTTATTTGTTCAGGACTCTTTGCATTCCTTTCAGGTGACATTTGAGGAATACTCAAATAAGAGAGGCTCAGGTACCTTATGTTGCTTGTATCACTTGAGTTTAACAGACTTCAGGTTTCTATTCCCAGAGGTTCTACAGGATGTTTCTGGAAATCTCCAGATCTTTAGACTCCAGCTATCTTTATTTCTAAACCCCAGTTCTCCTGTAGCTCTTTACTACTAGCATTAACCTTTCATTTTACAAGGCAACTTCACCAATTAGTCAGGCCCTCAGGGTCTGTGCATGTTCCAATATCACAGTAACTGTCTTGTTTGCAGCCTGGCATTCTAAATGACAACTTAGACTGCAACAACTTTAAGTTCCTGCGTTCAGCTAGGAACTAGTTTGAAAGAGTTATATGCTCTGCACTGAACACAAACTTGGCAGCTGGGGTTCTGATGAAGTTCTGGTTGCTTTTTTTGTCAATTCATACAACCAACTGGTTTGCTTGTCTTCCAATGTTTCATGCTCAACTTAAAAAAACATTAAATAAAACTCTCAGGATGGAGCTCTTCTTAAGTTAAAGGTAATAAAGTTAACTGGAAATGTTTTTTTCAGCAACACTTAGTAAGATCAATTGACAGACCCTCCCAGGGTGTGAGTGAGAGTGAAATCTGAAGCAGAGAGAAACACAAGCTGTATCCAGAAACATGAATTTGTTTCCTAAATTAAAAAAGAATCTATATAGGGGGAAAAAACCCTGCAAGACATGCTGCATGTCATAGCCCTAATCAATTTAAGCTTAGAAATGAGGCATCAGCGTTAAGCTCAAACCGGGGAATCTAACATTAAGACATGTGGTGAGGCACTGGCATTTACAAGCTTGGGTCATTCACTTTTCTCACCTTTCTTACTTCCCCTTTCCTTAAGTCCTGCTTAAGGACTTAAGGTACCAAGGCTACTACAGCTGCCAGGGAATCACCTCCAGCATCAGGACTATTGCGTGTGTTCATGTAATTCACAAGAACAAACACATGGCTGGGCCCTACCATAGGTAATACCTGTTTGAGAAGGGACACTTCTCTCCCAAAAGCATCAGCGAGTACAAGCAGGAGAACAATTCTCCAGAAACAGATACTCTGAGGAGAAGGGGCCCAATATAGCAAGAAGAAAAGAAAAGATGGGAGGAGAGCAGAGGTGTCCAAACTGGTTGCAAAACTCATTTCAGTTAAGGAGCTCCATTTAATTTTCCCTGTTAACAGGGTTTGAAGGCCAAAGAGTGGAGATGCAGTTTATCGACACAGAAAGCACAACTCGGCCCTCTCTCTCATATGAGTCTTAGGGGTTAAAACAAGTGCAGTTTGTGTGGATTCCAAGCATATATTCACACTGGGTATGACCTCTGCAAAAAACTTAAAATGGGGCAAGACCAGAACATGTTGCATCTCTTTACCATAACATTTTCTGAATTCATCTTTCATTCTACTTACCATGTTAGGCATTCCTGCCCCAGGAACTGTCTTCTTGTCCATTGGAAACTGTGGTAAGCTATTCTGCAGTCCAGCTTTGTTCTGCATCTGAGGGCCAAGTCCGCTGGCTCCAATCTGCTGCCCAGTATTTTGACTATAGGGCTGGCCATAAGGGCTGGGATTGCTCATCATTCCCATCTAGGAATTAAAATGGTAAGGTGTTCAAGTAGGATAGTTTAAGTTCACAATGTAAAAGGCAAATTTATACTTCAGAGAAGCAAGAGCGCTCACAGCCACAAGCTGGCTGCAATGCAGTACTGATCCACATGCTTCCCCTGCTCCTTCATGTTCAAAGACTTAGCCATCATACAACAGTAACTCCTCAACTAGACAGTTCCTGTAAACACAACAAAGCAAACTTAGCAATCCTAGAGATCTGACTGGATGGAAATGGCCTGATTATTTCTGTATAAAATATTTGGTTCAACTGATTTCTCATTTCACCTTTCTGAATCACAAATTTGTACCACAGACTACGTAATTCTTCCAGATTTGAGTTCTCCTCCCTGCACTTGTGCAGACTCCAAACAGACACAAATACCATCTTCATTCATATCAGCAGTGTTTATCCAAAAAACATCCTACCCAACTGCTAGCACTCCCACAGCTCCTCTCCAGATAGGCATAAAAATGCATGTCTGCATTATCATACACAAACATTTTCAATTGAAGAATACACCACAGTCACAGGCAACATCTCACAGTCACACCAACTCATTTGCAGTACTAGAGGACAAAGGAGAGGACAGGTAGAAAGCCTGCAAACAAAACAAATCTACTGAACCATTCACCCACAGGGGACATAGACTTGTGTTTCATACAAGCCATATGCATAGTCCAAAGTCTTACACACCAGAATATACTGTTTTTTGTCATGGAACACCCACAACCTAAAGAATAAGTAGTAATCTTGCCAATAAAGTCGTTTGTCCTCTGACTCTTTGTTTCCCATTCCTTGCATTCCCATTTATTTTCCATGAGAAATTTGGCCTTCTCAGACCAAATGAACCAGACACAGAGGACCAGAAAAACTGGAGATTTTTGTTAAACTACCAAGTTCTCACCATTACTCAGGCAGGATCCTCAAGGAGCCATAACTCAAAACCAAAGGCATCAAAATACTTTAAAGAGCTGTGTTGTTTCAATTCACATTAGCATTTGACTAGACAATGTCCAGTCTCCTTGATGCTCTTTGGTTCAAAGCATTTCCTAAATTCAAAGAAGAACATAACTCCTACGGTAGGCTTGTTTCTAATCACTTCTACATTTACTCTCAAAACATCATCCCCTAGCAGAAACACCTTGTTTCTGCTCACCAAGCTTCTTCAACCTGCACTAGAAGTAATCAACATGCCCTGAGATTACCTGCAATTAGTCACACTTCCCTTTTTCAGGCTGCAGCAGCCTCCAATCCATTATAAAAGCCTTCAGTTTGCATTTACAAAATAAGGCAGGATCAAACTCAAGCTACAGGAAAAGGAATACAAAACTCACTAAAGAACCTGCCACTTTAGACATCTGATATGCACAAGTGAATTCACTTGAGGACAGCCCCCCTCCTCCACACATAAGCAATAACCATAATCACACAGCAGTAATTCATTAGAGAGCAATGAAAAGAATCTCTACACATGGCAGAAAAACAAACTATGTAATGATCAAGCAGAACTAAAAGCCTTCCTTCCTACTGCCATGTCTCAACCACAATGAATACACCTATTGTGACCAATAAAGTAGCTGCTGCCAAAACCAGGACAGGTAAGTCCCAAAGCCTGCCTTCCTCTCCCTCAGAAGACTAGTAAGATCTTACGTAAAAGTTAAGCAGAAGGCAAAAGGAGAGGAAAGGCATAAGGAGACAGCAAACACTTTCAGAAATATTCCCCAATTTGAGGCAGCAGAGTCACTGCTGCCTCAAATTGATGAACATGTTTTCAGGGCTTCGTGACCTGATAGTGAGAATTAGTCCCTTAAGAAAACAAGCTATGTTTTCCTGTAAGATAGCCTAATCCCTTTGAGGGGATCTCAAAACTCTAGAGAGTTTTGAAAGCAAGGACATCCCCAAACCCATAAATTTCGGAGCAAAGCTTTCAAGTTCATGAACAATCACAACTCCCAAAGTCAGTTGACATTTGAGAGTACACCAACACACTGATTGTGCTGGCCACCACTACCATCAGCCCCATTTGACTTCTGTAACTTATGCTGCTGTCAGCTTTAAAAAAAAAAACAAAAAAATAAACTAAGCAATTCAGAATTAAAGGGTGAAGGCACATTTTATGACTTGGTGTTACAGGGAGAAATCAAGACATCCAACTCAGACAATTGGAGACTTCAGACAGTCTTATCAAGAGTTCAGAATAACTGTGGCCTTGGGAACCAGCTCTGTCCTGCCTACAGGGTGAGAAACTCAAACCTAGACTTAAAAAGGACGCTTTTCCTATGTCACCCAAAACAACTTTCTAATGAAACTCACCAAGCCAATCAACATTTATAATTGCAACAAAGCTGAACACAAACTTTATGTGAAGCTTCTGACTTTTTCAAATTACTCATCAAGCTGGTTCAGCTCAAGCATCAGCCACTGGCACTGTTTGGTGTGCAAGACCAGTCCCCTCCAACAAGGCTCTCCCCATGGCAGAAATACAGGGCTCCTCCTTCCCCCTCCACCCCACTGTGCCAAGGGGCCTGGCACCAGAACGCCACGTGCCCAGCTCAGCCTAGCTGCTCCTTACAGGGATAATGTTTTCTCCCTTCAGGTTACCAGAAAGGCAAAGACCAGGGAAGCTCAGGCCAGGTTGATAGGCAAGCACACCAAACCGACTCAAAGCCAGACACTCAAGTGACACCTAAGATGTTAAAAACCAAAATCCTCAAGGTCTCCTTGAACAAATTACCAGGTGAGACTGACACCTGCCGGATTGTCAGCTGAACCCCACGGCAATGCCCCCCCAGTTCTGCCATCACAGACTAACCTGACACCAACCACCTGCATGCAGCTCTAGACTGAGTCAAGAGAATGGCCATTTGGGAGATTCTCCACTTGGCACAAGGTGGCCTTGTGATCCTGCACAAGAAGCAAAAGCATGCTCATGGTATTTGCTGTGACACGTTGAGAAACACGAATACAAGAAAACATGTAACAGGAAGAAATGTATGGCCTCATGACTACAGAAAGATCAAGAGCCTTATATAATTTTATCAGTAGGCAACAACCAGAAAGACTGACACACAGTTCATCAGCACATTAACGACCTTTAGAAGGGGATAGAAAAACAACCAAGTGCAGAAGCAGCAGCCAAAGCAAGGCGACGTTAGTACCACCGCATAAGAGAAGTACCAGGCTTCCTCTACAATACAAAGCAAAAACACACATGGCTTAATTATAGCTACAAGTCAGCAAGTACAACCTCTGCTTACTCTTCCTGGCCACTTCCTTTCACTGCCCTTCCTACTTCTCTTCATATTCATCGAAAGTTTTTCTTCCTCTCCTCACCTCACAGCTTCCACTTAATTTCATCACAAAGGCAAGAAATTGTGCACAAGGAAGAGCAGACAGAAATCCAATTCACGGTAAAGAAGAAAATAAGGGAGATTATAAAATGATGATAGGTGGCTAATAGAAAGCAAAGGTAATCTCAAATGATTCTACCTTTTACATACACAATAGAAAACAACTTGACTTTCCTGCACTCAGGGGAAGCAGGGGATGTCAACACTAGAATGGTGAAAAGTGTCTATCTCTCACCATAGATGACATGAGTTCAGGAAACATCCTGAATTCAAGCAGTTTACAAGAGGCAGCAGACAGGGCTGTTCAGGCACTCCTCCCCATCTAAGAGGAATAATTACAAAAGCAGAGGAAATTCCCCAAGGTTTTGTTCTAATGCCATGAAACACATGGATCTTCAGTTCAGAAGAAGGTCAAGTGCCTAACTCTGCTTCTAGTTTTACTGTTAATACTACAGAGTACAAATTGATAAGGAATACCTGCTACAGGTATGCAGCACACAGACATTGCAAATATTCTACTGTTTCTCTGTAAGAACAACTATGTCATTAACATTCTAATATTTGACAGACAGCTAGCTATCAGCAGTAGTATTAAACCACAGCCAGCTTTTAGGTTTGCAAAGAGAACTATAAGCATGGAGAAGTAAACAAATAGAATTAAGTTTTAATAATATTCTTTCAAAGAATTCAGTACTCACAGTATCAACTACATATATCTCTAACAGGGAAACTGCAGTGCATGGACTAGGTTAAGGCTATACTGATGATAACTAGTATCTTTCCATATCCACAAGTACACAAGTGAAAGTTAATGAACTTCCCCACACAGGGAATTTAGTTTTAGTAAATTCCAGCTGTGTCTTTAAAAACAAGAATTTGCATCATGTAAATTTACATGTACATCACCTCCTAGGGCCATTCTGCTGACTGGTAGAGCATTACTGAACTCAAGCATACCCTAACTACATTTTGCTAGTGGTGGCTGCTGCGTTCTTTCCAAGGACTATTATTGATTATTATTCTTTGCACTTAACTGCATAGTATTTTAAAATGCTTATTTCAAGACACCAGCATTATGACACTGCTATTTCTGCAAGAAACTCCCCATGCCACTCCATAAACTTAGACTCCAAGTCATCACTGCTTCATTTTTCCCTCATAAACAAACACTCCTCTCCTACTCTGTTATAAAGTGAGCAATTCTTTTTTTATTTTTTTTTTTTTTTCTCTCACCTTGGTTTACCAAAGAAGACAAAGCCAAGGGCTGGAACTCACGCTACACTTTGAATGGAGTAATGCACTTGATCATATGGTATGCTTAGTCACAGACTGAACAGTGCAAATACATTTACTTCTTGAATCGAAAAGCTATTGAAAAAAGAAAGGCAACCAAGAACATTGACCACCTATCTAAAATGAGAGGCTGAATATGCTAACACTAAGGAATATACAGTACTTTCATTTTCTTAATCGGATTTCACAATTTGAGGGTGACATCTTCAATCTCTTCAACTTTGAAATTTATTATTACGAAATTTCTTACTGTTCTATTTAGAGATAGTTAAGGAGATTCTTACAAATTATGTTTGTCTTTGTAAAATATTGCCAGTGAATCTTTTAACAGAGGTTAAACTGGTAAAGCAAATAACAGCAGAGAGCTTTGTACTTACTGAAAGAGTAAACCAAGTCACAAAGAATTACTACTAAATGTTTCAAGTGAAATGCTCACGTAACAGAGGTAGTAGTAATAGCTTTACTCATCTGAACTGCCTACACATCCACTTCATTAGTGGAGTAAGAGAACATTTCTTCAGTCAGAGAGGAAATGTAAGTGACCTGAAGGTCAGGTCTATCACTCTGTAGGAGAGCACTGCTATGACAGAAATGCATAGAGCAACTTATACACAAAATACCCTCTTCCCCTCATACAAGACTGGACAGTTGAAACCCTAACGGGGCAGTCTCAACAGAAGCCAGTGGAAGAACAAAACAAAGGTTTTAACTAGATTAAATTCCAAATGAAGAATGGTTCAAAACTAGAAACGAATCAACTTTTAGCAAATTCAAGCCTTGTAATAAGTTACCTGTTCACACTTAAATCAAAGCTGTAAAACTATCTAGTGAAACAAAACACCTGAAAAACGGTTAAAATGATGACAGAACCCAAGCATTACAAACAATTTCCAAAACACTATTTCAAGAGTAAAAGGCATGTCTGTTATCCTCTTAACTTGCACAAAACCAAGGACTTAGAATACAAAAAATTATTCAAGAACGCAAAACCTGTTACAATTCCATCCCCTCCAAACTTCTTTCAGGGCAGACTTTCACAGGCGTTTTTACACCTGTACTGTCACCAAAGTAGGATTCACACCCTCCTCTGACAGGGAGGAGGAGATCAACTATAAAAAAATCCCCTCCCTAATATAGGGATACTAGCTTTCCAACTGATGAGTAAAAACTGGACCTGAAAAACAATTCAAATTAATTCTTTTTTTAATGACCACCTGAGTTTCAATTTCTGTCAGGTTTAGTTTCTCAACACAGCCTGTCATGCAACTGGCACAGAGACAGCATCCAGACAAAACTGCTTCTTCATGTGTCAGTGACTTCTAACATCAGGACAGAAAACTACAGCATTAAATCACAGGATAGAAGCATCAGATTGTGACAGGATAAGTTTATGACCAGAAATCATTTACAGTGACATATGGAATTTCAAGTCCTAAAAGTAACAAGCACAAGTAGAGAAGGTCATAAGTACATAGATAATGAGCAAAGCAAGTGTTCCACTCTACTGCTAGTCAACGTTTTGGGAAGAGAGGAAGAAAACGACAGTAACTCCACAGGATAACAGAACAAAGCAGAAACATAACCAATTTCACTTTCCAAACTGATTAGCCCCTCGGAGCTCATCTTTCCTGTTAGAAGAGCGTAACATCCTCTCTCCAAATTACTCAAAATCACAGGAAACCTAAGCTATTCCATATAAACCATTGCACAAAACACCTCTATTTCAGTGAGAGAGAACTCTCAGAAGCAACCCTCCCATCACCTAAAGGGCTGCCTTTGGCAAGCTAACATGATGAAGTTGGACAATCATAACCAAAGCATCTCGTCTGGCTTTTTTTTCCCTCCTACTGAAGGAGAGCTTCTGGATAATGCACATTTTTTGCAGCAATGAAGGAAACCTACAGAAGCTATTACACAAACTCCCACATTAACAGTAACATGCTACTAAATTTACTAATTAGGAAAACTGGCTTTTGAAAACAACTGCTTAAGGTCCTCTGTTTTCATCTACTTTTTGAAGATTTGTAGGTGGGAAAACCCAAAAGCTGATGGGTGGGGAGATAAAACGGTCAGACATTAATGTTGTCATACTTTGCTAACTCTACTGTATGAAGTGAAACACAGGCTCCCTGCCAACAACCAAACCAATTGAAGACATTCTGGAATTTCAGCCTCCATTTCAGACTGTTCTCTCTGTGTCAACTCCTTTATGAGGACTATACCCATTATACTTAACACAAAATCTCAAGACTTTCACCGATAATTAAAGAACCCTAAGTATTTTTAACCAGTCTGGGACTATGAACTAAAAACCAGAAGTTATTGTGTATTTGGTCTGAATATGCTCAAGCACATAAAGTGCTCTTAATTTAGATGTACGGGACTTTTGGAACTTAAGTAAGGAAAGAAAACAATTTAATTTTAGACTAAATCGGTCAAAAGTTTGATTTTATGTCCTTTTTTTACTTTTAGATAAATGAGTTTATTATAGTGTATAACTCTATTTTAGCTCTGATAAGAATGAAGTTGCATTTCATCCGAACACTCAATATGTCAATTCTTGACCTCTGAAGACAGCTTTCTGAAGAGCAAAAATTTGGGGTTTTTTACAGCCAAGGAATAATGACTGAGGTGTTATATAATTTCAATGCAAGAATACTTCAAGCAGCTGCATATAAATTTTTGACTGTAGTAATCAAGCTTTGCGTCAATTTGCCTATCAGGCAAAAATATCTGAAATTACCAGACCACAGCACCAACTCATTACTAAACATATATATATAAAATACACCCTCACCCCCAAAAGTTAGCACACTGAGCTTAGGCAAGCAAATAAGATCAAAGAATTTCATAATTAACGTTCACAAGACACAAAAGTAATTTCACTTAATACATTAAAGCATGACAAAACCATCGATACACAGCATAATTTTTATGTATGTTTCAGATACATTTATGGACTCTTACGTATCATTCCAAGTCCTCCAAGTGGACTGACTTCAGGTATTCCGAGATAAATTTAGGTATTGGAAAGCACCTTAAAAAAACAACTCTTCCCTCATTAGCCAAGAAACAAAATACCCACCCCTAAAATGCACTAAAACACTGAAGTATTTTCTAGGCTTTTGACCAAAACACACATACAAAAAAAAAGTGGCTCCTACTCTAAGCTGGCTAATTATGCATGACAAAAAATTAAATTTAGACATCCTTTTGTTAGTTAAACCAGTAGGTCTTCTCTCATCTTTTTGGTGACTTATGACAGCTTTCTTCCAACTTCCTGGATTACAAAAAAAATACATTTATTTCCCTCTCGGTATTATTTTTTTTTTTTTTAGCTTTCCAGTTTATTCTCCAATAGACAAAACCATTGCAAATTTTAAAACTAGAACTGAGTCAGGTCAACAGTCTTAAGAACCCATTGTCTTCAGATGCCTATACAAGCACTCATTCTCCACCATTAACTTCACTATCCAGCACATACAGTGAGTAGCTCAGTCAATTTAAACCTGCATGCACCTCTCTGCTCCTGCTACAGCACAAACACCCAGCTGATCTCAGACAACAAATAGCTGCATTAACTGTCATACAGAAAAAAGCACCACAACATCTAAAAGGTCCTGATTCCCATCACACTCGCAATACCAGCACCATATTAGATGGAAAAACACAGTCGCAGACAAAGCAGAAAACAGAATAAAAAATAATCAAGTTACTTTTCGTTGTTAGGGATAATCTGTACTGTCACAAGATTTCTAGAATAGGCTTTTTAATCTAGCCATAGTCTTGCTTGTTGTGCAAGATTCAAATTTTGCTTCCTATAACCATCACAAATTCCACTTTAGCAGCATATAAACTATTTAATCCATCACACAGGATTCTTCAAGTAAAAAACCCAGTAGAATCCACAGTGCAGAGGATTATTTTTACAAAACAAAGTCAATAATGAGGAAAAGTAATAAAGTTTAGCTTATCTTACCTTGTTCATGGCTCCAGGCTGTGGCCCTCTTAGTCCAGCCTGCCCTCCCATCTGTGGAGTGCCTTGTTGCAGTGTCTCAGCCAACAAATTACCAGCAGTGCCCATTCCTGGGTTGGGGTATGGCATATTGGGTCTCCCTCTGCCTGCTCCAATCGAACCGTTCATGACTTGCCCCTGCATCATCCCCTGTCCATTGCCTGCTGCCAACATCCCAGGATTCATGCCAGCATTCATCCCTGTGTTCATTCCCATGCCAGGCTGGTTAACTGGGCTGTTCACTGTTGGCATCATTGCTGCTGTGGACTGAGCAGAAGGACCTTGGTTTGGTCCACTTGCACCCATTGCCATATTGGGAGAAGTTAACCCAGCCTGTGCAATGGGGCTTTTCACCATGCTATTTAACATTCCCATTCCAGGACTATTTTGTTGGGTTTGACTGGCCATGCCTTGGCCAGGGCCACCAACCCCCATATTGAGATTTGGGGAACTACCAGCCCGGAGAAGTTCAGACAGCTGCTTGTGTTTAGAGGCAGCATCTTGTGCCAGGCCAAGGCTGGTCTGCAGCTGATTAATGTCACCACCATTGGTAAGTCCAAGTTCTGTGGAGCTGATCAGTTCATCTGGCAAGTCATGCTCCAGATCAAAGAGTGATCCAAAATCTGAAAAACAAAACAGATTGTATATAAGGTCAGAACAATTAATAGTGTCTTGAAGTTTCTACTTTTTAATTTCCAGTAACTAGTGAAACTTGACTTTCTATATTTGATCGAAATTCCTTTATCAGTTGTTACTGAAAGCTACTTGATTCGTCAGGATACAAGCAATTCTAAACTTTATGGGCTCTAATCTATAGAAAACCACTCTACTTCAGCCTTCTACAATTTTTGTTGAAAGATCATTGGATATCTCTGCCTATGATCTCTCAACTTGAGAATTTTGATAAGGGAGGAGTGAAATATACATACTGAAATCTCTCAGAGTTAGCCAATGGAATTAAACAGCAATTACAAGAAAGAATTAGCAGGTTGATGGGAAAACACTGTCTTTATAACTTTAGCTAAACTGTCACTTTTGAAACAGCAATAATTAATACAGCAATTTACAAAATGTTCACTGTTTATCAAATAATAAACAGAGGTTTGGTTATACGGTTTTATGTTGAATTGGGTTTTCTGGCATTTTCCTTGGTTGGTTGTTTTGGCTTCTTTTTTTGGGTAGCTATTTGGCTTTTTTATTCTTCCACATGCAGTCATTACCAGCATTGAATTGCTAAATTTCATTGAGCTTGACTGGACAGCCAGTATCTTCCCACATAAAACACTATCAGAAAACAAAGTAACCCATCCTTGCCACAAAGCTGTGAAAAACACCAGGATGAAAAAACAAATCCCCACCTCAAGAGCCCTTGCAAAGCAATCCCCAAGATAACTAAGTGGCGAAAGATTGCTACTTGGAAGGTATAGATACAAGAATATTACATAGCACCTAAAATCGATTTGCTCAAGAGAACAAGAAGTTCTTACATCTGCAGTACTAGCACCGTACCTCGGCCTATTTAATCCATAGTAGTTAAACCAAAAATAACTTGGCAAGCTTATGGTTTCTGACATGCATTAATGACAACTTCCCTCCCCAAATGAGAGAGAAGCTGGAGTGTTGTTCTCACCAACAATGAGTGTCTGCTGAGGAATGCAGAGCTCAAATGCAGCCTTGGCTGCAGTGACCAGAAATGGTGGAGCTCAAGATTCAAGTATTAGTGGAAAAAGACTACAGTTGAACAGCATGTAAGTCAGCAAAGTTCATCAGCATTATGGATCTGTTTAAAAAGTTTCACATGATACTGTACCCAAATTACCAAACACCTGAACTAACAGAGTTTCTACAACTTCACAACTGTTACCGCAGGTAAGATTATGACTTTAGAATTCTGAAAATATGGTATGAGATTGGCAAGAATGCAGGTACAACACAACAGGGACTTGAACATTCCTTTTATACACTCTACGCTGCTACAAACCACTAGAGACAGACTGAAAATTTCCATCAAAGAACTTTAAAACTATTAAAATCAGGCAGGCAATTCTTCATCACCATATATCTTGTGCTAGAAGATACGCTTTGCAAGACACACTAAGGACTGATCATTCATTTGTATATCTGGTATTTTTGAAGATTCAAAGGTGAAGGAACAATCAGAATAATAAATCTTTGCCCAAGTTTTTTCTCATCTAAAATGATGAACTTAATGTTGTGTGTCAGTAGATTCATCTAAAAACACTCCACACACACTTCCATCCACACCAAAAAACTCAAAAAACTGAAACCAAAACCAACCCAATGCTCAGTGTTTAGCTTAAGAATTACATTTCGATGAACATGGAAAGAATTGGTGGAAGAGACCCTCAAATTAAAGATCAAGGAAATGGAAAATGCAATCCAAAAAATTGATGACAGCTTATATCAGCTTCCATTGGTACCTTAAGAAACCTGTTAGGACACATTTTACAGACAACTGTTGAAACATTATATCCTGAAATCACTGCTAATAACCTGACAAAGAGCCCATAAGTGAGGAAGGTGCAAGACACAATCAGGAACTCACAAGTTAGTCTGTTGTCTTCAACGATGAACAAACAAAACTGAAAATAAAAGTGACAGGAAAAAACATGACCCAGCACAAAGCCTGTCCCTACAACATAGCCACCATGGCAGCCCAGACACCTCCCATCAGCACCCACACTGTCCAAAGGCCACATTTTTTACTGTTTGTAGTTGGGCAAAGAATTTCTGCTCTTGAACAAACACAACTTCCAGTACAGGGCAAGTCCCAAACCCAAAATCCTCCCTTTACCTTTCTTGAGTTCAGATCATTACATATAAAGCCCTTCACAAAACCAAGTGGAAAGTGACCAGTAAATGTTTAAATATGAAAAACTAATTTGTTTTTCAAACTACCACATAGCATTTTCTCAGAAAGACCCATACAGATGATTTCAGATGTAACACCTCAAATGGGTAGTGCAATTCTTGTTTTGAGAGACAAAGATTTGGTCATCTTGACCCACAAGAAAATATTAATCTGCTTCTCTGAAGACCTCACTCTTCCTGAAATTCTCCCTCCTCATAAATGAGAAGATAATTCCATCTTTAAGGCTTACTAGCCCATTACTAACAGGAGCATCCAGGTACAAGCTATCTGAGCTCCTTGGCCTGGTCATTCTGTGACATCAGTGAACAGGAAGAAAAACATCATGAAAACTATTAAATGGCATTAATTCTTTTTACTAATGCCTTAAAACATAATGTAGCACCAGCTACATTAACAAAACCCACCCCCAACCTGAATGGTTGTGAAATAATCCTAACTGGATTTGTTCTTTACCTCAAAACATCTAAGACATTGCATATAAAACTTCCTACATAAAACTAGCTTGTTTGGATTTTTAATCCTAGAGAGACTACTATACTAGAGACGATTCATTGTAAAAGAATACAGTTAACTATTAGCCACAATTCTAAGTAGTAACTACCAAGAATGGAATATTCTGGTGTGAGTTTGCACTTTTTAGAAGTCTTTTCCAAAACTAAATCTTCAAAGTCTCCTTCAGACAGTAGATACAAAAAAAAAAAAAACCTTGCAATTGTCTGGTCAGCTATGAAAATTACATTTTTAGTCAACTGCTGGGAGGCAGAAATTTTCTGGTACAGGACAAACAAAATCTCAAATGGCCATAAAGATGAATAGACCTTGTGTGTACCTAACAGTTGCAATCTATTTCAGTGTTCTACATAGAATTGGTGCCTTAAAGGCCACTGTAGAAAGTTCCACCTATGACCAAGACAAAAACTGTCAAGACTGGGCCAGGCAGCTCACAAGCCATGTGAAAACAAGATCATATATACTCACACAAGAGCCAAAGGCAAAGCTTAAGACAATGGTGAGAAGGATCCAAAGAACCAATTGACTTTCCAGTACACCAAGCCCACTGCTACTCTTGCAATCTGTTTCATGAAGGACACGCACAAAGATTTCTCGCTAACAAAATCAAGCTTGTGGGAAGGCAGAAGAGGAAGATTAGTCCTGCAAAGGTTTGTCCACCTGATTCATCATCTCTAAAGATCGTGACACAGAAAAAAATGGGATGTAACAGAACAGACAGTATCTGGCCTAAAGCCCAAAACTATCCAGTAATAGCTGGAAGGAAGTGGCACTGGTAGAGCTAAAGCCTGATCTCAATCCTGATCTCAGGAGAGCAGCACAGAGAATTAATTCCCCATTATGCTGTTTATAGTATTATTAGTGGATTTCTTTCTACAGGTAACAAGAACATATAGACTAGATTGCTGCTGCCACCCAAGAGGCAAAGAAAAGAAAATCTCCTCAAAACAACATCTAAATAGCAGATCCGAAAAGTCTTAACCTGTTATCATCTCAACATGCAAAGGCATATCATAATTCCTTTTAGGAACTGTACCACTACTGAACACTTAGCAACTCTTTAGGGGGAAAAAAAAAAATTCAAGAAATTTACCCTGGCTACAATAGCTCTGTAGGGAGAAAATCAGAAAAGACAGTAGGAGCAGGTCCATCTCTATCAGTGGCAGTTCAGTTAGACTGGACTACGTAGAATGAATTCTGCCCTAAACCATGAGAAGACAACTTATACTAACCTGCATTGCATACTATGGACTGTCTCCTTGATTTTAGGTTCTACTTCTAAAAGTCTGCATTTGACAATGTCTAATTTGCAAGATGCAAGGAAACTGCCAGCCTGGGTTGAAAAGCCACCTGGCATCAAAATGGACTTTAAACTAATACATATGCAGAGTGTGCAATCAAAATCCTTAAGTCAATAAGACTTCAGTGTCATATCAAGTGATCAATTTTCAAATTAGCTACAAAGTATTTATTTCAAGTTCATTTTACTGCAAGAGCACCTGGTAGCACCAGTGATGCAACAGCTCTCAAAGCTGGCAAGGCAGCAATTTATGACAGTGTTTATAAAGCAGGGAAAATATATCAATATTAACTACTTAGCTAGGAAATCAACACGTGTTCAGGTGGCACATACCAGTTTCTTTCACGTGCTTTCTAGCCCACAGTCAGGATTCTGTCATTTTCTCATTTCTGGATTAAGACAACAGACGTTTATTCACCTTTCAAAATAGAAGAGGAATTTCTGTCTATATGGAAACTATCTGGTCCTAGCAAATAGGCTGCAGTGAACAATGCTGGTTTACTAGGAACTTCCCCACGTGCTACAAAACAGCAACACTTCATTCTAACAGGTACAAATCCTCAAGACATTCCAGCATTCACTCTTGAGAGGAGTTGGTACAAGCTGAAGGAAAAGCATCACGCGTGATCAGCAATGCCTCAAGAACCCTGCACGGCAGATAGGTCAGACAGCTACAAATGCCTGAGCCTACTTCTGTCAGACCAGCAAAGAGATAAGAAACACATATTCTGAACAGAAACACCGACTTAGAAAGCTGCTGAACAGTCACCTTTTTACACAAATGTTTCTGAAGCCCAGCAACCTCTTAGTGAACCAACTTATATCACACTCATTCAGTTCAAAACACAATTAAGCACACGAGGCTTAATATAGGACACTGAATACAAAGCATGCATGTGACAGGGTTGACAGGAACCCCAGATGATGTTGGACCACATAGAAAACACAACACCTTTGCCGTGCTTTCAGACAAAGAATAACAGTAAGTTGTTGAGGTCAGTATCTTCCCTACATGCGGATACAAAAGCTACCCATAACTGAACAGGGCCTACATGGAACAGAGAAAGTGCTCAGAAGATCCCACCAGTAGTCCAGAGAAATCAGCCATTCAGGCTTGCAGTCAAGCACCAGCATTACAGGCCCTAAAACACACTGATATGCCCTCAAAAAAAAAAAAAAAAATTCCACAAAAAAATCCCCCAAGAACTCCAGAACTCAAAACATTAAACCAAGAAAGGCAGGACAAGATAAGGAGACACAATCTCATAGGATAATCCTCAAGTATCCACGAAAATGCAGAAGCAAAGGTGAAGCAGACTTGAAACAATGTGCTAATAAAGTCATCAATTCCCAAGAGCTCTACAATGACAGAAAACGAAGCTAGACAGTTTTATCAGGGAAGAAGAAAAACCCAAACAAAAAGTCATATGCCAAAGAAAGAGGCACACACCAACCTGGTAGGAACTTTGCTATACTGCACTTTGGAGATCAGACCATCAAATCCATTAAAAGAGGGGCTTTTCATGTAGATCTCTATGAAGTCACAATTACCCAATGATAGCACAAGTTCCACCAAAATGTTCTAATTTAAAATGTAGAATTAACTTAAACTCATCTACTAAACTGATTCAAAATGAAGGCTCAAAAAAACCACATCAGCCTAAGATATTAAAGTTTAGAGTCATCACTGCAGCTTCTGCATCCAAAATCCTAAGACAGCACTCCCTGTATAACCCTAATGGGGGGTGATCCCTTGTTTCAAAAGCAACTGATCATTTGTGTTCTGTATCATCCTATTTAAGTAACAGTCTTGAGTGTTAGACTTCAATATTAATTCTGTTTCCTCTAAGAATCTGGGAAAGCACTGCCACCTTCCTCCCCTGCTAATCCAGAAAAGACACGAATTTCTCCACTACATCAAGAAACATTGCAATTTGAGGTAAGACTAAATAATACGAAACAGAAAATATATTTTAAAAATACCTTATTCAAAACACCTGGAAGACAACAAACACAAAGGCTCAAAACATGTTAACACATTATGGTAGCACACAATTTCTGGCACAAATAGTTTTAAAAACAAACATTTGTTGATCAAAGTCCAATTCACCATCTAGAATGCACATGATTCCAATATTAGTTGCAACAACCAGGCATAAACCTAAGTATTTTACAAGTGTGAACAACAACAAGAAAAAAAAAAATCATTGTAAAGCAGCAACAGCAGATCTTTCAACATCTACTGAGGTTCTAAAATTAGGACCTCACACTCTCCATTTTTTAAGCTATTCTAATCCCTATTCAAACACTGGTGTCAATTTGCTTAAGGAAAATAGTCTCAATTTTGTAAAGTCAATAATCTGCAAATTTAAGTCATACTTTTCCCAAACCAATACCAACCGAAATGCCTATTTCGTAGGCTCTGACAGATGCATTTTTTGCAGCTTCAGAAGAAAATTGTATAACAAACTTTTCAGTTTCTTATTCAAAGTTCTTTAAAAAAAACAGTATTTAGAGATATAGATGATAGCAGGAGTTAACCACAGAAAACCATAATGAAAATGCAATGGTTACGAGTCTGGAATATAGAATTCTAACTGCTCTAGGGAAACAGAAGTGATGTAATCATATGGAAAAGACTGGGGTCAAAATTCAGGAATAGGGAATGTTTAAAGATTTAACATTACTTTAGAAGGAATTTCAGAGACATTTTTATTTATGTACCTGCTTATTCATGCTGTTATACAAAGGTACTAGTCTTGCCATCACTGATAACCCATGTAAGATGAAGTTTTGACATTTTCATTCCAAAACGCTGAAGTCACACCATTAATAATTGCCTTGTGAACATATTGCTATTTGCACAAATTTCATTGGGCTGCCTTTAATTTGAGTCAACAGTCTCTAAATTAGTATTCTTATTCCCAGCAGCATCTGTGTATGCACACAGGTCTAGAAAGTTAGAGAAGCTGGTGGACAAAAACTGGGTACATGCAGATAGGATGGGGAACACACTTATGTGCACAGAACACACCGAATTCGTTTTAGAACCAATTACAAATCAAGTTCCAATAAAAGAGTAAAGTTCATTTCATTGTCAAGATAACAATTACTATGAAATGATGCAATCTGCATATACAATTACCAAAAAGTCAAGTCACTTTTCTGAGTTCATTCAACATTACTCCAGAGTAAGAGCAAAAAATATACAAGTAAACAAAATAACATAAGTGAGCAGATCACACTTCATTATCTTAAACCAGTAATACCCCAGATTTCCTGAAATTACATTCAGCAACATGTAAAAGGCAATTTAGTTTCAGCAAAATTTGTACTGAGCAAGCCATGTATCACCATTTTGCTTGAATGTTACTTTTTATTAGGATTCCAAAAAGGAAAAACCCCTGAAAACTAGTGTCTTTTCAATGAGTGTCTTTTCATTCATTAAAACAGTAGGAGTGTGTTACAATCTCTCTTAAAACAAGAGAAATTGTCTATTCAATGGTATATGGAAGTCTTACAAAAGAGGAAATAGCAAATCTTGATTCTGCAAGCAGAAACGGTTCAAAACTCCTATCCTTAGATCTCTTATGGGAATACAACAAAAGATGCAGTACAGAGGTATTCCACATGATCAAATGGGAAAGAGCTACATCTTTATCTGCCCCATCTCACAATGACCATTAATAGAAAATAACCTGTTTTTCAAGGCTGTGTACCTAACTTGCACTTTTTAATGAAAAGCTTAGACTGGTCTTCAATTTCACATGCTTGATGCCAGGTGTGCTCATAGGAACAGCATCAACTAAGAAACAAGTTACTGCGGTTTGAGTCCATCAGAATTCAACACTCCTTCTAATTTCCTTCCAAAAGATTTGGAAGAAACAGGTGCTTGAAGGAGAATATTGCACTTCAAGTTTTTAAGAGAACTTTAAATACATTCATATGCCAGTCCATTTAAAGAAAACTTTTTGCTATTTAGGAAGAGAACAATAGGTTGCCAGATACTGTTCAGGGGGATGATCTCTGCCCTAGTTTAAGTTCCACTCAAAGTTCTACAAATTCAAGGCAGCCACAGAATTTTTTATCAGGCACACCACCATATGCAGAGACAGATGTATTTTACTTCAGCCTGCTGCTACAGTTTAAGTAGAGACAGAAAAACAAAATCCTTGGAGACAGGTGTGCATTGTTTAGCTGTCAGTGAAATCTACACAGCAAAATAACTCCATTTGTCAAATAATAAATCTAAGGGATTTTTTGGCAAATCCTCTCCAAAGGAACACAAATTCAAGTGATAAGAAAGGTTGATGTAGTATCGTTACACAGTTGGAACAAGCACTGAAAGGCTGCCTCTGCTAAGAAGCACTGAGGTGACACACCAGAGATGATCAAGTAGCCTACAGAGAAGATGCAGGAAGCACACACTACATCACACAAAATTGAAATTTAATAATAAAGTGATTTTCTCCAAGTCATAAAAATAAAATTAAAAAAAAAACCCAAAACAGAATTCCTACGGTAGAAGTTCAGCATTTAGTCCCAGTATCTAATTAGACCCACATCCTCCAAAAACATATAGTAAAACCTACAGATTTAAAGACGTCCTAAAAGGGTCTGATAGACCCTACCCAGATAAAATTTGGTTTTCTGCAAATGCACAAGTGACCAATGACCTGAACTCAAGGTAAACCCTCCTCTAGAACTAAGAACAAGAAGGAAAAATTAGTACACTTTCTTTAATTTAGGATTTAAATTCCCAAGTGTTTTCCTAAATGAAGGCTTTTCCTTGCAATACTTAACTTGTGAATCGAGTTCTAAATTGCAATTGTAAACTGGTTTTCCAGTCTCAAAGGCTTTTTATCTCTAGAGTGCTCAATTTTACACCACAGTATGTATGGTACTCAGGATGGAGTATTCTTTTTTTTTTAAAAAATTAGGTACCTTTCTAACACTGCTCAGAAAAAGTACCTACCTATGTCAGAGAAACAGTCTACATGGTGAAAGACACAAAAAAAATAGGTACAGAAGTTTGGAAACCTACAAGGTTCAAAAGTCTGCATGATTTTCTTTTAAAAAAATCACTAAGCACTATATGAATGATTGGCTTACTTTTTAAAGTAGTCTCATAGACTTACATTTTCTTAATTTATATTTGTTCCTAATACAGTTACTTTGAGAGCCTGTTTGGCTACACAGCAAAGACACTCATTTTTGCCACACAAGCATCCACCACTACAAAACCTGACTTATAGTATATGCCATCCATCAAATGACCTTTTAAGACAAAAGCAGCAAGAAATTTGGCTTTTAAGGAGAAGGGATGAAAACAACTGATGGCTGTAAGTTAAAATGTAGCTAATCATTTGGTCTTTAATGTTAGCTAGAAAATAGATTGATGAAAGGTTGTTAATTTTAAATGTAGTAGATACAAACACAGCAAAACCCACACAGCTCTTGGAAGACAGAATTGAAAAGGGCAGTGAGGCAAGATTAAGAAAACTCATTTTGAGAAAAGAAACATCCTGATCCACTCGGAACAAATGAAAGATGAATAACAGTTAAAACTGCAGTAGTCCAGAAAAGAAGTTTTGTTATGGGTCTTAGACCTTTGATGTGAGGAAGAGTAAAATTAAAAGGTCAGAAACGGTTCCGGACATAAAGGAATGTCACAAAAAATGGATACTTCAAGGGAGATTGAAGATGTTCTTGTGCAGAAAAACATGACTTTTGGATATAGTAAACTGAAGGATGTTAAGGGACACACCACAATATGTTCCATGAGCTTTGATATAACACACATTCCAACTAATTGTAGAAAACGGACTTCCAGTGTCCCTGCAAGCCTGAAACACTAAGCATTTAAAATCTTATTTTCAGATCTAGCAGCCTAAAGACGTGATACTATACAAACACACTGCAGCAGGGGATGTACTCCATTTTTACTCTGTGAAGAAACACAGCAGTTCTGAACCCAGAGCCCAAAACACTTCCCCAGTTCACAGAAAACAGGTGATTTCTAAGCAGGAAGAGGAGTGCATGGGTGTATGTGTGTGTGTTTGTAAAACATGATTAAACTCTCCTGCCCTGAATATACCACACAGAAATCTGTACATAGCAATTTCAGCACACCTGCATTACCTGCAGGAAAAGTTGAGGGATTCACAAATAAAAAGACACCTCCCCACTCCACCCCAAAACTACCAAAACCAATAAAATACCAAAAAAAGTGGCTTGAAGTATCCAATTAAAATTCTACCTCTTGGAGTGAAATGACTGAAAGTTGTTCATAGAGGTAATTCCTCAGGATGCACTCCCATTATTCTGTTATAGTGGGGGGCTATGCACCAATTTGCTAGCAAAAGTTTAAGAAAGTCTTGTTAGAGTAGATGCAACAGATCCAAAATGTTGCTACCAGTTAGGAAAAGCGAGCAAGGGAGGTACACATCGGCAATGTAGCCAGAGTCATCTTCTGTCAATGTAACTGTTCTGGGACAGAAGGGCAACAAAGTCACTGTTGTCACCAAAAGATGACCCCACTGTAGAGTTGTAATGGCCCTTAGAAAATTTAAAGCCCGGACAAGATACAAAGATCATTACCATTCTTTGCAACAAATTTAACACTTAAATAGGAAAAAAAAAAAAAAAGTAGAAAAACCAGTGTACATAGTTCAAGGGACTCCCACACAGTCCTGTCTCTGAAATTATTCTAGAGCTATACAACGCAAAAGAAAAAAATGAGACCATTCAAAAATTCTTATATACTACAGGACACTGAAAGTCCAAGACTTTCTAAACTACTTCCAAATGTTCATTACAAGATGTGCTACAAACATTTCAGTTTGCCTTCTAAAGGATGAACTGGTATTAATAAAGCAACTTAAAAGCACACTATCGCAGTACGTTCCGTGGCAAAGCAAATTCTGAGCAGGGAGCACATGAACCATCTGCAACTTTTAAAAGAAGATGCAGCACTGCAACGAAAGTGGGAAATGCAGCTCTATTTGGCTGCTGCAAATAAATCAAACATATTAGGACAAACTCTGCTTACTTCTTTTTAGAAGAAAGTCATCAACATTAGAGTTTAGTACATTCCAGGCCCAGAATATGATTATCATCCAAATGTACAGTGAAAACATGAGTTAGAGACTCCTCTTGTTCTTCAATATAACTACACTTAACATCTGCAAGTTTGGGAATAATTTAACAGGAGTCAGTCATCGTTTTCACGTATCTATCAAACCAAAACATTTCAGATTAGAAAGTAATCAAAAAGTTAACAGCAGAAACAGCATTATGCACAAGTGCTGCAAAATGTTTCATCAACAGTGCAAGTTTCTTGCCTTTCTCCTTCCCTCCGATGGTGCTGAGAATCTAACAGTTTTAAAAAGAGTGCTTGAGTAAGTACATAAGCACCATGTTACTTATTTCCTATAATTAACCGAGGAGTGGGGACAATACAAGATTCTATAAGTGGAATTTACTTAATGACAGCTGCTTGCACTATTTCAAATCAAATTTAACCAGCAGACAGGTTAAAAAATTGTCAACTTCAAAGCAGTTTCCCACAACAGAAGTATAACAAAACAAACTGCAGTTTCAAGAAGCAAAAGAGAAAATATAACCCTCAAAACACATTAATTGGTTCATATGTTGGATTTTATTTACAGAAATAGATACTACTGTCATGTTAAAATACACAGAAAGTAAAACTGTTTCATTCACGTAATTAGTTGGCAATTAAAAAAGCAAAGCCAGTAGATCAAGAACTCTTTCATAGGTTTTATGTAGTACATACAAAGTGTTTGCACCACTATAAACCTCTGCACAGCTATCAGGTGATGACAGTCCCAATCACTTTGGGAAAAACTGAAACTGTCTGAAACTTACTGAAACTGTCCAGTCCCTAGTGCTTCACCAAAACTGTAAGAAGTTCATTTATTAACTACAAAAAGCTGCCCAGTAAATTAACAACTAAAGACTAAGTATTCTGTGGAAGTCTGCATCTGTTAAACTGAAATACAATCACAAATTAGCCAACCCTTACTTGATCACAAATGCCTGAACTTAGATGTGTGTTCATTTGAATCAAAGTGTGCCTTTAACTTTCATATTTTTAAAGTACCAGAACTTTTCTCACAAAAATATTTTTATTTTACCTCTCTAAACAGAGCAAAATAACCACTATCAAGACAAATTTAAAACGGTCACTACTGAATTAACCACTGTTTTCCAAATCTAGCACAAAAACAGCCAACAACTAGTTCTAGCTCAATAGTATCTTCTCCAACCCTCCTCTACTCTCTTACTGGAGACCTGTTGATATTAGGAATGTCCTCCAAATACAACATAATATTGGCTGTATTTAATATGCACTAAAAGTTACACACAAACTTTTCAAAACTAATACGTCATTCACCAAGAATAGAGAAGACTAAAACCTAAATTTTGGAGATGCCCCCAAATAGAATCACATCCACAGCTCAAAAACCTGGTGTTAATTGTAAAAGAGACCTTTTAAGAAAAAAACAAAACAAGACAAAAAAAAAAGCACCAAAACCCACCAACCCCAAAACCCAACAAAAATAAAACTCTTCCCTTTTCTTGCCAGTTGCTAACTGCACTGAACAAGAGCACTGGCGCCTTCAGAAATGCCACCACTCCCCAGACTGGCAGGAGGAGGCCTCCTCCATATCCCATAAGCTAATAGGATCTAACGTGAGTTCAAAGAAACTCCTGTGGGACAGGTAACAGAGTATTCTCATAGCAAAATGACACCAAATACTCACTTGCTCGGCAAGAAGCATTAAAAAACTGAACAGCCCTTTGTTACTTCCTCCCCCCTCCCGTACAACCAGTTCATATTTGCTAGGGATTGGGACACCTAAAATTTCCATGCTCTAGCTTGCCTTCGCAGCATCCCCAAAGACCTTTGCAGGACTGCAGAGATGCCCCTTTTCTCTTCACAGCTCTAAAGCCTACAGGGGAATTTCAGACATTTTGGTCTTGCAGCAAAGAAACAGGAGATGCAAGATTAACTACACTCCATATTGATTCTTAATGCAAATAAGGTAAAATAAAATTTCCTCTCTAAGAAGACAAGAGTCTCAATAAACCTTATGCCACAAGCATGGCATCTGGATTTTGGTTTTAGCTGTTTTTTCTAAAGCTGATAGTCTATTTGAATCAGAAAAACAGTATTTTGGTACACTCCTACAAGGAAGAAGAACGAAGGATTGTAAAAAGTAAATCATATAAGGAGACTGCACATAAGAAGGAAAAAAAGAAAAATAGCAAAGAAATAAATCTCCCGTTTCTAAACAAGCTGTAAAAGAACACGGTATATGCAAAATAAAATACAAAACCAAGACACTTGTGTGTACATACGTAATTCAACAATAAAGTGTACAAAAGCATCGTCTTTAGCACTACTTGGTATTTCTGCAACTGGCATTACGCTTTGCAAGAAGCTCGGTAATCGCTACTATTGTGAAAGACACGAAAATGACGAACTGTTAAGTACTATCTGCAGCTGATCAAAAGCACAATAAACGGAACAGCTTTGCTTTCAATCACTTCCAAAAAACCAGAAGGGCAAAAAACATCCCAACACCCTCCCTATGCCATTAACGCAAATAGCTTCAAACGGAGCGAGAACAGGCGAAACAGACGGGAAGGAGAAAGGCAGGCTCGAGCTAACAGCAGCAAAAGGGAGGAGGAGATTTAGGCAAAAGAGGGGAGAAAAGGGCAGTAATTGCGGCACGGAGAAGTGGGGAGGGTCTGGGGCCCCGAGACTGACCTGTGCCGTCGCTGGCGGACACGGAGAGCGCCGGTGAGGAGAGTTTAGGCCGCTTGGCTGAAGGCGGGCCCGGCTCCACCACATTCTCGGCCATTTTTAATTTTTTAGACAATCACTCAGAGCAGAGAGAAGGTGGAGGGAGAAGCCCAAAACCTTCACGTTCTTCTGGGACCCCGAGTCAGCTGAAGAACAACAATAACGTCGAGAGAGAGCGAGGAAGATCTGTCGAAGAAGGGGGGCCAAGTTCCCCTTTTTCTGCTCCTCGGGCTCTGGTAGGGCGGCAGCGGAGAAGCTGGAAGAGGTGGGAGCTGGGGCGGGCGGGGGTGAAGCCTCTTCCCCCAGGCGAAAGGGTTGAACGAAGATGAGAAGAGCAGGTAAAGCCCCCGCCAAAAAAAAAAAAAAAAAAAAAAAAAAAAAAAAAAAAAAAAAATTTAAAAAAAAAAAAAAAAAGGGGGGTGATAATTTATTTTTTTTTTTTTTTTTTTTTTTTTAGTAAAATTAATCCCGGCTGTTGTGCTGGTGCTTCCTCGCCGCCGCCACCATCATCTTCATCCTTCGGGGGGTCTCCTCCTCCTGCTGCCTCCTCACCGCCGCCATCAGCCTCTTCCTCCTCGGCGCCGTCCTCCTCCTCCTCATCGCCACAAGGAGGCGGGCGAAGGAGAGGAGAGGAGGAGGAAAAAAGAAAAAAAGATCACCGTCCTCTAGCAGCGGCTCCTTCCCCCTCCAACACCACCCTGCGAAAAAATACCCACCGCCAGCGACAGGGCTGGCGGGGAGGCGGCGGGGGGAGTGGCACGGCGTGCGCGGGGTCCCCAGCTCCACTCGCTTCTTCCTCGCCCGTCGCTAATGGCTGCAGAAAGGGGAGCTGGAAGGATGAGGAGGGTGAGGATAAGTCCCAGGAGTCTCCGCTTCACATCTTGTTGTGCAGGGAAGGAGGAGGGGTTGTTGTCCTGATGGAGGCAGCACCGATCGCGGGATGGGAAGGTGGGGGGCGGGTTTCAACACCCTTTCTGCCCCCCCTTTTTCTCTTCTTTCCCCTTCCTCTTTCTCTCGTTCGCAGTAGCAGGCTGCCCCCCCCCTCCGGCGCAGGCAGAGGGGCCGATCCCACAGCAGCGGCAGGAGGAGGAGGAGGAGGAGGAGGAGGAGGAAGAAGCCGGCCCCTCCCGCCCTCTCTGCCTACCTTCCCCCTTCCCGGGCGGCCGAGAACGGTGGCAGGGAGGGGGCTGCCCGTCTCAGCTCCCCCGGACCCACAGGCGATGCGGGGAGCGATGAGCGAGGGAGGAGACCCTCGGCCGCTGCTCGGGCGCGGTGGGGACTCCCCCTTCGCCTCTGCGAGGGTGGGGAAGGGAGCAGAGAGGTTGGTAGTCGGGGTGGGAGGGGAGGCCACGCAGCGACCCCTCCGAGAAGAGGAGCGAGAGGTAAAATTAAAATAATAAAACAGGAGAAAAATCACGGCGGGAGAAGCCGGGGGATTGGCCCCGGAATGGCCGGGCGAGGAAGGGGGGTCCCCGGCGGTGCCCGGCGGGGGGGGGCCGGGGCGGGACGGCGGCAGCGCGGGGGCCGAGCGCAGGCTCCCTACTGCCCCTGCCTGGCGCTCCGGGGGCGTGTGTGCGGAGCGGGCAAAGCGGGGGCGGAGGGCAGTGCGGGGAGAGAGAATTCCGGGAAAAGGAGAAGAGAGAAAAGGAAACAGAGAGAGAGAGGGAATAGCGAGGGGACGGGCAGGCTAGGGCTGGGGGGGGGAAGGGGGGGGGGCGTCTGGGCTCCTCGCTTCTCTCCCCGTCCCCTGTCCGAGCCCCTGAGTCTCTGTGCGCTGCCCTCCCCCTGGCTCGCCCCGTCCGGCTCGGTCTCTCGCTCCCTTCTCCTCCCTCCGTCGCTCACACACAAACAAAATGGCGGCTGTTGTTCCTTCGCTCTCCCGAGCCCTCGGAGGGAAGCGGCGGTGGCGGCGGCGGCCGGAAATGAGCCAAGAGAACTCGGGGGGCGGGGCCGTCACGGGGGGCGGGGCCAGCCATGCGGGCGGGGCCGCGGCGGGGCGGGGCCCGGCGGCGCTCGCGCACACAATGGAACGCGGGGCGCCGGCGGGGTTGGGGGGAGCGGGACCGCCCCAGCTGCCGTCACGAGACCGCCATCACCCAATCAGCGCTCGCCTCTCGCCGGGCTCTTCCGCAAACTCCACTGGCCCCGCCCCTTAAAGGCGAAGGGTTTTTCCCCTTTAAAAAAAAAAAAAAAAAAAAAAAAAAAAAAAAAAAAGGTGCTTCTTCCTGCCCCGCCCCTCATGCCCGTATCTGTCGGCCCTAAAGTGCGCGGCGTAGGCCCTGGGGAGCCTGGTCGGACCTTGAGGCTGTCCCGGCCTGCTGCACCACCCGGTGCCTGCTGCCCGGCCCGGTGGGCTGAGGCTCCGGCGGGATGAGCGCGGTTCTTTTCGTCACCACCCTCTCTCCTTCCTTCCCTGCCGGCTCTCGGCCGGTTCCCCGCGGCGCCGGCGGGCGGGGCGCTCCCGACGCCGGTCCCGGGCCGTGCTGCGCCACAGACATGGCAGCCCGGGCCGGCGGACCCCGGCCAGCGAGCAAAGGGACTGGGGAACGGGGCCCGCACCCCGAGGTGGGCGGGTGGATGTGCGAATCACAGAATAAGTTAGACAGAAAAGACCTCTGAGATCATCGAGTCCAGGCTGTGACCGAACACACCACGGTCAACCAGACCACGGCAGTGAGTGCCACGTCCATTTTTTCGTTAAACACCCCCAAGGACGGAGACTCCACCACCTCCCCGGGCTGCTCCCACTGCCTAATTGCCCTTGCTGTGAATAAATTCCTCCTAATCTGGGGGCGCTCTGTACTGCCCATCCCGGAGGTGCCCAGAGCTGCCTCAGGCTCCCGTCGGCGTTACAAAACATAAACAGAAACCCCCAAATCCTACACTTTTATGCCAAAGGGTAAAGGAGTGCCCAGGCCCCGCGCTCTCTGCCAGCCCCCGGCGTGTGCCGGGGATGGCGCAGGGCTCGCAAGGAGGGATCGCGGAGCCCTGACAGCGCACCCGCCCCTCACAGGGGCTGTCGCAGGCACAGGTGACACTGGCGCGGTCCTTTGCCAGCCCGCTCGGCCCCTGAGCCGGCCCAGATGTTACGGACCCGGCACGAGTTTTCCTCAAATCTCTGAGGGCTCATCCGTGAGGAAATGCCCCGTGCCGGCATTTCCCTGCGGTGCGTTTGGACTCCGTCGGGCCGCACACCATTACGGGATAGGAGTGGAAGGGAAATGCAGGCACGTGCATGTTTTTAATGGAAAATCAGGGGGTGTTGGTCCAAACCCGGACATTTGCGAGGAGGACTTCCCTTGCCGCTCACCCTCAGGGCTGAGCTGTCCGCAATCCACGTTAAGAGCCGAAGCAGGTATTTGGAAAGAGCCTAGACTAAACACAGAATCAATACTGCAGCCTACAAGAGGAGCCTACAGGCAGGAGGAGATTCACAGCCCTGTAAGTTATCTACCAATTCCCTCACATACTCCCACTCCTCAGCTTCCCTTGTTTGGGTTTTATTTTAAGCAAGATTGTTCTGGTCTCCCCCAGCACAAAAAGGAAAACACAAACCACTCCAAATATGCCCAAAGATAGGATTAGCCTTCCTGAAAAGCCTTGAAGGCATAGGCAGTACACTAAGAGAGGTGGAGGGAGCCTTGCAAGGACAAAGAAGACTCAGGAAAATAATCTGTACAGCAGAAAGTCTCAGAACTAAAGCTGTCAGGGCTAACAGCCTTAAACTGAACAGTAACACCTTAGAAACTGTGTTAGTGGGTCTCACAGGTTTTTTTTCCTTTTATTGTTTCTAAATTTCCCAAAATATTGCATTTCTAGAGGGTTTATATTACTTCAATTTTTTTTTCAGGTTGACTGCTTCCCTTGTTTGTGAAGCAATTTTTTAACACAACTGAGACTTATTTTAACTTTCTGGTCTCCTTAGAATTAGAAGTTGACTGAAATAAATCAGTATAAGGTTGTCAGACTATCCGGAGGCCCTTAGTCCACAGTTCAATAAGGAATTAGTGCTGGATTTATAAAAACGCTGAAGTGTGCACATAAACACCTAAATGCTTTTATAAGTGAGGCCCTTACTAAACAACAAGTTTGGAGCAAAGAAAACGTTTAAAATAAGAGTTTTGTGACACCTGCTCCTATCTAGAGAGCAGATCCTACCACACAATTCACCTGAGATTGTTCTGACAACCAAAAGAAAGTCTTTTTTTTTTTTTTTTTTCTTTTTTTGAGCTTAGCCTCTGATTTCCTACCTCTCTATCTATCCTTGAAAAGGGTTCAGGGAAGCATACCTGAACTGTGGGAAACTTAAACTCTTAGATAAATGCTGCCAACATATGTCTTCTGAATATTAATTATATATATATAAGTGATTAACTGATACTTTTGTAAAGCCATAGTTCTGCCTTGCAAGCTTCCTACCTAGTAGAATATCTTAGTTCTTGACATTAGAAGGTTATGTTCAGTTGGCTTTCCATATTAGAGATTTAAATGCAAGCTGAAGTAAACAGAAAATAAATAGAAAAGAATATTATTTGTGGGGGTTTTTTTCTTAAAAAAATCATCAAAAATAAAAGAAGGAGGAAGAAAAGGAAAAGACAGGAAAATTGGATTATGATAAATATATATATAAATAATGCCAAAAACCTCTTCAATGTCTGTTAAGTTTTCTGAAATCACTGCAGTTTTCTTAAATGAACCTTAGTACATGCATGACATACTAAGTACTCCTTAGTACAACCCATGACAGTTAACATTACTGGAAAGCAATAACAGAACACAAAGCATACTAAGAAGCAAATACATAAACCTATACAAATAAAACCAGGAGGATATTATAATATTAAAAGCAAAACACACTTATTTAGCTAAAAACTTCTTTTTTCTTCAGCTTCCCCGTTCTTACAGCAAGGATAGTGATATTTATCCCTTGAAAATAATACCTAGAAGAATTGATTAGCTCATTATTATCAGTAATTACAGTAGTTGTTGTGTACTCTAAGATAAGTGGATGAAAGTACCATAAGTCCGGTTTAAATGAGAATCTGCTCAGGAAAGCAATAAAAGAGGAATGCAGAGCCTTGAACTTTTATCGTGGGATCTTGTTTGGCCTTAGCTGGTAGTTACTGAAATTTGTAAGCATGCCCAGCTGCTCTGAGGGCTACAAAGAACAAGATAAGATCCCTTTGTACTGCAAAGGTCAATGTGATGCCCAGAGCTCAGCAGCCCAGTTTCAGTGAGATGAGCGGGCAGAGGAATAATCATCTCCCTTGGCCTAGTACCAGAGGGAGCTGGTACTAGGCCTTCCCCTTCCAGCTGGATGGAGAGGTGGTGTAAGAGCTCAAAGTCACCCAGCCAGCCTTCCCCACTCCCTAATGCTGCTCAGGAAATCACTTATACCAAATAAAACTTCCCTGCTTCCCCTCAGTAGGATTTGTCCCACAGCCCTGTGGCCCTTTGAGTGTCTCTGAAAGATGGACTCTTGGAATGGAAAGCAGGAGCCAGGGACAGGGCACTCCCATTCTCTCAGTCCTGTTTCTGCTTGCAGTTTCCAGCTCTATTATCTTTTTTTCCCTGAGCTTTCCAGGGCTGCTGTTCATGTCTGGAAGGTAACTTCTGTTCCCTAGCTACCTCCTGCCACTACAGCACTCTGCTCACACAGCAGCTGGGGAGGGAGGAGGAATGGCCCCCTTCTTTGTACCAGCAAGGATATCTGTGCATGGAGGGTCCTTCCTGGCACAGGTCAGAGGGATGAGGAAATGATTTAAGGCTGCAATTTTTGCAGCTAATGCCAGGGTGCAGCTATATTTCTGGAAAGCGAGAGCCAGCTGTGTCAGAGCAGAGAACATTGCTCAGCGCGGCGTCAACATTAAAACCCAGCAACGTTTTGATATGAGACAAATTTTATTAAAACCATAAGAAGCAACCATCCAATAGTTGGTTCTTTCTTGCATTTAGCATATACATAAAAGAAAGGGCTGGCATTCTGACAGCAAGCAAAATGCTTTCAGTCCTCAGTCTCAGAAACACAGGCTTCCTCGGTCACACAGTTTTCAATAGCTGCAAACACAGAGTTATGTTGCTAAATGCTAAGGGCTCAGCTGTTTACCAGAAGAATGTTTCCTCCCTGGAACACATGGTTTTGCTTAAAAGAAGTTCTCCCAAAAAACCCACTTTATTTAATTAGCAAATGCAACGTTATAGTTCTAAACAAACATGCCATGCTGTCTTCTCTTACAAGAGCAAAATAGGAAAAGAAGACAAAAATTGACCTCTCAATTTAAGAGAGGGGCAGAAGTACATTCTGCCTAGGAAATATTGCAGCTTTGAGGTCTGGTGATCTGGAGCCAAATCTCGTGCTTGAAATGTATGTATCTTCATGCATCGTTTCCATGTCCTGGTTCATGCTGAAAGCACAAACGTGGATCGGAGCGAGAGGCTTCCATGCTCTCCCAGCTTTCACCAAGGGCTGGTCAAATCTCTGCCTCTCACTTCCCAGGCTCAGCTCTCCCCTCTGTAAGGGGGAGGTGATCCTACTCCCCCTTACAGAAAGCACATTCAAATCATTAAATAAAAATGTTGTACTCTTGTAGCTTCTAAATGAAATTACATCGAAATTAATGCATTTACATCAGCAGTTGATTTATCCCAGAGTACTACCGGAATGCAAGCAAGAGCTTCTAGAATAAAAGTATTATATTTTTAATTAAGGGCTCTTGAACTTGCCACACGCTTTGAGCTGGTGGAGAGTGAAATGATGGCAAATTTCTGAACAACTCAGTCAGCTCAGCAAAGTATTTATGGTTATCTGCTAAGAATGATTGTTGTGAGACAGAGCTTAAGCTAACATGGGAAATCTGTGCTGAAAGAATTGCAGATATTGTAGCAACCCAAAGGAAGCATAGTGTTCACATTCCTCTTATTTCTTTTGACTCTTGTATCCAATGGAAAAGTTCTTGATAAGCTTTATTGCACTGCAGAGGGTATAAACAATGCACTTTGAGATCTGCTGAGTTTAGACCCAAAACTTATCTTTTCATTTGTTTCCTGAATTGTCCCACAGACAGAAATCCACACCACACATGTGTTTATAAAGAACAGAGTACATTTATTGATGCCATACAATCCCTTCCTTTTTTGCTTTTTTTTCCCCAGTATTTCTTTTTACTTGCTACAGCATTCTTCTGTATGCAAAACAGAACTGCAATTTGGTGTTTGATGTCTGCAATCAAAATGCAAAGAGAGGGAAAAAAAATAACTTTTTTTTTTTTTTGCTTTAATAGTTTTTATGTTTCAAGATTTAAAGTGATTCCTTCAATGGTGTCAAGCAGAAATTTACTCTGTGACAGGGAAATGTACTGAATCAAGAGGTTTTCAGTACAGAGGGTATTGGCCTTATGACAGAGCTAATGGGACCCTGTTGTTCACAGGATAATACACTTAGTTAACACAATCTGAGCTGGTTTTACAGCTGTCATGGAAGAAAAAAAATCCACAGGAAATATAGGCCTGGCTGGTTTTTTTTCTTTTTTTTCTTTTTCTGCTTTTCTCTAAAACGATCTTGTACATTCTTGGCTTTTTGGCATGAATTCTTTCCTTCTACATGCAAATAGGAGTCAATTATTAACCACAAACACCAAAATACAACTGACTCTATTTCAACCACTGTGTGTAAAACAATAGGGTTAATCCTCAGTTCCCTGCCTTCCTAATTTATATGGATTTATCACTTCTCTTCCTAGAAGTTTCCTTGTGAACCCTCACATTTCATTGCCCATGAGTTGTTTGGGGTTTTTTTGGTTTGTTTTTTTTTTTTTCCTTTTGGTCTCTTGTAGAAACGGATGCTGACATCAAGCAACACCAGACGTTCAGTTTTCATTCCCTGCCTGTCCCTCATGCAAGGCCTGGGAGCCTTGGAGAAGGGAGAATCACCCCTGATGGTGCAATGCTGCTAAAAGGCACCAAGATAGCAGCCAGAATGCAGAAGCTGTGGTAGCCCCCAGCAGCACACTTTTTCTCCTTGTGCTCCTACATTGCTTCAAGCCCTGGAAAGATCATTTTAGCAGAGCAGAGGTTTATGGGCTGATTTGTGATACTTACTCCAACCTCTTTTGCCTTCCTGTGATTGCAGGACAGACCTGGGAGAGAGGTGCCACAGGATGCTCCAGATTCAGTGCATTGAAGTGGCCACAAACCACATCGGTGGGGTGTCAGGGAAAGGTCACCCAGTCCAGCCCAGGCACTATACTAAAGGTTCAACCACCTGGGAGTGAAACTAAAACCTTTTGAGATGGCTGGACTGGTCAGCATTTCATATACCACCCGGCCCCAAAAAGAAAGGAAGGTCGTGGTTGTCGGATACTTTGTCAGCAAGGACTTGTTTATCATTCTTTAGAAGTGAAGAAACATTTAAGTAGCTTTTAGGGGAAGGTAGGGAGCTTCTCTAGTGGTCAGAAAAGTAACAATGTCAAGGTTGTTGTTACTCCTCTGTCCTCAATGTTTCTGTGAATGCAACTTTGTTGCTATTTAAGAGTCAGCTTCAAGAAAGCCAAACACACAAAGCACTAGGTGCACAATCAGCATCACAAAAGGCCAGAAACGTTGGTTCTTTCACCATGTGATAAATAAGTATTTTGTGCAGATGTTTGGGCCCTGTATGAAGGGGCTTGGCCATGGGCATTCTGCATGCTGCTGCTAGGCCAAACACCAAGCCCAGGAGAAGCTTCTGTGGATGACCAGGACACTGAGTTCCCCTGGACAGAGAAAATTCTTTTGTCTCAGCAGGAGAAAAAAGTGTTGTAATATTAGCCACACACAAAAAAAAAATCCCATTTGCTGCTGCTGCTGCTGCTGCCCTGCACGGTGAGCATTGGCCCCATGTTTGGGAATGGACACAGGGGACTTTGCCAGGCTGTGCTGGATGAGCTCCTAGCATGCCTGCTGCCTGCCTTCCCTTGGACATCCTGGGGGTTATGTCCCAAACAGCTGCTCTGGCAAAAAGAACGGTGCCGCTGGACGAGGGGAGATGCAAAACTTACAACACCGGAGTGAGAAGTGTAGTGAAACGTCTGGCAGCTGAATGTGTCAGTTGTCTTGGCAGCTATGCAGGGCTTTTTCTTGTTTGCTCTCCCAGATGTATGCATCTGAATTTCTGCTGAAAAAGAACAGGGGTGTTCAAAGCCTCTCGTGATTTTGCAATTTGTTGATTCATATGTCTTCCTATCTGTGGCACTTACAGGTATATATGGATAAATGTATATGTGTATTTATATACCTCAGGAGTATCAGAATAAAATGTGTTTTGTTTTGAATATTCAAGCCATCCCAGCATAGTTAGCTCCTGCAAGAAATTATTTTAAAATTATTTTCACCACACTGAACATCTTTCAGAGAGAAGTGCATCAGCTTCTGGAAGGTAAGACGTGTGGAACATTCCCTGTTGCCATGCAAAGGAACTGAGCCAAGGAGTAACAACAGTGGTCTGACTCTACAATATGAAGGGGGAGCACGTCTGTGCTTGCACAGAAGTATCCCACATCAGTGCAAAATGGGCCTGTGGATTCCTCCATCCCTCCTGGGTATTTCAATTAAAAGCCGAGAAGGAAGTCCAAGAAAATGCCTAAAATGGCTTGAGTCCTTCCTCACGATCTGGAAATGGAAGTCTGCGGTGACTAACTCCAGCCCAGCCACCAAACCCCTCCCTCCCCGACTCTGCATTGCTCTGTTCATTCCCAGCTCCTCTCCTGCGTTTGCAAACAGTCGGCAGTGGAAACAGTGAAGCAGCCTGGCTTCCAACGCCAGCACCACCCGAGTGGTATGCGACTGCAGCAGGGACCGTCACCAGCCCATCCCGGTGCCTAACCTAGGAAGAAGTGGTTAAAATCTGACAGGGGCAAGGCTTGATTGTAAGCAGAGGAATGACTTTAAAACAGGCTGCTGCCACGCCTGCAAACAAAGCCCGATTAAATCCTTCCATGGAATTAAACTGGCTTCAAAACAGGCCTCTAACAGCTTCTCCAGTTTAAATAAAAATTAAAATGCTTGTTTATAATTTCTAAGCCAGTTCAGATGATGTCTTCCAACGTTCTCACAAAGCTAACAGCAATATCCATAAAGAACAAAATCAGCTAACTCAGTGGTCAGGAAAGCTGCATCCCTTACTCACTCAAAGTTGGTAATATGAGTGCTTTTTTTCTTTTTTTCTTTTTTTTTTTTTTTTTTTTTTCCCTTTTTTTTTTTTTTTTTCCCCCTGTTCATTCAGTTGTGGTTATCCGTTTGACCTGAATTTGAAAGCATCAATCCTGAAAGAAGAGTTGTGAACTGATGCTCTGATGGCGGGTTACTCCATGGGCACCAGCCCAGTTCCTTCTCTGTTCACTCATGTTGTGTGACAACCATGAAGTCTCAGCTCTTCTGCCCAAATTTTAACGATCTAGGTGCAAATACTGAGTGATTTTGTGTCATTTCAGCTGTTCATTTCCTTCCATCAGGTTAAATCCACCTCATATAAAAGTCCATTGGGACTTGGTTTTTTTGTGTTACCTATCCCACAAGAGTGCGTGATCTTTCCTGGTATCCAAGATCTGTGACAACAGAAAAAATAAAGAACAGAATGGGATGCTTCTCACACCAGTACTGTATTATTCAAAATCTTACAGTTCAAAATCTTACCTTCTCTTTCAGTTTAATTCAGTCACAATTTTTTCCCTAAGGACTTTAAGAGTCAGAGCTTTCTGTCCTCATGAGTGAAGGCTAAGGGAGGAGAAATCATCTAGTATGGGACCCAGGATGCCCTGTCCCCTCCTCTTTGGTTGTGAACCATGGAGAAAGATATCCCTGAAACGTTTGACTGCTTCTGAAATGAAGCCCTCCTTGCCCTCGATTCAGCAATGCAGCAAGATCCTTGGGAGACTGAACATGGTTGAAGACGAGTTTATTTGTGAGGTGTATGAGGTGTTGGATGGAGAGAAGAGCTGCTGGCATATGCCCTACCCAAATTTACTCCTGCCCTCAGGTTTGTGACCTCAATGACTATTTAATAGTGTAAACCTTGTATATTCCCTGCAGAGGTGATTAAAAAAGATGAACACATGAAGGAACACCTGAGCAAGGATATCACTAGATTAATTCATTATTTCTACTAAGCTAATTAAAGGCAGATCAATTAAGTGATCACACCGAGATCACGATTAAGATCAAATCAATAAATCAGTAGATTCAAATGGCTGATCAACAGGTTATATATCTATCAAAGTGACTTGTGAGGTTGCCACTGAAGGAATTACTTAGATTTTAATCTTGTCTAGGAAGATTTCATGGAGGAGGCAGAGTCTTTTCAGGCTAAAACCCCAGTGAGCTTTCCAGCAGTGAAGAACATTGGCCTTTGAAAGATATAAGGATATTGAAGGAGATACCTCTCCTGCTTCAAAAAGGAATATCCAGTCTTCTTTGGATTTTTTGCTAAGCTGTGTGACCCAGGTCATATGGTAATCTTGTTTTCACTGTGTTTGGGGATGTAACGTGACAGGCATCACCACAGTAACTTTCCTTTAACACATCTTTCTTAAACCTTAATTTTACTTTAAAATGTATTAACATTTATTGTCTACATATACCCTGTTTCACGAGTGGCCCAGTTTTTCTGCACAGCCAAAGCAGAAGAGGTGGTTAGGTAAGACTGGCTGCATCTGAATAATCTTGTTTTCAGCTCCAAAACCTGCCATTTTAACTAATTTACTACTCTGTTTTAGTATTCCTCCAAGGGTATTTTTCACACAAGCGTACCTGGTCACCCATTCACACCAACAGAAAACCAAGAAGAGATGGAATTGATTCATTAAAAAAAGGTAAAAAAAAATCCAAACAATGTAATTTCATCATTCCTTGGAGGGTTTAATTCACATCCTTATTTCTTCATTATGCCAAACATAGCACTGAAGGCTTCCTCTGGGCACACAGCCTGGAGTCTGATGTGGCCCCAGAGCAGGCTGCAGCCTGCCCAGACCCATGAGAGCCTTCCCTCAAGCCTAGCTCATCTTCCTCTGTGTGCAGATCGAGGCAGCATGTTCATGTTGTTATTTTGGGTAGTGGATTATACAAAAGAATCATGTTTCTATTATCATTATCATTTGTAAAGGTATAACTTCTACTTAAATCAGCCTTGGGTTCACACTATGGGGCTGTCAGGCCAGTTGTGAACCCTGGTGGTTTGGATGGTATCTGTCATCCAGGTCCCTCATAAGCTGTGTCAGGAAGTCCTGCCAGCAAGTGACCTTTAATTTTGCCTGATCAGTTTGATCATCTATCTGTAAGATAAAATACAGATGTGTAGGAGGAAGCCTCGCCAGTAAGGTGGAAGTTTGTCTTGCAACAGAGGTAAAGGGAGTATCACATGCTGTCAGTGGAAATCTCCCAGCTTTTAGAGAAATACCTGGTATCCTGCTCAGCACACTTTCTCCTTGGTACAGTTTCCTTATGCTAGTTCCTCCTACAGTTAAAATCTTATGAATTTCTTAATGGGAAAAGAATTGGAGTGTTAATTTGTGGACATTTTTTCCCTTACTCTCATGGCTTCTGATCTAAACCCACAGAACACTGTTACATTGATTACTATTTGACCATTGAAGTTTTCCAGCACTGACTCTACTTTGGGTCTATTCTCATCCCACAGTGTCCAGTCCAAGCAGGGGTCAAAATGTATTTGAATTCCCTGCTCATGGAGGCCCCAGGCTTGCTGGTAATGTGGTGGAAGGCTTTTCACATTTCTTTGTCACCAATGTGAATTACAGCATGCCTGAGGCAATATGTGGGCCTTAAAAATAAAAAAATTAAAATGTAAAATAAAAGATGCTCTGGTTCTCTTTCTGCAGAGACAGGACAAATCAGGGGGTGAGCTCTGCACAGTGCTCTGGTAGAAAGTAATTTCCTGATTTAGGGTGATATGTAGCTAAGGATTTTGAATGATCTCATCTAGATGTATATTCAGTCTTTCCAAAATGCTATTAGTAAGCATACCTGAAATTTGAATATCTCATTTTATTTTATAAAGCCCTTTTGTATTATTTTTAGGGAGAGTTTTCTGTGTTACTTGCAGCATGACACAGCTTTGGGTCATCTGCAGGTTTAATCGACCTAATCTTTCAGGCAAATAATTTATGTGAAAGCCACGTACAGACTCGTGCCCAGGACAGATCCTGGTTCACCCTCACTTGGTCCAGCCTTTCATTTGGAAAATAAATCACCTTGAAAGTCCAAAATAGCACAGGGCTTTGCCACTAGCCCTCCACTAATTTTATCAAGTGTGGTTTTCTGCCTGGTTTAGCAGGATACTGCATGAGTCTAGGCCACAGCCTGTCTGGAGCTGAGCTGCTGCACCTCTAGAGCTTGTGCTGTTAGTCTGCTTTGGGAGGAAAGCTGGTTAGTGTGGTATGGCATGGTCTGATCCAGGTCGGCCGCTTCTCATCTCATTGTCATCTCCTGGATGTTTACAAATAAATTCGTTATTTGTTCTAAAGAGTTACAGCTAGGCTGACTGGTCTATCAGTGGCTTCTCTTGTCTTCCCTTTTCTGTTCATAGGAACTCCCTTGGCCTTTTTAAACTTAGGAGGTCCTGGCATATCCATCACTAACTCCCCAATTAACCACTACTGTCAGTTGGTGCTGGGAGAAATTGCTCCTGCACAATGAAATGAAAACATTTACCTCATCTGTGTGCTCTCTAACCACTACTGTCTTTCAGGCTTGCGTCTCATTCCCTTTCTTGGCTGCCTATTTGGCAGCAATATATTCACTCTAGGCTGATAATAACGTATTAAGTACTTTGATTTTATTGAAAGTATTTATCAATAGCTTTTGCTGTTTATTGGGTAAGAGAGCAACCCTTTCCTTTACTCATCTTGTTTTTACCATATGAGATTTAGTCTTCTGTGAATGGTGCCCCATGCTGGAGTCAGGAGTGTTCAGTGCTCTTTTTAAAATCGGTGTATGACAGGGAAGATTTTTTGGAGCCAAGCTGGTTGATTTTTGGCCTCTGTTCTTTTTTAATATTTTTTTTGTTTAAAGTTCTTCAGGGCTCAGTCTCAAATAAGAATTTGAGCTGCTAAAGACACTGAGATCACTTCCCATCCCCACTGCTTGAGGTAAGCCCAAATAACTTAATAGCAGTCCTAAGGCCACATTTCTGAAGGTCTCTTCCCAAGGTCCCAAACTCTCCACATCTGCTCAGTGATTCTTTTGGCAAGGGGGCCATCAGGAAGCACTCTGTCTGCACAACCTCCTACCTGTCTCCCTGAAGGGACATCCTCCTTTTGAAGGACAACTCCCAACGTCCCTTTTGGGATGCTCCTGTTTCTCCTGCTGTGGTGGAGATTGGGGATGCTCCTGAAGGCTCCCCTGCGTCCTTGTGGAAGCCCTGTCGCTATGGCAACTGTGTGCAGCCTTATGATCTGTTTGTTGTCCACCTCTCTCAATCAGAAATACCTTTGGAGCTTTTATATTTTCAGTGATTTTCATTCAAATTCACTAGTGGGTGATTTTTAATTCGAGAGAGAAATGATACAATGTGAGGAAAAACTTCCAGAAACCTACATGGTTCACTGTTGCACTCTTTTATTTTTTTAATTATTAAAAGAGACTTTATCTTGATTTTATATTCATTTTGTGTCATTGTGATACTGCTCTGAGAACATCAGAGAGAAAGAGAAATTTTTTTACTTCACCCACTTCTTTGGATGCAAAACTCACCAAATTGCTCCCTAGGATCTGGCTGGGGTGGCTGTAGCACTGAGAGGAGCAGCGGAGCTGCCCACATGCTCCCCTGCCCTGATCCTTGGGGGACCAGCAGGAGCCAGGCAGGATGGACCACAACCCTTAGGACCTAAAGGCAATTTTTCCCTGGAGCAGACCTGTGGGTAGCCCAGGGACATCTCCTTCTTGGTGCTCCCAACTCAACTAGGGGATGAACAAAATGGAGGAGCAGTGATGGTGAAGCCTCCGAGTGTGCACATGATAAATGCACCCACCTTTGCTCACCTGCTTATTCATCACCAAGGGACATTTCAAACCCTGCTGGTCACGCCTCCCAGCTTATAAGCAAAAGCTTTTACCTGCCAGGTCATAGAACTTCTGATTTGATGATTATTTTAATGAAGGATCACAACTTGTATTTGTATCCTTCTTGGCCCATCCCTTTCCAGGGCTTCTGCCTCTGTTTGTCAGAAAGTTTTTATTCCTTGCCTTCTGCATATTCCTCCACCTGCTCTGACCTGTCTGCTGCAGCAGTCCTAGGAGGTGAAGATCTGTTCAGCTCTATTAGTACTCCTGCTTTTGATAGTAACATTTTAGAGAATTATGTTCTTTCAAAGGATTTTAAATACCTCTCCTTACCTTTTTTGTATTTCAAAATTTCACTTCTTGTGCTGACATGGGAAGAGCTCTTTGGTTGGGAACTCATGGTTTGCTCTGAAAGTTTGAGATTATTAATGAGGAAATCTTATTTTTCAAAATGTAGTTTAAAAAGAGCTGCCAGGTGACTAATAATAAAATTGTATAGACATGAAATCACGAGATTATTGTGGAGAAAAACTGAATGCTTTCAAATACAGAAAATAAGGTTTTAGTTATGTTTTCATGTAGTTTGGTTACTAGTGTTCATTCATTCTGGATGGTCAAAATAAATTACTTTCTTTTTAATATCCTAATGTTTTTACTTATAGAGCATGACAGGATGCTCTTAGATTTGGTCTTTTAAAACACAGCAGCATTCCTTAACAAATATGCTTAAATGGCACAGGGTATCTCAACAGCAGGTTTTAATAAGCCTTCAGTTTTATGTATAGAACCAAAATACTGGGAATCTGTTTGGTTGAGTCCCTTTGGAAAGGACCTTTCTTTTTCATCTAGCCCTTGGCATGGCAATGAGAAGAGGCTTGAGGCAAGTAATGGAAGGCCAGGTTTACACCCAGGATCCTATGGCGGAGATCAGTACCTTGGCTCAGTATCGATCTTATCTTTTGCTATAAAGAAAAGGAGGTTGAAAAAAACCTATTTTACTTTATTTGCATCTTAGGAAATTGAAAGAACAGCAATGGAATTCAGAGCAAACCAATCAAATATCACATCACTGATTTTTTTATTGCTTTTTCTAAATAGCCTGTCTCCAACTATAAAACCAACCATCTTCTGGTCATCCAGTTTTGCTGATGGACCCCATTTCAAACAGTTTCCAGCTCAGTCACAAACCACCATTTAACTGGACTGAGTCACAAGCAGCCCCTCAAATGTCTGTTCTCTGGAGCTACAAGTAGGTCCCAGAGTGGTGTGTGCAGGATATCCAGAAGTGGATGGTGATGCCTCTGGGTGGTACAGGCTCTGCACCTGATGCTAATTCCAGTTTTCATGACACAGTGGGACATGGAAGAGCCCTGGGGATCCTAAAGGTGCTGTGCAAAGCAGAGGAGGACACATCTCCCAACCGCACTGTTTGGCAGCACTTATGCTAAGCAGGGAATGCTGCCAGTGAAGGACCTGATGATGAGCATGTTCAGCCCCTTACTGCCCCATGGGGTGTGTTGTGTGGGGGTCATTCATGCAATCAGGACAAAGCAGGGGTGAGCTGGGATTCTGAGTTCCTCAGAAACACCCCATGGACATCTTAAACCCCAGGACCGGACAGCAGTCGGTGACATGAGCAGCATATGAACAGATTGCAGACCTCACTAGGATTATCAGTTCCCTCTCAAGCTCACCCCTACCCTGTGAGTGTGGTTTCTGTGCCTCTCTGAGTGAGGCTGACCCTACAGCCCCTTTTACTTCATCTGAGGTTTATTGCTGTTAGGGTTGTTGAATCCCTCTGCCTCTCCAGAGAATGGGTATATCCAACAGCAGCAGATTCTGCTCTCAGGAAATTGCACAGGCTCAGGGAAACCCGGAGTTAGTTGAGAGACCCTAAAACTTTCCAGCTAGAACTTCCCTCTCCTGTTTTGCTGGTGCTGTCTAGTAAGTCCATGGCGATGTCCCACCATGCCAGACAGGCTCCAGCCATCGTGCTGGAACTGAAGGGAGAGAAAAGTGCAGAGTGAGAAGAGTGCCTGTGTGGCTGCTGCTGCTGCTGGAAAAAAACATTGCGAGGGAATGGGAAAGGCCATGGGGAAGGTGGTGGGTGGGCTCTGGAGGTGGCACCTGCCTGAGGTTGCAGCAGCTCCAGTGTGATTCATCCTGGACTGGGAGTAATCAGCTGCTGAAATGCCGAGCCCTGAAACTGTTTCGTCATACGTAGCACTTCCCGCTATATTACACGCAGCTTTACAAAGGGCTCTCTGCTCGGTGTTCGGCTGCAGCAAAGCCCTTAGTCACCTCCTGGTCCCAGCAGCCATGCATCGGTCCTGGGGGAGGGAGCATGCAAAACGGATCTTGCAAGAACACGCAAATTACTTTCGCTTTCTCAAGGGAAAACCCCCCAAAAAATAAACAAAAAGAGAAGATAGTAAGAGGAAGTGAATACTTGAAATCAGCAGGATCCAAAGTGAGCACTTTTATTATAAAAAAGTCAGAACTATCTACTGGCATGGTACAGGGGTTGAAAGTGCCTGAATAATGGCTGCAAAATCTTTCTTTTTGAGAAGGCGCACACACTGATGGCAAAGGAAGTATTCAGAATTTTGCTCACTGCTTGCTGCAGTTATATCTGACAGGGCTCCTCACTCAGAGCTGAGAAAATAAGTGTTCCCTCAGCAAAGCTCCATGGGCCAGGAGACTGACACATCCAGGCTCCAACATGCTCTGAGAGGAAGACAATCCTATAGAAAAGATCTACTGAGAACATTCAGCATCACGAGTTTTAAGATGTTTGGTTGCATAAAATATTGGTGGATCTATTTTCCAAGACAGGCATTTTGCTCACAAGCACCTGGAGAGCTTTATCAGAGCGTTTTGCGCCCTGCTCTGCCACCTCAATCACTGAACTGGAAAAATTCACCCCCAGAAACAAACCAGGTAGAAATTGCAGTGATCACAGCACTCCTGTGATGGGAGGCATGAAGCAGATGCTCTCAAAGATTGTCAGATCCTCCTATTCTGTAACCAGCCCTGCAAAAGAGGCTGCAGCAGGAGTCCCCAGGGACAATATGGCGCATTTGTGGGGCTCACTGCTCTGTGCCGGCAGCCAGATGCACTCTGCAATCTTCCAGCCTTCAAATCAGCTCTAAAGGTGATTCAAAATACTCTCTGCTGGCAAATATGTGGTGGGGAGTCTCCTATCCTCAGTATGATGTTGAATGTCCCCTATCTTTTGTATGATGTCATTGGGCTGAGAGAGTCCTACACCTCTGAGAGTAAGAGAGAGCCCTGCCAAATCTTCTATCCCAGCAGCCAGATTTATAGGCCAGTGAAAGGCCATCCCAGCCATAAACCAGGAAGCAGCCCTTGTAGAAATAACCCTTCTCATTAAGTGCTGGTTGAGATTCATGGTGGAGTGCATCTCTTGTTTGATCTACAGCTCCAGCATCTCCACAAAGTTCAGCCAACATCTTGTAGGTGATGTTTTCAAATTTCCTCTCAGTATGATGAAAGACTGAAAGTTTAATTTATTAAAATAAATACTCTCAGCTCCTGAAGCTGAAATTTCAATTTCATCACCTCACCCAGGAGCTGGGACCTTGGCACAGATGGATAGTGTCTATCTGTTAATCCAGACCCAGAGAGAAGAAAGGAAGAAAAAGCTTGTCGTTAGAGGACTAAAGAGAGAAATCATTTTGGGGGCCTGCTGATACCTAAGACTCAAAAAGTACTGATGCATTGAGGCCTTAAAGTGTATTTTTGCAGAGGTCAAGTGCACATTCCCAGCATGGAATGAGCAGAATAAAAATTGGCATTAAATTCTGTGTGACTGAAACCTTGATTCAGAGTCACTGCAAGTGAAAACCCCAGAGAACATGAAATGCTGTTAGAGTTGTACTACAAGGCTTTGAATTTTTTTTCTCTATCCCTCTGGTGCCTGATGTTCCTGCAATTAATTTAGTCTATATTTCTAACAATGTGTGTGCAGAAGGAGGGGGGGCAAACTGATTTTTGGTTTTTCTTGTATGAAAACAGTATGGTTTGCTAAAGGAAGAGCTTACGTTTCAGCCCCAACATATATCTATCTCTCTTACATTCTGGATAATCCTTGACAGATACCCTAAGGGGTAGATTTTGGGGAGGAAAAAAGATGTGCACAGAGGTGTGCAGGAGGACTTGTGCACTGCTGCTCACAGAAGACAGGTGAGGACAGGGCCCATGTGCAAGGATACTGGATGCTGGCACCAGCAGCACACAGCTGCCTGGAGGCCACCCAAAGGGATGGAAAATGGCTTGGACAGCCAAGGATGAGGATGGGAACTCACTCACAAATTAGTTGTGATCTTGCCATGACTCACTACAGAAACTTCCCTACCTCAGCTCGTCTTCTTGAGACATCTTTACTGGTGACTGATTCGTGGCAGTCTGTTTTTTTTTCAAACTTAGAAAGCCATCCAAACACACAAGCACTGAGTAATTACCATACATGTCTAGCACCTAAATAAACAAAAGTGCTTGCCCTGCACTTTTCTGATCCAAAGCGCTGTAGACTTGAGTAATCACTTCTGAACCTGTGTTACAGATGTTTGTATTGCTTTCCCCGGCCTGCAAACAAGAAAGCTGAGGTAGAGGATGAGCCTGATGTCCTGAAAAAGCCGCAGAGTCAGACTGAGAGAGTATGGGTGTGGCAGAGCTTTTCAGCTCCTCTTGCTGCGCACAGCCTTTTCACAGAGGCAGAGCCGGGACTTGTCTGTATTTCTCTTGCTGCTGTCCATCTGAACACCATTCTGCACACAAATGTGCCCATGGCCTAAATACCTTGAAGCTCATCATTTCCAGGAGATGCACATTACCTTTTCTTCTTCAAGCCTCTGTATGGCTTATACTGAAGTTGATCCCAAAGCACGAGTGAGGGGGAAAACGGTGGTAGAAATTCAAGGAATTATAAGAATAAGGAAACCAGGGCAGCTCTGACAGCTTGTATGGCTGTTCCTGAAGTTGGAATGGACATACACAGACTGGGGGAAGCACATGTATCCACATCTCTCACTCACAGCCGTTTGGAATGGGGGTAAGAGGACCTATCACCCCAAACCCAAGCCATTTTCCTGAATGAGCTGTTGGAGATCTTTGGTGCTGCCCCCCAAAGCCACCTCCTGGCTCAGTAGAACTGGCGGCATTGATCTCCTCCAGCAGTGCCTGCAAGTGTACAGGAAGCAGGCAGAGGCACAGCTGGGGAAACGGGAAGGTGCAGAGCAGGGTAGATGGACCATGAGTCCAGAACTGAGAGAGAAAATCGAAATCCTGCAGAGGGAACCCTTTCTTGTCTTGGGAGGCACTTTGAAGGGCTGTTTTAAAAGATTTCTCCAGTGGACTGCAGAAGAAGACATGCTCGAGGTACAAGCATATATTGCTTTCAGGTATGTTCATGAGGCATTTAGGGATAGTTTGATTTACTTATGATGCAAAAGATATCCAAGATAGACTGAAAATTTGGAATGAAACTGAAGGACATTATGTTGTTGAAATCAGCTAAACAGTCTGTTCCTTTTTCAAAGTTAAGCAGATTTTACTATAGTAGTTTCTGCATTATATCCTCCAGTTTTGTGCTTCAGATGAAGTGCTGTCTCCAGAGAATGAAACCTCTCTGTATCCACATGGCTGGGTGAAGCTGCTCAGGTCCAGCTGGGGAATGAAACCTGTCCCTAGAAAGAAGTTATCCATAAACAGTGAAAATATTTGTCAAAATTGTACAGGGAGCCTTTTAATTAAAAGAAAAGTAAAGCAAAGCAAAACAAACTCCAACCTAATTATGTTAGTCTCATAATGAGGAATTCAGCCTACTCTTACTTTACTCTACCTGCAGCTCTCCTTTTTCAATGGCTGAGAATAGATACGCATACTCAATGCTCGTCTTGGTTTCAAAACTGTATTCCAAACTGCAAAACCACTTTGGTTAAATGCTCTGTCCTTCTTCAGTCTCCAGCCTTGAAGCTTTCACTCATCAGTGTAGTGCCAGTGTTCAGACCCTGGCTTTCATCTGGAAGCAGGAGTGTCAGTGTTTCATCCTCAGGGTGTCAGAGGTTTCCAGTCACATGTTGGACAAAACCCAGCTGTTCAAGGAGACTCTCACAAGCTATTAGAGCTTTCTAAGTCTAATTTGCCCAAGAAAAAATATTTTAGATCCATAATAAGGAGTTTATTCCAGGTCTTTGTCTATTTTTATGCAATATTTTAGTTACGGCTCTACCCATGCCAACACCATGGACTGCTATTTTGTTGTTGTTCCTGTGAATGAAGTAAATAGCTCTGTGTTTCAGCTCACCATAATAACACAGCTATATTCTTAGTTGGCCTTGGCCAAGACAAGCTATTAAAATGAGTTTTGTTTTGTCAAATTTCATTTTCTGAATCTTCTTCATGAAGTGTGATCTGGTGGAAAGGCACTGAACAGGCAGGAAAAACACCAAGATGAATCTCTCATGCCAGGATCCACTGGGACAAAAGCAGTAATGTTCTTCTTCTAATGCTGTGCAAAGGTGTGTGTGGAAAAGACTCATTTTTTAATGTGTTCAAAATACAGCCACCTTTTTTAATGCCAGATGTAACTCATGGTGAAATGCCTGTGCTGACTCTCCTCTGTCTTCTGCTGCAGGGAGGTGGGCAGTGGAAAACGCAGCACCAGGCTTTGTCAAGTGCTTCTCTGTTACTGGAGCAATTTTGCTCAATGGCTGTTCTGATACGGTGAAAAAAAGTTATTTCATATGACTTGAACTGTGCAGCCTGATACAATCATTAGGAAGCTTTGACTGTGTTATAAATAACTTGTAATACTAGCACAGATTTGTGCAGGTGCCTCTCTGAAGCTCCTACCTTGGCAGCTGCTGTCAGCAGTCTCCCCTAAGGCAGCTCATGATGGTAGACACTGGTGGGGATGGTGGGCTGGAGAGTCCATCCTCATGTTCACTGTGTGACGCTGCCGTCTTCTGCTTTGCTGCACATGAGGAAGGCTCAAGCCCTTTCTGTTCCCACACTCACCACCCCGTGTTCTCCTTGGCACAGGCTCATTGCTTTATTTGTGTAGGGTTGCATCCATACCTGGATCCCATAGGACCTTGGTAATGATCCAACATCACTCATTGCATGGGAAAACCATTTTTTGAAAGAGACCAGAAAATTTCAGGGCAGTCAGGAGAGAAGCCTTCTTCTCAGCGAGACAAGCCACTAAGCAGCTGCCAATTAGCTGCTGTAACGGCTCGTGGTGTCAGGTAGTGTTTGAAAGCCAGAGATTTATAAACCAGAGTCACATAAACTCTATGGCAAATCAAATCTGTGATGAAAAAAAAAAAACAAACCAACCCTGTAATAAAAAGATTCAATGCAGGAAGTCTGATAAACTGTTAATTTTACTTAGGATAATTACGGTATTTACATCTAGGTAGTGCTGACAGTTCAAAGCTTTGATATACTCTAATGCGATTTATGGGCAGCAGAAAGGAGCTGGGTTGAGCTCAATCTCCTCACCTCAGACACATCTGCTCTATGTGCAAAGTTCTGATGAGCATGTGCTGCCACAATAGGTAAAACTGGCCACAGGTGCCTCCTGTCAGGAGCACTACATCTTCATGGGCTGCTGCTCAGAGACGACCAGGGATTATTAAACACTAATGAAGATACTACAGTTATAGACACCTCAAAGAGCTTGATAATGCACTCAAGAGAAAGAGTCAAACTGGTAATCTGATCCCAGAAGAGAAGTCAGAAAGGAGAAAGTAAACGAGGCTGCCTCATCTTCCAGGAGCTGCTTTTAGTGCTTCAGTAGATGGTTGATGAATGGTGACCTCAAATCTAGGGCCACTGTCATCACCGTAAGCTCCATTCTGCCAGTGCAACCTACAGCACAGGTGAGGAATGGCCACAAAACAAGTAACAGCTGAGGTTCTAACAGTGATTTTGAAGAATTGTTGTCTCTATCCCATGGATGCCATCCTGTACCTTGGAGGTCTCCAGCTGTAAGCAGGATGAGCCATGTCAGTGAGGTGGTGGAGATAATCATGACTCAGGACAGAAATACAGTGTGAACAGAAACAGTAAAACCGATTTTTGAGAGAGATGTCATATGTAATATGGAAGCAGAAGGATCATCTCTGTGTGCCAGTCTCAGGTTTTAAAGGTGGGTAGTGCCTGGACCAAAAAGAGACTGTGGTTTGGGTTTATCATCTCCTCACTATCGTCTGAAATGAAGCTAAGGCTCATGGGTGACATCAAGGGGCATGGGAACAAGGTCTGGGAAATAGGTAAAAATCCCCTGAAGCAAATCCAGCACAGGCCATTCTCCTTTCTGAATTTTACCCTCCTGGAAGTTGTGTCCAATAGACTCACTGGGATTCATGTTTACCTGAAATATCTCAAGGAGATTCCACATGGATAAAATTATATCTGTCCTAAAATGGCTCAAAAAGGAAGGGGTATCTCATTTTGCCTCCTACCTGGGAGCAGCACTTCTTTGCCATTTTACTGCCTTACTGGAAAGGCACACAGTGGCACCAAGAGACACTCAAAATATCCACTGTGACGACAAGTTTGCATCGCTTCTCACTCAAGTCCCTTTAGGGAGTCTTGGAAGGAGTCTTCTGTAGAAATCAGAGGCTCAGGACAATCGTCACAGAGCTGTTGTCTTTCTTTGTAGACTTTCATCTCTGAACATTACACAGATCAGTGATTTATGAGTACTTAAATGTTTGGTCTCCACTTAGCTAAGAAGGGAGATGGATGGCCACTCACTCTGCATGGAGCAGTGGGACACGAGAGCCTTAGCACCTGGAGCCATCTCTCATCCCCACAACTGAACGTGAGGAAAAGGGTTTTGTGACACGTATAATGACTTGTACTCTGAAACAATGCAAAACTGAACTCATATTCTACAGAAAAGCCTGAAGTGCTGGGATGGATTTTGGCAAGCACACACCCTTCAAAAATCCACAATACTGACATTTGGGGAAGGGTGGGAGGGGGAGGAGCACACAAAACATCCAGGCCCATGGTTTTCATTAAAAAATCATAATGTTTCATGTCTAAAATATCAAAATGAATTATTTCAATGCATCCAATACAACTGTGTTGAAGACACTGCTCCAACAGCACACCACTTGTCTCTGTGAATGGGCAAGAGATGAATGCCTGTTTTGATCTGCATTGAAAATAGTGTCTTCTAGAGCATGGGAGAGGAAGTGGGACAAAAAGAATGTTAGGTGGGCTTCATCTCAAGAGAAAAAAACTCCCTTTAATCCCCTTCCCAGAAAATAAGCATCCGTTTGAGATCCAGCATAAGAAGATGAAGAGGACATGAGAGTAAGAACAACGCAAACAGAGGACAAGGACATATTCTCAAGGGCACCATCAGAACCCTGGCACTTTGCATTCCCATCCTGAGTTTTGAATAACTACCATGCTGGTACATCTGATTCCTTTCTAGAGGAAACTGCTTTGCTGTATTCCTCGTTTATGTGTTGGAGCAGTGAGGTCAGGACTCACTTTTCATGCAAGGACCAAGAAATCAGGTGACTGAACCATAATCACAGTCATATATAAAGGAAAGGCAGCAAACAGGCAAATTCCAGGCCGCTGCTAGCGGAGTGGATAAATTCTTCTAGGCAACAGGCAGTGATGCATCCCCATACTCAGATTTGGCCTCTCCAAAATCAGTTGGTGCTAATTTCCAATGGATTTTCAAATCAAACCTCAAATGCCTTTTTTTTTTGCTCTTACTACGCGGACCATTGCTGGGTACAGCAGGATGCAAGGACCTGGCGAGCTACCCCTTCTGTGTCCAAAGGAGAGAAATTAGAAAGCTGCTAAAAAAGGGGAAGAACAGGCCAATGTCCTTTTGTTGTGAAGGAGTCAAGTAGCAGAGAGACAAAACAGCACTTCCAGCACCTTGTAGCTTGACTTCTGGGATTGAATGCAACATCAGCCCAGGTGAGCCCCAAACCACCCCACTAACCCCCTCCCTCAGGCTGCGGAGGAAGGGCACCACTGCTGCCTTGGATCTCCATGGGAACCATATCAGAGAGAGGGGAAATGAAAGAGGAGAGCAGAGAACAGACCAGAGTGAGCAGCAGGGAATGGGGAGAGGGTGGTGGTGGTGTGAGGGGCATGTGGAAACCATCCATGCGCCAAGGTGCCCTGCGGCGAGCAATAACAGGCTTACTGCAAAGCCTGCTGCACTGGGAAGGAAAACTGAGCAAGTATGGAGCCTGTGGTGGGGAAATGGTGTGTTTCCTAACAGCAGATTAAACCAGCAGTGATATTGGCAGAGGGAGCTTGTGAGGAAAAGCAAAAGCAGGCAAGAAGACCTCGCTCTTCCCACAGGTTTTGTGGGGAGAAGGTGGTAAGTAAAGCAGGGAAACAAAGGATGCTTCTCTACACCATCCTCCTCTTCCCCTCCAGCCCCCAGAGGAACCTGCATTAGGAAAATACCCTCTGCAATGTCACCTCCTCTTTTTCTCCAGCAATGACCTGGGGATCTCCAGGCAGTGATGGCTGTCACCCAGGCTGGTGTGAGCAACCCAGGGTGCCAGTGTCTCCTCTTATGCTGCCAAGGGGTTCATCCCTTTGTTGGATAGCAGAGCAGCTGCCATAGGGCAGAAGGATGGGAGTTCATAGTGGTCCAGGAAAGGGCTGGCAGTGTGCTGACCAAGCAACGCTTCACAGGCATCAGCTCTGTACCTTGCAAGTGCCTTTCTGCTGTCCCATGACAGCACTACATTCCTGCTGTCCAAATACAATGCAGGATCACCCCGACATTGACAAAGGGAAGAGCTTGTGTTCTTCACCAAGGGTAGGCCCCATCCTCCAGAACATCTCCTTGCCTGCCTGACAATGGGAGTCAGCACAGGGACTTAGTCTTGGTCTCTGCCCCATCTCTGAGTTATCTTTGCCCCCATTCCTGCCTGCTCCTTTTTAGCTCAAGGAATGAAACTCATGGCAAAGTCAGTGAGGGAAGTGGTGTTACTGCCATTCTTTGCCCTGATGCCTTTGGAGGAGGCAGTTTTTCAGAAATAGCGCAGATCTTCCCAAGTGGGTGTTCCCCTCCTGGAAACTCATCTCTCTGCAAGAGAGCTGCTTTGCTTTGCTTTAGCTCACACACCACCAGTGCTGCTTAGCTCATCTTCACATCAGTTCTGATGATGTGGTCCCAGACCACTTGTGGATGCCATTATCTTCTTTACTGGGAGATAGTGGGAGAGGGCTGACAGCTGAGGGCCCCTTTCTTACCTGCACACAGACTCCACATTCAAAGGTGTATTTTATCATGTGTGGTTGGGGTTTCACCATCATACCTGACCATAGAGAAGTGGGAGCAGCTCCTGGGACTCCCCTGCAAGGGATATTTGCACAGGACCACACAAAGCAATTGCAAAGCTTCCTCATCCCAGCCCAAATATCTGCATCTTCGCTCCCTATCTGACTGTGGCAGGAGGACATGATGATGAAGTTCACTCCATAGTGTGTCGCTACAAACCTGGCAAACTGGTTGAGGCTTCAGCCATTTTTCTCAGACATCAGATGTTTTTTAATCAGCAGACTCCTGACAGCCTGGCATTTTTTTAATGTACAGTCTGTAGTGATTTTGACAGGAAAATTCCCATCCATCCCCTCCTACTTCCATGCAGCTCAATGTGCCGTGTCATCCTGGTGTCACATTGTCATGATTCTGGCATTTTAATGCAAGACCACGAGAGATTTGGTGCATAAGGTGCAGCCAATGCCACACAGCACCTGGAGCTCCTTGTTTCCTTCGCAAAAGGCAGAGAAGGAAGTCGCTGTCTGGTCATTTTCACTGTTCTCTGCCATGGCCTGCTCAGCGATGCAGCCTGCTTCATCTGACAGACTGGTAGAAAGAATCAGAAATGTCAAAATTACCTTCTGTTCCACAGCAGGTCTACCAGTGATCTATTTTTCTCTAAGCTGGGCAGCTGCAGGATACACTGTTCTCTGCAGTTTTAACTGTCATTCTCTCCTGATTTTATTTTCAAATTCACAGTTCAAATGCATTCTCCATTTATGGGATGGGCAAACGGCACTGACATGGTCTTTTCTCCCCTGTGCACCTATCTTCCCCACAGGATACTTAGAAATGTGCCCTATTCCTCCTCCCTCCCCAGGAAGCTCTCTGTATTTTGCAAAAAGGGAAGCTGTAGTCAAAAATGATTGTTGCTTCAGGAAAAAAGGCAGTGGGAATAAATGGGCTTTCTCCCACATCTAGCAGAGGTGGAGAGACTGAACATTTAAAGTTAGGATAGAGGAACACCAGCCCAAGCAAGCAAGCATTCCCTGGGGAAATGGGGCACTTTGTGCCCTTGGATAAAAGAGATCTCTTGTACCTTCACCTGGTGCTGCCTGTGCCACACTGCCTCTCTCTGAGATCACTGAAGCTGCTGAAGCTTTTCCTTGTCTCTCCAATACAACCCTTAATGCACTACAGAAAACAGAGCTGCCTGCAGCCCTGTGCTGCAGCAGCCATGGCCCGTCACCTTTGTAGCAGGGGAAGTGGCAGCAGGGTTACTACAACAGGCAGCAGCTGAAAAAGGATTTTCTTTCCTAGGCATGTAAGAAATTGGTGCTTTACACTCTGTATTTTTCCATTTGGGAAAAACCAGGTTTGGGACAGACACTACAAAAGCAATCTGAAATCAAATTTAACAGTTTTACGCACTGCAGCAGAGCAGAGTTTCAAAAGGGTGTTTAGGGGAGAAAGCCTACAGCCAGCAATTTGAAGGGTACATTAAAAAAAACAGGCAATAAAAATTACCAACCCCCTTTGTCTTTCTGCAGGCACAACCTCAAGCAAATGCATACGAAGCCACAGAGGAGAGGAAAACGTTTCTGTCCCCAGCTAAAAAAAACATGCTTAGGGCAATATGCACAGATGAAAGGGGGATGAATCAGAACAGTGTAGCTGGACCCAAAACAAAGTTCTCAAGGGTATAAACTGGTGAGCATCTGGGTACCAGGTCCTGAAAAACCAAACACTGCAAACAAAATGGACAATCAGAAACAGGGACATCTGACATTTTGCTCATCTCAAGAGGACATTAAATAGAAGTTCTAATTTCAGGGAATGGCATTTAACCTGGATATCCTGTTGCCTGGATGAATACTTTTACCACTGTTGAGGTAATCTTACCCCTCCCTCTTCTGTTGCCTTCCTGCCTCCATCACCAAAACGACCTGGCAAATTCAGGATGAGCTTTCTACCAAGAAACATGGTAAATAAACTGTCTAGCTATAAACTCTTCTAGTCCTACTTGTTCCTGTTTTCTTCTTAAGGGTGGAAAACAGCGAGCCATATCATTTCAGAGCAATGACACCAACTGATAAAATAATCCTGACATTTGCTTGCTGCAGATTAGGAAAAGCCCCAGCAATTACTGAAAAACCTGCAAGTTTTGGTTCTGTCAATGGCCATCTTTATCCCCTATCACTACAGTACACTAATGTTTAACATCTGCTATCAAATTTCCCATCCTCAGCAACTAGCAAAAAAATTACATCCAAAGATGGCATCATGAATAGCCAAGGACAGAAAACTACCACGTCTACCACTGCTGACATAAAGAGACAGCCTTTTGTAGCAGGAAGAATTTCTTGGATGCTGTTTCAATTCCCAGCATCTGCTGAGGCTGTTGACAGAGGGCAAAATTTGATGCAGTGAGCAGGATATGAGACCATTTGGCAGAGGAGACACCAAATAGAAAATAACGTAGTTTTCAAAGGAATGATTTTTGGCCAGTTGGACTTGAAGTGGGAGAAATACACCTAGAAAACCAACCAAGAACTGGTTTGCTTATATACTACTTACTTGTAGCTTTCCAGCCAATCTAGCACATGAATTTCCCGAGTTTACTTTCACTCAACACATGAAAGTGCTTTATGATCACTGACAAAAAGTGACATACTGTTTCTGTTCCCCAAAGCTGAACAGCTGGAACTGGGAAGTTAGTGAAAATTTCCTCTAGGGGAGGTGGTCTAGTAAAACTCAAGAGCAGAAGTGAGAATAGTTTCTAATGATGACACAACCCCCAATTGTATAGATCATAATTTCAACTCTGCTGTAATAAAGCACGTCAGCACAAAAAGTTATTTGCATAAACTACTCTTAGCCAGGCAAAGTCCTGCACCCACAGCACTACACAATGGAGCTTAATACCGACCTCAGTGAGCCAAAGGTGTGGTTCTCAGTTGTGTGGGAGTAGGACCAAATTTACAGTCAAAAGCCTAGCACAGCAAAAAAGAAGCACTGCCCAGCCAAAGAGTTAAGATTAGCTTAAGTCCCCAGTCTGCAGATAATTCTCCTCCCTCATGCTCAGACTGCCCGCTCCTGAACACAAGACAAGAAACTTTGACAGGAAGCTCCAGCAAGACTTTATTCAATGGTATATAATAGGAAGAAATTAGCATGAAAGAAGAGTTGTGTACATTACTGACTTTCCAAGTTACTAAAACAAACCCATAGTGACAAGAACAATTGAGTTCGATGACATAACGAGAAGCGTGTGACCATCTCTCTAGTGTCCATACCTGCAAATAGATAATATGTTAATGCTTTTTTAAAAATTACAATTCATTCATAGGAGTGCTGGTTTGGGTGGATTTATTTTCATTCTACCACAGCATAATTAACATGTAAATGGGATGAAGGTGAAATGCTGTTAAGGAAATCTTAGGGAGTTCTCCACATCTCACTTCCCCATAAAATCTACCCAGACACCAGTTAGAAGAGAGCCTGAGCAATCCACAACACCATGTGCAAGGGATCTCGGTTCCAGTTACCTTTTGCCCTGAATCCCACTTCAAATATATCTGGCATGAAACAAGGCCAAAGCTTGTCACAGCCCCAGAAGTAACATTGACCACACATCAGAAGATATTAATTCATGTCTCTGTTTCTCATCATGCTGACCATGCAATATGAAGTGATTAGCTGGGCAACATGGACTCGGTTTTCATTTCAGGAAAACATCTTAATATCAAAACTATGGTACTTCAGTTGTCATGTCAATGACGATTTGAACAACTGACTGTGCACCAGAGCCCAATCCTCAAGAGTTATAATACCTGTTTTACTTTGTTGCAGTTTGGACTCTGACTAGAATTTTTTTTTTTTTTTTTAAAGTGGGTGGGGAAAGGGACAATGCACAGTTAAGAAAAGATTACTGGATCAATGGTGCAGAATGAAGCAAGTGATAGGCAAACTTCCTAACTATTCTCAATGAACAATTACCTCTCAAAATATGATTATCCATCAAAAAAACATTTTTGGATATCCTATTCTTAACATGAGACCTTAGAAAAATATTAACTAAAACAAACAATACAGCATTTATAAATAAATGTGCCAAAGCTGCAGGAATGGCTACATGGACACTTGATTTCCAGATGCTAGGAAATCAGCTGTATTAATCTCTAAAGCTATCTGAGTTATGAAACAAATCATCACAATAACAGAGGGACCCAATGTCAGGCACCTCAGCAGAAACACTTTGGAACCCAAGCAGCTGAATTCAGGTCATCCTCTAAACCCAAATTGCTCATGCAGCAGCACAGTATTCACCTGAGACTCCCCTTCTAGCTAATTCCATTTCTCTCCTGCTCTCCATTCTTCAGAGAGAATGTCAGTAAAAATCACTATTTTCTAACAGCTCCACATACGCCACAGCTGTTTGGACTTCCTTCAGAGCTCACTAAGAACCAGGTGACTAAGGCAAGAACCTCTCTGAACAGTGACTCTTCCCTCAGACACACCAATGTGACATTGATAATATATATTTACAGGACAAGTGGACTTTTCATCTTGAAATCTGTGCAGGATACGTACTTTTGGAATTCCCATTCCCTGTTGTCCAGTGGACATACTTGGCGAGTTTTGAGCCAGCGAGAGATGCAGTGGAAGTGGAAAGCGTGCTGGAAGACAAAGTTCAGATCACATAATTTCAGAATGTATGAATGCATCTCAATGTGAAAACTACCACTGACAGCATCACAGTAAGAAGAGAATAGCAAGAGCTTACAGGGAAAGGTGGGGACAACTGATCAGTCAATTAGCTAATAAACTCCAAAGAATTGATCCACATTTTCAGAGAGAAGGAAACATTAGTGAAACCGCAGCAGGGAGCCTGTTCCACAGTACATGCAGTAGCAACTGACTGACTTCTGATGAAGGAGGGAGTGCAGAGTTTAGCAGCTGCTAAAATTGGCAGAGCAGATGTTGATAAGAAGCACAATCAGAAAGAAAAGAGAGGATTTCAGAGTGAGTAGCAGGGATGATATGAATGTATACATGCTGAAGGAAGCTTTCTGTCAGTTTGCAGGAGATACCAGAGCCTGAATAAAAAGGAATTTGCAAAATTAGGAAGAAAAAATATAAATCTCATTTATGTGTTTAATAAGGGCATCCTTTCTCTTACCCCATACAGCTACTTAAAACCAAAGTTCCATCTGTGGTGATTCTCACACACAACATCGTAATTTTGACACTTGATTATCCTGACATGGTTAAAAATTTTGCTTTTGTCCTCTGCAAACAAAATTGCAACCTTTGTAGTCCTGTTCCACCATTATCACATTGTAATTTGATCCCACTGCACAGTAAAGATGGGACTGAGGATCAGGAAGTTATTCCACTACAAATAATTCGTTTTCCAACTCAAGCCCAGGCTAACTAAGAGGCATTCAAGTGTGCACATGCTAGAGGGACCAATTGATTTGATCTCCCCCAAAACTGGAAGCAAATCATCTGGGTACCCCAGACTGACTCTTTGAATTAGCCTGCAAGTTAGACAAATCAAGCAGGCTAACATCCAAGTGATCCTCTTACTAGGGGAAAGGAAAAGGTGTAACTCCTAGGCAAACTATGAACAGGAAAATCATGCTCAGAATTAAAAATCTATTACTCCTTAAAAAAAAAAAAAAAAAAAAGGCTTATCTTCCTCACTTTGCTTCTGTGTCTTAATACATCTCTCCATCTTTCACTTTCTTCTCTCTCCTTTCTACATTCTAGTAAACATAAATACTTTACAATTCTTATTTCTGGTGGATTATGTGAAACATGCTACAGAACTCATGCTGTCCCCTGTCTTCAAAACAGGAAGATAGCATTACCCCACACAAGCTCCACAACAAAAGCTTTCCTTACATTGCAGACGCCCCATGCAACTGTGCACTCCTCAGAGGTAGCTGATGCTTGATTGGCTTGACATTCTATGCCTGTGAAAACAGAGATTGAACAAATATACACAGGAGTTGAAGATGTAAATGCAACACTAACTAGTAGATTCCTTCATAATAGCAAATGTAGGCAGGGGAGGAGGAGCTCATTTCTGGTATTTAACACACCAGAAAGTATCAAGAGTTATGGTTTAATGTGTACTGTTTTTCCGAAAGTATGATATCAAAACATACTTAATCCTGATTTCCTCCTTCCTCTACATTTTTAGTATTCCAAAGTTCCAGAGGGTAAGAGTGCATAGCTCATCTGCTGGCAACATGTGTCTGCTTCCCAAATTTCAAGGATAAATATTTTCAATTTTTCCTCTTGTGTTCACAGAGATTCTTTTGATGATGAGTTGACAGTAGTTTACCTTAACTTCTTACCCAGATTTCTCTCAATATAAATTCTTATATGTTCCTGTCAGACATTATGTACTTTATTTGCAAATTAATTTGCTCATGTAACGCTGGAGTTTGCCTGTCTTTATTTTGTAGCTTGTGATAGGTAAGTACATCCCAAAAATCCACAATAGGAAATACAATATTGTTTGGAATTTTTATACCTTGGAGCTGAGTACCCAAGAGGATCCTCAACCCTACTGGGAATTACGAGTTTGATTTCTGTTTTGGGCTTTTGTGTCAGATGGTGTGGATGAAGGAGATGAAAAAGAGTGAGGAAAGAAGAACAATGCTGAGAAAATAAATCCTACAAGCCAGTTCTCCATTCTAAAGCCTGAACAATTCACTTCTGCTCCAGCTCAGGAAGAAACTTTAGAAGAAAAAAAGGTATTTCCAACTCCTCCACCATCAACAGCACAAACCTCTAACATTTGACTTCTTGCTAAAGGATGCCTTCTTTAAGAGACAAGCCCAAAAAGATCTGCTGAGAGATGATCAGCTTAGAACTCAATATATGGGCCAACTTGTTGCTTTCTTGTTTTGCAGACTTTTTTTTTTCCTGGAAAAGAAGATGTCTGAACGAGCTCAAATTCTCTGTTCACTTTTTGTGTGCTTGAATATGCTTAGAGGAAAAGGAATTTGATTCACCAATTAAAGATTCAAAAACTTTCAAATCCCACAGGTTTGGCTGGAAAATGTGATCTCTATTTGTTCTGTCCTATTCATACCTTTCTCCATTTTTCACACTTTCCAGGTGTGGAGGGCACATAATAAAAGAAAAGCCCACTTTTTATGAGATGTCAATTAACCTTGGTCATAAGGAACTACTCAAAACAAGACTGATGTCTAAAGAAACTCAGTAGCAACAGCTGTTCTGCAAGATTTGAGTGAACCTGTATTTATCATATGGTTTACATCAAAGACATGATATACCACAGCAGGAAGTCCAAAGCTCAATCTCTTGCCTGCCTATAGAAGAAAACAAAATCCAGTACTTTTGAAAGGTATGATGTCTTAATTCCTGAATCTCTCAATACATACAGCAATAAAACTAAATCTGATTAAGAATATGGAAGATGCTCAAGACCCTTGAAGAACTTCAATTACTTTGGATACTTGTATAAATTCTACAGTTGAGATCATTGCAACAATTTTTCTGTTACTGCAGTACAGACTCATGGTCATGGGGCATAGTATATTAACTTTTAAATAACTGGCCAGAGTCTGTACAGTTACAGATAATGGTGAGAAGATGAGTAGTAGGAAAAGATGAGGGAAGTCATCTGAAGGAGAAAAGACAAAGAGTAAGCAAAGTTTAACTCAGCCTCTGCTGAAAGCAAGGAAAATACTCCAGCACACAATATACTCATCTTGTTTCTTCTCTTTCCCTGCTGGAAACAAAATATTGGGCATATTAGACATGAAGTTCATCTAGCCCATTTTTTATGCCATTTTGTCATTTTATTTTTACCCCCTCTCTAAGAGGCCCTAATTAGAGCTCCATGAACACAATTTTTAATTTTTCAGGATTTAAAGGACTCTGTATTTTGCCTGGGAGTGAGAGGCCAGAAAGATGATTTAGGTAAGTAAAAGAAGCAGTACTGACATTCATTTCAGTGTTACTCAAACTTTCACTGACAAACCTACACTTTCACTGACAATCTAAAGCACGACAGTCCCAAAACTTTAAGAGGACGGACGAACTTTTGTGGAAGTGGCTGAGGAGGAGTTCTCTGGTGGTGATGGAAAGCCCTTCCAACAAGACATCCAGGTTTAGCTCCCTCATCAAACACACTCGAGACTACTGCTAGCACTGCTACCTTTGGCTGCCAAAAAAGGGCCTCCCAAAAGCCGAAGCACTTTTTGCTACTTCTATTTACTTCATTTCAGACAAGCACAATATATCAATAAATAAAAAATAAATAATAAATACAACACTTGGACAATCTCCATCCTAGAATGAAAGCTGATGACCCTGGCTCTTGAAAGAAGAGCTCTTTACCATCTGCTGACCCAAAAAGAAGCTGTAAGAGTCAGATAGTAACAGGGACTGGAGGAATACTGAATGACTCTTCTGTTGCCTTGCTTTTGACAGAGTATCTGCAGGTGAGGACAGAAAGATCCAACTAAAACCTGAAATACCTGTAAATAATTGTGAAAGATGCAATGGAAGCATTTCAACTCAGGGAGTTGCGGAAAGGCATCTTATATAATGGCAGCTTGTGAATCTTGACATTGTAAGAACTAGCCCATTTCCTATGCATTTGCTATTGCAGAAATCTTGATGTATATTTACACATCAAGAAATAAATCCAAACCCATTCCATCTAATAAACATCCTGAGCTTCTTCTCTGGAATCTGTGCAACATATCTACCTTTCTGAAGCTGGATTCATGGTACTTGGCATGTTATTGTCAAAACAAGGGGACAGTATTTTGGTGGCACATTTTACACAGTTCAAAGCTATCCTGGTCATCTTACTACAATAAGACATCAGACATTTTAGACCAGAAGATAATCCAATATACTAAACACACTGTTAACACTCCCCAATTTAGCATGTTGCAATGACAGCACCAGAAAGCAAGCCTTTGAAGGAAGATGAAAGTACAGAACCTGGATCTTCCCAGAGAAGAATTAAACCAAAACACTGAAAATCTACTCCTTCCTTCTGTACACTGAATACAAACCAAACTGAGGGCAGGGGGGATCCTCTGAATGACATTATTACCGAGTCATGAGGTACATGCATGTGGAGAACTGCAGGACACCTTAACACTGAGCCTGACTTCACAACATTAACAAACTTTAATTGCCATGACTGGCGTTACTGATCACTCTTCCTGTGTTTTCCCATTCTAGGTTTCTCTTCGTCGCTAGGAGTGGGAGACATTTGTATCCTGCATTTTATCAAATTGAAGCTTGTGTTGTTCTTCCCTGCACATTCTATTAATTTTTTTCTCAATTTGCCATCACTTCACATCTTACGTTTGAAAATCTAATTAAAGGGTTTTTTAACAACATTAATGATCTGTAACAAGGAAGTAAGCAAATCCAGAGCCAACACTGATCTCGGAATACCAATTTAGATATGCCTTCTACTCTGTATGCTGTCAATTTTAGTCTGTCATTTGCAGTCCAGGCTCCTCATAACATTATTCATTCAAATTAATAACATGTTATGCTTGAGCAACATAAAAAAGAAAAAAATAACCTATACCTTTTTCCTTTACTGTTTTTCCTAATCTACCTATACACTTTCAACCTCCACCCACATATTGGTAGGACTTTTTAAAATATTTTTTTTTAAAGAACTGATAAACAAAATTTACTACTGAAAAATAGCATTTGTCCATTCTCTTTCCAGCTTCTCCACCTTTCCTTCGTCCTGTATGTCCTATTGGTTTTTTATTAAACAAACAAACAAACAAACAAACCCCAAAAAACCAAAAAAACCCCCAAAATCCCCAAACCAAATATATGAGACTGTATTTCGTTTGTCATGGAAGGTACAATTAATTTTGAAGCAGATTGATAGAATGAAACACATCAGCATCTCCTATCTTAAAATGCATCCCTCTTATCATGAATAATTATCTTGAATTACAGGATTTTATATCTTTATTCTACACATTTGTAAATTCTATAAATGTAATTTACATTCTAATAAATCTTTGAAATTCCATTTGCCTGTCAGCAAAATGCTTTCCTCTCTAAAATATTATAAACTGAAAGACTAAGTAGTAGTCCAGTGCCCACCTTCTTTTGAAACTTCTTTTCAAGATGGTACAGGTTAGAGACACTTAGAAAGGAAAGCTTTACATTAAAGAACCTCAACTTATTTAATAATCTCTGTTCTCTTTAATGTTATTATTCCCTGTCTAATAACTAAGAACTGAAACATGGACAGGCAATAGCTGGCACAAAATACAAGCATATCTGTCCCCAAGAAGAGAAGTGGAACTGCTTAACCCATTTTTAGACCAATGTGTTACTAAAAAAACAAACCAAAAACCATCGAAACAAAGCTTCTGAATGTAATTTTGTAATTATTATTTAAATATGAAGTAAAATCAGGTGCATGCCTCAGCAGCTGTTCCTATAAACTTGAAGTGTCATTTTTCTGAAGTGTTTTATTTCCATACAGTCTTATTGACAGAAGTTGCCAATAGGACAGTTCCAAGGGAAACTGCATAAAACTAAAGTGCAACAAAACTATTCCAATGGGATCAGGACAGGCCATGCCCAGGCACTGTCCTTGGACCTGGGCTTGTTTTGGGGGCGTTCCACCAGCCTCACATTTAAGGAATATAGGCAAGTTTCTGTCTGGGGTATCTTAAAAGGTCTTCTGTCCCTCATGACTGAAACAAGATGGCCAGTTATGGTGTCAACAGACTTTGTCATTTTTGAGGAAAAAAAAAAAAGGGGTTGTACTCATTACCAATACTCTAAGGGACTGAAAATGATGACTTCATGCATACAGACCTATTTCATGATAGAAACGAACCATCAAGATTATACAGCAATAAAAAATGAAAATCAAATCAATACTAACAATGTATTGGTTTTTTATTTTGGTATTTGATTACTCTCCTTTGTAAGGGAACAAATAATTTTCTAGGTGGCTACAAAATTCCCCCTACTTTAACACGTACTAAGCTAGTTAGGCAAGGTAGGTTTTATAAAATGAGGAGTCAAATTAATTTGCTGGTCCATGCCTTTCCTTGCCAGACACAGACACAGGTGTTACAGGACTTCATCCTAATGAGTGTCATCGAGAAATTGACACTCATAGCAACCTCTCCAACTCTGAAATATAATACATCTCTTTGTAAGCAATGCCTGTCAACCCTGAGTAATTTCAGTTTCTCTTTATTATTACTCCTTTTCTTCTTTGTTGCATTTAAAATACACTCAGCAGCACCATGTTGGTTGATCTGGCATCAAGCGATCCTACCCTTTACAAGAAAAGGGTGAGGGAGAAGCAGTATGGTGACAGAGGTCACAAAAATAGATTATGAGACTTCAGCATTAGATAAAATAGAGATTAACAGATTTAGTTACTAACTGAAACCTCTGCTGAATTATACCCTCAGCTGTGATAATTTCAGCTGTTCATCACATACAAGTCCAAACTGTGTGTGTGTGTCCCCCCCTCCCCATTTACTTACATAGATCCATAATGTGGTTTCTGCAAATGGCACAGTTATCAACCACAATGTCCCATGCCCACAGAGCTACAGCGTTCCACTGGAGACAGGAGGAAAAAAGAAAAACATAGTTTTGATTCAATTTACAGTGGACAGAAATGCTTGCTATTCTTCAATTCCCATGTACTTCTTGAAATAGAAAAGCAGGGATATTTAAGAAAAAAAAACCCGAATCTTAGAAGTCCAGACTAATTCCTCATCATGAGTTCAGGTTACTAGGAAGCAGTGGTACATTCCTCTCACAAACTTCCCAGACACAATGTCTCCTTCCTACTTCAAAAACAAGGTAACTCCCACAGTCCCCCCCCCCCCTTTTATTTTTTGTGAAACAAATGCAAACATCTGGATTTCTATTCAACATCCAATGGCAAGGATGCAGCTCATGCCAAATACTCAATTCTGAAGGAAAGGACAGTCCCTTGGAGAAAGACCAATTCAGATGCCATTTTTGTTAAGAGGAATTCCCATTATTTGCAGCAGTTCTTCTAGTAATCACCCTTCAGAGCAGCTGGGGTCAAGAACTAAATCTCTGATGCTACTCTCCACTGATCTCCACAATCTTCCCTACAAAAGGTTAATAAGCAACAACTATCAGCAACAACAACAGATCATAAAAATTTGAAGTACTACCAAATCAATCTTTCGAAGACTTACTAAATTTATACATTAAAAAAAAATTATAGGACTGTCCCATGCTACTACAGGGGAAGGTTTGAGGACTTCAGGGCAAGCTATGCAGAAAAGCATGGTACCTTTTTATTCCTCCAGATACAACCATAATCAGGTCTTTTGTAAACTCATGAAATAAATGGGCCTGCCTTCAACATCCAAAGCAATCCAAAATACTGTACTGGTAATCAGGATAATCGTCATTTACTACTTAAGTTGTATAGATTTTTTCCTCCCTTAAATTTTTTCAGTGTATATTTGCACTATGTACTATGTAAATCTTCTCTACTGTGTTCCATTTCCACCTCAATGTTTTTATTGCTTTCCCTCACTTTGAGGCACTAAAGGAGGAATGCTAACTTCCAAGTATTGATAGGCAGTATCAGACTTTGATAAGCTCTTTAATTTTTCATTAGTACCGATACAAAAAAGTATTAACAATACTACTAGATCTTTTAGGACATGCACCAGTAGTGATCTCATTTTTTTTCCCCATCTTCCAACTTCAAGTCTAGCCGGACTTCTGAGGTTGAGGTACTCATCTCTCATGGACTTCATCCATACTTCAAGGCAGCTGAGATAAAATTTCTCAGCACCTCATCACTCTCTTACACTCCAGTACTTAAACTCTGGTCCCATCATGAACTACTCTCTGATGGCCCACACACTTGTACTGAGCTACACGTGCAACAAAGGTTCCCCTTGCTGGGGAGGAGGAATGCCACTGACACATAAATGGTGCCATTTCCTACCACTCTCATTATATTTGTCCTTATTTCCAAAGGACAAGCAATTATGTCACCTAAACACTTCCTTCTGCACAGATCCAGAGGTTTCCATCATCACTGATGGCAACTGCATTTCAAACAAACTTATCTACAAGCAGGAATCACTGGAAATGTTTACTGATATTCAGTCTAGGGGTCACTTTTCCTCAAACTATGCCTTAGTAGTGGCCCACACGACCTATCCCTGCTTCTCTACACCCCCGTGAAGAGCCTCACCCAGCTGACAAACTGGTGGCACTGGATAGGAGAGCGATATTATGGCTGCTCTGAGCGAGGAGGCAAAGCCAAGGTGGCATGAGAACATTTGCTCACTAACACGTTATTATGGCTCGATTTAAATATGAAGAGGGGGAAAAGTCAGCCATAGACATTTGCAGGAAGCATTTTACGCAGCACATGAGGCAGCCCCGGCGGCTGGGCCACAGAGGCCGAGGATGATGGGGAGGCGGAAGCACTCCAGCGCTGCTTGCCGGCCCGAGCTGCCCCGCGGCTCTGGGCACGGAGTAGCCGAGGCCCGTGAGGGCACCAGCGTCTGAGGGGAGGCAGCGGCGGAGCCCCGGCTCCCCGCGGCAGGCACGGCCCCGTCGGCGCCGCCAGCTCCTGCTCCCGCCCCCGCCAGCCGCGGCCCCTGATTGGCCAGCTCCCGCTGCACGTGCGGCAGCCCGCCTCAGCCATTGGCTAGGACGCACGCCAAGACTCCCCGCAGGCTTCCCCCCCGCCCCTCCCACCGCTCCGGTGCGGAACCGACCGCCCGGCTCCGTGAGCGGAGCGGGAAGTCGCCCCCTTCTCCGTCCCGCTCGCCGGCATCAGGCCGCCCCCCAGCCCCACCCCCGTCCCTCCGGAAGCATCCGGAGGAGCGCGCCGGCGGGGCCTCACTTTCTTCACTTCGAAGCGCTTCTTGCCGGCGCCGCTGTTGGTTCCGCTGGGGGTGTCCACATCCATTGCGGCCGCCATTTTGGGTGCGTGAATCGGCCCGTCCTGCTCCGCGCGCGTGCGCGTTAGGGCGGGGCGGTGGCGGGAGGAGCGGGGGGCGGTGGGAGGGGTCCTGGCATGGCCACGCCCCCCTGGCGCCGGCAGGTGCGGGGGCATGAGGGCGCGGTCACGTGGGCGCGGTCACGTGAGCGCGCTCCTGAGGGCGGCAGCCGGGGCGAGGCCGCGCCGAATTACCTCAGCAGTCCGCCCCTAGCGTTCCGACTGTCGGCACAGCGCCTCGCTACCATCCCCTGGGATTTGCCTCCCTGCCCTCTTCACATGAGCCCTCAATAAACTTCTGACTTGTTTTCGTCCATTGTGATCGATGCAGGGTGAGGTGGGGCCGGCGATGTTGCCGCTGTAGACCTTTTGTTCTCCCGCAGTCCAGTTTTTTTTAAAAAAGGAACACGGAATAGCTGGAGAGAGGACGCGCACCAGGCGAGCGATTTGGGCTTACAATACTTAAAATCTCCACATGGATTCAAAGGTGCTGCCAACGCTGCCCAAGCCTTGCCTGTTCTATTGCAGGGATGGAGACGACAGGCATGGGAGCTGGTTCTGGGATCTTCCTCCGTCAGTACCTTCCCGAGAAGGTCCGTGGTAGTATTCCCCATGATGGTGAAACTGAGGGCAATATGCTCCCCAGCAGGACAACTGCAGGTCTTGCAATGTCACCCAGCTTTGCAGGTGCCTGGAGATCCCATCTCTCTGCAAAGCTACCCCTTCTAAATCCATTTGTGCGCTGCCCTGTGCCATGGATATGGGAAAGAGGAGGTTGTAGAAGCACTGAAAGGCCATTCTTTTGCATAGATACAGGCAAGCAATATCTGTAGTCTACCTCTCATAAGTACTTGGGCCCAACAGCACTGTTCTGGTCCTGCAATGTGCATACAGCTTTTTCCTGAGAACCAGTTCTTGCTGAGGTGGGGTGCCTGGCAATCTCCGTGTAGACTTAAACCTAAAGTAGGGACCTGCAGTTCCTTCCTGCAGTAGGAACGAGATGATGCTGTCATTAGATGTGTTGGAATAACCTTAAGATTTGGATTTGGATTAATGTTTGTAAGACATGTAGCAGTTGTGCCTTGAGTTATGCACACACCTGAATATTTGCAGCGTCAGGCTGAGCCTGAAAGGTGCACAGACAATAAAGGTAAGTTTGAAGAAGAAAAATGCCCTCCCCCTCCCTCATGTAAACACCCTTTAACGCCTCTTATTACCTACATGGAAAGCTTCCATTTCACTGAACTTTCATTTCCTTTCCCCAGATGCTGCTTGGTTATGGTTATCTCTATTGCTATAAATTGGAGCTGTACAAATTCAGGTTTTTGTCCTGTTGCTCCATATTCAGGACTATTGTAAAGGAGTATCTTGAAAATGGGAGTTGGGTGCTTGAGAAAATGTACCTTTCACCTTCAAGAAAGTAGCTCTTTTCAAAGCAGAATTTGCAAGATTTCTTATTAATAGAAGCATCAGTTCTAACCCTAATTCCTAAATGTGTATTGCAACATCTCCAGAAGGACATTTCTCAGTAAGAAACCAAGGCATTGATCATACATGTAGACTAGGGCATACACATACCAGAGAGATGTTAACATTCATTTTCACTTTAAGTGACTGCTGTGGTATAAAATATTTTCCCCACCTCAGCTGATGGCACCAGGGGGAGGAGGTTGCCAATGGGGTACAGCCATGCAGCCAGCAATTGTGTAGTCTGGATTTGTCTTTCCTTACCTGGCAGCAAAAACAATGTAGCAACAGAGATCTGGAGTTAAGTCTTGCTAAAAAGGTGAGGGTATTCTTAGGAAAACAAAGAAGATAGCAAACATGGTGCAGGACAGAACATATATTGCATATGCATATTTAATTATTCATATTTACTGATCTGTGTATGCAGTTACATTTTACTGATAAGTGCATTAAAAGATCTCCAGTACACTTTGCAAAATAAAATTAGTGACAGTACAGTCCTGCACTTCATAAAAAGGGCTTCTTTGCTTGAAATAATCTGTTTTCTGTTGATTTTAGTGCCAACTCTAATGTCTTTCCTCCTAGTAAAAGTGTATCTCCTCAGACCTGTTTTCCCCTCTTAAGGCTATATGTTATAGAGGGTTGTCAGGAGCTGCTGCAGGAAGAAAGGCTGCAGCTTTGAAAGGCATCAGTCTCAAAAGAAGTACAGCACTGTGGTCCAAATTACCAGGGATGCTTTGAAGAATGGATCATTTTTCAAATCTCTGGGACATACAGGGGAAAAATAGAAGGTTGCCAAATTGAAAAGGCAGGGAGTCAGACAGACTAAATGACTTGTGACAACTGCTATGAATATGGCTAGTCCCAATTAAAATGAGACAAACTCTCTCCCAGTTGTCAAAGACTGTTCCAAAAGGCAAGGTACCATCAACCTTTCAAAACCATTGTCTTGGATTTTGGTCACCACCCTTCTCTTTTATTTTCATTCCGTTGGTGGTTTGTTGTTTATTTTTCTGCAGTCACCAACATTATCCTATGTGGGATTTATCCCTTAAATGCTTCCCTCCTTCATATATGCACTCTTTGAATGTGTGTTCCTGACTGGACTGCTGAGGAACTGCTCCTGAGAGGAGTGGCTGCTTGCAGCTCTGGCTCTGCAACTGCACAGGGACCAGGCAGAAGGCCTGGTGGGGATCATACCAACACAACTTGTCCCTCCACGGCAGAGGCATCCACATGGCAGTGGGAGGATCCCCCAGAAACGAGTTAGAAGGAAAATGCAGACAGGAAAGGTGGATTTGCTTAGTCCTAACTGCCTGAGCTGTTTGCATTCTGCTTCCCAGCCCAAGAGAAGATGTGCAATTATCATGACTAGTCCTTCAGTGTGACAGCATCTTTCTGGAGCACTTGGGTCACTTAGGAAAAAAAATGGTCTGAAAGAGAATTGCGGCACTTTTAAACACTCTTCAGAGCAAGTCATGAGAGTTAGAATGGGCCTTCCAAGACTGCCAGGAGCAAAGAAGGGGAAGAAAAGAGAGGTGACCCTTTTCTAAGTGCTTACAAACCTCAAGTTTTCTCTAGCCTTTCTCTGCTTCACCCTGTCAGTGCTGCCTGCTTCAGGTGTGGTTTCAATGATGCCCTAAGCAGAATCAAACAGGAGTTACTCAGTACATGGGACTAGTTGTCATCAGTGGTTGCCATCCAAGGAGCAAAAATCAGGTGCACTTTTATTACTTTTTAAAGAACTGTAGGGCTGACTGGCTGGCTCCCCTCCAGTTGCTGATGCTAGTAAAATTATTTGAGTTGCCTAAGCTGGGATTTCTAGCACCCTTTGCTTTTGGATGCACAAGCCCACAGACAGCATTCACAAATTACTGTTGGGGCAAAACTGAATCTATGGTTATTCTGTGTTGCCATAAAACTTTCTCAGAGTTCAAGAGGTAGGCAAACAACCTCCCAACAAAGCTCTGTACAAGGCTCTGTAGCATCTCCAGTTGATTCAGTGTGCTTGGCATAGGGAAATTGAATTCAGAAAACAGAGCCAGAGGGATAGATGAAGCAATATATCCCACAGATTTTTGGACCAGACTGTGCTTGCTTTCTGCAGAAACCCAAACACCCCACCTCTGTATGTTTTCCAGATGATGGTCACATCAAGCCCCATATAGTACCACTGTCTATATAATCCATTATTAAAACCTCAGGGAAGAATGGGAGCCTCCAAACTGGCTAAAAAGAACAGATGAGGTTCTGAGAGAGGGGCAGATCATAGCATTTAATGGGATGGTGACTGATTGTTGCCCTTCCTTTCTCTTAGCATTTTACCTTAAATTGCTTGATAGCTAAAATAACTTGCGACAATTGTGGCAGCCTGCAGGAAAGAGGGTGCTTGCAAAACCCAGGATACATACTGACTGTGCCCAAGCTCCTGCAGAGCCTTTCCCCACACATGAATAAACAAGCAATCGGGGCTGTGCCTGCAGGCTCACCAAGTGACACTGTCTCAACAGTGGGCATCTCGGGCCCCACACCACGCCTAACAATCAGCTGCAGCTGACACAGAGGAACACGGTCAGGACGGAGGGATCCCAGCATGTTACCGTGAGGACACTGGGCTGGTTCCATTCCGCTTCAGGAAAAGGCTTGAAGCTATCCCTCCTATGCATGAGCACCCCTGTGCTCCCCATCTTAATCCTTGCTCCCAGCTAAGGAGCTCCATCTCGGAAGGAATCCAGCAGCAACCCCACCTCCCTGCCACCCCTTTGCAGTTCTGGGCGTCAAACTGCATACGCCGAGATGCACAGCGTCTGGCTGTGCTGCCACCTCCCGAGGGAAAGCAGCATCCCGGCTTCTGCTCAGAGGAACGGAAATGTTCACAGCCAGCCAGGCTCCCAACTGCACGGGGGGGCCCGGGGAAGCAGGGACTCTCCACGCCGCCTGCAGCTTGGGGGGACAAGACGTGAGCCCAAGAATCGCCTCTAGGTCAGCTGCAGCCTGGGCACCTCTGTTATTCACAAGGCTGAAGAAGCAGGAGGGTGAGACTACCTACAGCAACTGTGAAAAAAAAATGCATACGCAAGAAAGAGTGAGGGCTTGGAAGAGAGAAAGAATCTTTAACCTGAGCTGGGATCCCAGTGAGATGTCAGAGACAGGCTAGGATAGTAATTGAGAGAGAGACCACGCCTTTCAGAGGGTAACTAATAGGGAAGCAGTAGCAAGGGAGTGCTGATTGTTAACCTGAATATCCCAAAAGAACTGCATGAGGTGACAAGAGGCTATGGGATAGTCCAAGTGCAGGAGTCTGCATCATCTGAGTATCAGGTTACAGTCTGGATCTCATTCATTGCTCGGGTAAGAGTTTTCAAAGTAGATTTTATCCTTTTAGGGAGCATACAAAAAAACCCCAACCAGCCAAATAAAAACCCCACAAAAAACCCCAAACGAAAACAAACAAACAAAAAAGAACATTATGATAACTCAATACAAGTAGTTTTATTCATTTACTACTTCATGTAAGCAACACTAGAAGATCTGCCAGGCTAATTAGCAGTAGCCAGGAAAAAGCACAAGAGTAACCAAAGTAGTAACACAAGCTTGCCTGCATATAAATCAATAAACTCCTACTGATTTGGAAAATCCATGAACCTTCAGAAACATGAGGGGAGGTAGTTCCAGACTGCTGTGTGGGAGACACTAAAACACTGTTTACAGATATTCTTATCTACAGCTTTTTCCTGACAGTCTTGAATGTGAAGAGAGAGTTATACAGAGGAAACAAGCACTAAAATCAGACAAAAAAAATATAAAAAATAAATAAATTTTAAAAAAAATAAAAAGAGAGGTCTGGAAGCTACTTCCACTGAGTCAAAGATTTGGATGATTTTTGAAAAGAAGGTGACAACCATTGAGCTGTACCTTTGCATTTGTCTTCCTATATGAATTCTTTGTTCTTTTCCCAAGAAATATAGTACCCCAAAAATCCTTCAAAGATCTCTTAATGGAATCAAGTTCCTAACTGCAGGCTCTGCTCAGTAAGACACAATTCATTAGCCTTTGCTATCCTTCTTGTCACTATAGGAAAGATGCTGCTGTCAGTAAAAGCATCTTGTTGAATTCCCTGGTAGTCGTAGCAATGGCACCATTTGGCAGTTGAAAACTGTGAAGATCCATGTTTTTCTGTCACTTTTTTGGTGGGTTTTGTTGTTACTGTTGGGTTTAGGCTGAGGGGGTGTTGAAGGGAGTTCAGATGTGATTTCAGGGTAAAAATATTGACTGATTTTATATAATTTCTTCTTAGAAAGACACAAAGGAATGGGTAAAAAAAAGGTGACCCATAGACAGAGCAATTTCTTGTACAAAACCTATGGATATTAAAAAAGAAGCCAAGAGTGAAGGAGCCATCAACCTCTGACTTCCATACCAGCAGGAAAAGTAGCACCCTACTCGGACAGTCCTCATAAGGCAGTATTTAGAGTATTTCTGGCATTTAACTACAGTCTGTTATGAATACCTAGACAAAGACAGTATGCTGATGTTAGCCTTGCTTTGGACTTTACTGGAAAGTTCATTACAGCATCTAGGTCACCACAAGAGATGGTGTCTCTGCCAGTTCTATACTGAACATACCTTGAATGCATCTTGCCGTGTTAAACACTGTTTCCTTTAATTTCCAAACTCAGCACAACTGGATCTCCAGAACTTCAGTGGAAATGCCATTTGAGGCAGCGAGCTTTCAGTGACCAGAACACAGGAGCTCCCCAGTTCTGACAGCCACAGGAAATGCAGAAAATAGGAGCAAGCAGAGAAGCAAGTGTAAGTGCAGAGCCTACTGCTTTGGAAATTTTTACTTTTGCTAGGTTTTGTTTTTGATAATTTACCTCTGCAAAGTGACATAGTCCCTTCTTCTCTCCCCTCCAGTTATGGTGGGGGTTTTGTGTTTTTTTTCTTTCTTCTTCTGTTCACCACACTCATAAGTTTTATTTCTCAACTCAGTTTAAGTGTTCACTAGCTTGTGCTAGGAGAAAGGGGAAAGAGCCATATCCAGCACTAGGAACACACTCCCACTCACCTGCAGTCAACAAGACTTAAAAAATAAAAGAATAGAACAAGATGCAACAGCTTTGGGGAGGTTTCAGCAAGACAGAACGTTCTGAGCTTACTCTACTTAGTACCATGGAGTTAATTCCTTTACCTAAATATATAGAAATACTCATGAGTTTATCATGGAAGATCCTTATGTTCAAACTCATTCACATCCCATAACCTTTTGTGAGCCTGCAACCATTCAAGATAATCAATTGCACAAGTTTGAATGGAAATATTCTAAATAATTTTGAGGAACCAGGAAAGCTGGAAAGATGCCAGAAATCTACCACTGCCACACACCCTGAAACCAGTCACCATCAGACCCTTTTGAATCCCTGGAAGAGATAAAACAAAGGCCCATTCTCTTACCCCCCTTTTTTCATACAATAACCTACCTTTGCATTTACTCCTCTCCTGCTGGGGTTTGGACTGGCAAAGACAGCTCCAAAATTCCTATCAAACAGCAACCTTCTGTTAACACCCTTTAAAGCCTTAAAACTCTTCCTTCATACAGCAAAACTAATAATAATTAGTAAATAGTTAAATAATTAAAACAGTTTGGAGAATATAAGGAAAATTGTTCACTTTGCTCAGGACAGGGGAAAACGGAGCAGATGATAATTTCTCTGGGTAAGAGTGGGTGGGAGAGGTTAAGGGACCAATAGCCACCAGAAGTTCAGGAGTGCAACTTGCATTCACATTTTATTGGATTAATAATTCAGGTAGTTGCTTATACTAAACCAGTTTTCCCTTGATTTGCTGTACTATTTCCTCCTATTTACTGCTTCCAGCCCTGCTTTCTCTCACATAGTACTTTATTGTATGATTCTATGATGGTGTTTTTAAATTCAGTCATTAAAACCCAGGTTACAGGTTTGTTGAAATGTAGAAATTATTGGGTAATCTTTCCCTTCCACAAATACCCATCTTATTCCATCTTATTTGCATTACCAATCAATATGGAATGAAGTTTATTTTGCATCTCCCATTTCTTTGCTCTGAGAGCAAAATCTTTGAGATCCCCCTGTAGACTTCAGGGCTGTGAAGATCAAGGGGGTTCTCTGCAGTCCTGCAAAGGTCTTCAGTGATGTTTTAGGAGAGTGGAATAATCTACACTATGAAAACACCAAAGCTCCTGCAAAGGCAATCTGAAGGTTAAAAACCTTGGGTATCCCAATCCCTAGAAAACATGAACTAGAGTGGATTTTCTTTAAACTCACTTTGGGTCTTTTAAACCTGTGAAATACGGAGGGGGCTTCCTCCTGCCAGAATCTTTCTTCATTGTTCACTGCAGTTACAGCTGCCAAGAGAGAAGAGTAAAAAACAATAGGGAACAGGTTTACAAACACAGCTTTTGGCTGGATGTTCGTTTGGAAGCTTTTTATTGTGTTTTATACTCATTCCTCCTTTCCTGACAGGGGTGAACAGCTTTCACTCCATTAACGGTATCTCCCTTGGGTTCTCTGTTCAAGTTAAAAAGTTCTCGAAGAACTTGGAGGGCACATTTGGGACTCACCTACAACACAACAGTGGTTTGTTTGCAGTGGCTTAATTTAAATTGGATTTCATATCAATTCATTGAACAGCTGAGTAACCCCATGTGGACACGCTTATTTGCCTTAAGAGTTGTCTAAAATCAGTTCCCAATCAATTTAAGCTCCACTGATCAGATTTAAATATATACTTAAAAGGTCAACACAACCTTTTGCATTGATTTAATGAAATGATATTGAAAGCAATGCTTGAGTAAACTGGTGCAGCTCTGTGTAAAAGCTGTTCAAATTAGTGTAATATGGATTGCCAAAAAATGGAGAAACATTTCTCTCCCTTGAAGTTTGCAAATTCAATCTCTTGACTGAATGCTAGCAAGATGAAGGCTGATGGATCTCTCCTCTGATGGAGCCTCATATTGATTTTATCATTAGATATACAAACCAAATGTCTAATTCAATAATAGGCACGGTTTATGCCTATCTGTAATGGTGTTGATCTAAATCCTTCATACATACACTTTAGCTCAGAATCACATGTACTCCTTCTTCAATATGAAATTTCAAAATGTGGATATGTTTTTGAAATCATGATCTTTAAAAGTGGGTGAATCTAGATAGATACGATCTTTAAATAATTTAGAGAAATAACAGCATGAAAGAATCACTTATGTTAGGAGCCTATTTTACTGTTTAACAGGTGCAGATATCCATCATAAATTAAGCCTCATTTGTGCTGAGTAGTTGAATTGCTGAGGAATTACTTTATTGGTATGTGAAATATTTACTATGTATAACTGGACAGATTCCCAGGAATTCTGATGAAACACATTAATTCACATGAGAGAACATCCTTTCCTCATAAGACTTCAAGAAATCATAAGCTTTGCTCCTCTCAGCATCTTATACAGACTTTTAAAAAACTATTTGAATGGACCATAGAAAATGTAACAAGAATAACTGTTAAGAAGGTCTTTTTAGGTAGAAAATGTTTTGTCTCTATTCAGGAGAGCTGCTGTTATAGACATTAATATTCAAAATAAAACACAGATTTATTTAAATTACATTTTTCTTCACCCTATGTAGAAATTGTCTTTTTCTTATAGAAAGGTGAGAAACCCCATGTTGCTTTAAACAATTCCAGATGCCCAAAACAGAACAGTGATATTTGGATCACTTCAAAAAGTGATTAACTTAGAAGTCAATAAGTAACACTGGGAATTATTTGCATATATTTTTTGAATAAGGAGCACTATTTACTAAAATAATTCATTTAGACAATTCAACTGTGGATTTCTATATCTGTGGAACAACCAAAATAATGGTACAAAGGTGGAAGAGACTTCCATTTGTCATCTAAAAATTCTCTGTTCCCATCTGTAATATGAGATCTGGATTTGCTATCTAGAATAATTGACCTTCATGACAAATAGAAGCAACTTAAATTCTTAGTGTTATACAATCTGCAAGGAAAAAAAGGACACCAATAGCAGGTTTACACAGGCAAGAAAAGTTTCAAACAAGTGAAGGCCATGTTCCTTGCAGCTGAGGAGTCACATAAAAAACCTGACCAAAATTAGACAGCAGTAAGAGCCAGTATGAACTGTGCTATATTAAAAGCTAATAATGAGAGCCATGAAAGCTCAAGAGTTTGTACGAGCAGCCTATAAAATGCTAACGTAACTAACACCAGGGAACTCTGTAGAAACCATCCCTCTGCAAATTCAAAAATATATTAAAAGACAAGTCAAATTATTTTCAGGACAAAAAATAATACAAGCATACAAATTTGCAAAATTAATTTTTTTTCTCTCTTTGTGATTCATAGGCACATGCCACCAATGTATGCATATAATTTTCAAAAATATGTGTCTTGAGATGGAAGTGAGTCCTCTGTCCCACCTGATAAAAACTGTGTCTGAATTTAAATTCAGGGAACCTGAACATGAGTAGTACAAATGTCATTCCATCCTCTAAACACTGTGGCTATACAGTGGACTGCTCACACATCTGAAGGACTGCTATACAATGGCTGTGAAAACAATATTATTTTTTAACAGATGATTGTGGTAGTATTTTGCATGCTTTATTCATATTACATAGAAAAGAGTATGTGTGCAAGACAGTACGTATCTGTGTGCTGGCTTTGAATTTACACTGGGGACATTGCAACTTCTGAATGGTCAGGGAAAGGGTATATAAAAAAAAACCCAATTGTTTATTATTATTTATTTATTATTATTATTTTTAATTTACTATGAGGCATAGAAAACAGATGGAAAACTGCCAAGCTGTCAAATTTTCCTCCTTTTCCCAAGAACATACAAACTGCCCATATAACAAAGGGGTGAAGTGTTTCTCCATGAACCCTGCATGCTTTAGGCTAAACCCATTGCACTAGTTTATTTTAACCAAAATTGCAGAATAAATAAAGAAAACATCTTTCCTTTGTACATTCACCGTTTTAATTAAAAAGAGAATTGTGGCTTCTGCCATTAGCACTATCACATTCATAAAGACGTGCAAGAAAGGCCTTGCATTCTCACAGAATGGACATTTTCCTTCTGCCCCACATGCAAAAGCTCACAGGGAGCCTGTTGCCCCATTACACCCAACCAGCACAGTCACAACCACTGTCACATGGAGAGTGATCCTTCCAGTAAAGGGGCAGCCAGATCAACTGGAAGAAATTTTTTCCATTATTTGAATGCATCATTAATTCTTAATGTTTCAAATACTCGTTGGAGTATGACACAGAACATCAGTCACTTCCATCAAGACTGGAATTCATGGGAGCAAAAGTCCTTTACTAACAACTAAGACATTGCTGGGATAACACTGGAAACACTTGTTCCTATTTCCACAGGCTCAGCAAGACTTCAGCTGGCATTTTTATGATGGCCAGCTGAGGGTATGATACATAATAGCAGCCTGTACAGAAATCACACTTCCAGTCAGAGACTCGAACATGCCAGTTCGAGACTAGTCTAATCTCAATTCTTTACTTGGGAGATTTTACACCTGAGAGCAGTGAAAAGGATGCTTTAAAATTTTTATATATTAAAAAGCTACAAAATTAATTGCAACTCATACTGTTAACTTTTGCAAATCAGTTCATCTTCTGCCTAAAACGAGCTTAAAAACTCTTTTTAAAAGTGTGTTTATTGCATAAAAAAGCTAAAAATAAAGAATCAACTTCTTACTTGCCCAGATTTTTATGATAAGAAATGTTTTTAATCTTCTGGTTTATGTAACTATTTCAAAGTTGGTGGAAGAGGATATGATATCTGCAACAAGTATAAATTTCAAGAATGCTTCTATTTTGTGGTAAAATAATAGTTTATTGAAAAAATTACACACTGAATAAAGAAGCCAAGGGAAATTGTTGTTCCTTGATACTGGTAACCTCAAACTTCCTGAAATGGATTAAATATTATCATCAGTCCAGCCACCTCCAGATAAAATGAAATAATGATTTGTGTGCAAGCAGGTTACAAGAGACTGAATGGAAGAGCCTGAAAAGAGAGCAAAATAATGACATGGCTGGCTTGAGAAAATAGAGAAAATTATTAATTCAAAACAAGCAATAGAGATTATCCATCACTGAGTGTTCAGTTTGCAATTGCTCTGTGATTTAGACACTTCTCTTGAATTAATTACTGAAGAAAGGAATGTAAGGGTGTATCTGCTTCCCCCTAATTGAATTGTAAAGTGGGAAGCATGCAGAAAAGTACATGGTGTGTGTACATACATAGGCTCACAACCCTTCTCCTCCAGATGTGGAAGAATGTTTCACAGAGACATCCTCATGGTCATTGTTTGGGGTTGGGACAAGCTGCCCACATCAGACCTTCCCCAAAAATTTTTCCAGGGTAAATTCAGGTTATGGGTCCTGTAAAAGGTCATCCCTCCTTTGAACTGCACTCAGTGTTATTCATATCCCCCAGCATACAATCTAGAGCAAGCTTTCCAATGGAAATGTTCTGAAAATGCCAGGTGACAGGATGAAAACATCTCTGCCACAGTATATTTCTTATCTGTTAAATATACTGTAGCCAGATCAATGCAAGTATACCAAGTGGCATGGGGAAAAGTTGGAAGTACATGACATTTATATTGTGCCTGTTAGATTTCAAATGTAAAGCATGAGCAACAAGCAATGAGGATTTAAAGGAAAGGCCTTTGCTATTGAGGTGGTTAAAGTGATCAAAAGTAATGATGCTTTAAATTTTAGCTGTCAGTTTTTTCAGATTCTGCAGTGCCTTAGTGTGTAACTCTGAACTTCATATAAAGTGTCAGCAAGTTCTCACAGCTTAGTTAGACAAAACAATCCTTTCCCAGCCTGAGAACCAAGGACACTGTTGCAGCTTCAGGCCCAAAAGTGTAAACAACAGTGAATTGAAGAGAGCAATCTGGGAAGATGGAACTTAATAACCTGAAGCTGTAATTGGACAATTAAACCCCCTATGTAAATGGACCAAAACTTATAAAAGTGTGAAAACTCATGACGGGTTGTCCATCTTGCACATGTCTTGAGTCCATTTTCCATTTTGGTATAGCTCCGGCCAGGCTTTTGTACTGCCCACGGTGTATCCTTTGAAGGCATTTTAATAAATACCTACTTTATTCCTTTAACTCTGTCCAACCTCTGTTCCAGGTTGCCTCTCCAGGCATCAATAACAGAACACACACAAGGATGGGCCTCTCCTGAAACCATAGATCCTGGATGCAGAATGCCACGCAAAAGGCAACATTGATTCACAGGATTACTTGGTTCTCTCCTTTGTACTTACTCTTCAGGTTTGGAGTTTTCTTTCACTTTGTGTTTGCATGAGAGTCTGTGATCAAAGCCAGATGATTCAGGGAATAAAGGGAAGACTTAGATAATGTTTGGACAACGCTTGTGTCCTGTACAGTTGCTTATTTTAAGGGAACAAACATGATGGCAAAAAGAGGGGCAGGCAGGACAGGTCCCAGTGTAGTGTGGATCCAGGTCCACAAGAGTAACTTTGCAGCCCCTTTTATATCATTACACTGAATTTTTTAAACACACCAAGATTATGTTAAGTACTAGAGGAAAAAAGAATAAAAAGGAGATGGCACTATGTACCAGAAGACTTGGTTTTCTTTTTTGTGTTTGACACATCTGACATCTTTTCTACCGAAGGATGGTTGTGCAACACATATGTCTCTTCATTACTCATTTTCTTTCTTTCTTTCCTCTCTGGTTCTTTGTCCTTCTTGCTAGACTGTGAATGGCCCTGTTGTGCAGCTCTGTAGACTCAGAATGAATTTCACCGTTGTAGATATTTTCACGGAAGTACGGTCACAGTTCCACTGTCAAGGCTACACTGAACCCAGAGCAGGTTCATTAAACATATAAAGCTGTTCCTTATCCTCCCTATAATGCCTGTTTGGGCATTATAGGGGGTGGGGAAAAAAAAAAAAAAAAAACCATAGATTTTTGATGATGGGGTCATTAACAGCTGGAGCAGATGACTGAAAGAAGCCATTCTCCACCTTATCCTTCTCCCTCCACAAGTCTTCTCATCAGGGCTTGATGCCTTACTGAGGGATCTATTGCTGTCACACACAAACTACCAGGCTCAGCACTAAACTCAGGAGGTGAAATGCATTGGCTGTAATAGAAAGGTGCTCAAACTATTTGATCAAAGATCTCCCTCCTACCCTTTCATTCAGTGACTCTAATAACAGAATATAGGCAATATTTTGGAGAATTTCAACTCAGTCCTCTATAAGCTTGTGAATCATTTAAAAAATTGAGTCCTTCAGAAATGTAGCAATTGGTGCAATTCTTGTCTCAAATGAGCTTAGAGAAAGAATTTATCAGTCTTCTAATCTATTATTTAAGTTTAGTAAAATTTCAGAGTTGCACACTAGAAGAAAATAGCTTTTATGTCTAATTGCTGAGATTAATTTACAGTTATCAGTTTATTAGGAATTTATGTTTGTACTACAACCTAATTTCCATTAATTGCTATACTAGTTCAATTTTATATCCCTAAAACCTAAGTTAGAATGGTTCATTTGAACATTTGGGTTCAAAACACACACAGTTTACAGTTTTAAGCTTCAAGAGTAATAATCACATCTTTCAGATAGCACATTCTCACCTTTTTTTTGCAAAGGCGCTCCTCAGGTGAGAATCACAGAATGCCATCTCCCAAAAAAGCCTCATACTGCAGGGAAATTATATTATAAAAGTGAAAAAAAAACCCCTGCAGATGGAAGCAAAGATAAGGCTATATGTTATTTATAGTAAAATACATTAGAGAGATAATGCATTTATTTGAACTCCAAGAATTACAAGCTTTGGAACTTCTAGGGTAAAATTAAATGTAACAAGAAATCCAAACAAAGCACAAAGAAATGAAGAGTCCATATCTAAACAATCTTAATCATGATTTGAGAAAACATCTTTTAAATCTCTAACTAGCTAGAAGTCACAACATTTTTTTTACTAATATGTGATGTTTGTATATAGATATTAATGCACTTGTGAATTTGAAGATGAATGATACCTTTCTACTTCATAGTGTGTAACTGAAAGTTCATGAGAAACCTCTCTCTGTTCTTCAGGGAAGACCAAAAAAACACAACAAGCCCTTAAAAATCTCTTAATCATCTCCAAGTCCACAAATGTAGAACTGTCTCAGTACAAACTGCATGGTTTTGCCTGGTTACAGTCACCACAGTAACACCCATGTAGCTGTTAAATAGCTCATCTTCTGGAAAAAAGAAGAAGATAAAGCATAAATTAGAAAGTAATATACATACCAGATACTGCAATGCATCACAGGAGCATCAGTGGCACCCATATGGAGTCTGACAATTGGTCAGTATAGCAAGCACACCAAAGGCTACAGCTTTTGGCTCCAGACTGGTACCTCTGCAAGTCCAGAGGGGGAAGAGTTAGAAGGACATTTGGAGATTAAGGCCTCTGTGACAGGAGCAGCTGCATGGGGATGTGAGGACATTCCTGAGCTGTCAGTAGGGCCATGCCTCTGTCCTGCTGAGGACAGGGAGACAATGAGCAACTGGGCTGATGAACCAAGGCACAGCTTGTGAGGAGCCAGCCAGACCTGGCTCCACTGCAGAACTCTCCTAATGCTGTATCAAACCTTGACTATCCAAGAAGCAGTGTTAAAATTGTTAAGCAGATCCTGATGACACATTAGGACAACAGCACAGAAATGCTAGCACAAACTTCGCAGAGGCCACCCACTATAAATGGTTATTCTGCCAAGAGGTGGTAAGGAAGGGTGTTCATAGGTAGTACCAGGAACACCAGGTTTTGTAGCCTGGAACAAGGCCTGTAGAGAAAGCTCAAACCCAACCCCCTGTTGTGCCATTAGCAGCTGTGCTTTCTCTGAATGACTCTAATAATTTGCTGGGTGCGCATGATGGAGATGTAATACTATTAATTACAGAGGTGCTGGTTGTAGCTCCCATAGGCAAAACAGATGTTGTGTGTTACACTCTCTGTGCACATTAGACTGAAAGAGCAAAGTATATTATCCCCAAGCTTAAAGCACTCTCTGCATAGGATATTCACATGGTAAGAGATTACCTGACATCTGCTAACTATTTCCTGGTACAAGAGTCAGATCATGTAATATTAATTTGGATCAGTGGCCAATCCCACCTTGCATTAATATCCCAAAGGCACCCAGAGGCAGAAGCCTTGCTCTGCTGGAAATAAAAGAAGTTCAGCCTCTCTCCCTCTCACAAAATATTGTTCATATTGGCCTGGTTTACTCACAAAAAAATAAAAATAAAATAATAATAATAATTTAAAAAAAGGCAGTGAGCTATTTCCCTGCAAAGAACTGCATTTCTGGATGTTTTCACTGGAATGCCAACAACTCCTAGCTGAACCACAGACTGAGAGTTCTCTGCCTGTGCTGCCATGATATTTCTGCCTAAATTATGAAAAACTGAGATTCCTTTAAAAAGCCATAGGTTCTTTATGGTCTTGGGAGGAAAAAAACCAATACAGAGTTTTAACCACTGTCAGTTCTGCCCCACCACAGCATGTCTGAGACCAGCATCTGCAAAAACCTCCCAAACGAAGACCACACATTGCTCCTGCATTGCTTCCTCTTTCCCCAGCATCCCCATGGAAGGAACATATTGAAGCCTATAGCAGACATTCTCACTTCTGGCTCTAGAACCAGCTTGCTTGTTAACTTTTTCTTTGTTCAAAAATCTCATTGTCAGGCTTACTCACACAGGATTTTTTTTCCCCTTTGCCATTGTTAATGGATAACTCTGTCATGGTTATGAGTTATTACCATGTGGTATGAGTCAGCAAGTGAAGGTAACACACATGGCGGAGCTGGAAATTCTTCCTTGTTCCTTTCTGCCCTTCTTCTGAAAAGCCTGGGTTTGGTTAGCCAAATGTTGGGTGGTGCTTCAGAGAAACATCCAGGTAGGCTGAGGCATAAGCTGTCCCAGGAAGACAGACTGCTCCACTAGCTGCTAGGGAAGAAGGCTCAGAGCTGCCAGGCAGTTAAGGCAGTAAGACAAACTGAGAAAGAGAAAGGAGTTGAGAAGGAGAACGGAGCTGAAATTGAATGTCATTGAGCCCATGGTGCCTCACTGCCCATTTCAATTATAATTACTGCTTTAAAATGTAATTTATTGTTATATCTTTTAAATACAGTGAATTTCACAGACTCGTTCCTAGAGCCAGCACTTTAACAAGTGTTCAAAGGATGATTGTTAATCTGGTGGATGCTGGGCACACATTTAGGGAGCATATTTAACAGATGTACTGTAATGATGTCAGAATTATAAACTTAAACACACTTTAGATCTGCATACTAATAAAGAGATGTTTGTACAGGCTTCTGGACAACTCGGTTTAAAAGAAATTTAAAACCATCAATTTATGTCAGTGCAGAGTTTTGCTATCGAATTACATAAAGTATTAAATATCACAATTAAAACATTTTTGTCATTTATCTCATACAGATGTTTTTTCTAAGTTTAACCCTAACTCTTTTCACCTTATGGTAATTCTCCTGGGAGTGATTACTCAATTTCCACAGCAGTAATTTGGGTAGCATAAGAACTTGTAACCTCAGCCTTACTCCCTCCATCATAATGAAAATTTTGCCTAGAAACATACTTTTTTCCCCTTTGCATTATTTGAAATATGACACATAATCAATAACCTGAAACTGCACAAAACTTCCTCATATGATAATTCTATTGATTTTTAAAAGAAATAATTAAACTAACTGTTAAGACGAAGTTCATCAATACAATCTGACTCTTTTGTTCCTCCCTACTGAGTAGGACAAATCAATCAAGGTTATGAAACAGCATAACCAGTTTTCTGGAGCTATTGCACCATTCTGTCAACATACTCAATAGCCAGTTTATGCCTCGTTGTTGTCTCCTTCCTCTCCCATCCCCCTGGCACACATCCCTGCAGCTCCAAACCACAGCCTTCTCCTGATTCTTCTTTTATTGCATTGTACAGTCCCAAAACTCTCTGTCTCTATTCTCTTTCATACTCTCTCTGCTACCTCAGTTTGCTACTTCCTACACTGTGTTCCTTCACAAAATAATGAATGCAATTTTAGGAAAGACATACTGTATTTTTCCACATAAGAGGTAGAATGCCAAATTGTGTCAAATGTCAAATTTTGTTCCACTTCGATGACAGAAGCAAATCTGCAAATTGGTACCTCTGTTCAGACTGTATTTAACCACAGGACTTTAGTAGCTCTCTACAAGGCAAAGCAGGCCCCTGGTAGAAGGTGAAGTGGGAAAGCCAAAAGCCTCTCAGAAGTAGCAAAGCAGCTTCTCCAAAGGAATGGCTGGCTCTCGTTTTCTCTTATACTCTGATGTCCTTAAGACCTGTGCCACATGAAGTAGAATCTCTCCCCACATGAACTTGTGTATACTTAATTTCTCTTTCACTCCCCATGATCCAAACAACGCCCTCATCAAACAGCTATTGACTTGTGCTACCACTGAGAGCTGCTCCTGCACCCAAGTGGCTGGACTGAGGAATTCTTCTGTGGCAGAAGCAGTCTGGCAGGATAGGATCAGCGACAGGAGAGATACACCACAGGTACGTTCTGTGCCAGCAGCCAGAGAACCAAGCTGTTTAGGGTTTCTTGATGAAGTTTGTGTAAAATGTTCAAGGATTTGGTTGTTTGCAAAGGACACTGCAGCATGTGTGTTGGACACAGATGATTCATCTCTGCAACAAGTGAGCAAAAGCCTTCAAAAATTTAGGTTCAGAGGATGCAGATTTAATACCTTCTGTGAAATGCACTCTTTACATGGAACAAGAGATTCAAACCAGCAGCAGTTTATGCTGAAAAAATGGCTGAACACAGTGGAAGAATTACAGAATATGCATAGCCTAAATCAGACACAGTCATCAGCCCTAGCAGATCCATTACTTTCCACTCAGCAGAGTCACAAACACTTCTTTACTAACACAAACATTCATCCGCAGCATTCCTAAGATCTATTGGTGTTTACAAGTTGCAGGATTTTCCTGAGAGGAGTAGGAATTAGCGTGTGCCTACATTTGACAATGTTACTTCAAGTCCAAGACAGGTCACACACAATTTATAAATTCTCCCTGAAAAATAATGTTGGTTTTGGAGGTCCGTGTATCTATTCAACAGCATGCAACTTAATGGCCTGAGAAATGACTTTCTACAAATTGTTTTATTTTAAAAATTATTTATATATATATGTATTTTAAAGGCTTATTTACAGTGAATACCATTATTAACTCTGTTAGATGCACGGGCAGATGTGCAGATCAGTCCACACTTGTATCTCTCAGATTAATGTTATTTTAAGCTGCTTACATAGTTCCAAAATCCCCAAGACTTGGCCCAGTTGATATGGCTCCAACAGGTGTAATTGGAACAAATGTATTACGGATCAGAACAACATCAAAAGTATTCATCAGTTCTGTGTTCATACTTAGGAAGCCTCCCTTCTAACATTTTAGGTTGTAGCTATCACTGCAACACAGGAGTATTTAACAAGCACTGCCATCAGAAATTAGCAGATTCCCTTAAATAGATGAAACTTGATTGTGAAAGTATTTATTTTTGTCATGTTTAGAAAATAAAATTATGGCATGCCTTGGCTGCCTTTCAAGTGCCAAAATTCAAACCCCAGAGCATCACCCAGCTCATGTTAAATGCAATGAGAGATGCAGGACACTGCTCACTTGGCCTTTACTAAGTAAAATACAGAGTAAAACAAAAAGAGAGGGGAAAAAAAGGGAAAAAAAGTGCAGATTTTGCTAGAGATTACACAGCAACAGAGCCAGAGATCAAACTCCAGACCCCTGACCAGCTTCCCCACATGCTCCTGGCTACATTCACTGTGGGGAATTAGGCCAAACCAGGGAAGAGGCAGTGACGTTGATAAGAAAGTAAAATGGATTAGGAAGCAGTGACATAGTGGGTCAAAAATAGACAATCTAGGAAGAGGAGAGAGAAAATTTAGAGTAACAGATGAAGAACACTGAAAGCTACCATAAGAAAGGAAGTAAGGTGATGCAATAGCATCATGCAATATAGTGTAAATAACAGGAGATGCTCTGATGAGAGGCATTTTTCAGACGTTAAATAGCTGATTGTATAAATATTTTCAGTAAATACACGGATGCTTGCCTCTAGCAGGTGTATTTACTACAGCATACAATGGCCTGGGTGGTAGGCTGATGTTCAGTGTAGAAAACCCTTCTCTTTACTCCTCATCCAGCCTAGCCTCAGTAACATTTGCAGCTGCTTCAAAAATATTATCAAAGCACTTGGAAAAATGCAAAAGTCAGCTCTTATCATGCCCTCAGAATTCAGAAAAGAAGAATTACTTTTAATTCCAATTCCATATAAAAGCCATGTAAAGACTTGATACTCACCATAGGGCATACACTTCAAGACCACACTGTTGAAGTTGTTGACATTTACAGCACACAGCGAGGCATAAACCAGAAAGGTGCTGTGACTGTCCCATAACTGGACACCTCACATCTGGGTGACAACCAACAGCTCACCAGTGGAGTCCAGCATAATCAACATTGCCCTACTTCCTAGGGTAGAGAGGGACTCAGAGCAGGAAAAAGGAATGGACCTTTGGGACAAAAGGAAGGGAATATGGAAGACAGCAAGAATAGGTATGTCTAACCTTCTGAGCCCTATTTGTACTTTTTAAAATTACCAAACACTCCAATAAACTGAAAGACAAGGTGTTTTTCCCTGCTGCAGACCAGTTTTGCATATGCCTGAACAAGGCCTAAACACACCCTTATTCTTAAAATACTAAAAGAATTCTCCACTGGATTCAGAAACGACCACCTCTCCATCAAACCCATCTTCCTGATTGCCAGACTCTCTCCTTGCACGGTTATATAAAATTCAAGCTGACACTTTCTTATCTGAAACCAGCATTTATAAAAGCCTCATTTTAAAAATCTGACTGTTGTGAAACTGCTGCTAAGGGGAAAAAAAGGGGGCCTTGGTCTTAGTTGTTGTACCTATGCATCTGGTGGCACTGACAAAATTCAACCCCTGCCAATTGCTCTAGAACACATGGATCCACACAGCAGAGGGATGAATCCACTCCCACATCATACAACAGTTCAACACCAGCACAAATCAGAAGAAAATTGCACACAGAAAAGGTTTCTTTGTTTTTTCATCCCTCAGTACCCAAGCTTTTTGCATTCCACTGCCCAGTCCCAGTCTTGGAAACAGCCATCAAGTGTCCATGCCTTCCATCACCTGACAACTACAGCCAGCTAAGGGATCTGTATCCCTGCGAGGCTGCGTCTCCCAAGAAGGAAGAAAGAGGTAGAGAAGGGGCATCATGAGCTGCGGCCACAGATCTGCTCGATGTGGTAGATATCCTTGGGACAGTCAGCAGACAAGACAAGAGGTGCATCCTCTGTTATCACAACATCATCCTCAATGCGCACACCAATGCCACGAAACCTCTCCGGAGCACTCGCATCATCCTCAGGAATATAAATGCCTGAAAGAAAAATGGGAATTAAAACACCAGCACTCTCCAGAACACCCTTACTGCACCACCAGGAGAGCAGGGATCGACTTTCAGCAACACTATGTGCTTGATCCTGAGAATTTTTAATATGGAAAGTTACTCTCTTTCCTCTCACTCATGGCTGTTGATGGGAAAAGAAAGGAAAGTGTCCCTCTCTGCCTACAGATATCAGCACATTAATAAAAACTTCCATAGTCACACCTGGCCTTTTCACACTTCTTGCTCTCAATGTTGCATTCACAATGATGACTTTAACAATGTTCTAAATAGAAACAGAGAGAAGAGGCAAGCATTAAATATAGGTTTCCAGCTGACAGCTCCAAATCTAGTGACAAGGAGAAAGAAAGGTTTGCAAATTAGGCAAACTGTGAGCAATCTAAGTTGTGAATCCCCGTAATTGCAGACTGCAATGCTTGAGACACTACCAGTGACTGGTAGAAGTTCAGTGGCAGGAGCACAGAAATCAGCACAAGTGAATCGACCCTGATTTCTGCACTGCAGTTTACCTATGCTGCACAGCCTGAGCTCTACACTACTCTGCTTCCTGAGTTTACTCCCACTACGTGTTACCTTGGCTATGTTTGGGAAGGAAATAAGGTTTTCTAATACTATAATGACTTTGGGAGGGGAATAACTTAAGGCTTTCCAATACTGCTATAGTTTCCAGCTTCACCAGAAAGGATCTGAATGCTTTGGTCTGCAGGACAGCTAATTATTGGAAAGCAATTCATGTTACCCTCAGTGTTGCATCTTCTTGTGGACCATTGACTGCTTTTACCTGGTTCAATGGTTATCACCATGCCTGGCTGGAATGGGAGCGATCGGGATATATCTGGGGTATCGTGAACATCCATGCCCAAGTAATGGCCCACATGATGAGGGCAGTACTTTCGAACAGCCTAAGAGAAGACAGAGCAAGTATCACAGAGGCAGTTAAACACAGCCCAACTTGTTCCAATACAAAAGATAGGCAAAAGAGACAGAATAATTATGTGCTTAACTAGCAGTCTTACTGCCATGCCTAGGTCACCAGGTCCTGCTTTCCATTTACTAGAACTGGATGGCCCTTAAAGCCCACCAGTACCAGGTGCCTATTTTGAGCACAATGCAGATTGCCTTTCCCCCCCACTGAAAAGAACAGCCCGAACCCATCACCATCTCAGCATGTCAGGCAAGATGTCAATTTGCAAATCGCTGAGTTTTGCTGCCCCAACCCTTTCCATCCCTTAAACATCCAAGTCCTGCACGACTCCCATCAGCAGACCCTCAAAACTGACAGCAGCAGGTACAGCTGCTCTGGGCTGTGAAAGTGGTTTCTCCTATGCACAGCAGAGTGAATGCTGTGCCGATTTCATTCAGTAGGTACAGCACGATTTTAATCCAACTCTACAAGGCACGGACACCGCCTCCCCTCGCACCATCCTAATCTCCCTCCCTCCAAAGCAGGAATCAGCCAGAACTCCTCCCTGCTCCACACTCCTCATTCCCAGGGGACTGAGCTGCAGACGCTGCTCCCGTCTGGCTGTGCTTCCACCTGCCGGAAGAATCCGGCACGACAGCCTCCGTCCACCGGCGGCAGCCACGGGCACCGGCACCGCACACGACTAAATCCGGCAGGAACCTGTCCGGCTGCCAAAAGCCATAGTGCCGTCACCTGGTTCCGCCATCTTTGCAGTACTGGCATCAGCAATCATGCAGCTCTGCAGTGAGAGTGACCGGATAAACTTCTCTAATTGCAAACCAATCCTATTTATCTGCAGGCTCAGCTCTAAGGCAGACCAGTTTCCCAGTCTTGTTCACCAGGTAGCTCTGTGAATCCCAGTACTGACACAAAATGGTGTAGAAGAGGCAGCAGGTGGAATGACTGAGAATAGTTTGCACCTTTTGGTGGCACTGCAGATTTATGCAATGTTAAACAGACCACAAATGTATGAATAACTGCCTGCAGTCAACCCTGGACCCAGAACCTTGTGTTAGTGCCCATGTGCCTATAGTTCCCTTCAGACTGTGCTCTAAAGCTGTTTCTGCGTTGGCAAGTAGTGCAGAGCAATGGGAATGGATCTGCAGACTGAAACAGCAGGAGCCAAGGAACACATATTCACACTATGTGCATGTAAGACTGGGGATTACTTCAGACCAAATTGTGCACCAAATGGTTGAATCACATTTGGAGTTCATCCCTGTCTCAGAGAAATTCATTCCTGTGCTGAGACCAGCCCATAACATGAATTAAAGCGCCATGTAGCAGCAATTAGAAGAGACATCCTGAAACCACATTTCTGACCCAAATTAAAACCCTAAAACTACTCAAGCATAAAACAATCAGGATTAATAGGAGTAAACTAGAGCAAACAGGGGTAAACTAGAGTAAAAAAAACCTTGAAGTACCTTGAAGAAATGGCTGTCAGTGATGCTGCTCTCCAGGACACCCAAGTCTTTCAGTTTCTGTCCAATAAGGCTCAGCATAAGGCTATAGATATTTTCCAGACTCATGCCAGGGGAGCAGAGGCTCAAGCAGGACTTCTGGATATCCAGGACAGCTTGATACAGTTCTGCTTGGGGTTTGGTGAACCTGAAGGCCATTTAGTAAAGGAATATCTCACAACTAAATCTCTGTTTCCAAGAAAAAAGGGGTTCTGTCCCCAGAACCTATTCTGGGGACAGATTCAGTTCAAGGATGGAGCAGGGGAAAAACAGAAAGCAAAGCAACTGTCTCCTTGTATGAAAGGCCACACCAGCAAATTTACAACTTAGCAGAGCTATGTACCATCAACTGAAACTCCTGTTTTCTTACAGACAACTGGAGTCAGCCACAGCTGAATATACAAAAGCCCTCTTTGCACTTAAAGCATGCTCTAATAGCTGAAAATAGCAATCATCACACATATTCATGCAGTAATTAATGAGGCAGTGGGGAATACAGCTGAATGATTACTTTATATAATTTCATTACTCTGGAGCACCACAGAATGGGACATGGTTAAACCCATGTTATGATTAAACAAACACTCAATCCATCTATTATTTAAGAACTTATCAAAACTCTTAAAAAAAACTTATTACAGCATACCTTCCATTGACAGGCCAGGTACGTGTGATGTCACTCACATAGCAGGAAAATTCACATCCACCATCTAGCAAGACCAGTTCACCATCCTGGAGAGTAACAGGAAAGAATGCTCAGTTCAGCTGAGCATTCAGCTGGGTCAGTTCAGCTATTAATTGATTTTTCTGTCTGAAAGCAGGAAACGAGGTTATGCTTCTGTTTTCACAATGCAGCTGCAGAAATGTGAATTCCTTTTGTAGAGTAATACCCCAGGTACTACTGTTTATAAATAGGCTATTCCAGTTGGACTGTTTCTCTGCAAGGTAGTCTCTGACTGTTATGCTTACCTACTGTCTGAACTTTTAAGATGAAGAAAAAGGCATTTGCCTTGAACTATTCTCTCTCTGAGACGAGTCCTATTCACACCTGGATTGCTTACTTCAGCAAATTATGCCTATGACTCCTTACATTAGAAGTTCTCAGCTATAGTGACTGAGACAAGAGGAGGGCTGCAACAAAAACACAAGATTTCTGAGCTCCCTACAGGATCATTAACAGCTACAAATTTATCCTTCGCATAGGAAACGAGAACCCATCAAAATCCCTTTGTATCACAAAATCTGACAGTGCATCACTGCTGTAAATGCATTGGTGAATAGTTTGTACAATCTTCCCTTTCTCTTCTAGGACTTTCTTGAATGTTTTAGCATATCTTTCTGGATCTATCTGGTGATGAAGAAAAAATTTTTGGAGATGTGAATCTCCATTTCACTTCAGTAGAACTGTTCCATATTAATGACTACACATACCCAAAAACTCAGAAGAAAGACAAAGGGCTAGGAACAAAACCACTGCCTTGCTTTTCCTCCGTGAAGGGGCTAATGACAAATAGAGATGTTCAAAGTGTTTGGATTAAATTCTCTATAGATTTACACTACATGTAGAGATTCATTCCACAGATCCATGACCTGTGCCAGCAGACATGATGTGGAATGACAAGCATAATTGCAGCATGTTAAGGGAAAGAATAAAGCAGCAGAATTTCACTGATAGTGCTACTTCCAGTGCTAGCTGCTATCATTGTGTACAGTTAAGTGACACAGACACACAGCAGATAAATCAGCAGTGAGCAGATCTCACTATCCCACTGAATAGACAGGCCATTAACTATCCATTTAAATTGTACTTTTTAACTTTTTCAGAATAGCTGGTTGAATTCTTTAATGCAAATCTGAAATTACAGCACCTGCTGATTACACCACCTGTAATCTTCCAAGCAATTAAACAAGCTAAGTAACAATTTACTGACTAAGGGAATTCAGCCTGTGGTTTGATTGTCCAGTAAATGCTTATGCTATGCTTATCCTCTTTCTTTAAAGCAGAGCCCTCTAAATTTAAAAGACTGAATGAAACGTTCAGATACCTCTCAAATTAGATGCTTTGTTAGCCTATTTGGAAACAAGATCTGTAGGAAGTAGCACACAAAGAAAGAGTCAATTTTATGGGTTTAACCTCCTACTTAATAGTTTAGGGGAAAAAACAAGTGACAGTCATTTAAAGGAACAACTTTAAAAGAAGCAACTGGAGTTACAGCAGTGTGGCTGACCTCAGATGCCAGAACAACAAAGGAGGCTTCTTCCTGCCAAAAGCAGCCTGTCATATCTTTTGTACATTTGTCTCTGCAGATCATTTCAAGGTCTGCTAGTGTGCCAGCTTCAAGAAAAGACAATGCTAGTGGGAAAGTTTCACTCTGCATTAAGACAGAGGAAAAATATGCTCCTTTGAAAAGTAAATAGTGAGCAGAGCAGTGAGGGAATAGTGCTCCTGAAAATACTTATCTGAATCTAAAGACCTAATGTCAGGAAAGCTGGAGAGAGTACAATTCAATGAAAATCTTCAAAATAAGACAAAATACATTGCCCTTCCACCTCTTGACATTTAATGCTGCACTGTTCCCTATTTGTTCCCCTTCCCTGCTTGGCTGGGCTACATGGAACCAAAAGGCTTTTCAGCTTCACCAGAGGAGGAATGCACTTTGCCCTTATATTGCAAAGCAAGGCCAAGGAATGCAAGTGACAGCAGAAGATCCCCCTGGTGCCTTTGCTCTGCCTGTGACAGTGGCTCCCCTTTTTTTGTGAGGCCCCCTGCACCGCAAGCTGCTGCGAGAACAGACATGTTCACTAAATTATCCGCAACCTTGTTTACAAGTCCTTGCATTGCTCAGAAAATTCTGCACAATAACTGAGAGGAAAGAAAGACAAGCTGAATCTGCCATTGGCAGTAAAATTAACCAGGGCAGGATTCTTTTCCCTTGCTCACTTAAATATATATTTATAAGTGCTTTGATCTGTTCAATCAAAACAAGCAGCAGCTAGGGAACGTGTATTTTTGTCACAGCACTGCATTTCAAGTTACTGGACAGCATAAGGGTTACCTTGATAACCTGATTATTCTTCACATAGTGCAAAGTGTTTGATCTGTTGCCACCAGCAACAACAGGGGGGTATGCCAAGATATCAGCACCACGAGCCCGGCACTCAAATTCGAACTGGAGTAACAACACAGAAAAGAAGAAACCATTAGTGCAGATTCAGGTGATTAACTGTCCTAGAACCATAATAATTCTTGTCCTACAACTGTTTTCTAAATTTGTACAATACAAAGTGAAACTGGAAAGTGAGTTGGCTAAATGAAAGCAGTCTTAAGTATTTTTCAAGAACTCTGGAGAAAAAAAAAAAAAAAGCCAGAACCATCCACTTTTTCAAGCCTTTACTGGGTCTCCAGGAAGCTCTTTCTGGTACAAGCTGTTCAATACTGTCTCAAATATTCACTACATTGTCATATATTCAGGTGAGGATTTGTTCTTATATACAGTAATGCTCTTATTTGCTGTATGACTTTGCAGATTTTCATAGATCCTATATGTCAGCATGACAACAGTCATGGTTTGTTTCTGTCTTTTAAAATTTCAAAGTACCAGCGTATTTACAGCAATATCTATTTTTCATGACTGTTGAACTAGGAAGGTTTGAAAGCATGCATTACCTTGATGTCTGAAGGGATAGAAGAAAAAAGCACCATAAGCCTAAGATCTTTACCTTTCTTGGATGATGAAGCTGATGAAAGCGTGGAAATGAATAAATTTACATCCATAAAGAACCTCAACATATTGACAGCATGTCTTTTCTATGGCTACCAAAATTACAAGGGAAAGAACACTCCAGGCTGCCTACATGGAGCAAAGGTTTTACGGTCCTGGTCTGGACTGAAAAACTGATCTGTAAAATATACTTTTAAACTAGAGTAGTTTTTTCAACTCAGTACTGCCAGTGCCGTGTCAACACAGGCCCACCCATGTTGTAACAGAGGGTCAAATCCTGCTGATGTTTCTCCAACAGGTATCTCACTGCAATTCCTTATGAAGTTCCTTACCAAATGTGCAGGCCAATTAGTCCTTATTTTCTAACTGAGAGGCATCTAAACTGCTTCAAGAGGGCTGTGGTAATCTGATGTAGTAAGAGGCTAGAGGCAAGAGAAGCAGGCTTTACAAACAGGTGTTGTAACTACTTAAATTTTGTACAAATTTCAAACATTTTTCAAACAGACCTGTATTATAGAATAAAGTAATAACTTTACCCCAAATTGTTTAGCAGGTTCTGCATTTCAATATAGCACAAAAAAAGACATCAACAGAGAGAAACTTAGACAAATGCTACACTCCTTAAATAAGGGTACAGGAAATGCAGCTAAAAAATTCCTCACACTGACTCTTCTGCATGTCCAAGGAAGCACAAGAGTTGGGTGAATAAATGTGCTACAGTGGGAGACACATGATAAACAGATCGGACATTTCTGGTTTCCTGGAAGGATAACCAATATCCAACCCTTCAATCTCACTTCCAGCTACAAAGTACTCACCTTTGCATAAAGAAAGGCTTCATCTACAGGGGATTTACTGGCAAACATCGTCTCTGTGAAAGCCTATGAAAAAGAAGGGACTTTCAGTTAGCAAAGGAGCCTGAACTGGTTCTTTTCAACCTATCTCTTGAGGAAGGTCCAAAATCAGCTGGCCCAGAACCAGAGGGTTTCACTAACTTCTTTAGTGAAAGTGCTGTCAAGACTAGAACCAGTTAAGATCTATACCCTATGTAGCTGTAGTTAGTGGATGACTGACTCTAGTTTTTGAAATTAAAAAAAAGGATTAGATGACTGAGGCTGATCCCCTGGTTTGGCATTTTAGAAGTTGTCTCACCTACCAATTCCCTCAGGTATAACAGGATTGCCTTAAGCAGCTTTTCCTTCAGAGAAGAACAATCTGTTCCTCTCTTTTCTACTTGGCTATCTATTTTAATAATATTTACAAAAACCTAACTGCATTTGAGGTATCTCTCAGATTTGTATAAAAGTGGACAATGAGTTCAAAAGGTAATTGAGGGTGAAGGGGGAATGCAGACACATACATAGGAAACATCTTCATAAAAATCCTATTTCCTCAAAATAAACAGAGTAGATGTGAAAAAATTATTTTGGAAAGCAGAGAGGAAGCTGAGAAGACAGTGAAAAGGCTAGCCTTTGCTTTTAAACAAAGTCTAACAGCTGCTGGCTTTTCTTCACTGGAGTTATGCTAATTGAGAGAATCTGGTAGTCCGAGCAGTCTTCCCGTTTCTCCTTGTGCTGCGGAGGGAGCCAAGCCCAGCCAGTGATTGAGACAGAGCAGTCCAATAATAGATTATACCAAAGCTCTGCAACCAACTCATGTCACCTCATCAAGGGAATGCACTGCTTCATTAGGAGAGCACACAGCCCCATTACCTCTGCCGTCATTCTGCCAGCTATCTTCATCCTCTCTATCTCTGCAGGGGATTTGATCAGCCGAAGGTTTTGCACGAGGTGTCGAACGCCCTGGATGCGGTTTTTGCTCCGAGCTTTTACCTCGGCCAGAGACTGCATGTAGTCAGAGTGCAGCTCTGCATGCACTGGTTTTCTCAAGTCATACCAAACCATGTTTGACTCACCTGGAATATAAAACAAAAGTTGACACAGACTAAAATAAATGCAGAGACGTCCTCCCCATACTAAACTAACTCACTTCTCCTAAACGAGATCTGTTGTTGTATTTGAGAAAAATAATTTTCTCTGAATCTACACCGAAAGACTATATAGACACTTTCACTGTTAGAAATACCAGCAATCTCCTCTAAATTTGGAAGATTACCAATTTACAGCATATAGATGAGACAAATCTCCACTTCTGCGCAAATAATGAGGTTTATAATCACCACTGAATATATGCATCCGGCTCAGATCTATTCAGAGTTCAGGTGTTAAAGTTACACTCGTGTAAACTAAGCAGCCATCACATCACAGTGCACCTTCTGAATCGTTCTCCCATTCAGCCTGTCCACACCGATGATGGAAAGGAATTTACCTCTTTGCACAGAATCAAGATCGTTATCAACAACGGCTGAGTACACTTAGGGGGAATAATTCGTATTTCTTGAGGGAATGCTTATTTCAGCCATTCAAAGAAGATGAGTTTACTGAGAACAAACACATTTACTCACAGTGGAAATTTATTCAGAACATCAGTTAACACCAACATTCTCCTCACTGGAACATTTTAAATGCAAATGAGTAGAAAAGCCATGATGAGTCACTGCTGATGTCCACCCAGGCCCTCCTTCTTTGGTGACAGCAACCATTAGCAGGTGCTTAGAAAAACTAAGAAACTGGGCATTCATTAAAGTGTATTGCCCTTAGCTAATTTACTGCTTTTCATGAACCTCTCCCCCACAGAATCACAAACTTCTGACTCCATTTTAATCTTTATATTCCAAACTTCCATGAATGATCTACAACTTAAGAGGTGCTAAACCCTGCCATGTGATAATTTGTGTTCCCTTTGTTTTTAAATTAAGAAAACCAGCAATAATCAATCATAGTCATCCTCTGTGCTTTCCCCAACCATACACATTTCATACCTTGCCTTGTTTTCTCTATTTCAAACTGAGTAGGTTTGTTCAGCATGTATCTCACACACATTTCATGCTTTGATCATCCTTTGTCTTGTGACTTACCCATTTTCAAGACATTCTTTTTTGAAACAAAGCTGATTCCAAGGTGGTGTTTAATACTCCAATTCTCTTCCTCTAGTTATGTGACTCCATCAAAGTCACACTTGCCCGTATTATATTGTCATTAGCCTGCTTCAGCTTCATTTTATAATGCATTTAAGTTCCCCACGAGTTAAAAGTATTGAGTCTACATGGTGATGTAAGATGAAGAATATTTCTAATGGACAGCAATATTTGTATTGCAGGGGCAACTCATCATCTATCTAAATGTGAGTGGATTAACAAGTTCCCTGTGTGGATTGTTTTCCAAAACTACTATGAATAAAAAACCTTCAAGTTTCCTATGCATCATCTGGTTCTCATACTGTCAGCAAACAGATATGACTAAAACAGGACCACAGTCTTGCTTATCCTGTTCCTTAATATTTCACAGATATGGAGACTGGCATTCACATGGATACACAAGAAAGTCAGAAATTGTCAAAACTACATATCCATTGGTGGCTCTCAAAGAGCTAACAGGAACTTCCAACTGCCTTTGCCACAGCCATACTCCCTGTCCCTCCCCAAGTTCATTTTAGTCTCAAAGTGATGTCACAGACCACCTCCCAAAACTGTACCATTCAGACTCTGCAGACCACGTTTCATCTCATTCCCTCTCTAAATTTTGTTACCTTTCAGCTTGGCCACCAAATGCTTGAACTCCTCAATGGTGTAAGCTTCATCTACTCCTGTGAGAGCAATTGCCCCATCTGGGCCTGATCTGGGTCCGTCCCACAGCTCTCGATTCGGATCTCTCCGGGGCACAAAAAGAATGGATTTGTGAGACGGTAGTGCTTTGCCAGGAATGCTCTGCAGCACCAGGATGCTGTCAGGCTCCTGAAACCCACAGAGGTACAGGAAATTAGTGTCCTGGTGGAAAATGTAGGGGATGTCATTGCTCATGTAGTATGTAGGGTTAGACAGCAGGATCACTGTGTGGTCCAAACCATCCCAGCCTTGGGCTTCCTTCTGGATCAACACCATCAACTTGTGTCGGCGAAGAGCATATTCCACCTGTGACAATCCTGGGGTTACCTCTCCTGTGAATACAAAACAAACCAGATGGAGAAATTCAAGGCCCTAAGGGTATTTTACTAGCCTGATTCCTGCCTGTTCCCTGATGCCTCACATAAGCATGGCTTCTTTGTAATCCCTCACAAGCCTTTCCCCTTGCTCCTCTTCAGCTTCCATCCCTACAGCACATCCTCATTAAGGCTACTTCTTTCTCCATCATGCCAAGATGAACATTGGTTTTAACCAATTGGATGATGTGCTACATATTTCTGTGCAAAGGAAGAAATCACAGAACCTGGTAGATTTAGACAAACACCCAAATGTTTGCAGAGAAGATGTTTAAAAAAAGAGGGGGAAGGAGCAAGGCAAACTGAACTTCGACCACTAAAAACTGATGGGTTTTACAGCATGGACATTGAACAGAAGTTTACCTCCTGAGGTTGAGCATTAATTTCCTCAGCTAAAGGTAGAATGTTTGTTCAAATACACACTAAGTCAACTCACAAAGTGACTATTTCTAAACCACAAGGGACAGATTGAGTGTCAGAGATTCTGCGAGATTCTGCAGAAGCACAGAGGTTGGAGAGTCTAATCAGTCACAAGATTGCAGGCAGAAGCAAACCACAGACTGCAGGCTGCCATCAGACTCCTGTTAAGGGAAGTGATCTTCTCCAGGGCATATGTAGCTTTTCTCAATATTTAACAATTCAGATTTTTCTAAAGTTAGATACCATATTTCTAATAACACTCATTGAGCAAATGATCTCTAAGAGGAAGGTACTCTTTCAACTCCTGCAGTCTCAAAAGACATGAAGTACAGCAATCAAGATACTCACCAAAACAGGACTGAAGTTCAAAGGACAACAAGCAACAGCTGAAGTATGTATTTTTTAAATTGTGAGACTCCCTAATTATGATCTAAATTAATATAAGAGACTTAATCAGTACTTCGGCTAATACCCTACTTTAACATAGATTCAATTTTGATACTGTTTGTTAACTTTCCATTTTCATACTCTTTCTTCCTCTTTCATATTATACAGTACAATTCTAGAAAAAAAAAAATTGACACTTGACATCTACTGCAAGTGGATTCTTGCATGAGAGGAGTGGGAGGGGGAAGTTCTGTTTGCATTAATGTTTACACCTTTTCAATTATATCCTCAATACCTATTAGATCTAAAAGTCTTTAACACAGAAACTGGTTTAATGCAATCTGGCCTCACAATTCTGCAATGGTAAACTGCAAATTTCCTATGTTCCACTGCATTCCATCAGCTTTTTAACTGCCACAGTCCAGTGAATTTCAGAAGCTGCAATGGGGTGAAACATGGGGATCCCAGCTGTCTTCCAACTATGAGGCTTGGAAATTCTCTTTGCATTAAAGGCATTTGCTTTTTAACACAATAATTGCAATAAACCAATGTCATATTATTTTAAGGAAACCACCTCTACTTTATTAAATGGAAAAGTACTTTGGAAAGCTAGAATTCACTTCCAGTGCTTGGGCTGCACTTTAAGGAGTCAGCCTCCTTTATTGTGAGCTGTCAATGAGTGCCCTAAGCAACCTGATCCAATGCTGAATTTAGCCCAGCTTTGAGCACAGGGAGAACCTGTTAACTGTGTGAGGTTCCTTTTGACCTGAATTATTCTACAATTAAATACAGAAATGTGTATGCATATACATAAACACACATACACATATATTAATCTGTTCGCCCTTTATACCCACCTATAGAAGAACACAGAATGTTTTCCTGGACATATTCTTGAATATATTTTTGCTGTAATTTTTTGTTTGTTTTTTTAGATGTAATTGTGGTCATTCTATGCCTACATGCTCATTTTCATGAATCTCAAAAAAATGCACAACCTCAGCTTCTATCACTACTGTCTAACTTCATAGTCACAAGTTTCTTTTTCTCCTTTTCCTCATATTGAATACTCCTCTGAACAGAGCACATTATTTAGACAAGTGGTGTCCATCTATCACCATTCCTCCCCATTCACCTTTGCTGAACTGCACCTTTGTTTTGTGACTCACAAGACATGGGATATGAACCCAAAAGAGAGTCCCTCTTAATAAAACCAATATTTATTTGCAGGACAACAAGCTCACAAAATGCCACTGCCACAAAAGGTCTGCAGCACCCAAGTAAACAGCCCTGAGTTTGTCATGAGAAAAAAGAAAGAAGCTATGAAAATCATCACATATGAAGGCTATTTTTGGAATCAGTATCATCTCAGACAAGGAAATTAGCTACTAAATATAATTACTGGCTAATGAAGGTAGTCATATACAGCTGAAACCATAGACAACTCTATGATTCAGTAAACCAATACACTCAACAAAACAGAGACAAGAAAATATCAATGACTGGCACATGCAGGGCCCAAACCTCACCTGGTTTGAGCAGATGTGGGTGTGTGAAAGGGCTGGGCTGGCCCAGATACCGGTTTGGAATCTTCTTCTGCTGGGCAGGCTGGATGGAAAATCTTCGGAGAGCATGTGACTTGTAAACTAGAGGAAAAGAAACACATCATGTCAAGGTAAAAAAAAAAAAAACCAAAAAAAAAAAAATACCCCAAAACTTTCCAGTTAGGAAACTGTAGAACTACAGAATCTTAGCAGCATTCCTTCACTTTATGACATAAATATCTCTCCTTAACTTCTCCATTTGCTGTACATCACAATAGTTTATGAAGCGATGTGCACACAACTCAACTGACAATCAAGTATTCATGGAACAGATAGAAACAAACATATGCTAAACCAGACAATCCAGCAACAAAACCTAGGAAGCTCTGTTGGTTTGCACATTCCAATTCATACAACTGGTGTTAAAGAAGCACTCAGCACTTTCCTTCCCTTGCTTCCCTTAAACACCACAGGGCTCCAAGCATCACATCTGTTTATTGTCTCTTGACTATGTTTTCAAAAAATTTCTCTCATCTGGAACAGTTACATAGTTTCTAAGGCCTTTCCAGTTCTGTTTTTTACTAATAATGCTTCAAAGAAACCACAAAAAAACCCACAGGTTTATATAGGAATGTGATTTTCTCTTCCTGTCTGGAGGATACCCTAGAGTCCCTGTTTACGTACTGACCTTTCATGGCAGCAGCATTAGCCAAACTGAATAGTTATGTATTCCACTTCCAAACCCACACGCAGCCAAAGCAGGTGAGTTTTAAAGACAACTACAAGTATGCATCTGTGAGCTGGGAATTGGTATCATAAGACAAAATCTAAAATTAAAAATGTATTGTAAGAAACTTCAGAATTCTCAGTTACAGCCTTTCGCAACTGAAGAAGTGCTTGTGCCTGAATACAAATGATCCAGATCTGTAGGAAGGAGAAGGTAGTCAAAAGGTTAACATCTATTTGATGTTTTAGAAAGCAGTTGCTCTTTATGTTACATACCACGTGCCTACTAGAAAACCAATTTGTGCTGCCATTCTTAGAACAAATACTATTAACTCTTCACCAGCATAAGCAAAGATAATACAAACAAAACATCCGCCTTTCAGTAGCTTGGACTCCGAGGCTTACAGCAAAACATACAGACCGCGGATTTGCTCTGGCAGCCACTAAGATTAGCCTCTAATTGAGGATCATTTATGCATGACAACTGATAGCCATAACATGAAGCGTTCACTACGTGATGCTTGACTGGAGACCCGGGCAGTGAAATGTAACTGCAGATTTTTGTGCACTCTAGTTTAAAACTGGCGTTTCCACAGTTTTTCTCCACATACGCAGCAGACAAACAGGACAGCTCGCAACGAGACGACACAGCGGGCACTAAATAAAGCAACACCTTGAAGGCAGCGAGAAGCTTACAACCGTTGCTTTATTATTCAGGTTACTGCCTGTTCTTCCCTAGGATTCAGCCCGGACCGGGGCTGCAACTGCGCCGCCGGGGAGAGCCGCTTTCCCGCGACGCGAAAGCGGGGCTTTAAGCGACGAGAGCCGGGGGTGGCTAGCGGAGCGGCGGGCAGTGTCGGGGTGCGGGGGAGGGATGTCTGACCTGCGGCGCCGCGCCAGCCCCGGGCCACCAGGACAAGCCCCTGCAGCGGGAGGCGCGACATGGCCGGGCCACAGGGCGCATGGCGGGGCCTCTGTGCGCCGCGGCGCCGAGCGCTGACACCATCACCGAGCGCCGCCCGCCGCCAATGAGAGGCGCCGCGGGGGCTTAGGAGCCCGGGGAGCCCGCCTGCCTCGGCCGCGAGGGGGACGGCAGGATTAACGGGGGAGCCGTGCCGCACGGGGCGGAACGCAGCTGCCAGCCCACGGCTGCCGCCTCCAGAACGTTTCGGCATGGGCGGAGTCAATGGAGGTGGGCGGGACCAGGCGGGTTGTGGGCGGGGCCTGTGGCGGGCGGGGCGGGCTGGAAGGTTCGGCGGCGGGCTGGGCGGGGCAAGGAGCGCGCCTGGGCCGCCACCGTGCCGCCATGGACTCGCGCAAGCTGAGCGAGCTGCGGGCCTTCGTCCGGCTGTGCAAGGAGAACCCGGGCCTGCTGCACACCCCGGAGCTCGCCTTCCTCCGCGAGTGGGTGGAGAGGTCGGTGCCGGGCCGCGCAAGGAGGCGGCCGTGAGGGGGGAGGGGGTGTTCTGGTGCGGGACGCGGTGAGGGCAGGGGGGGCGTGTCTCCTCAGGCCTCGGCGGGGGGCGCGCGGTGTCGCCCCCGCGGGTCCGGTTTGGTCCGGTCCGGTCCGGTTTGGTGCGGTCCGGTTTGGTCCGGTCCGGTCCGGTTTGGTCCGGTCCGGTCCGGTTTGGTGCGGTCCGGTCCGGTTTGGTCCGGTCCGGCTTGGTCCGGTCCGGCTTGGTCCGGTCCGGTCGGGTCCGCTCCGGTCGGGTCCGCTCCGGTCCGGTCCGGAGCGCGCTGCGGCCTTCCCGCCCTCTCCTCCCCTTTCCTTCCCTCCCTCTCCTCTTTCTTCCTGCCGGGATTACTCCTAGCGCGTTAAACAGACTTGTTAATTTTACGTTTTCCCTTATTAACTCTGGCTATTCCTATTGCAAAAAGCCTGCCCCCCGGCCATCTCAGTAGCTCAGCTTTCCAGCCCGGAAAGCCCCAGAGTCATACTTACTGAGCTAATTCTCGCATTACGCAGCAGAGTTGGCTAGCCTGTTTTAAAAAAGGAGCCGAGTTAGTGGGGAGGTGAGTGACGTTCATTTACATTTGGGTACCCAAAAGCACAAAGTACCTGGCAGCTACAGTCCCTGTCCAAAACGTGCTTTGGTCTTTGAAGTTTAATGTCTCAAAGGTAGTCGAGTTCTCCGCTCCCATTTGGATCCCTGCTGTGTCCGCCGCACTTGCTCTGTGTCAGCGGGGCCCGCCGTAACAGATGCTTCTCAAATAAAAATCCTCTTTGGGTTCCATCCTCAGCGCCCAGAAGCACGAGGCTGGAAGGGTTGGGATTCTTGGCTGCTGGCAGAGAACCCACTGCACCCCTGTGTCCAGCTGCGGTGCCTCTGCTTGGCTTTTTGCGGCTGCTGTGCTAAAAAGAACCCTTGAGAAGTGAGGGACGTTCATGTGCGCTTGTTAGGCAAAGAGGATTTAGAAGATTTTTATCTAGTGGCAAACTGGGATTTGTTTTAGAAAATTTGTGTTAATCAGCAGGGTTTTGTGTGTTTAGATGTATATATATAGAGAAGTAAACTTTGATATTTCACAATATGTCCTATAATGAAAATGCCTACAATGAAGTGTTTATTCGTCTTCTTTTACAGTGATATTTAAAATTTTAATGCATCTGAATAATACTGTGGTTGTAAAACCACTGGTATTTAGCTGAACTTGGCTTTGCAGTATTGACAGCAGATGTACTTCTGCTCAGGAAGGAGATTGATGTCTGTCTCATCCTACTGCACATCTTTATTCCTTTTGCTACTGTGTAAAATACTTCAGTGCCTCACCCTAGGCTTCTTCCAGTACTTCTGTTGCGTAAATCTGAAGGTGTGGACAGACTGCTTTAAGAGGGAGAGGAAGAACTCTGACTTCTTTTTCCCAAAGAAAATGTTAGGGAATGGAAAGATGATCGTCTGACTTTATCCATGTTAATGGGAAGGACTTTAATTTCCAGATTAATTTTTAGAATTTGTCCTTGGTACTTGTCTTATAAATACAGTAATTACATTTAGAGCCATGGAATGCTTTTTACATGTGAAATCTTCACTGAATGTCTTCATCTCAGAAGTCAAAAAATACTTCAGAGCAGAACCCCCTACAGCTTTCTCAAGTTTTCTGATTTTCTTCACATATTTGAATTAAATATTTGCCTCAGTAGTACACTTCGATGTTGGTAGTAGTACCAAATTACTTACCATGCAAAACTGTCTGGAATTCTGGTGGGTTTCCCTCTGATAATAGTGAACTGTTACGTGCATTGTAGGGCCTGATCATTCTTTGGAAACTCCTTCAATCACCATGGCCCGCCTTCAGGTGGAAATAAACTCGATAACTCTTATATCTGCGTCTGGTTTACCTGTCTTAATCTGAAAGATGTAGGTTTGTTTACCGAGGTAGTGTCATGAGTGATTAGAATAATGATTAAATTATACTAAAATCCATCATTCAGTTTTTCAACTAAAATTCTGCTAATTGCTTTGATTTCTTTTTTCCTTAAACCTAGTGATTCTAATTTAAATTACTCGAACTACTCATGAAGCCAGAATGGGATGCTTTATTTCAGATTAGCTGTTAATCTTGCATCAGTATCCTTTAGTCTTTCCTGTTTTCATGCACTTGTATTCTAACCCTTATTCTGCCTAGCTCTGTATTGATGCTCTTTGGGTACTGCATGAGTGTATTTGGAAAGTGTTTTGACATTCCTTTTATCAAGCCCGTTTTTTTCCTAATTGCATAAAAATATAAATGTTTTACTTGAATTATTATGAAATGAGTCGTTAAAGGAAACGCGTTTCAAAACCCTGCGATTGAACAAAGACACAACAGCAGTACTTAAAAACAAAACACAGAATCCCTAATTGATGAATCAGGCTTTTTGCCCGTTTTGTGTTGTTTTGTTCAAATAGGTTTTTACCCTTTTGAATTCACAGTAATCCAATTCCTCTCTAAAGATAATTTTGCTGGCAATAATAAAAGTGGTTGCAGAAATCACATTTGCAGTTCTTCCAAACAGTCATAAATGTGATGACCATCATCATGATGAGTGGAAATGTGCAGTCACTGTTGCAATGGAGTCCTGACAACTCCCGGTTGTTACTGGCATCAGACACTTGAAACTCTTTGTGTCTGTGCTTTTTCTACAGCTCAGTACCTGCCTTTCTCTACAAGAATGTCTTGTGCTTTCCATATACTGCTGAGGTTTAATACATTGCAAACTTTGCATATATCCCTGCTGTGTATTCAATCATGGTTATCTAATACTGGGTTAAAAGATTTTGGAGTAACTTGCTTTTGAGTTATTCTGGGATTATAACTGTAGTTTAAATAGAGATTACCAGGATAACAAAAATATTTTCAAGTACTGTGAGTGAAACTGTTTAGCCTTAGCAGTTCCTGAAATGGCCTATTATAAAACATGCATGTTTATTAGTAAACATTTCTCAAACTGAACTAAGTTTTTGGAGGGTTATGAAGAGAATGGAGGAGACTAAATTGTTTCAGTCTTGAGGTGATTTAAGGTTTAAGACTTAAAACTAGCTAATACCGTGGATATTAGCTATTAGCTCTGTTAAAATGATTTGTAATTTGTGATTTTCTTTATGCAGAAGAAAAGTTCCAGGGTTCACTAGATGGTCCCTGTAGTCCTTTCCTTGGTTTTTAGAGACTAATAGAGTTATGTGTTCTATTGTCAGCCTACGAGGGCTAAAATTTAGGAGGAACAGTTAGTCCATGTTCTGTGTTTTCTGCCTGGCTGGATAGTGATTTCTCAGACTGCAGTTGTTTAGTCCTTGTGGTATAACTTTGATTAAGTAATGTCAACATCCCAGGGACATACAGAGATTGTTGCAATAGCTTCTGAACATGCTGGGGTTTGCCACTTGTTGGAGTTTTGTTGGTTGGTGGGTTGGTTTTGGGGTTTTTGGCAGTTTTTCCTTGTAAATTAGAAGTAGTTTAGTGCTGTTTGCTTGCCTTTTGCTGCAGGACCTTGTGTTAGGACCTGTCAATCCTGTCAACTCCTTCTCCAAGTCCTACCCTTTCTCCCCCAATTCATCCCTATCCCTGTCATATTCTTCCCCATTCAGATTTGTTTTCAGCCAGTTTGAGGCCTGACTCTGAGGTGCTGCTGACGGGAGGGAGGAAAGAGGAGAGAATGAACTGCAGTAGCTTGACTTAAGAAGCTATAACTTCTCATCCTTGGGACACAGTTTTATGTTGCACTAATTCCTGAAAGCAGATAGACCTACATCCTTCCAATTCCTCCTGCCTAACCCTGTTTAGCCACCTCCTTCTCCTCTCCCCTGCATCCCACCTAACCAGTTGTGTGGGGCCCTAAGGAGTTGGTTGTTGAGTTCATGGAAACATTTTTATTGAAAACCACGAGTAAATGGAAATGTGGGGCAGGGGATGGCTGGGAATGGCATTCCTTTTGGTGTGCTGTCATAGGTATGATTAGATGTTCTAACAAACAGCTGGAGGATTCAGCCTCTGCTTATTCCTGGCTGCTAATCAAAGTCAATAGCATGTAGAAGTTTATTCTATATGGACAGAATGCTGTTCCCACCAAGACTGCTCCTTAACTTTGGTGGAGAGGCAGGAATACTGCAATATGTAAGAAAAATGATTTTTGTTTTAATTGCATAGGCATTTTAGACTGTTCTCTTTAATTGTTTGACCTCTGTTCCAAAAAAAAAAAAAAAAATTCTAATTTTGGTGATATCCATAATCCATAATATCTAGTTTTGATTCAAACATAAGTTACATTTAAAGGAGGAAATCCATTTGAGCCAGGAGGCAGCTTTTCCTTGTGAGAAAAGGTGAGTTGGTGCAGGGTGATGTGAGTGAGTACAAGTCTCAGTGGAGTTGTACAACAGACAGTGCTTTGCACTACACTGAGAAAAGCGTGGGGGATGTCTACTCTATTTGCTGCTTTGGCAGTGAAATGGATGATCATGTTTTGTGTTAAAACAAAAAGCTGAGATTATCGGGATTTGGATCAATAAAATACATGCCACTGATTTGACAATCTTACTGTTTTATTTTGTCTTTTCTCTGTTTTGCTGAAAAGTATGGGAGGCACCATACCGCCTGCTCCAGCCAATGCCTCCAGAGAGGAGACAAGTAAGGTGAGAGATGAAGAATTTACCACTGAAAATTGATGCTGACAAAATTACTGAGCAGCAGAAGGGGAAAATTTGCTGTCAGTTTTCACTCTGGTAGGGGGGTGAATGTGAGAGTTCAGTCTGAAGGCTGCCCATTGTGTGTTGTAGATGACTTGTTACAGATGGCTTCCTAGTTCAAGTGTTATCATGCTCCATTTCCCTAATCCTGAATGCCTGATGTTCTCTGCAACACAAATGCCATACAGAGTCTTGGTTTCCTTTTCTTTTTGTGTTCTCTTGTCTGTTTATAAACCATTTCTCTTGTCATTAGTGGATTAAATTATAATCCTTTCATGAGAAGAAGTATTAATGAGCATGATAAGCAATGAAGCGATCAGTTGAATTATCATTTTTTTAAGGCAGTATTGTGAAAGATGCTGGCTTTTGTTGATTTATTTTGAGGGATAAAATAAATTTGCCTCGTAGATATTACATAAGGATTTTTTGCAAGTTTGAAATTCTTTTGGAAAAAAAAATGTTTTATTTTTTAACAAGACTGGATGCTGGAATTACTGGCTAGTTAGAGCAGTATGGAGGAATTGTGTGTATGTACTGAATGTAGTCTGTGACACTACGTATGAAGACAAGCAGCTTGTGTCTGCTTGTGATAATAGACAGGATGTGCTAAGTTATGGGATTCAGATGAAATTTAGTTAGGAGTCAATAAGAAAGCATTTGAAATTTTTGAAAAAATATTGCAAGTATGTGGATGTAGCAACAATCTCAGACCTTGGCAAATTAAAACAGTATTTAAATCACTGTCATCAGCTTATTGTTCCCTGCTAAAGGACCTTAGCTTAATGGTATTAAATTGAGAGAACTCTTGATCAAGAGAGTGCGTGAGGGAAGGCAGAAAGATTGGAAGGGTTGGTTACTAATCACTGCAAAACTGGATCTGAATTGGATGCTATTTGGATTATTTGGTTTTGGTTATTGAATTACAAAATTTAAAGGACCAGTGTTGCCAATAATAGAAGTTCATGAGTCCAGATTTGGGTTCTGAAATATTTGCATACATAATAAACATAATCTGAGGAGAGGGAAAAGGAGATTAGTATCTTAAAAATAAAATGGTTCAGCTGTATAGCAGTCTGATTTTTCTAATACATTGTTATTTGAGAGAGTGGAAATAGAACTTTGCTCAGAAATAATGTGTGCTTACAAATACGTGTCTCTCTCAGGGCAAAGCACAGGAGCACCCAGAGGAGCCGGTTAAATCACCTGAACCAGAAAGTGAAGAGAGCGACTTAGGTGAGGAAAACAGCAACTTGATTGCATTTTGCCATTATGAAAATGATTCTGAAAATCCTGTCCCTATAGATGGAGCTTAGTCTTGCTTTTTGTTTTTCCCACAGAAATTGATAATGAGGGAGTGATTGAACCAGACAATGATGACCCTCAAGAAATGGGAGATGAAAATGCGGAGGTAAGCGAAATATTTTCAATGCAGCAGTAGGAAAGATAGGAGGTTTTGAGTGTAATCAAACTATAGAAGCTGAGGGAGGGTGAATACTCCACTATCTGTGTAGCCAGCTGTTCTGGCTCTTTTTCTTCTAAACAGAAAACTTAATGGCTTAAGATCACATTCTTTTCTTATTCAAGGTTAGAGTCAATCAAAAAGTTCCACGTGGAAGATCAGGTCAGAAAATGCCAAAGAAGTTTATCAAAACGCCCATGCAAACTAGATATGTAGAATTCTACCATTATTCAACTTAGCTTCCAAGCGTTTTATAGCTTAAAGTAATGTTGACTAATGTCTTCAAGTTGAAAGCAGAAGTTTTGTGGGGTTTTTTTTGAACTATGATTTCAATGCAAATTAAAATTAAGGTTCTGGAATTGGACAACTGAAGCACTTTCTCCTTTTGTGAGATCTTAGTGTGGTAATTCTGGCCTGGACTCTGCAGCTTTTGGGGTTTGTGTGTGTTTTTTTTTTTTGTTAGGTAACTGAAGAGATGGTGGATCAAGCTAATGAAAAGAAGATGGAAGCGATGAATGCTCTCAGTGAAGGTGATAAATTGTTTTTAGTACTTACCCAAGGACAGTAGTTTTGGTTCTCCTATTACAAAAAAGAAGGTGAATAGCTTGGGCCATTTTGAATGCTTTTGAGGAGGAGAAAACGTACTTCTTGTTGGATACCCAGAACTATCTAGAACATGAAAGCTTCTTCAAGTACTGATTTTCCAATGTAGCCATAGTTCAGGGAGAGGTGGGAGGAGGGAATGAGGTACTGCAGCATCTTAATTACAAATGGGTTGTTTTAGTAATTCTCTCTATATTATGATTAGTGTCTGTAGTGGTTTGCCTTAATGCAGTGAAAAGATGTATAGTAAAGATGAGACATTCTGTTTGATTGCATTCAAAGTTAAATATACGATTTTAACTGGGAAAAGTATCTCTTCTCAAGCATTAATTTTGGAGTTTGTGCTTCAGTAACACAGTGAAAGGGAGAAGGTGGTTTTTCTTTGTTGGTAATGTTCTGTCTAAGAAGTGTCTAGGCACATAACACCGTAAGGCAGGTTTGGGAATTTGGATGTAATTTCATTACATAATGATTGAAACTTCACTGGTACTTACATTTAGGGGACCTTCAGAAGGCTGTTGACTTGTTCACAGATGCTATCAAGCTGAATCCTTGTTTGGCCATCTTGTATGCCAAGAGGGCAAGGTGAGTCATAAACTAGTGATTTATGTTTCTGCCCGTTCTATTATTTTCCTTAAGGAGCCTAAATATAGAGCAACTTAGGGATCTGTGTAAATTTAAACTACAGGAGGTAAAGGGAAGTGTTTATTTCATGCAGTTTCTCTTCTGTTTGACTCACCAGATTTGCTGTAACAGCCATATAAAGAATCTTGGTAATAGACTAAATAACAGAATGGTATTCCAAGATGCATTGTGGTAACATTAAGAATATTTTCCTGTCTGACCTTCCAGGGAGCACCCTGGCAGTCATGCTTGCACTGCCTGAGTTGGGACTGAAGAGCCTTTGCAGCTACACCCCCCACACTCACACAGTCAGATCAGAATTCCTTATTGTCTTGACCCTGGGTTTCCCACAGCAGACTCTCAGACATCTGGATCCTTAAAATAATTTAATTATGGGGCAATAACAAAATTACAGCTCGAGCTGGTGCCTCTGAGCAGGGATTCCAAACAAAGGAAGTCCTGGGCTTTTACACCTTCACAGTCTGTGCTTGTGAAAGTCTGGGGTCATGGGCTCCTGGTGTGAATGAGTGTCCAGTCACCTGGCTGGGCCACAGGTCCCTGTGCAAAGGTTGACACCAGTCCTTGCCTGGGGCTCTCACCACCCAGAGTTCAATCTTCAGCTGACACTGAAGCTGCACACGGAGCTACCTGCACTGAAAGTGTTCCTCAACAGTTGTGCTTTTGGTATGTTGAGATAGAATAATGCTGGGTTACAAGCACTTGTAAAATCTGAAGTATATTGTGGGATTAAGATGATAATTGAAATGATACTCTATTTAGATGCAAATTAATTAAGAATCCTGTGCATCCTCTCCCTGTTGTACCTGCTAAATGAATTTGTTAGTTGACCAGGTTGTGTTCAATAGTCTCATGTTTGAACAGGACACGTCTGTATCTCAGCCCATCCTCTACCCACCTTACTGCTACTTACATCTACCAGACTGCAGATGATGCATTGGGGACTTTGTAAATTCATAATGCACAAACATTTTTATCTTCCTGATTCAGGAAGGCTTGACAAGTATGGGTTGCAGAAGCAGATTTTTTTTTTTTTTTCTGTTTTTACACAAAAGACCACTAACAATGGATGATTTGATCTTTACCGTAGCAAAGTTTTATTCAAAGAGAACTTAAACTTTCATAAGATTAATTAGTGTCCATTGTTACATCAATACATCTTAACTGGTACTTACCTTGCTGTTTTTTTCCTTTTCTGTATCAAAGTTTTTGCATGTAACAGCACTTGTGTACCTTAATACACTGTTGCTGTTGCCATCGTAACAGTATTTTTAAAATCTCTTACAGTACCCTATCTTCTCAGGACTGGGTGTAGCAATGAAAAATAAGAATGTTAGGAGTTGTTTAGACGTTCCCTCAGTTTGGTAGAAAGAAATGAGTAATATATTAGGGTATTGTAAAACTTGCCATGCTGATCAAGTACTAGGAGTAATCCATGGTTTTGGTTCTGGGGGCTTTGTGTGTTTGAGAGACTAGGGTCTTTGTGGAGCCAGCAGCATTGGAATGGCTCTCATTGATGAGGTGAAGCTTTGGGACATATCCCTGACACCCTGTCCACCTATCTATTCCTAAAAGACAATGTCTGACTTTGTGCTTGCTTTATAAGAAGCCTTAATAATGAAGTTGCTTTCAGGAATTGTTGACAAACTGTTTTCAAATATATGTAAAAAGGAGATGTAGAATTAGATGTAGATGTAGAAATTCTGACATTCAATATGTTGCAAATTGAATACTTTTGTCAATTCAGGAATGTTTTTTAGTGTTAAGAGATTTTTAATTTTAATTCCTTGAACCTCCAAAAGTACCACTCTACTAATTAGTCTGATGTGCTTGTGTGTGGTAAAATTTTCAGTTTTTACATTTAGCTGACAAGGGATAGAGGCTTCTTGCTTTCTTTGTGTTTGTTTTGCTGCTTTTGATTTTGATGACTCATCTCCTACCTCCTTTTCCTCCTGACTCTAGCTGTTGATCCTTGTAGCCTGTGTAACTCCTCATGCTTTTTGTGTTGCTGTGTTAGACTGAAGTATGGCATGCAGAATATTACTGTTGTTTTGTTCAAATTGCTAGTTGCCATTGGCCGTAGACCTTAGGGTTGAACTGTTCTTTGCATTTACATATCTTCTTGTCTGCTGAAGTTATTCTTGCTGGCAAAGCTTGAGTCTGAACAATGAATGCTTTCAGATCTTGCTCATGACTCACCTACAATGCTGGAAGGGTGAGACTAAATTTTAGCAACTTTGTTATCTGTGTTACTATGTAATCTTTTTTAACTCAGCTCTTCCAGCGCACCTCACTAGCTTTCCTGTTAGTCATCCAAAGTTATTTCCAGCTTAAGTTAGTAACTTGGTATTTCAATATGTATCATAAATATTCTTGTTCCCACAGTGTTTTTGTGAAACTACAGAAGCCAAATGCTGCCATTAGAGATTGTGACAGAGCCATCAAGATAAATCCTGACTCGGCACAGACCTATAAATGGAGGGGGAAAGCACATAGGTAATGAACTGCATTTGTACTTAATATTGCCTTTACTTGGGGGGAATAGTTTTGTTCGTACATTCTCTCCTTCTCTGTGCCTCTGAACTGCTTGTCTTGTACCTGAGAGCAGTAACTGTGAGCCAAGAAACCACTGTCCTGACTATATGGCTTAGAGAGTAGAAAGGATGGTGGTGATTTATTGATGGCAATTTATGCATAATCTTCCTGGTACTGTCCCTGGCCCCTCTCCTTCCTCTCTCTCTTTCATCTTCTAATGTCTTACTGCTTTTCTGAATAACATTTTTTAATCATTTGATAAAGATTATGAGATCTAGGACTGCTTATTTTATTTGTTTGGAGGCCTTTTGTTTTCACTTAGTTTGGGGTTTTTTTACTGATCTTTAATTCTCAAACATTTCTCTGTTGTCCTTTTTCTTTAGACCCTGGAGCTCTTTTACCTAGTAAATTTAAATGCCTGGTTATTAAGGAACCATTTGTTGCAATTGAGAAATGTTGTTAAGCAAACAATGTAATTATTTAAAATTGTGTTAAGCATCCTGCCAGCTGCAGTTCAACTTTTTTTTTTTTTTTTTTAATAGCAATAAATCAAGAAAAAAGGTGACAATTCTTATGGCTTTTATAAAAGTTGAAGAAGTAAATGCTAACATAACTTTCAAAAAGGCATTTTAGACAGTGTTTAGAGAGTAGTTTGTTAGTGTCTGCAGTTTTAATTTACAGTGTGAAGCCTAAGAGTGGGAAGACTGGAGAATAGTTTGAATTAATACCTCTGTCTGTGAGCAGAAGTGCTTTGACCATTTAGTAATACCACCATTTGCATAAATTTTTAATTATCAAGAGTATGTATAAATTAATAGTAAAGAAGTGTGCACAGAGGCTTACATGACTGCTTTAATTAAGACATGGTACATCTAATTATGAAGTTGGAGTGCTGAGTAAGAGGGTGCACTTAAGCCTGAGGTGGTAGTAGTGCTTCATGTGTTTAGCTAGGGCACCTTCTCCCTGTTAGATCATTCTTTATAGCAGACATTGACATGATCTCATGGAGAGTTTTTTACTCATTGTTACTTCAGGCAAAAGTTACTGTAAGGATATCAAGCAAGCAAGTGTCCTCTAATGGTATTGTAGTGTGCAGCTTAGAGGAAAACACCATGATTATTAAACTTCTGTAAGTCCTTGTAGCTCTAGGTCAAATTTCAGAGTGATGCATGGTTAAATGTTTTGAAGAGCTGCAAGTGTTCAGTTTTCCCTTCTGACTTTTGGTGTCTTCTGAATTCCAGGCTTCTTGGTCACTGGGAGGAGGCTGCTCATGATCTTGCATTAGCTTGTAAACTGGATTATGATGAAGATGCAAGCGCCATGCTGAAGGAGGTTCAGCCAAGAGTAAGTGGGGAGGAATGTTCGTGGTCTTCCCTGTATTTGTCTGAGTGACATTAATGCCTTCGTATTCTTCAACAGGCATTGTCTGGAAGAAAGAAGTGTCTTTCGATACTTCAGACTGAATTTATAAATACTTCTGTCTTTAGTAACAGCTGTTTATGGCTGTGTGTAGAGAAATTGAATGTGTGGGGCTGGGCACGTAACAGAAATATGAAATACATTCCTTTTTAAAATTTTAACAGAAGAATCTGAAGCAGTTGAAGTTTGCCAGGTATTTTAGAATCTAGACTAAAAATCTTCAGAAAAGCTGGAGATAGCTGGTAAATAATTTTTTTCCCAAGATATTTCTGAGTTGATCAAAGCTTTAACTTAAGCATGTTTTCCAAAAGAAGCATTTTGCTGTGGTTTGTACTTTCATTAGTCAGCCCCATGAGGGCAGCCTCAGCCCTGCACAACTGGTTTTCAGCTGTTCTCCCCTGGCTGACCCCAACAATCTTCTAGGGAGAAACTTCTGTAACACTATTGATAGCAGGCTTTCTTTTTCTTGTTTTTGCCTATTCCTTTGGAGTGATTGACATACCACAGCTGTTGCACTGCATTGGATTTACATGGGAAGTTTGAAGGAAGGTGGAGACTGAGGGCTGGCCTCTTGTAAGGAGAGACCTGAGGCTGCCCCTGTGTCAGAGGGAGCCAATTCCAGCTGGTGCCAGAGCTGAACGAGTCAATGATACCAGTGGTGCTTCTGTGATTAGAAATTTAAGAAAGGGTTAAAAAATGCAGTGTAACAGCTGTGAGAGGGAGGGCAGTAAAGAAGAACAATATGAGAGAAGCAAACCCTTAGAGACACCAAGATCAGTGAAGAAGGAAATGGGAGGAGGTGTGCTAGGCATGGGAGCAGAGATTCCCCTGCAGTCAATGGAGGAGGTCATGGTTCAGCAGGTTGTCCTTGAGCCCCTGGAGTTCCACAGTGGGGCAGATCCACCCTGCAGCCCACAGAGGGTCCCATGACAGAGGAAGTAGATCTGCCCTGAAGAAATCTGTAGCTCATGGAGAGTCTTCTGGAGCAGGCTCCTGGCAGAAACTGCAGCCTGTGGAGAGAAGCCTACACAGAAGCTGGTTTTGTTTGCAGGAGCCAGATTCCATGGTGGAATCTGTTGTTTAAGCACTGTACCTTGTGGGGACAATCACACAGGAGCAGTTTGTGAAGAACTGTATCCTATGGGACAGACACACTGTGGCAGAATAAAGATGTGAAGAGGAAGGAGTGGCAGAAGTAGAGTGTTATGAGCTGATGACAGCCTCCATCCCACTGTGCTCTTCAGGGTGGAAGAGTGGGGAATGAACCAGTAAAGCTGAGCTTTGGGAAGAGTTTTAGTTTTGTCTTTCGTTTCTCATCATCCTGCTCCATTTTTAATGGACAATAAATTAAATGAATCCTCCACAGGTTGAGTGTGTTTTGCCCAGCATGGTAGTGGGTGAGTGATCTTGTCTTTATCTCAAGCCAAGAGCTTCTCCATCTTATTTTCTCTTCCTGTCCTGTTGAGGTTGGGGAGGTGTGAGAGAGCAGCTTAGTGAGCAGTCACTTAAATCCCCACATGCATAAGCATTCCTGTATCTAATAACTTCAGCTTTCAATTTTTCTACCATGTCTTTGCTGTCTCCAGAAAAATGACAATGGAAACCATTTTGCAACCTATTAGTCTTCTGTTTTGGAGACTATTGATCTGTGGTTAATGTAATTAGGTCTTAGGTCTCAAGTGGTTTTCATAAGAAGCAATACTTACTGCTTGGCTGAGAGGGAACATTTTCTTTCCCAGTTAATCTGCCTGAGCACAGAAATGGCAGAGTCAGTATCTGTGATACATTGATGTGTAGTTGCTAACTGCATGGAAATTTGTGTATGTAACTCTAGGAAAAACGTAGGATCTTTTCATGGATGATTTTCAAAATCTTTAGGAAGTGAAAATTATACGTTCATCTAATTTATTCACTTCAAGCTTTCCTAGAATTTTTTACCTTGTATCACTTTCAACTGAAAGGTTAAGTCAAATTGTGAAAATGTTTAGTTCATTTTGAGAAATACTTGAAAATAACAAAATTGAAAATATGGAAACTCTTTATGCTTCATTCAAAAGACAACAGAACACTTACCTCTCTCTTAATAAGCCATTAAATGTCAGTGGCAGGATGTCAGTATCAGGATCTCATAGCAGGTACTGCATTCACTCTCTATCATTTGTGCTGTCTCCAGTGTGCTTTCTCTGGCAGATGCACTTCAGGAATGATGTAGTATGGGATGAGTATCTTATAGCTAAAATAAGTTGTATCAAAGCTCTGCTACTTAGAAAGTAATTTTTTCCTTTAAAGAAGTACTTCAAAAGAATCCAAGAGTATCTATTGTCTTAGTAGTATCTTCCTTCTTGTACCCAGATTTTGCTAAATGTTTTTTTTAGTTGCAGGAATGAGTAACCATCATGCACTAGTTCTGAAATCATGAACCATTTTGGGGATTGTTTATAGGAATATGTTCTGTTTTGAGGAAAGCAGTGCTGCAGGTCATTCTGTTATGAGCCCTGAGTGAGGAGCCTTGGAAAGTTCATTGTTAATTCCTCTTTTGCTTGGACTACAGATTTAATACACTGGAAGAAAAAGTTAGTAAAGGAAAGCAAACTTCCTCCTCCCTACCAGCCCCTTCTTGGTTTGATTAAGGAATCCTTTGGTCTGTTTGTGTTGGTCTGTACATGCTGTAGAGACATCTGAAACAGGGGTAACCCTATCTAGAAAGAATGTGTGCCCTTTCCAGGGTAGTTGCTGGTTTTAGCCCAAGAGAAGTCAATATTTCAGCATAAAAGCAAAAAAGGACACGGAATAATAGCATGTTCAAGTTCTAACGATAATGCAAGTCCTGAAACTGCTGCAAAAAAATATGCTAGAGTGCGTGTCCTGGTGAATCCAGTCAGGCTTGAGTAGACATGAATGACTGACTGCCATGGGAAAGAAGTAGCAAATGGCTCCTAAAACAAAGAGGCTTTTAGGATGTAAAATCAGATCTTAAAGAACTGGTAGAACAAGTTGGTTATACTTACATGTATTTTGTATTGAAATATGTTGTGTGATATGCAAGAAATGTATAGGAACTCCTGGTATTCCATTGTGACAGGCTCAGAAAATTGCAGAACATCGACGAAAATATGAGCGGAAGCGTGAAGAAAAGGAGATCAAGGAAAGAATGGAAAGAGTGAAGAAGGCTCGGGAGGAGCATGAGAAAGCACAAAGGGTGAATATTCAGGCTTTAAAATTTCTTAATAATTTGGAGAGTGTTAATTTTGGTTAAAATTAATTACAGAGGAAAAAATACTTTAAATATAAGCTTTAAATTTTAGAGAGTTGGTTTCTGTCTTGGTTACTTAACCAATAATGAAATCTGGAGAAGAGGGCATTTGAGTCCATCTGGTTTTATTGCTTGTGACAAAAACAGTCTCTGGAATCTCTTACTAATCCTGTATTTCAAGGAGTCAGTTATTGTATGACTGTTCCAGAATGGTTTTCACTTAAACTACTTATGTATCCCAAAGTGGGAGGTTTTAAATTCAGAATAATATTTTGCTTCTCTTCCTCAATTCCTGGCACAGTTTGCTAGCTTTTTTGTTTTGTTGGGGTTTTTTTGTGGGTTTGTTTGTTTGTTTTGTTTTGGGTTTTTTTTTGGGGGGGGGGGGGGTGGGGGTGGGCTTTAATGATGTATTTTAATATGTGGGGGGTGGGAGTTCTAAAAATAAAGTTGGGGAGCTAAAACAAATTGTACAGTTCGTATTCAGTAGAAACATACCTTGCATAACTAGCCTGCAATCATGTAGAAGATTAAGAATAGACAGCAATTTTTTGTCAGTGGTTTTGAAGTTAGTAGAGTGCTTTTTTTCTTGTAATACCATATCTGCCTGAAACAGTCTCAGATATTTTTTTTTCTCCTAAACCCAGTTGAGCAGTAGAAAACAGGCTGCAGTTCCATTGTTTTGTGTGGAATGATATGCTTTCATCTGCAGGAGGAAGAAGCAAGACGACAGGCAGGAGGAGCTCAGTTTGGTGGCTTCCCAGGTGGTTTCCAAGGTATTTTATTTTTAAGCAATACCAATACTTGAGGTAGAGGTGTTGTTTCCATCTAAAGTATTATAATTGCAGTTTTTATAGCATCTGTTCTCAAGAGAGAGAGAAAAATCTTATATGAAGTTTAGAACTTGTATACCAGTAACTCTTGGAGCACTAGTGGTAAGAGGGATGTGATCCTTTCCCTTGAAGAGGATTGATGCTGTGTGGCAAGTAGAGGGAAGACAAATCAATAATGGAAGGATAACAGAATGAAAGGATTTAGGTCTGGGAAAACAAAAGCAGAATTTGCTTGCTAATGTGTTTAAAAATGAGTAAAAAAATGTTTTCTAAATTACCCAGGGTGCCTTGAATCCATTTTGCTTAAGGACAATAGTTCTAAAGCTAGAAATTTGGATTGAACATGAGGGAAATCTGTGCTGGTTGAAAGCTGTTGTTAGCAGAATAATTTTTTAAAGGAGGTAGTGCAGATTACCTTATAGAAAAGTTATCCTTAACAGCTTCACAAAAATCAGGCTTTCCGTGTTGTACAATGAACTGGGGAGAAACAAAAGTACTGATGCTCTTGAAGATTGAGACATAGTTGAGAGTTGAGATAGGCTGTGTGTATACTCCAACTGGATCAGCAACCAGATAGAGACCATATGTGTCATGCTCAGCTCAGCTGGGGAAGCTGCAGAATAAGGATTCCATAAGAGAACCTCAAGCATTTTGTTTCAGGGATATTTTTCTTGATGTTTTGTTGGAGCTTTTTCCCATTGGTGGTACGATTTTAAAAAACCTAAAATTCCTGCCAAATGTGGAATGTGCACGGGACATAATACTGAGCTGCTTCTGCCCTAAATTGTTCACCCCAGGCATTCAAACTCCTTATGTTCCTGAGCTTGAGACCTACCCCATTTAAGTTAACCAGGAAAAGAACTGTACTCATTGTAAGCCTCCTATTCAATTGGGTTAAAAACATGGATGAAATAAGATGTAGGTCTTAACAGAAAGGGAAGGTTAAGACCCTGCTTTCCATTGACTGGACCAGCTGTAGTTGTATAGAAGGCACAGCTTTAGAGTTGTGGTCTGTGGCAAGGGCAGTATGTCTTGGTCTCAGTGAGCATAATGACTGTTTAGGTGAGTTGAATGTTTTCCATCATGCACTTTTCTTGTGTTGGATTTTCAGGTGGCTTTCCTGGGGCTGGAGGCATGCCAGGAATGGCAGGTATGCCAGGTCTCAATGAGATCCTCAGCGATCCAGAAGTTCTTGCAGCCATGCAGGTGAGTATTTGATAAATTCAAAGCCACATGTTCTGAGAGGTCACAAAGATGTGACCTTTTGGATAGGCATGGGGAGCTTAGCTTGCTTATTTCTGCTGTGTATGTGTATTTCTCATGTGTATGACACCAGACTGTCTGGATTCAATGTTAGCTGTTTTGCAAACTAATGGAAGCTTAATTAAAGATGACACAAACCCTGCCCCCTGTCTCTACTAGGCGAAACTGTGTGCTATAATGCAGTTGTCATCTCTTTTGAAAAAGTCTCTCAAATGGTTGTTTTCCACACAGAATTCACTTGCTCATTTTTTGAACACGCACATTTCGGAGAGAGATAATTATGCACAAATTTTAAAAAATGGTAATATTTTTGTTTCACAATGTATTATAATAATATTGTGATGAGAATTGCCTTTCTCTTAGGAGATGAAATGTTTAAAGTTTTGCCAGAGACAAAGTATTATTAGAATAGTTCTTCATCTGGCATTTTCTGAAATCATATTCATATGAATATCATTTCTGAGATCATATTCATATGAATATAATTTCTGAGATCATATTCACTTACTTCCCTAGTGGACTTGATTAATTGCTCAATTAATTGCTCAATGTCATAACTACTTCTACTCAAGAGAAGTATTTCAATAGATTAAAGGGAACATATCTGATAACACCAGTTTTAAGGGCAGGTAGGCTAGAAAAAGTCAGAGCTACGTAGTTACATTTGCATTCTGATATGATCAAGCATAAAACGTGTTTCTTTTTTCTGAATTGCTGTGATTAGAGTTACATGTAGTCCTCAGCTCATTGAAATAAAGGCATCACAAAGGAAGCTCATTCAGTATGCCCTGGAATCACAAAAAAAATCACCACTTTCTATGCAGAAGTTCATGGGTTCATTCCCTTAAAGGTTGCTAATGTTGGAAAAGAGACCTTTACTTAGGCTGCCACTATCAGCAGTGTTGGCTTGCATGCAAACCATGCAGAAAGGGCCCTTGACTTGTAGTTGTCTTCCTTACCTGGCTACTTCCTGCTGTAACACTGGAATTTATGATGAGAGGTTGCTGAAAATAGTGTTTTCACTGAGGTGCCAGTAAATATTTAGTGCTTGTCACATGCCTTTAAGAAAACTCCATTGTATGCTGATTACATACGCCCCAGCATAGGGTAGGACTCTTGAAAGAATGTGTGTTGACAGTGTTTTCTGATCATGCAGACAGGCTTTAGCATGTACAGCCTGTTAGCAAACCTTGAGTCCCTTACTGTAGTGTTTGTACCAACTTTGTATCTAGATGTGATTTATTAGAATTTGATCTGTGTCTACACTGACACCTTATCCTAAAATGTCCAACTTTGCTTTCTGGTCTTTTCTGAATTGGCCATGTTAGCTGAGGTAACAAAAAAGTCTGAACATACTGAATCACACAAATCGCTCCAAAATTGCTTTTTAACTGATAGTCTGTAGAGGCTTTTCATAGTGAGGAGTTAGTGCCAAAATGGGAGTATTCTAAGAGGAAATGCCACCACCTCAGTCTCTTTAGACTTGCTGTGGTTTCATCATTTTGGAGACTATTCTCCATTAGTTAACACTGAAATGTGCCTGAGTCTTGTAACATCTCAGTAAACCTGACAACCGTGGGTGCCTGAAGACAAGCCAGATTAAACTGGTTTTGTTGTTAACTTCATCTTGTCATCCATAAAAGCAACCAAGAACCAGATACAGCTGCCTGTGGACATGTTTATGGGAGTTATTGTTTGTCATTGGCATAAATCTTACCAGGTCTGGGTGACTCTGCCTGGGCAGGGGCAGTTGGCCTAGATGATCTCCAGAGGTCCCTTGCAGCCCTAACAATTCTGTGATTTTGTGATCTCTGCAAACCACTAAAAAACATTTCTCTTGAGGAGGATTTCTGTTCCATTACCTGAAGATCTATTTCTTCGGGATTTCTTTTTCCCTCAAAGCAGCAAAACTTCTCTTGCATTTCTTTTCACAGCTTTTTAATGGTAGCAAGTTGTGACTTTTTGCATCGACTTCTAACGTGTGTTTTTTTAGCTTATTGGCTCCTAAGCTTTCTTGTCTCCAGAAGAATTGACAGAAATTTTAGTGTGTTTTGTATTACTGTTTTGTCTGTCTGGAGGGTTGTCTAGTACTTCATGTCTTGCGTATACAACTGCTTTCTCTAGACACAAGACATTTGCATTTTGGAGTCAAGTAGAAATTCTTTTTATAAGGAGTGATGTGCAAGATGAACTTATGGATTCCTTATTTGACATGTAGCCATATGTTAGACTCAGACTTCCAACAAAATGTGTTGAATTGGAAAAGAAGCCAGTAGTGATAACTTCTTTTAAGACCAGAGCATTAGAAAATTGAATGTCTTCCTCCATTAATAGAATGGCTTCCATTCCACCTTAGGCACTAAACATTTCCCCACAGAAATATTGATATCCTCAGTCTTATTGCTCTTCACTGTTAAACTGTGGATGTTATAAACACTCTCTAAGGTTGAGAGCTTCCAGGGAACCATGGAAGTATAGAATCATTTACTTGTGAATTTAAAGGAAAATGAAACACATAGCATAAAATGGGATATTTAACATAAATAAATACTCCTAATACATTTAGGAGTGCTTTAACACAAACTAGTGACTAAGATTACTCAGCTTTTTGTTCCAGATTAATATATAAATGAAACCACAGACTTAATGGGAATCCTATAAAGTGGAGGGAAAGTATTTAGTCTCTCTTTTCTGAACTTCAGCATTCTATTTTCCATATGCTTTGCAGATTATCTTTTGTGAGGGAGACAACACGTTTGTAAATCTTCCCATAAGACTCTTGGTTCCCAACATGTATGAAATATGACTGAGGTGTGTGGGTGCTTTCAGAGAAGTCCACACCTACCAAATGCAATTTAGCATCAGACTTGTTAAACAGCTTTGGACTGGGTCTGATGCTAGAATAGATACAGGATGGTGTTATTGTAGCACAGACAGCTCTGAGCACAGTGGTTGGGTTGAGATATTTTCCAAAGAATATGCCTGCTGTAGTAATGGGTTAGAAATACAGGAAGCAGCATGTCTTTTGGTGAAAATACTTCAATGTCCTGGATAGAACAGCAGATGAAATTAAAACTAACATCTGTGATTTGTATTAAACATAATAAATTGCTTACTCTTTTGTTGAATTAAAGAAAATTGGATTTTTTTTTTTGTAAATATTGCTTATAATGGAAACATTTTTCCAGGCTGAGATGTAAAATTGTTATGTACAGATTTATTATGTTCAAAACATACACAGGTAAAATGAATAAAACCAGTTCAAGTTCAGTGGAGGCCAAAGGTATACTAGAAGTGTAAAGGTATTCATGCTTCTCATACTAAATAGAGAAGATGGAGTTATTTTTTTGGGCACTGACTTTATTGAATCTGTGGATGCATTGCAACACAGTAGTGCGATGAGCGATAGCAAGGTTCTTTTCCAAGTGTGAATTCTCAGTGGAGGTGAGGAATGACTGAGAATTAGATGCATTTTTAAAAGCCAAACATTGCCACATTGTTGGCTCACAGCCCAAGAGTTTCAGGCTTCTGCTGCTAGAATGAAAAAATGAGAAAAGGATGAGAATCAGCTGTTGCTCAGAGTAGTTATCCTATCATGCATGCTACACACATCAAACTCCTACCTCCTTCAAAATGCTTTTGAAAGACGCCTGAACAGAAATAATACAGTAGGTGTGGCTGTGTTTGATAGCTCCTGTTCTGGGAAAACAGAAGTCTTATCCTATCCCCCTTCTCACACACTGAACTATTACTGTAACAAGTTCAGTAATGACTCTGGTGTTTAGTGACTCAGCTTTAACAACATGCACTGTATTATTGTGTTGTCTTTAGAGACTTCTTGCCAGAAGTCTAATGTAGTCTTGTCATGTAAAAGCTGAGCAAGACTAGATTCATGTGGAACCACATAGTCACTTTCGTAGAGTTGTTTTACAAATACTCTATTTTTTTTCTTTCTGTCCTGCAGGATCCAGAAGTTATGGTTGCATTCCAAGATGTTGCCCAGAACCCAGCAAATATGTCCAAGTACCAGAGCAATCCCAAGGTCATGAATCTCATCAGTAAATTGTCTGCCAAATTTGGCAGTAAACCATAAAATCCCTGGTTCTTAAAAAGCATATCTGAATGGCAAGGATTGGATTTGGCTAACCAGTGTTGCAATAAAACAAACCATTTTACCTCTGATCTTCTTAAGAAGAGAAATGGGGTGTTCTAAGGAGAGCTGCTCTCTAGCCCCAAGTATTGACTTTATTCAATTATTGGTTTATAGAACTCAAATTATATTCAGATGACCTAGTTTTCAACCACCCCTTCATGTCCAACTGTTGCAACCTTTCATTATAAGTGTTACAGACAGTTTTCTCTGAATGAACATTCTTATAACAAACTGTAGTATTCCAGGAGTATAAGATAAAAACATGGTGTATTTTTTTTAATTGCTTTCACTGAGTAAAGGGGAAAGAACTTTAAGAGCTCAAGTCTGTCTTAATCCCCTTAGGACAGAAAAATAGCAGAGGTGGGACAAATCTGAAGAATTAACTGGATAAAGAAATTGTCTGCAAATACAATATTTTTTTTCTATTATCAGTATAATCAGGCTAGCTAGTTACACACTGGAACTTCTGGCAGTACTGCAAATACTATGTCATTTTGATCACAATTGTGCAGCAAAGGTACAGTTCTACCCTTTGCACAACCTGGCATGAAGTACATATTGCTGAGGCCACAGATGTTTTGTTACTTGTTCAGTTCTTGTCCAGCACCTTTATGTAACGTTTTATTTATCATTCTGGGTATGGGAGAGCAGCTTTCTGTCTGTGCTTGTGCTCTTGTTCTTTCCCAGCTGGCAGGCCCTCTGCTGGTTGCACTCACCCTTCCTTGGGGCCACGCTTACCAGGTTGGATCTATTTGGAAACTTTAGGGAAGGAATCTTATTCCCATCACTACCTCTGTTCCCACTGAATGCAAGCCATCCAGAACATGTATATGCAGAGTTACAGATTGGTGAAGGGGAGAATACTCAACAAAATTGCAGCTCTGGGTTCTGAATCAGTTTGGGTTCTTACATGCTCGCCGATTAAAATTTCTTGGTCAAAGTCCTGCTGTCTCTGTAGAGGTGATGACCTCTTCACCACATTCTGTAGTCTTCCGTCTTTTCTTGTAGCCTCTTGTTAAAAAAAAAATAAAAATCTGTTGTTGTGGTTTCACACCTCCATGGTTTTGAGGCTTGTGATACAGAGGAAAAGGTGAAGTAATTGGAAAAGACAGAACATTCTTCTAACACGTGCATTTATCAGCATGGGTGTTTTTGAAGCTGTGTGTGTGCTGATGATGTTCCATGGATTTGGCTACCAGTAAAGACAGCTGTTGCTTGTGTTTGTCTTGGCCAGAGCATCTTTTTGTGGAAAAAATGACCATAGTTACCTGTTCCCCCCTTGAGGTTCAAGGTTTGTGTTACTCTTTTGTAATTCTGTATCTTAAGCCATAATTGATGTTACCATTTTTAAACAAATCTGGTTTGTTGAGTAGGAACTCAACAGCAGTTGCAAAGAAGTAAATCTTGAAATGCTTTTTCTCCTACTAATGACCGTGCACAAGGAAATGTGAATCTTTTTGCTTAAGAAATACAGGTCTGAATACTTAGCCTTTAAAAATAAAGTATGGTTTTGAAAAACACAGCTTTTGGGGTTTGTGTAAGTTCCTGCTAAAAACCATTTTGCTTAAATCAAACGTGGAAGTGCTTTAATTAAACTGTATATATAACTTGTGTTTTAAATTGGAACAAAATGCCTAAAGGCTCGTCTTCATGACCAGATGAACTCAAATTGCAATTGTGTGTTCCTGTGTACATGGCTTTTGGTCATGGTCTCGATCTCCCATTCCCAAGAAGAGACATTTGAAGTAGTTCACCCCTCAGTATAGGCTAAATCCTGACTTCTGCATTCAGGCTAGTGCATATGTGTTGTGCACAAATTAGAGTATCTTGAATATAGATTTATTCACTACAGTTTCCTGTTATTCCAACTTGGCTGTTTGTGTATGTCTACCCCTGAGTAGTCAAAAGTAGAAAATTACTCCTGCCTAATAGAATTGGTCCTATCTGTGTCCTGCCTGCTTGCTTACACATCAGTTGCCCTTATTGACAGTTGATTGATTCTATAAAAGCATTCTCTCTCATTTTGATGTCAGCATTAGGAGTTTCGCTGAATTCTTATTCTTTGGGAATACACATCCTATGACTCCCTTGGTGTGTGAGCTTTTTTGGTTTTAGTGTTACTGGGCAAGTAAATTGATGAGCTGTCTGGATCTCATCCCAGCTCCCCAAGTTGGTGTGTGGACATCTAAGCAACTAAACTGGTTTGAACAGAAGTAAAAGTGCAGAAAGCTAATTGCACAAGAGATGAGAAAAGATGGGAAGTTCCAAATGTGGGATTTAAGTAGCTAAATGAGGAAGTTATTATTTTCATTGGTTGCTCCTGTCTTTACTGGCAGCTCCTTCAGGTTATTATTCAGCATAGAGCAGGGGTGGTGGTTGTAAGCACAGTGGCAGTAATCAGCTCTGCTGGCTGTTTGAAAGCTGCAAGAGTATATTGATGTCAGCTGGGACAGAGTGCTGCCAGTCCTGCCCCTGGCTCAGGTGTGCCTTTCTGCCTTGTGCACAAGTCCTGTACTGTGCTGTTTGGCTGATCCCATGCCACAGATTCAATGACCAGGTCTCTTCAGGAGTGCAGTGATGCACCTGCAGCTGACTGGTAGCAGAGGCTCATAGACTTGTTGCTGTGTGAGTCCCAGTGACCTGACTGTCCTCTCTGCTTCAGCTGCTGCCCCAAGGGAAAGCAAGTGTCAGCTCAGTTGCCACATCCAGGCTGTTCTAGTTCACGTGAGGTCCTTTTGCATAGCAATGTGGAAAGTGCAAAGCTTGGTGCCTTTACCAGAATTTTAAAAAAATGTTCTCTCCCTTCGTTGTTGGGCTGTGAATAAATGGTACTTGTTGAGGTGGCTTGGTTTGTCTTTGGGGGAAGGCAGTGACTGGATGAGTAGGAGCCAGACTCTCAAAGTTGGATGAAGGCAAATGGGACAAACCTGGGTAGAGCAGTGATAGGTCAGAAAAGAATGGGTCAAATGATTAAAGTATTAGAAGTATTAAAAAGCCACATAAGGGTGAAAGCATGTTACAGACAGAAACAGCTTTTTGCAAGTACTAGATGTAATTTTAAGTATCTGTCTTTAAATGCCGCCTCGTTTTTCTTGTGTGTTACTTTTCAGGGCTTTTGCATAAAGCTCATACAAGCCACACTCTTGCATATGCCTGTATGTCCCTCTTCTGTGGAATGGAAGAGCAAATAAGATTGTTATGGGAGCTCATGGCACCTGCTGTCCAAGCAGAATTCTTCACCCGTATCGATGGGAGATTCTGGACATAGCCAGGGGGAGCTGGAGCTAGGTTAGCTATGACATGTACCTTCCCATGGATCATGGTGTGCTGCTGACTGGAAGTGTTTGGAGCCCCTTTAAAATCCCCCAGGGCATGTAGGCTGAGGAATGCCAGTGGCAGAAGGTGGAGGGTTGTTTCCTTTTGTTTGCTCCAGGGCAGTCTGACACTGGCTGGTTACTGGTACTGACAATGATTGGTAACCTGGAGCTGGAGGGTGGTTCACTAGGAAAACACTAGCAGTGTTTTCTTCTGATGCCTAGAGAAAGGTGTCTCATGAACCATATCCAGAGCTCTGCAGAGGTGGGCCTCAACCTTGCTTCACACATGATGGAGTGAGGGCAGCATTGTAAGAAAGTTAATTCTGGTTTAGCAAAGAGCTGAAGTGGAGTAAAAAACGGTGGTGTCCAAGCGAATGCAGACACCTCCAAGTTCAGTACCACAAGACAAATCATAAGACATCAATAGTGATATAAGAAAATGCAAATACAGAGGAAGCAGGAACAGTTTCAATGTGACAAATAAATGAAGCAGATCAGGTGGTTGCTGATGAATCTGTACTATGGAGCAAGAAAAAAAAAAATTCAAGTGACGGGGCTACAAGTCACTCATCACCTTGTGAATCAAAGCTTCGGTAAGTCATGCTCACTTGATGTGATCTTCACGAACAGGAACTTCATGTAAGACTAACCTTTGCTTGTCCCTCTTGACTGGAGGTCCCAACGTCCCACAGAATGTAAATAGCAAGGACTCTCCTGTAAATCTGAATCTTGATGACTAACCAAATCCAGATGTTCATTTGTAGTCTTGCTAACAAAGTGTTACTACTGTATATGTCTGCTGTACAAACACGCTTTTGAAAGCTGTATTCTAGATGGATGATCTCAGACAAGCTTGAGGTCTTATCAATAAATAAATGTATTTGCAGAACGTGTTACGTCTCTTTTTGTTAAGTAGGTTATAACTTTGGCACCTTTGTTGTTTCTCGGGATTTTTTTTAATGTATAAACATTTACTTCAGAGGCCATAAGGAATGTGAGTTGCTACTGTATGTAAAGAAATTAAAAATTAAGGATTACAGGGTTTAAGTTAGCAGTTTATCTTAGAATTTCTTCCTGAAGTGCAGTAGCTGCAGCAGTCCAGATGTTAGACATAATTTTTATAGAACGAAGTTATTCAGAAAAATAAGGTACTTATTACTCAAGTGCAAAATAAGTAACAACAAAGTGAGGTCTAAAGGAGGTAATATTGAATTGAATTCCATTATTGAAACAGTTTTCTAACATTCTCACTGGTGGGTAAGAGTTCTAGAAATGAATTGAATTTGCATTTCTCATTTCAGAAGGAAAAATATAACTGAAATCATGTAACCATCAGTGCAGTGTTCAATAAAATTAGCTTTTAAAATGGGCTGAAGGTACAGGTTGTTAGGAAATCATCAGAATTAGATGGAAAAATATCAGAGTACTATATTGAGAATGAAATGTCTGAGCTGCTGCCAGCTGCACTGCCTCTCATTAGAGAATATTCATTCTGATGTTTAGCCACTAGCGTCTAGTTTGTATTTGGAAGAGAAAATCACCTGTGTTTTCTTATTTCAGATTTTTAAAATAGCAGTATAAAATATGACATATTGCTAAGAGTTTGTAAGGAAAAATTAACACAAATATTCTACAAGATGATTTACCCTCACGCCTTCTTGTGTGTTGTCCTACAGTGAGGAAACGTTCTTGGGAAAAAAAGAGTTCAGAAACTATTTTATAATCTGGCACATTTTTTCTCTAGTTTCTTGTGTGAAAACCTTTCAAACCAGAAAAAGCAAGATTCTGAACTGGAATTAATTGCTAGCCTTTACAAAAAAAAAAAAAAACCCCAGAAAACCACCCAAAAACCCCAAACCACCCATAAAACAAACCAGTAAACAAACAAACAAACAAAAGACCAGAAAAATGTGCATTTAGAACATGTTAGATATTTATCAAGTGCATGAGGGGGAAAAAAACAGCATCAAGGCAACAAAAATTTGTGATTTTGACACTTAGTCTATGTAAAACTAAAGGTGGCTGAGGGACATTTGGTTTAGTTAGGTTGATCAAGTAGCGTGGTAGATTAAGTGTAATAATGGCAAATGCAAATAATTTAAAATAAAAAGAATTTCAACTTTTCTGATGTCCCTGTGATGCCCTTATGTTTTAGCTTTTATATTTTTTAGATTCTGTGCTTGTTTAGTGTGTAGTTTTAGGTTTCATATTGAGTGCTGGTAAGCTCTCTTCACAGAAGAGAGCTTCTGTCCAAAGAAGGAGAGTAGGTAAAACAATTCCTTTGCTAGCTTGGGACCAAGAACAACCAATGCAACTTCAGGCCCAAGAGCATACACAAAGGTAAATTGAAGAGAGAAAAACAAGGAGGATGGAACTTCATAACCTGAAGCTATAATTAGATAATTAACTCCAATATACTAATGGATCAAAACTTATCAAAGTGTGGGATCTCGTGGCTGGTTGTCCATTTTGTGACCATTTTGGGTGCAACTTGGGTGCAGCCCGGCTGGGCCTTTGTACTGCCCAAGGTGTATCCAATGAGGCCTTTTAATAAATACCTGCTCTATCCTTTTGCTCTGTCTAGTCTCTGTTTCAGGTCAGCCTTGAGAAGGCATCACCTGGACCTGGATGAAGTGCATAGGGAACATTCTGCATCATTCCAGAGGCTCAGTCAAAAGTGGTTCATGCAAAGTTCACACATGTGTGCTTTTTAATATGTGTGTGTGATTACTACATTTGCTTCTGGAAGAGGCTGGTTTTACCTTGGCCTTAATACTTAGGCTTGATCTTCACAAGTTGGTGTGATCATATTGCTCTATTTAACGAATTCAAGTTGTCAGGACGTGCGATCTCATTTGTTAATTTCTAGTTGCTTTTATCTATGGTATACTGGGAGTATGATCCAGTTTATCCACCTTCTCTGAGAGATAAAGTTTTGCAACAGATTCAGAAAGTCATTTTGAAAGCAGTAATTAAATTCTGTCTAAACATGTTTGCACTCTCTAATGAATTGCATTTCTGACCAAAAATAAAGGAGATAGTATTTCTAATTTATTTTTTTATTAATGTTAAAATAAGGAAAGTATTAGGATTGAAATAATTTTAAGTTCAGAGTTCATTCTCTACTTTCAAAGGTAGGACACAGTGCAGAAGCAGTAAGTTTGACCTCTGAAGTCACCAATCCTCATTCCTTGTCATGAATCAGAAAAAAAGGTTTGAGTCAGCCAAAGAAAATCCATCAAGAATAAAGATTCTCAAGATTGATTACCTCCTTGTACAGGAACCTACAGAATTACGCAAGCTAGAAATTACGAAGGTGTAGTTCATGTACAGAGAATATGTTTGTACTTGTAGCTGCTTAATTTACTTCACTTCTTCCAGGCTTTCCAGTAGAATTGACAGATTTGAGGAAAAGTAGGAGGCTTGGGCTGTCTGTCCTTCCCTAAACCCCACTTGTGCATGTTATGTGTTTGCCTGGAAACCTGGTGGATATGTGGCATTTATGTGAAGACCTTAAGGCCACGTCTTCAGGAAACCTTTTATGTAGATAGCTTTATGCAGGTTTTTAGGTAATTGTTTTTTGTTTCCCTTGGTAGAATACAAGGCACATTTTGTTTAACTTAATCTGTAGCATGCCCTTGTATTTCTTGGACAGCTTCACTAGGTCTTTATGTTCCAACAATAAAGGAAGTTGCTTTTAGAATATTGCAGTTGTTGTGTTGTCTGTTAAAACTCTGGTTTGCAATACATACAGTGCATAGTGTATTAAAAAATATTGCTAAATATAGTAGGAATAGTGTAGGGTTATTTGGGTGCATGTTTATGATGGAATTCTAGTCTGCAGTACAAACTAACTCTTTGGTGAAAGCTTCCCTTCACCCAGGAGGGACAAACCCACAAAGAACAGCAGTAATAGGAGTCTGTGTCCTGTTTGAAGCATTTCTCCCAAAAGCTCATGGACCTGATTGTGCAGCCACTTTGCGTAATTGTTCCTGGGATTTGTAAAGCTGCTTCTGCCTGCTTTTGTGACAGGACATATCCAGTGACCTGTGTACGCCTTAATTGTAAATTAAGGTCTGAGTCTTTTGCACGTAGGAGTGTGTCACAGGTGAGTTATTAAGAGTATATCAATGTGGGTGTAACTAAAAAGGTTTTATTAATGATTAAATGATCCTCAAAGGTCATTAATTGACACCTAAATGAAAAGTGAATGATGATAGAATTGTTGTTAAGCAATAATTGAACAGTAATTAAACAGTGATTTAACACTGTTTTAAATTATTGTTTAAACCATAATTTGCACTCTGGTCAAATACTCTACTACTTACTGTATATCTAATAATTAAGCTATAGTGAGATTTATAAGAACTGTGTCAAGTATACAATATACTTTTAGGCTTAGTGTAAAATGTCACTTTTGCTATAGATCTCAGATGTTTGGTTAGGGGCTCCTTCATCCTCGAGCCTTAACTTTAAGAGCCATCCCTGTCTGAGGGGGAGATCATTGCTGAGCTGCCTGCTGCTGTACAGGAGAGCCCAATGGGCTCATGGGGGCTCCAGACATTTATTTAGAGGTTAAAATGACTGACTGGTAGTCAGAGCCCCTTTTGGTGTATGTGCAGGTGTGCAGCTGGAGCAGTTTCAGTTCTGTATAGTCCCAGCCCAGGCTGAGACTGATCTCCTCATAAGAGAGGCCTAAACTCCTTTGTTCCTGGACAAGATATGGCTTAGGACGATTCTCAGGGTTGGCACTGCAGGGATGATTTCAGTCAGATCTCCTTTTTGGTGATGCCTGAACCGAAGTACTGTCACTCGGTCAGAAGGGGTGCGTCCATCACAGGGATCTTACATTTAAAAAAAATAATTGGGACTATCAGTGGTATTAGCATTGTATAAAACAACTGTGGTCAGTCAGGTTGCTGGTATCAGCAGCTGAAGTCTGAATACAGGGATGTGCTGGAGCACTGCACTGGAAAACATATTTTTCTCCAACTGAAACACTTGAATTAGGCAGAGTAGCCTGTGTTCTTTATACCTGCCCTCCCTCTGAGAAGGTAATGGGATTTTCCTCACAGAAAGGTAGAGACAAGGAGTCTGTTAATAGCCAGCCACCTGATGAAGGAACATCTTCTCAAAAGGGGATAGCTTACCCAACTGTGTGATAGAAACTTCTGGGAAGAGTGTAATCTTACAACTGCCCTGTCCTTGTTTAAGTAATGGTTGGTGTGGTGATTCATACCACAGATGTAAGCACTAGGAGCGCTTGCAACTCAAAGAGGCTGCTGGGGAGTTGAGGCTGAAGGACTAGGAATTGCAATTATGAAGAAATAGTCATGAAGTTATTCTTTCTTTCAGAAAGAGGGAACAAAAGATGATGGAGTAACAATAGAAACAAAGGGCACAAAAGTAACATGACACAAAGCTAAAGAGAATATTCATTCCTGTCTTTAATTATAGGTCTTTTTCTGAAGTACAGGTGAAACTAACAAAAGGGGAGTGATTATTAACACAGACAAAACCTTGAAGCAATCTGGAAACCAGTATAAGACATGATATTGGCAAAAACCCCAGCAGGATATGAACAGACGTGGGGATTATCTCCCAAGTGCTGTTATGAATTGGGGCATATCCAAACTCATTTAATTTCCTCAGCTCCTTCGTACTTGTGGAACCTCTGCTACATGCAAATTTAAAGGCAGGCTGTAGGATTATTGATACTTTCCCAAACTGTGTCTGATAGCCACAGCTCCCCTGTGATATGGCCAGCTACCTGTGTCTGGTGCTGTCTTGCTAGGACTTCTTACTCCACCCTCAGCTACCAGAGGGTGTGGTAAGCCAGGAGATACTCTGTTTGTAGCTGTGTTCTTCGGGTTCAGGCTCTCAGCATGGTGGCAAAGGAGGAGCGAGGGTTTACAGACTGGGAAAAGGAATAAACAGAATAATAGAATTGTTCAGTCTGGAAAAGACCTCTAAGTTTGAGTCCAACCACAAACCCAGAACTGCCACATCCACCACTAAACCGTGTCCCCAGGTGCAATATCTACATGTCTTGTAAATACCTCTAGGGATAGTGACTCAACCACTTCTCTGGACAGCCTGTTCTAGTGCTGGCTAACCCCTTCATTAAAGAAATTTTTCCTAATATCCAGTGTAAATCTCCCCTGGTGCAACTCGAGGCTGTTTTTTCCTGTAGCTTGTTATCTGGGAGAAGAGGCCAACCCCCACCTTGTTACAATCTCCTTTAATGTGTCAAGCGCAGTTAAGGTCCCCCCTGAGCTTCCTTTTCTCCAGGCTAAACATCCCCTGATGCTTGAAAATGCATCAGACTCGATTGGTCCACATGGAATAAGAAGAAATTATTGTCTTGAAAAAGAGTTACTTTGAAGATATCAGACTTTAGGTAGGTAGAAGGGACTGTAGTTAGAAAAAAAAGCAGAATCAGAATGTGAAGTTTAGTACTGCTTCCTCGTTGTAATGAAATGCTTATGTTAAATGTTTGGGAATCACAGAATCACAAAACGAGTCATTTTGAAAAGGGACCGCAGTGGGTCATCAGGTCCAGCCTCCCTGTTTGAACAGGGTCATCCCAGAGCACATGATGGTGCTTCTGGGTCCTTTTCAACTCAGTCTTCTGTGACTCTCGAGTGAAGTTGCTAAAAAAAGAGGAAATAGTGGCACTATTGCTATTAAATATGGCACAGGATTGCATCCGGAGGGTTCTTGGACATCTCCAGCGAGGGAGACACCACAACCTCTCTGGGCAATCTGTTCCAGTGGTGTGGGGACTGCACGGTAAAGAAATTCTTCCTCATATTCGGGTGTAACATCAGTTTCTGCCCGTCGCCTCTTGCTGCTATTGCTTGGCACCACCGAGAAGAGCCCGGCTCCATCCTCTCACCACCCTCCCTTCAGACGCAGCCAGCCACCGACGAGGTCCGCTCTCGTCACGGCCTCTTCTCGGAGAGAAGCGAAGCTGCTGGCGGAGAGAGAAGGCGCTATTGCCGCTACAGATGAAGGAACAGGGACGCACTGCCCGGGTTCCCTGGAGCAGTGTTTTTCTGGAAAGCCCCACCGCTGCTCCCAGCCCCCTCTCCCTGCGGCTCCCCGGGGCCCGCGCGGGGCGGAGCCGCCGCCACACGTGACAGGCGGGGGTGCCATGGCGGGGGCGGTGCGCGGCAGCCCAGAGCTGGCCGGGGCCGCGGGGCCGCCAGAGCAGCCGGGAGCCGCCGCGATGTCGTCCGTCGCCTCCTACGAGAGCCTGGTGCACGCCGTGTCCGGCGCCGTGGTGAGCGAGCGGGCCGGCGGGGACACGGGGCCCGGCGGGTGGCGCGGCCGTGCCGGCCTGAAGGGGGGCTGCCTTTGTTCGGCCGGGGAACCGGCACCGGGTTTGAGCAGCCGGAGCCGCCTCTGTGCCAGCGGGAGCGGCAGGGAGCTGCCCCTCAGGAAGCCGGGCTGACGCATCTGGAGCTGGGCATCCTTTCAGCGGTGAAAAGCTAAGCGCCGGTAGAGGGGCACAGCACCTGAGCTGTGTAATCCCAAACATCGTCCTCCTGCCCGCGGCCTCCTGAGCGCTCAGGAGCTGCGAAGGGTGAGGCAGCGATATCAAAATGTAAAGCGCGAATCAAAATGTAAAGCGAGCGCAGTGCAGCGAGAGGAGGTTTGTGTCGGTTACTGAATTTAGTTTTTCATGTGAAGCTTGTAAATTAAAAAGTCGCGTTTCATTTATGTAGATTTCCTAGCGTGCGCAGCCCTTGAATTTTTCTTTTCAGAGTGATAGCTCTAAATAGAAAATCAGCCTTCTGCTTCCAACAGATTAAGAATTTTAGTGCATGTAGCGAGTTGGATTGGGCATACTGATGGATAGAAAGAACTTCTCTTGTTTGTTATAGAAAGAAAGTTGCTGAATGTTATCGAACGATAAACACTGGAACAGGCTGCCCAGGGAGGTCATGGAGTTGCCCTCTCTGGGGACATTCAAAGCCCACCTGGATGCATTCCTGTGTCGCCTGCTCTGGGTGACACTGTTGGGGCGGGTGGGATGGGGTGGGGGGTGTGTTGCACTGGGTCATCTCCACAGGTCCCTTCCAGCCCTGACAACTCAGTGGTTCTGTTATAAAGGCTGACTCTAAAAGGAAAAACAAGACTTTAAGGGATGTTTTGGTATTATTATAAATAGACACAAGATTTTTGTCTGCTCTTTAAATTGTTTTAAGTCTGCTTATTTAAACATCAAAGGCAATGATTTTGTTTCTGCTTTCAAAAAGTAGAGCTCTCTCAAATGATCCCATTATTGAAATATTAACAATATTCCTTTTGCTGGCTTCTACAGTAATCAGTGATACTTTCTAGAGAAGCTGTTAGCTTCTCCCTGCAAATAAAGATTGCTGTAGTCAGGTTGTGCCCCTTGACAAAGTTTGTGGTATGAACCAAGCGTATAAATCCAGCCATGAACCCAGGACTCTGTTGAACTAATGCAACAGCAGCACGTGTCAGACCACAACATGATATCTTTTGGTTTTATTCTACTATACTGAAAGTTCATATACCTTCTAGGCAACCTAGTCTAATTTGAGATGAAGGAATAGTTTTGTGAACATTAAAAAAAAAAAACAATAAACAGTGCTTGATTTCCTGTGAAATTTATTAATTGAATTACATAAGTATTCTTTAATACTCTGCAGGTAGCTAAAATATAATCTTCCTGTTGTAAAAGCTGTAGGGGTGAGAATTTTGTGGGAGTGTTATAGAGCAGTCAGGCTGCTTCATTGGTTGAATAGTGGCTGGAAAATAGCAGTTTAACTTTTTTGTATGTTTCGCATTTTTTGTTATTACTATTTTTTATAAAGCCAAGCTTCAGGCTGTGGTCCTGCATACATCTTGGCAGCAGTCGCCTCAGGCCATTTATTCTGGCCACCACTTGGCTACTGCAGTGTTGTTTAATCAGGCACTGTGATTAGTCAGTGAACTGATGTGACTGAAGAAGTAGCCCAGTAGAAAAAGTTGTTTTCAGCCAGATTAGTTCCTGTGTCTGCATCATTGTGTAGGTGCCCAGAAAGCTATGCTGCCAGATTGGAGGAGGCAGGGGTGCAAATCCAGTTGTCCGAGAGCCTGGGATTACATGAACCAGTCTGTACCTGTCCCTGTGATTATTCAGTGGTAATGTGACTTGGCAAACTACCGAGATCCAGTGCAGACAGGGAGGTGGTGGGAAGGCTGACAGTGAAGCCTCACCCTTCCAGCAGTGCAGGGTAATACATGGCAGCATCTGTTCTGCACTAAGTGGTATAATTTTACCTGCTGGTCTCAATGCAGTTTAGCAAGGAATCTGAGTCCATCGTGAGGGTTTTTGTTGTTCGGGAAAGGATTTGTTCTGCTCATCCCTTTTTTCCTTTCCTTTAGCCTTGAAATCTTGTCTCTTCCATATGATGCTTCTAGCAACCTCCTCATGATGTAGTTGAGTTGATCCATTTGTAAACCCAGGAGGAAAGTAACTTGGCTTTTCTATTTCCCTCAGTTTAACAAAAGAAGGGGAGAGGATACAAATTGTTTTTTATGTGCAATGATCTGTTAGGTCAGTTTAGCTATCTCATGATGTTCTCTTGAGCTATAGTTCCATGTAAGTTTTAAGCCAGTTTGACATTCAGGCACTGGAACAGGCTGCTGAGAGAGGTGGTCAGTGTCCTGTGCCTGTCAGTGTTTAAGAGGCATTTGGGAAATGTACTAAACATGCTTTAGCTTTTGGTCAGCCCTGAAGTGAGGTGGGGGCAGCAGGACTGGGTGATCACTGCAGGTCCTTTCCAGCTGGAACAGACTATTCTATGTCTTGTGGCGACACATCCATTGTGTCCTGTGTGACACTACCCAACTATTTCCTCATTTCCATTCTCTAATTTTGAATGCAGGTGTGTGTGTGTTGCTGCTGCTGCGTGGTGCATTGCATTGAGACTAGGATCCAGGATAAATCTCACTTTGGGAGGATGGAAGCAGGATAAATCGAGCAGGGGAAGGCTGGAAGTTGTAGTGACTGTGCAGTCTTGTTCTGTGCCTAGGTGTAACTGCATTTTGAGGCTGTCTTCAAAATTGCGGTAATGCAGTTTCCATTAGGAAGAGTATTCTGGCTCTTTCTGGCACTTTTTTGACCCTAATCTTCTAACTGAGATATACTTTTTAGAAATTTTCAGTCAGATGGGTTCATTAATCTACTTGCTGTCCAGCTGGTACATGGTAGGTACTGAGAATGATGCAATATAGGACAAGTACATGGGAGAGCAGAATGAACCATTTTGGCAAGAGCCCAAACTAAATGGCTTAATATAACCAGGTAATTGTGGCCAAGTCTTACATCTGCTCCCTAGTGTTATGAAAACTGGAGAAACTTAAATCCGGTTACGACTTCAACCCAGAATTGTTTTAATGTGGAAACACCATCAGAAAATTAATCCTCTTTTGTTGATTGTAGAGATAGGTCCAAGCAGCCTGCTGAGGAGCTGGAGTATTTCCAGAGGTAAAGCTAATTTAAATGTATGGCATAAGACAGCTATAGAAAAGCTCAAGTCACACTGTGCAATGTACTTTAAATACAGCATTGAGTGATGTATCCCAGACCTTCCCACCATTTTAACAGTTTGCATGGCTGCTAATAGAAGAGGTGCCACAGCTTTAACAGCCGAAAATGCATGGAAAACAGGTTTACACCAAGCAGGGCTTTTTTGAGGCTAATAGGAGGTAGAGAAAGTGCAGTGTTTGTTTTCTGATGCCTACTAGAACACCTTTCAGGCTTCAAAAACTTTCCCTTTTGGCAAAAAGCTTTTAATAGTTTTAATTGTAGCTTGATCTAATGCAAGAGAAAAAAAAACCCCTTATTTGTAAGTATGGGAGAAAAAATGTGTTATGTATGGAGTTTATCCCCTTTCTCAACTTGCTCAGCAGACTGGTTTGTGGGTGAGAAGTGAAGGGTTACAAAGAGTCTACCAGGCACTGTATAAGCAACTGATACACTATATAGCCAGTTTATTTTGTTTTTCAGGGCAGTATGACTGCAATGACTGTATTTTTTCCTTTGGATACAGCTAGGCTTAGACTTCAGGGTAAGTGTTAAAATCTAGTTTCTTTGTACAATGGCGTTTCTGTTCATCTTGGCCTGGGCACTTGTAAGGGTGGTTATAGTGGGGGTGTTACACGTGAACAGCAATCTTACTTGTGTCACAGTAACACCATTTTCCAGCTGAAGGTAATTCTTCCTTTTGAAAGTTGGGCAACATTTTAATTAGCTGAAAAGGCTGTGTGCTCTGTGGCTTTTAAATGATATCTAAGACCAAAGTCAAAAACAAAGATGCGAGATTGCACAGGATTATATTTGTTGTTGGTTTTGGCTGCTGAGGACACTTCAAAATGCAGGGGCAATATAATGAAAAACAAGTCTAGAATTATTCCAGTGGATGGTTTAAATGGAAAAGTCAGGGTTAGAACTGGATTAGGAATATCCAATATTCACAAAAATGCATCTGGGTATAAAATGTGTTGTTCTAAAACTCTATCTTCTAATCAAAAGTCACAGAATCACCAAGCATTTTAGAGCTATGACTAAAGCTCTATTAAGAACTGGAGGGAGATCATCAGCCAGGTTGTCAGAAGTATGTGGCTGAGAAATGAACAGCTTTCAGTGCAGGAAGAGACTCCTTTGCTGAGGCTTAGCTATTTGCAGATGAACTGTAGGAGATTGCTCTGCTACTGGTCTGCTGTCCAAGGAATAATTTTGAGAGCAGTTAGGCAGGCCCAATTCCAGATCTCTGCCGAAGGGGAACCTACCTTCAGTTCATGTCACAGCTATTAGGAACTGGTAATTATAGATGCTCTGGAGCACAACAGAACCTGCCCATCTGGGGAAGAATAAAAAAAGGAAGTAGTCTTACGTAGCAAATGAAAATAAGGAGAAATAGAGTATTTTGATCCTTTACGAGGAAGAAGAAATGTGCTTGTAGGGTATATTCAGAATTGCAAGGATGAGGAGTTGAAAAAGAGTGCTAGGAATTCCAATCATCTAAAAGTTTGATTCTTTTGCTTTCCAGTTGATGAGAAGCGGAAGTCAAAGACAACACCGGCAGTCCTTTTGGAAATAATCAAAGAAGAAGGCCTGTGAGTGGATACTAATTTTCTGATTGTTTTCTTGTAGTCAAGCTCTAGAACTAATATGAATGTGTTTTTGAAGTGGAACTCTTAGCCTGTATCTGTGTGGACGGATTTTTATTCTGTATTGAAATGTCTCCACACAAGTGAGATATGACTTGCATAATCTTACGTGTTCATCTTTAGCTAACTAGGATTAACTTTCTTGAGCACCTTATGCAATTGATCTGTTCAGTGATGTAACTGTGCCTTCATTAGTGAGGTAGCTGTGCCTCCTCAGAAATGCAAATGTACCTTCATGTACTTGATCAACCAGCTTTGTCTGCCTGGATTCTTGGGTGTGTCAGTTTCTCAATAACCAAGATGAAAGTCCTGGACAACTGAGCCACTTTCAAGAGGAGAATTGAGACATGTTCCCCAGCTGGAAGGTTTTTTTTTCTCCTAAGCACGTAGAAGTAAACAACACATGACACTTTATGCTGGTGGGATTCAATATCTGTCTAAAAACAGTTAACTTTCAGCTGTGCTGTGTTTTAGTATTTGTCATAGTCTGAGCTGAGCTGGCTCGGAAAAACAGTTTCATGCCTGTCCTTGTTAGAAATATTTTCCTCACTGAATCCCTGGAACTCCTAAGGAGATTAGAGCTTCCAGGACATTAAAGCTGACAAAAGTTTAACTTGGCCCATAATACTGTGTCACCTTTGAACTTGGGCAGTTGTATGCATGAGGAGTTCTCTGCCAGCTGATCACTCTTGTTCACATTCCTGCATTACCTCTGTCACATGAGTGTGGCAAGTAAACATCAATTAAAAAAAAAAAAAAGGGAAGAAAGAAAGAAGTTTAAAAAAATATTAAGAAGTTAACTGAGGTGGAAAGACTGCAAAAGTGGTCATCCTACTTTTCCTGTGAAAGAGAAAAATCAGTAGTTCTGGGACGAGTGGAACATTGCTTCTTTCAAAGATATTGTGAAGGCCTGGTGAAGCAATGGTACTAATTTAGCAATGTGTCTGAATAACAAAAAACCCCCCAAACAACAACAAATCTGAAATGTGACAACAAATGTGATGTGAGATCATAAACATTTTGTTCACATTAGCTTGTAGAGTCTTGTCTCATAATCATACTTTTGTGAGACGACATCTCTCATCTAGATAAAGCAAATAGGTTGAGCTAAAGGACTTCCTGCAGAAGTTTATCAAACAGCTTTCTTCCCTGCACTTCCATCTTTTTCTAGGTGACCTGAAAGTTGTTCACTAGTGTACACCAAGTTTTTCTCAAGATTGTGGTGAATCATGGGTGCTACTCCTGACAACTTAAGTCATTAAAATAAACTCATGGGTTTTGTTTTAGTTTCATAGTTTTGTACTACAAGGTTTCATTTGAAAATCATCAGAAGTTGTTCGTAATAAATCAACCAAGCCCAAACTAATACTCAGAGGACATGATCCCTAAAGGATGTTTCTTTTCCTGCATGGAAGAGATAGGTAATAAAAGAATTGTTTTAATTTGGCTTATTAACTGCATGGTCATCTAAGCCTGTAACTTCAGAAGCAGTTGTAAAAATAAGGTGTATTCCCAGCTTACATGGGAGGGAGAAGCACTCGATGGATTTGAGATGAATAAGTAGCATTTACATTTTAAGAAAAGTCAGATGTGGTGTTTTCCTGCCTTGCTTCTTTTGCAGTCTTGAGATCCTTAAATTCTATGTACTCCCAATATTGCAATGAATTCTAAAGAGCCTCCGTAATTTCTGCTGTTGGGGTGATCTTTTTGTGCTTTTAACATGATACCAGCTCTCTACCTGTTCTATGCAACTCCAGTGAAGGTGTGTATCATTATCTCTTTTTGGATGTGTTGCAGAACATGTTGGGAATATAGGGCAGCTGTTGAAGTGTCCCTGTTCTACAGGGTCATCAGGCTTGTCAGAGAAGAGGTTTGTTAGTCAGTTGCTATGAAATCATTCCTAAATCTAGACAGGTTTAGATGGTATTCAGTTTTTCATCTGTGATTAATCTCGTTAAATTTAACTGGGTAATGTCTTTTTCTTACTTACCTGACTGATTTGCCCTAGATTTACAGTAAGGCATTTGTTAGAAATTCTTCCCGCCTGTGTATCTTGTGTCCCCAAGCAAAACTCTCCTGGGTGGAGTACATGAATTTCAGTAACTAGTCTTCAATTTTAAAATTTTGTGTGAGAATCCAGGTACTTTTTTTTCCTTACTCAGGAGTTAAGTATGGTTTGTTACCATTGCTGATAAAGACATCTAGTTAGTACTTCCTGTAGTATACAGCACTGTATCTCTGGGTTCTTCCACCAAAACATAAAATCAGCCAGATCACAAAAATACTTTGCTGATTCTTACTGTGACTTTTTGCTCTCCATTAGGTTTGCACCATACCGAGGATGGTTCCCTGTTATCTCCAGCCTTTGCTGCTCCAATTTTGTTTATTTTTATACATTTAATAGTCTTAAAGCCCTCTGGGTCAAAGGTCAGCATTCAACCACTGGAAAAGACTTGGTTCTTGGGGTTGTTGCAGGTAATACTTAAAAATCTCCATGTGTTTTTGATATAGTCTATCTAATGATTTTCTTTATGAAGTCCTCTGGAGGCCACACTAAGTGCTCACACCTTCCACTGTATGCTTCTTTCTGATTGCTCCTCTGTGTCATCCCTGCCTCCTAAGGAGATGCATAAGCCATTCCTGTTGTGAATTCTGGCACAAAGCACAGTGCTCTTGTAGCTTAGTATGATATTTGTGTCTGGTGTGATGCTTATCATCACTAAGATGCTGAAGACAAGTGGCAGGGAGAGGTGATAGTTGGATTTTTTTCAGAGGAAAAAATATATATGCCAATTTTGAAATAATTGCGATTACAGTAAGAAATTTTAATATAAGCATTTGGGTGTCAGTTTTCAGACTTGGTTTTGGGTTGTCACTTGAAAATGACAGGTTATCTAGGAAGTTCCTAGATATATGCAGATCCAATGGTCTGTGAAAAAAAAAAAGATCTTTTTTATTCTAGCCTCTTATGTGGAAGCTGCAGTACCTTCTTTGAAGGGATGGTAACATTAGTGACTCTTCTAGCACATCCAGTGTGACAAGTTACCACTGTGGGCTTTGTGTTTGCTAGTTATATTCTTCAGGGACTATTGCTCATGCAAATGCATAGAATAAAGCTGATTTAAAAAAAAAAAACCAAAGCTGTAAAAAAGTTCTCTGGGTTTAGGGCTTTTTGGGGGGTGGGGGAGGAGTTGGAGTCTTATACTTTCAGTGTAGGTATCATCACTGGATGAATAGCTGGTGGAAGTAAGGAAGGAAATTCTGAAGTAGGCTATATGTACATGGTAAAATTCCATGTAAGTATATTTTGGAACAAAGGCTACAGGAATTAGGGCACAAATTATCATTTACTTTTCCCATATTCTGTGTTGGTTTTTTTCCTTCTTCATACCAGAAATTTCAGTAGCATATAAATCGGGGGAAAAGGGGATAAGAAAACATTTGAAATCTGTTTCATGCTGACTTTTTCTGTGCTGTGTTTTGCATTAGGAGTAGTGAATGTGCTCTTGACCACCCCTCTCTGGGTAGTGAACACACGCCTGAAGCTGCAGGGGGCAAAATTCAGAAATGAAGACATTGTACCAACCAATTACAGAGGCATAATAGGTAAGCACCTGTTGTTGTCTTCAACCAAAGAGAAGTTCATAAAATGAAATGTATCAAGGACTTTGAAAACTTTTGTTCATGTAACTGATTCCACCCTGTAATCTCTATGCTACTCTGTCACTTTGCAGTTATTGAGTTTTGCAGGAAACTGGACTTGGCTATTTGTGATGGTAATTAGGAGTTTTACTTACTCCTGTAAGTAAAATACCTTTTGGAAGGGCAGGTATGTTACCATACAGATAATGGAGCAGTAGTGAGCCCCATGAAGTGGTAACTGGGAGTCTGAGTGTGGACAGACAGTCTGAAAATTAAACTTCATTCACCATAATCTCTTAATCACTCACATGTTCAAGCTGTTCTTCTTCAACCTTTATTCAGCCAAGCAAATAAACATTACTGTTATTTTGAAGAAGGTTTGGAGGACCTTAATGTGGATGCCACACTTCTGTGGGAAAAAAAAAAAAAAAAAAAAGGGGGGGGGGGGGCTGCCTGTGCAGATGATAAGTTTTGCTTATGTTAATGGTGATGGGAACAAGAACCTCCTTTGTCACTACCTTTCTGTTAACTTCTGGAATAAAATGGAAGATAAAAATATGCAGTGGACTTTTATACATTTTGAGTATTAGGCTTTAAGAGTAACTTCTCATATCTTTTTTAGTCAGAGTTTTGTACTTAAGGTGTTAATGATTTTTTTTCCTCATCTTTTGTCTCAGATGCTTTTCATCAGATAATACGAGATGAAGGAGTCTTAGCTCTGTGGAATGGTACTTTCCCCTCCTTGCTGCTGGTCTTTAATCCTGCCATCCAGTTTATGTTTTATGAAGGCTTTAAACGAAAGCTTTTGAAAAAGCAGCTGCAAGTGAGTATGTTTTGAGGCCAGATGATGAACATGCTCTGTTACAAGAGAGGTTTTTTGATATGCATCACTTGAACAAATTCAGAATGTAGGTTTGGTTTTGGTTCTTGTATTTTTGAGTGTGTTTTTTTGAATTAATGTGTCTAAAAAGGGTTCAGCATCATGAAATGAGATGGGAATCTTTCATGTCTCTAGGGAAGAGTTTCCTGTAATAAATTCTTCTGCCTGTAAAAATAAAACTGAACCTCTTGCCCATATTTGTTTGTATATGTTCACAGGTCTTGATTTAAAGTAGATATTTCAGTTCCAATATATCTTTTATAAGTATTTACATACTGACTGTTTTGAAGTCTGCTTTTAACCCTTTCTGCAGTAAATAAGAATTTTTTTTTCTTGAAGACCTCAATTTTTCAATATAATTTTTCCAAGGATGGACACCAGAATTAAACATAGCATTGCAACCATACCTTCCTGATTTTCTCAATAGAAGTATAATCACTTTTCTGTCCCTGCTTTATAGTGCTCTTCTTTCTCCTTATTCTTTTGTCTTGTCTGTATCTTTTTCTTGTCTAAATTCTTTATCTTGTCTATAAGATATAGAATCTTAGCTGAACTCAGGTTTCTTTTATGTTCCAGCAAACTGAAAAGCATTTGTATTACATTTTCAGATAACATCATAATGTAATATATCTTTAAGATGCAGTGCTTTGCTGTTAATTTGTGATTTTAGAATGTTAGCTCATACCAGTATGTTACCAAGCCATCTGGTTTTTCCCCAAGACATAGTGAGATTATTTTTACATGAGATTTTTCATCATCAATGCAAATGCATTGTTTTTTTTACTGTCTTTAGTTAATACTGTAGCTGTAGCACCCCATTTGTGCCTGATGGATCTACTCAGTTACATGATGCACAGTTTTTGAATGATGAGCTTAGCTTCCATCTGCATTGTTATTTTCTTGTTGGCCAATAGCACATTTATTTATATATATATATTTATTCTGTTTCTTTTAAATTACTTAGTTCCACCTTAAATTAGGGCATTTATTTGCCCATGATCAGTGAAGAGAGGAAATAAGGGGGTTTTTTCTTCAGTTAGGAATGGTAATTTTTATTTTGGAACACATTTTGCTTCCTATTTGGTCTTTTCCTGGTTGTCCTAAATATAGCAGGTTGACCTTTTAAAAGATGTGCATGCGTGACCGTGTTTTTGATTGCAATCAATATATTTTAGAACATATTTTGAGCATGTTTTGATGTGGGCACTTACTTATGTTCAGTGATAATTTCACACTGTTAGACTGAGATGCACTGTAATCAGCACAGGCTGTAACAATGCATTTGGTGCATCCTGGAGCAGTGTGAGCTTTGGTGCTGAGGATGAGCTTCAGCAGGGTTTCTTAATTAATAGGGGATGACATTTTTGGCCTATGGCATCAAGACTAAAATTCTGTCTGGGAGTGTAGTGATTATGTCTCAGGAATACAGAGTAATGTTCAAAGAATCTTTCACTGTCACCTTTTCACAAGCACAGTCTGACTTTTTGGTTTCACTGTTGCAAAAACTGAAATGCTTAGTGATTGATGGTATGTTTCAATGATACTTCTTTATCTTTTGTCTACTCTTGGTGCTTTGAAGTGGTCTAATTTTATGGCCCTATATCAATGTGTTTTAGTAGCCTAGTTATATGGAGAAATGCAAAAACAGATGTAAGTTACAAATAAACTTAACATGTGAGAAAGTAAGTTAGTTGAACCATACCAACTCTTTAAAATGAGAAGATCCAGAGATTTAATGAAATCTTTATGCCAGACATCCATAGATAATCTGGTAGCAGGTACCTGTACAGAATCCCCAAATACAAATGGGTAATTGGCTGTTTTGGTACTATGTGGAAGTAATTTTTTTTTTTTTTTTTTTTTATTTATTTATTGAACAGCTCACATCTTTGGATGCTTTTGTCATTGGTGCAATAGCCAAAGCAGTTGCCACCACCCTCACTTATCCTCTGCAGACAGTACAGTCCATTCTGCGGGTAAGTAATAATTTAATTTCACGGTAACTCTGCCTGTGACTTGGTCTGTATCGTGCAGGCCTTGTTCCCATGGCTTGTTTTTATTTGTGTTAATGGACCCATTGTTTTGGAAGGCTTTTTTCCTAGTGCAGGTCACTGATTAGAATGGCTCTCCTCTTTGGTTTTGATTGAGCTTGGTATACTGGTGCACATTTCAGGTAGCTGGTAGAATTGCCAGTGTATTGTATTGGTACAGTATCTCACAGAAGCTGATCCGTTTTACTGCTTTTAGTCACTACAAAAATGTACATTTACTTCTTGGAATATAAATGGAAAATATGTCAAGTGGGAAGTTAAAATTAAATCTTCTAAAACTAGTCTTTTTCCAGATGACCTATGGTGATAAAAAAAAACAAAAAACCAAAAAAAACCCAAACAAACCAAAAGTTTTATTCATAGGTTTTGTTGTTCAGATGATGGTCTGACCTTGTCAGTGTCCAGAATGTGATTCACTGGGGGAAGCTGAGCTCCCTCATAAATAATATCTTTAACCACTTGCCTGGCCATGTAGGCTAATTGTAGTGGTAATGGAAACACTTGCATTATTTCTTACTTGCAATTTGTATGTATGCTGGATAATGCTGCTGTCTTCAGAGTGTACCAATATTGTTGCAATATTGACACAAGACAAAACAGGGGAGTAGGAGAGAAGAAGGGGAGCTTATTGTATGCTGGTAAGCATATTGTACTTTAATTTCTGTACTTTAAACTCTGTAACAGTTAAATATTAATAAGTGTTTCCACGTGAAATATATTTTCCTAAGTAAGGAGGAGCCTTAACTTGCCTGTAAAGTTGCCTTTAACTTACAGTAAAGCCATTGTGCATGTTCTTAATTTTCCATGTTCTTGGACAAATTTGGAGAATGAGTTGAATTACTGAAAACAAACCTTCCATGCTAAGAGTATCACTTTTCAGACTTCTGTAAAAAGGGAATTTTCATGTTAATTGTTTGTCTGGAAAAAGTAATTTTCAAGCAAGTTTTGTAATAATTTGTAACTCTCTAATTGGAGTGTAATAAATGTATCTTGATTTTTTGTAACCTGTAAAAGGATAGTTAGGATGCTATATTTCAAAGCAAGGGGACTTGACTGTGTAATTTTGTCAGCGGTCATCTTTTTTTAAGTTTTCATAATATTTGATCAGCTGAACTAGTGCTTTCTTTTAATGCCTTATCCTCTTTTAACAGCCTGGGCACATCTTAGTAGTAGCTAAACTAATAATGCAGACTTCTGTTACTGGAGTGGCAGATACAGAAAAACATTTAAGCAAAAATAGCTCTATTTGGATAAGTTGCAACATCAGTCTGTTTTTAATTTGTAATGCTCCTGTTTTCTCCTGGTGTGAAGGAGAACCTGGAAGGAAAGTTGCAGTGTTCTGTTTTAGCCTGAGGATAGCACAGCAGTCCAGGTTTCCTGGGGCTGCAGCCACAGAACAGCTTCAGACCTCATTCCTTTCCATGGTTCCTAGAGAAGTGGTTACAATCTTGAGGCTTCATGTTTTTTCTGTCTCCTTTTAGCTTTTTGAACAAGATTCTTCTGACTCTTAATGACAGTGTGAAAAGGAAAAAAAAAAAACCTCCAGAGCTAGTCCATCCTCTCCCTGTAATAATGGAGACCACAAGGACCCTGTCTCTAGTTCTGCAGTCACTAGGGGTGGCTTCTGTCTTTTGCTCTGTGAAGGAATAGCTAGGAGCCCTGAACACATTTGTCAAGGACAGCAGAGGTGTGTGTCTGTGACATCTGTACTGTCCAGTTCAGACTTGCTCTACTTTGTGATGTGTTTTCTGATCTTAAGTTGGCATTGTTCTAGTTGATGAAGTTTTTGTCACTCATTCTGTGATGTTAAAGTGATGTTAAAAAAAAGGTTATGAGTAAAGGCTTAGTATTTTCAGGACTAATATTCTGCATGAAAAAAATACATAGTTGCAGGTGTTCTTTTTAAACAATTTTAGCAGATTTGTACACAAACTAATACAAGCTCAGTATAATTCATATAGACTTACACATCTTAACTAAGTTCTGTCATCAAAGTAGTACAGGACTCATTTTTTTTAACCTTAAACCTTTAGAAACTTACTCTTTTTTAAAAGTTATTAGGGTTCTTTGTGATGGTCTCTACACCTTTGCTTTCAACTCTTTGGCACAGTTCTTCTTACTGTCATATAATGAACAGTTATCCTGTGTAATTGACAGTGGTAGCAGCTTCTAGCTTTGCCATTTGGTACATCCTTCTCCCAGTCATTAAAACTATGTGACACTGGTGTTACTCATTAGGCAGTGAAACTGTTCTTCAGCCTATGTGTCAGTAAAGAGCAGATAAATTAAATTTGCCTCTGGAGGTACAGCAATACCATTAATGTTCTCAATGATCCCAGATGAAAAAGTTATCTTTAAAACTGAAGTCTTTTTTCCCTGTCATAGAGAACGCTAATCCCTTTGGGAAATCTTCTGCAGTAAACACTGAAGTGTTAACATCCTAGTCTTGATGAACCTTTGTTTGCAGTAAATTTTTGTCCAATCAAAAATTGTCCAGTGGTGGAGAAAAGAAGAGAATGAGGTACCTAATGAGGTGTCTATGAGGTCTCTATGAGTAATCTGGGCAGTGACTGACACTGTAGCTTAGAACCTAGTAAGCAATTTTTTGGGGTGTGTGTCTGAGTCTTTGACAATAATTCTTAACATTGATTTGTCGATATCAAATGGGTAGTGCTGATCTGGTCAATATCAAATGGGAGGTGCTGATGATAAGATTGTGGATTTTGGGTGCATATATAGCTGAAAACAGGTGATTTCCACTAGCATTCTATTGCTGCTGTTTCCACCCAAGTTATTAAGACAGATATTAAAGGAACCTGTATCATCCTAGCATTCTCTTAAAATTTCTGAGCTGCCTAAATCAGCTGGCATGCTTTACCTACTGTCAATGGTAATTTCTTACATGTAAGAAATAGCAGTTGCCTGAGCATGTTCTGGGAAAAAACTCATCCAACATGCAGTTGCTCAAGTTCATGTTTCTTAGCACAGAAGCTTAATACAGTCTTCAAAAGCTATTAAGCTGTGCTGTTACAAATACAAGTCTGCCAACTCCTGTATGTTAATAATTCATAGTTACAGCTTACTGACAGTATTATTGACCTGTATCAGATAAAAGTATCAATGAATGCTAGAAAAGGAGTTGCTGAAATTGCTAGTTTAACTCTCCAGCAGCAGCTATCATACTGAAAACCAGCTTGGGGACAAGCAAGTGCAGTGCATAAAAGAGAAACATTATTTATGCCCAGTAGGTGGATCCAACAAATTTGAATTTTTCCACAGTTCACATATAAGTGCTCCAAGACCATAGCTGGGGAGATAAATTTTGCGTTCAGCTGTGCAATCTCAACGTAGTAATGATTTGCAGATGTGTGAAGATCTGAACCTTTGTGAAGTGAAAGCTGAGAAAGCCAGAAAGAACTTGCTTTGAATGTCATATCCCTACTAAGATTCTGCAAATTATGCTTTTGAGGTCTTGAAAACTGCTTCCTCCAGAGCAACTCAAAAAGAGGAAATATTTGTTAGAATCCATCTTAAAACCAAATCAAATTACAAAGTATGTACACTTTCAATGCTTGCAGAGTTAGCTTTGGCCTCTGTTCTCTGCTGGTCATAGAACATGGAAAATGTTTAAAGAGGTTTAGGGTAGGCTCTCCAGATTTCAGGAATGTATGATCTCTGCCAAGCACAGTGGGGAAATAGTGCACAAAATATTTCTCCTTTTTTTCAGTTTGGACGTCATAGGTTGAACCCAGAGAACCGAACACTGGGCAGTCTTAGAAATGTTCTTTACCTTCTTCAACAAAGAGTGAGGTGAGCTTTTCCATTTTATTTCTCCTACCATGATGGAGAAGACTTCAAAATTACTAGTATTTTGAAAATGTTGCTGGATCTGGATTTTGTTTCCTTTTGCCTCCCTTAAACTTGACATTTGAGTCAACCTGGTTTTTGTAATATATTGTAGATTAAGCCCACAAATCCACATTCTCCTAAATGTCTGTACAGTAAGTGACATCAAGGATATATATGGATACTAATTCATTTTACCTCTCAAATTGAAATTGTGAAAGAAACAGGTTTCTTTCACAAAAGACCTTAAATTTCTGCAGAATTTTGTCTTTAAAATATTATTAAACATAACTGGCTCAAGATCGAGTGTAAGATTCCTACTTTTAATTAAGTTGTCATTAACTTGTGATATTGATTCTTCTTTATAGTGTACTGGTTTATTTACAGAAAGCTATTCACACTTGTTTTCTTGTTTGTTTTTTTTCTCCTCCTTAGGCGTTTTGGATTAGCGGGACTCTACAAAGGCCTTGAAGCAAAGCTCCTGCAGACAGTCCTTACTGCTGCTCTTATGTTTCTGGTGTATGAGAAACTGACTGCTGCAACCTTCACAGTCATGGGATTAAAGCACTCACGCAGACATTGAAAAGGAACCTATGCCAAAGATTCTGGGGTCTAAAAACCACATTCTATTTCTGAGACCTGGCTGGGTAACAAAGGGTCCTCACTTTCTCTGCTTCTTTTTTAGCCACCTTTATCTCCAGTATTTGGAGAAATCTGGAATATGCTCTGTAGGACCTGTTGCCATGAATTCAGGGATAACCCATTCCCTATTGTTCTGTGTACTCACGGTGTTAAGAAAAAAACCAGAGACCTTATTTAAGCACTTGACATGAATATTTAACTATTATGTGATTTGGTTATTTGGTTGATATTCTTGGCAAGAATGATTATCTCTCACTATGCTTTCTTCTTTGCCCTCAAATCGTCCTCAACTACTCTTGTACCTTTACCTTCTGTCAGCAGCTAATGGGGCTGGTTTTGTGTTATTTTCCTTGACCTGTGTTTGTCACTTCATAAAAATGAAAAATTCATTAAAATAATTCATAAAAAATAACATTTTTGGCATGGCGTTCCTTTACCTTCAAGTATGTTTGTGGCCCAGGATCTGATGTTGCCCCAAATATCTGGTGGTGAGGTCTCTGAACTGCTGGAATGGATATTACAAGTGAGTGTGCAATGTGTCTTCTTGAATCCAGCTATTTCGAATCTTGAAAATTTTGAAGGCACGTACTGCCTAGATAGGAGGAAGGTAATCTCTTGTTTTTTCAAGCTGAGTCCCTCAAGCTGCCTCAAGAAAATGGGCTTGCTACAGGAATACGTGAAGTTTTATGACCCTGTTCTTTATGAGAATATATGAATTCTCACCAAGTTCTTATGCAGACAGGAGGCACTGCCCTATGCTTCTGAAGTGCTATACCTGCTCAAAAATGTGCTTTGTTTATTTTTCCACTGATATTCCCAGACCATGAAGCCTAAAAGTCATAACTATTATCCCAGTTAGTGTACATATATATGTTCTTTTGGTCAGTATTCCTAGATCCTAAAATCCAAATTAAATTGTGCTCTGTCAATTGTTAAGTTTACAGTAAGATTGTTCTGAAGAACAGTTTTCTCTCTGAAGTATTGAAAAATTTCATGGCAGTTTTAACACCAAGAATGTCTAGAAGGAGGAGAAGACTTGAATGCTGCAGGAAATACACTACCGAATTGTAAAATGGCGATGGTTTTTGGAGTCTGAACTGAGTCAACTCTAAGAAAGAAATTGTAAAATAATTCTGCAGGTAATGTCTTTTGAACAAGAATAAGTGGCTTTGCACCAACTGCTTCTTTTAAGAGTATTGAGAGTATCTGTACAAGAAGAATGTCCTTAATTCAATGCTGGTTGACTTTCAGTCCAAGTAGGATTTACATAAACAACTAAGAAAAAAAAAAGTGTAATGAGCTGTAATTATACTTTGTTAAAGGATGAAAATGAAAGACTGGAGACCTCACCACTTCATTCAAAAGAATGAATAACAATTCTGAAAATTTCAGTGCAAATACTTATTTTACTGAAATGAGGTGCCCTGTGGAACGGTAGTCTGCTGTCTTTTGGGTGTTTTTAGTAAGAAATTTGGAAGTAAGGAATTTGGAATCAGTATGGCTCTTTAGCTACCTCACCTCAAAATTCCCGCTGTCAGAATCATTGTGGGGAAGCAAAGTGGTTCTTGTGCCAATCTGGCGAAAATTTTCATGGCTGCCAGGAGCTGGACCTTTCTGGTCTATGGCATGAAGGAGCAATTCCTGCAGAAATATTTTTCTAGTTGCTCTACCTATAAGAAGAAAGTAAATGCTTGCTAGTATTTACTAGCCAAAAATTACTTGTCTACCTGCCAGTGTGGATTCAAAGGGAGAAAGTATTTCCCTTTTGCAAAAAAGCTGAATACACAAGCCCCATGTGAAAGTGTGCTGGCCTTGGCTGTGTCTGCATTACCATTAAGCCTGGAACAGACATTTTGCCCAAAACTCTCTACTTGGCTTTGCTGACCAATTATAATGAAACAGTTCCATAAAGGAACAAAAGGAAAAGCTACTGAAGCTGGGAGTGTCTCCAGTCTTCTTTTAATGGTAAACCTGTGGGATTTAAAACTTTTTTTGCTTCTCTATTCTCTGGTATTGATTTAGGCATTAAACTGCAATAACTGAAAAACTACTTAACCTTGCAAAACTGAGCCAAAATGCAGATGGTCGAGGAATTGTTTAGTCATTTGATCAATTGGCAGGCAAATGTTCATGTTGCAGCTAGTACCTCTACCTAAGTTTTCTCAGATGTAGTTGGAACAGTTGATGACATTTCTGTTAGACTGCCTAAAAACTATTTTGAGCTTCAAAGGCATTGGTGAGTATTTTTGACATTAGAAAGTCCATAATTTATCAAAACAAACTATGAAAGACTATTTTTAATCTTGGTACTGGAGTTGTAACTCATCCTTGGTGGATAAATACTGTCCAGAATTAAAAACTAAATAAAATAATTTTACTCTATTTTAAAATGCATTTACATAAATTTTAATTTCCTGCTGTCTCCCTCATAAGCAAATAGCAGTTTCAGGGGGTGGTGTAAAGATATAATCCAGCTAATCTGGCTCTGTAGATTTATCATTTCACTGGAGAACAATAGTAGGAGAACTAATGACTAATAGTTCCTGTCAAACAGCACAAAACATACAAGCATTCCTTTAGACATAGGAGGCTCCCAATGGACATGGCTATGGCAGTTGAAGATGGCACATGGAGGCAGAGTATGAGGTGGTGTGGCAGAAGCAGCTCGAGGCACAAGTACCTGCAGTGACAGCCTTGGCTGCCAGTGCTCTGCACTTCCACTGTGCTGCGGTAGTAACTGTGTGTTCCAGTCATAAATTGTGTAAATTCATTTCTAGAGAACTTAACAGAAAATATTTTCATCTTCAGGTGAAAAACAGATCTTCTCCTTATATTTTTAGAACTATTTTTGAGAGGAAAGATGATTACAAAAGACAGCAGCCAAGAGGATCGTCCATCTTAGCAGAGTTCCGTCATGGGTAATCTCTCCTTGGCTCAATTTAGGTTTAAATTTAATCCTGTGCTTTTCTTTCTCTTTCCCACCCCACACTTTGACTGAAGGTAGGATGCCCCTGTAGCATCTTAGAGATTGCAAAACAAGTGGCTTCTTGGGTATCTGTGATGTTTGGGATGAATTTTGCTCCAATTTGTATTCCAAACCACGTTTCTTGCGATTATAGGTTGCCTGTATGGTAGGGCAATATTTAGTACATTTTAGCTTATTCATTAATGTTATTCATGTGTGTATATATATATATATTTTATATATATATATATCTCAATATATCATGTAATAGAAATGCTATTCACTAAACCTCAGTTAGGAGGATGACAACTGATAGGGTTTAACGTGTTCTTTTTATGTAATGCTGAGTATTTGCTGCCAGAGCTGGCTGTACTTTGCTGGAAGAGTCTCTCCATCAAATAATTTTCTGGCTGCACTGAAGAAAGGTATTAAAATCTGAATGCCGGTGCATATCCTTTGTGGGAGGAAAAAAAGGATTTACCTCTGGTCTGACCAAGAGGAATAGAGCGCACTGCACTGCTGCACTGCAAAGCTTCTTGTCCAGATTAATCCTTCTTTACACGTCTTACTGCTCACCTGCTGAGGAAGGAAAAGGGGAGTGCTGACCTTGTTCCTTGCTGGACTTTTGTAGTAAAGACAGGTAAACACAGGCCATTCAGAGGAAAAAACAGGTGAAAAAATATTTCACAACTGGGATATTCCTTGCAGAGGTATCTGTTGAAAAAGGTATTTGTTGCCATCAATGGAGTTTTTTTATACCACATGTCAAAAACATTTCTCAGATGGTGAGCATGGGACAGGAGATCATAGGACTGTGGGAGAGAGGCAGCTATATAGGAGTCTGTAGTTTTTATGCCCATTGTTGACATTCATGTAATTATTGTTTTTTGTAATCAATATAATTTAAAGCAAAGAAGAATGAGGATGATGCGATGAGGAAGATGGCTATTAAACCAGTTGGTTTTATGTAATTGTTTAACCACCTAATCTAAAAAGCTGAATTCTTTGTCTGCAAAGGGTACTTTGTGGCCATTATAAACCTCTCTCTGCCTCTTGCAGTCTTTCACAGCAGAAGGAGTGATGTTTTAGGGCATGGTCTAATGGTCTGTGTGGGCTGAAAAGCCCTCTTCAAAGCAAGTTTTCCTGGTATGGAGAGGGGCCAAGTCCATCTCTTACACAAATAAAGCTGTGCACAATTACATGGTCTGTACAGGGTTGTTGATGCTGACCTAGTGTAAAACTTTACTAGTGTGTAATATTGCATATAACTTACATAATCATAGCTTACAGGTTTTAATAGTGCTAGATAAAAGAGGATAGCTTTAGGATTCAATAAACAACAGCAAAAGAACTTTTTTGAACTGCACTGCACCATGCAATAAACTGCCTGCTAGAGAGTTATTTTAACTTCTTTATTCTTCCTTTGCTTTGTGTTTAAAAGAAATGGACTCCAGAACTTTCTGGAAAATTATAACCAAAAGGAGATCTCTCCACCTTTCTATTTGGCTGAAAATATTTTACTCTGCTGTTTGTAGCAATGCAGTGGATTTGTCAGAGCACCCTGGAGCACAGCACAGCCACTTCAAGGTAAGGGGCAGAAGCTTGTACAAAGATGGATTTATTTTCTGTCCTCTGCAGTCAGGGAAATTATCCTCCAGTTACTGCAGCTGGAGGAGAGGGAAGAGCAGGAATTTGGTGGTGGTCCAGATCAGAAAGCCCAGCAAAACAAGCGTCCCCATAACTTGCAGCAATGGAAACTTGACGTGCTAACAAGGCTGGAATCTATCTGTGAGAGATTCTCCAGCACATTACCAGATCCTGGTGTAGCACTTGCACAGTGGAGCCCAGCTCATGGGGGTGCTATTGCAACAGCAATCAACTACACAATTCACACCCCCTTCTCAGCTATACCAGTGGTGAGAGGCTTCTTTTTTAACAGTCCCTGACTGAAGTCTTGGGTGTATGTTCCTTTGGAGCTGGAATGGTCTGGATAGTCAGGTGGTTTTCTTGTAGAATACCCCATTACTCAGCACTTTGCATTTGCTGTGTTGCTTTCTATGACTTTTCAGACCAGTTGAAGAAAATAATAGGTGTGCCTAGGTTGCATTTGGATTTGCTGCCAAAATTGCATAAGGCATTTATAAAGTCTCCCAAACGTGCAATATGCCGATTGTAGGACAGTTGAAAAGGACTTTAAAGGCACAGACAGTTACTGGTCACACTGGCAGCAGCACTTCAGAGAAGCAGATTTTAACTTCAGGGAAAGCCTCTTAACAATGTTGTATTTGTAGCTTACTCTCTAATGCCAAACGCCAGATTGATTCACACGTGCTGGGCTCAGGGATATGTATGCAGAAGTGGCCTGGGATCTGCCCAGGTTTATCCATAGGAAAGCACATTTTTCTGACTTCGGCCAGTGCTCAGTTCAGTTCACACTGGGGGGTTGCAATTGTTAGTGCCTGTTATCCAGCTGTCGTCACAGCACACGTCGGTCTTATTCTTAGTAACAGCTAATCTCTTCTGTACTCTGACGTCCACATATGGAGGATGAAGTTTGGGTTTTTTCCCCGACGGGATTTATTTCGAATTAGAGACAAATGCTGGCCAGGCTTTGGCTGGCTTCACTGTGGATTCCTTGCTGAAAATTGTCAGTTTACAGTTCTTGGCTTGGCCTTTCTGACCTTCATCTGTGATGGGCAGAAGATTTCAGCATGTCTGGGTGGATTCAAGATGTGATAGGGTCTCCCCTAATTGTTTCATTGTCTCAGCTGAGGGATGGCACGCCAAGGCCCAGAATTGCTGTTTTGAACAAAAAAATTTCCTTTGTCCTGTTTTGGGAACTTCATTGTCCTTTTAATGTCCTTGAGGAGTCATGGTGACTTGTGGATGTGAAGGTTTTATGAAGTGCTGTCTTTCATGAATGCTGATGTGAGAAAACTAATTTGATGGATTTTTCTCATTATCTTTCCTCATGCACATGTCCATGCAGTCCCAAGCCTCAGAGTCACCTGCTGCATACAAAACAAAACAAATGTCTTCATTTCTTTTGAATTATTTATCCTAGGCTTGCTTTGTGGCCATGAATCAAGAATACTTTGACACCACTGTTTTCTACTTTTGAAATTCCCAGGATTACTGAAGGCAAAATATGAGGGTTTTGTATTTTTTTCACATGGCAACCTATCTTAGTCTTTCCATAGTATTTTGAAAGATTGGAGAAATAATATTTTGAAAGTTGGAGATTTCATATGATGCTTTCAAAACTCTCAAATTATATATCAAAAATAAAGCAGAGTGTTCCAAGAAAACTGAAATTTTATGTTTAGTGGATATATTTAGTGTTTGGAGGATAAAATGGGAAAAATTTCTATTTTCCTCATAAGCAGGGAAGAGGACAAAAAAATAGAGAAGGGATTAGTAAGATTTATTTCTCCATTGCTTTTCTCTGGAAAAAATGCATATGAGTTTTTTCTAAAGCAGAAGGAGAAACATTCATGGAAGCCTTGTAGCTCCCGTGTGCAAGATGTTAACTGCTCCTGTGGTGTGTCACAAGCTTTCATATTATTAAAAACTATGAACCTAAGCATATTTGTATACATAAAAAACGATATTAATTTGTGAAGCTCAGCACCCTGAAGCTCAGCAACCTATCTCATTCCCCTTCTCCATGATCAGTCTGTTTTATTCCTGAGGTAGAAGGGGCTCAACCCGAGGAACCGGAGGGCAGTGCCGGTTATTATTTGCATTTTTGGTACGTTCTGTTTTCGATGGGGTTTGGTGTGTGTCCAGCAAAGAAGGCGGTCAGACGCCAGGAGGTGGCAGCCAAACCCCGCTGCCTGCCTCGTTCTCCCCCTCTGCCAGGAACCCAAGCAGAAGGAGCCCAAAAAAATCAAATTACAATCGGAAGATCTGGAACTTTTGCCTGGAGAGAGGGCACGCTAAAAGCTGGGAAGGAGGAGAGGGTCAGTGCCATTCTGTGTAGTAAAGTTGTAGTTCCTTGCTGGGTGGTGGTGGGTGCTTGCACTTGGTCTATGCTGCGTGCGCCCAGTGCTGCTGGTACACATTGGTGAGGTTAAATTTTTTTCTTGGTGTCATTATAGCATTGCAGAGAATTAAAGCCTTAGGTGAATGTCAGGTCTTTGTTTCAATACAGGCAAAATTATTGTTTGTTGCTATGTCAGAACATTAATGAATTGAATGTACTGTCTATTGCCTTGAATGCTGCGTGGCAAAAAAAAAAAAAAGTAAATCTCTCGTTTAAAAAAAATATGTTGAATCAAAGTGGGAGACTGATTGGAAGAGAAAGAAATAGCCAAGTGGTCGGTTTCAGTGCAAGACAGAGGGGAGAGTGAAAGTTATGGAGTTACATGAAATGGAAATATTAAGTTGCAAGAAGGAAGAATTTGCAATGTGATTGAACTCAGGCCACCCCAGGGATGTGATGGGATGATATTTCCATATTGCTGTCACCAACACCAAAACCTGCCATTGTCAAGTTTATTTCATTGATTTCACATGATTCTGTGAGACAAAGTGAATTACGTAGGCTGACAAAAGTAGATGTTGCTATGTGTGATAGTTGACATTTTGCCCATGTTTCTTTCTAGCACTTGGCCTAAAGATATCACCAAATAATTTCATGGTGTCACCAACATCCATGATTTCAGTCTCTGCTTTCTGGTTTGTGTGTCTGAGTTCCTGCCTTCATCCTTCCTTTGCCCAGATGAAACTTCCTCCCAGCTCTTCTCCTGCTTTCCCTGAGGCATTACTTTCCAGTTGCATTAGAAGGTCAAAGGTGAATGAGGGAATGTGGCCCGATCTCTGTGGAAAACACACTTGTTCAGTTGTGAAAGCCTGTATGGTTTGTAGAGTGGCTGTAGTTGCTGACTTCCTCTGTTTGAGGTGACAAAGACTTCAAAGCATTGTGTTAAAAAAATGGACTCTTTGCAACAAGAACTGTTCCAGGCAGCCACCTCTCCAGCTGCTTTCAGAGAGGAATTCCTGTTAGTTTCCACAGGCAGTGATCTAATATTCTATACATTGGAAGAAACGGGGAGGAAAAGTCAAAAGTCATCTGTTAAGTGAACAACACAATGACCTTGAAGTGCTTTATTCTGTCCTGACAGACCGTAATTTGCTCTGCCATTTTCTCATAATGGAAAGAAGTGTGTGGTTCTGGAAGGTAAAGGAAGAGAAAAATGATGTAGCTGAGGAAGGACATGCTTGTCAAAAGGCTCCTTTCCAGCACTGCTCTACAAACACAATTAATGTTCAAACAGCATTAATGAATTTTGACTGTCCCTTCCTAGCTGCTGGAGCAGCTAATGTGATGTATGATATGACACCTGAGCACGAAGCTAGTCTTTCCAATGCCACACAAAATAACATCCAACAGCCCTTGGCACGGGATGGCAGAAGCTGTGTTCTGTGGCGTAGGATCATGGGTCTCAGTAAGTGACTGATGGCTGTGTGCAAGCTGGGCTGTGTGGTTTAGTGGGTGCAGGCATTGTCCAACATCCACTTGTGTCTACAAAACCTAGCACAGTGCAGTTTGCTCCATGTGAGGAGACCATGAGCAGCTCCTGAAGAAGATCTGGGGCCAGCAAACTCAACAGCATGGGCTCTGTGATCTTCCAACTGTCTTAGTGTGGTTCAGATCATGTTGTAAATCTTTCTCAGGTGTCTTATGCTGAGTAGAAAAGGGAACATGTGCTTGATTTTACAGCAAATTGTGGTCTTTCCATTTGTCTCATCTGTAAAGTGGGGATAACATCTGACCCCCTTCTTGTGAGGAGAGTCCTTTATGAAACTAATCTCTTTGTTTAATGCTTTGGTGTTAATGCAAATGCCATGTGAATGTGACCTGTTTTTAAGGTGGAAAAGTAAGCTGGCTCAGTGCTGACTTTTGGAGTTATCACTGCTGACACAGCTCCATCATCTTGCAGAGATGTGGCCAAATCAAGTTCAGGACAGGTTACAAAGCAAACAACGTCTCTCTTGGAGAGCTTACAGACCAGGATTGCTTGCAGCACCCTGTCTGTCCTGGTAGTCCCTACTGATAATGCAATTACCTGAAAAGAGTTTGTGTACAAGTGGGCATTGGTCTCTTCTCCCAGGTAACAACTGACAAGAGGAAATGGCATCAAGTTGTACCAGGACACGTTTAGATTTGATACTGGAAAAATTTCTTCACTGAAAGAGTGGTCAAGTATTGGAACAGACTTCCCAGGGAAGTGTTGAAATCAGTAACCCTGGAAGTTTTAAAAAAAAAAAGTGTAGATGTGGTAATGTTTAGGGACATAGTTTATTGGTGACCTTCACAGTCCTGGGTTAATGTTTGGACTCAATGATCTAAAAGGCCTTTTCCAACCTAAACAATTCTATGATTCCATTTGTCAATCAAGACACAGCTGCAGGAAGTCCTCTTGTTCTAAGCACACTGTGTTCACTAAGCACACAGTGAGAGATGTGAACTCAGCACATCTCCCATTTCTTCTAATCACAGATGGAGGTGCTTAGAAAAGCCCTCAGTTATCACCAGGAGAGGCTTTAAATAACCCAAGACAGAACTTTAACTCTTCTCTTGGCCATGATGCAACTTGTGGATGGGGAAGTGTGCTGAGACCTCTCAGGTGGTGGGGGTTGCTTTTGGAGACCTCCTGAACCTCAGCAACTCTGCCCAGAAACATAGTAAGCACAGGAATTCCCCCTCTGACTTCTGCCTTGAATAGCCAGGATGAGTTGTTTGATGCAATCAGCTGCTTCTGGACAGGAAGCTGCACTGTACCAGTACTGTTATCACTGATAATGATTTATTCCTGCCCTGTCTTGCAAGGAGTATGGTAAGAGAAGCCAAAAGCGTGGGAATATGCAAGCTTCCTTCCTCCTGGTCTCCTCCTGATTGTCCTTTGTGTGGTGCTGTGTCTTACGGTGAGTTTGTATTTTCTGTCATTGCAGTGGTGACTACTATGGAATATAGGTAAAAAATGTAAGAAATGCAAGTATGGTTTAAACTCACAATTGTTTCAGTAGAGGAATTCCAGAAAGGCGAATTTGGCACACTAGTCACACAGAAGACATTAAAAATCATCCTCCTAGCTCTTTTACCAAAGATCTGACAGGAATGAGGACAGTCTCTATCGAGCCATTATTTTATACTTCTCTCTAGTGCTGATCATTTAAAAACATGCAAACAGAAAAGGAAGGAAGGGCTCCCTTTCCTCTTTCCATCTTCACTGTACAAATGCCTTCTTGTCATGGCACTGGTGGGAATCTTATGCTTCAAATTCTTTTCAAGGGAAAGCAGTTGTGAAGTTTCTGGTTCATTTTCCCATATGTCACTTTGTTAGGACTGATATGAGGCAGACAAAGGGAGAAAACACAGATAGTGGGGAAACAGGTTTGTTCTGAATTGCAAAAGAGGGGTACAATTTTTCTTTCTGCTTTTCAGTCATAGGATGCGAGGCTGGGATAAAGGGGAGTCAACTGGATGAACTTATTCTCTTCAGGAGAGAATAAGTAGTTTTACAGAAAATTAGTAATCTTTTCCTTTGTCATTTTTCATAGTAGATTTATAAAAAAAACCCCCAAACCATGGAAGCTAAAATATTTGGGCATTTTTCCTGTGGTTGTCCTTTTCTGGACTGTCACAGCACTCAAGGGAGCTGCATCATTTAAATGGATCTTTTATAAGTCTAGAGGGATGAATTAAAGAGCGTCTTTGGCCCAAGAGTGCTCAGCAGAGTGTTCCCTACTGCTTTTCCCAAGGTGAGAGCACACGGTCCAGGGCAGCAAAGGGAAGACCCCACTGTGTGCAGCCAGGGAATGGCTGAAGTTCAGGCTTCTGAGCACTCACATGAGCAGCTGATGGACAGTTTTAATTTGCCATCTCCCTCTGCTCACTACCAATGTTTCATGTCTGACATTAAAAACATTTCCTGTCATCCCAGGGAAGGGGTGGGTGACCTGGGCAGTCTGTGGTACAATGGGAGCAGATGCCTTCAGGTGGGAGTTGAGTGTCTCCCTGTCCTGAAGGGAAGGGAACCATCACCTCTCCTGCCCCCTTCCACTGCTGTAGGCAAGCCTTGCCCTAAGGTGGGCTACAGCCAGAAACATCTGAAAACTCTTATCATGGGTCAGTGGTTAAACTCTAAAAGTTCATACGTGCATCAGAAAACAAAAGAAAAATAAATCTGTGGCTTCTTCTGTAATACTCAGAAGAGCTTGGGGGTTTTTTTCTGGAGTGAGAGCAATTTCTGCCCCCAAATCTTGTGGGATTTGGGCTATTTGGTGAAATGTACTGGATGGTTCCAGTATGTTATGCTGATTGTGAAAAGCTGTGGGATCAAGCTTGATTTTTCAAAGCAAGTACCTCTTGTTCTGATTTAATTCTCAGGCAGATCTCTGAGTTGAAATCAGACAGCAGTTACATGTCTTATATCCAATAGCATATTTAGGTCACTGATAGAAAAAATCCTCATATTAAGGAGTGTGTATGGATCACTGATACAAGATCCACACTAGGTAGTTTAAGCAGTTTTGAAATATAGGATTTCTGTGGCCAGTACACACATACAATTTCCACTTCCCTTCACAATCTAGATCACTTCACCAAGGCAGAGTGGGAGAAGCCATCACTACTACCCTGTGAGCCAAAGCATGTCCAGACAGAGCAGTTTCTGGTGTTCCCAGCTGGGATGGGCATGGATCCAGTTCTTCCTAATGTGAAGGTTCCCACCTCATGGTGGTTTCATAACACACTTTCAGGGCCTCTCAGTATCCCCTCTGGGATTCCCCAGTGATAGGAAAGGAAAGAAATCCAGCCAGGTTTTGTTTGCACAGGAAGGTATTCAGGAGCAGTTATCAAAATTAATTTCCTGAGTGTGTAATTGCAGGAAGAGGCAAGTCCACGTGTGCAGTTCAGGTTAAGTCATGTTATTCTTTAATTCTTGTCAACTCTCTCACAGGCAGATATGTCCATGACGGGCTGAAAACCCCACAGCCGGGAGAGCAAGAGGCTCTTCTGCTGATGATACATCTGCCTTATTTCAAGGCCTTTCTTTTCATGGCTCATACTTTCTTTACCTGAGTGTAAAAAAAAAAGACCAAGCTGCCCCCAAAACGAAAAAAAACCCCAAACCAACCAAACTAAACTAACCAAAATCTTCCTGGAAACATTCAAACATGCAGACAAACAAAGAAGTGGAAGGCAACTAAAGCAGCATTTGTGGAGACTGATTTTTAATGCTACCATCAAAAAATCAGTAGTGACACCCCCTCCTGCACAGGTAGGGATGAGTGCCAGGCTGAGCTGGGAATCTCCCAGGAGAGAAGGGCTGGGTAGAAGTGGCACACTGCATTGCCTTGAAGGTGAGCAGGCAGCTAATCTGTGGACAAACCTGCTGCTATTTCTGTCCCCTGCTTGTACTGCAGCTTGTCTACTGCTGCCATCACCTGCCAGCTCCTGCCTCTCACCCCACAGGCCCTGCAGAGGCTTGGAGGCTGACTTTATTGTTGCCATCATCATCATCATCATCATCATCGTTTTCTTCCTGTGCACTTGTCCAGTAGCATTCCAGCTTCCTAGACTGGCTTTGTGATCAGCCCCCCAAAATGCTGTGCTGGAATCTTAAGTGAGTATCCTTCCCTTCCTTTCCCTTCCTGACCTTGCTCCTGGTGGGCTTTCTGTTCACCTCATGCCTGTGTAGTTGTCATCAGTTCCCAGCTCCCGTGTACTCAACACCCTCGTGTCCCTTGCCTACAGTGTTTCTCTCTGGTTGGCTGCTCCCTCAGCCGACCAGTTATTTTCAAGTTTGGAATCGGACACCACGGACGTGCACATCCACCCGTGGCCCAGAGAAATGCAGATGGGTTACAGGTGCAGATGGACGGGCTCCTTGTTCCGGCCTCTGAAGTTCAGGGACAGGTGCCCCTCTCTCTTTTAGTTGTGCTTAATAACAAAAGCCCCTTTCACCCATCCTGTCATTTACCGCCTCCAGCATTTCATGCCCATATGGCTTTGCTTCCTCTTGCCTCCATCCCAACCCACCTTCCTACTAATTCTGCTTTGTGGTGAAATTCTGATCTCTTGGGCAATTGGCAGCTTCACCCCCTCAATGTGCCAGCAGCCCTGCAGCCAGTGAGAAGGATGTGCTTAAAGAAAAGTCCAGCTCTGTTTCAGCAGGTGTCAGACATCCTTTGCGTACAAAAGCTGTTGGTGAGGAAGGCCCCAGGCCAAGAGTTAGTGACAGGAAAGAAGGAAACTAAGTCATGTTTTTGTACAATGTATCACTTTTCAGTACACACCTGAGGGCAGGAAGGCCTATAGAGCCCTTCAGAGGAGGTGCTGTGGAGACCTGTGGCAGGGATTTCTTCTCTCCTGCTCTTCTGATTCATCTCCCCTCTGTTTTTCCACTCCTGAACTTTCTCTCACTCAACTAATTTTGTGCTGATTCAGCTGTCCTTGTCAGGAGCTCAGGCTGCAGTGCCAGCTGTGACTGCCTCTGTGTTGGGACCCTTTCCTGCTTTAGGGGTCCCTAGAAGTGAGTACTGCACTTTGATTTCTCTGTGAGTTCCCAAAATCCCTGGGATTTTCAGATCACAGAATCTTAGAATGTTTTGGGTTGGAAGGGACCTTTAAAAACAATCTAGTTCAACCTCCCTGCAATGAGCAGAGACATATTCAACTCCACCAGTTTGCCCAGTCCCATCTAGATTAACATTGAGTGCTTCCAGGGACGGGGCATTTACCACCTCTCTGGGCAACCTGTTCCAGTGTTTCACTACTCCCATTGTAAAGAACTTCTACCTTAGAGCTAATTGAAGGTCCTCCTTCAGTTTGTCCCTTGTTCTATCACAACAGGCCCTGATAAAAGTTTGTCCTCATCTTACTTCAAGGCTCACTTCACATACTGAAAGGCTGCAATAAGGTTTCCCCAGAGCCTTCTTTTCTGCAGGACTGGGGTGGTTGAGGTGCTCCAGGAGCCAAGCTGCTTCTCCTTTGCCTCCCTTCTGCTCCCTCAGCTCCTCTGGAAGCAGCTACGAGCCAGCGTGCTGGAGGGGACCTGCTGGCCAAAACCAGCTTATTTTTTCTGCTCTACTGGGGCAGCTGCCATGAGACAACAAAACCTCCTTGGAGTAGCTAGACAATAGCAGAGAGAGTTTTTCAGGGGTTTATTTTATTTATTGGTAATTTTAGCCATTACTTCACTGTTGAAGTTGAATAGATTTGTTTAAATCATCTTTTTAACAATAAAATTTAAGGTCATTTCACAAAGAATTTCCCTTTTGTTCTTTGCTTAAATACTCCTGCCCTTTGGCTGTTATTAATTGCATCCAAGGATTTCTAAACAACTTTAATCCATGGAAATTAGAGTTTATGGGGAAGGCCAAGACCTAGTACATCTGAGAACAATATTCCTTTAAAACATCGTTAATTTGTATTGAATACAGGAGCATATAAATAAAATGCCAGCTGTGCAGCACAGGATAAAAATTACAGGGCAGTGAAGCCAATTAAACCAATTGCTGTGGGCTTTGCCTTTCTCCTGTCTCCTGGGAAGGGCTGGGTTGGAAGGCTGGCAAACAGAGGTGTGGACAGAAGGACACAATAATTGTCCTCTGTATTTTAAAGGCACATTGTCACCACTGCATCAAATACTGTCACCAACCTTTAAAAGGGGCTAAGTTGCTATTTCGACTCCCAAGCCACTCTGCTTGGCATATTTGCTTCCATCAGAGAGTCTCATCCAATTTTGAGCAATCAAATGATCTGACTTGCCCCCAGAATAGGGCTCATAATTTTATTGAGAAAATCTATTTAAAACTGAAGGGAAAGGGGGTTGTTCGCCTGTCTGAAAAGACTGCGTTTCTAAAACAAGGATGTAAGCCTCCCCTTAGACAGTGTGTGAGGTCTCTTCAAAAGTGTTTCTATTTAATGTTACTTTTGTAACAGAATTTGCAGTTTTGGCTTCTTCAAATGTTTTTCAGGATACAGAAATCAGCATTTTGTCCTGCAGAGCTGCCAGCCCTGCAACAGGGGGAGTCAGCATCTACATATTCTCTGGGCTACAAAGATAAAATAGTATCATGGAATCATAGAATAACTGATGTTGAAAAAGACCTTTAGATTATTGGGTCCAATTTTTAACACAGCACTGCCAAGTCCACCACTAAACCATGTCCTTAAGTACCATATCTACACAACTTCTAAATACATCCAAGGATGGTGACTTCACCACTTCCCTGGACTGCCTGTTCAATGTCTAGACAACCATTTTGGTGAAGAAATTTTTATGAGTCTCCAATCAAAACCTCCTCTGGCACAACTTGAAGCTGTTTCCACTTGTCCTGTCTTGTGTCACCTGGGAGAAGAGGTTGGTTCTCACCTTGCTGCAACCTCCAGTCAGGTAGTTCAGACAGTGGTAAGGTCTCCTCTGAGCTTCCTTTTCTCCAAGCTAAACAAACCCAGTTCCTTCAGCTGGTCCCCATAAGATTTGTGTTCCAGACCCTTCACCACTGCCCTTCTCTGGACATGCTCCAGCACCTCAATGCCTTTATTGTAGTGAGGGGCCCAAAACTGAACACAGGATTCAAGGTGTGGCCTCACCAGTGCCAAATATAGGGGATGATCACCACACTGGTCTTGCTGGCCACACTATTTCTGGTACAAAATGTCACAGCCAATGTGCTTATGATGCCTATTTTTGAGCAAAGCTGCCCACTGGGATTTTCAGTCCTCTGTCACTGGCAGAGGTCAGTGAGGTGGTGGTTCCACCAGGCACGTAGCTGGCTCAGATGTGGTTCAAGGGGTCCATGTGATTTCACAGTGACTTTTCTTCATTTGTGTCAGGTGAGGTGAAACAGTGAGTGCAAGAGCACACCCAGGGCTTTTGGGGAACTCTTCCAGTTCATGCACTTCCTTTTTTTTCGCTCCCTGACTGTATCTCAGGCTGAGCTAAACAGGACGTTGGTTTTGCTTTGTGTGAAAAGGTCACCCTTGAAAGGTAAAGGTTTCCCTTGAAATCTCTTGCTGTCCTCAAGGGCAAACCATGTGGGTGAGTTTGGAGTGCTTGTGGCTCACAGCATCCAACCCACAGCAAACTTGCATCACTGATAGCTGAGGTTCTCCAAAGCCACCCACATCTGGGTGTGGACAAACTCTTCCTCAGGCTTTCATCTCTTCCTATAAGGATTTGGCTGGTACAGGCCAGCTGGCTCCCACACCAAGCTCAGTTCCATTTATCATGCCATGTGGGACTGCCAACAGCAGCTGGTTGACAGAACAACTGCATTTCCCAGCACTGGAAACAGTGTTTCCTGTTGCCCATCTTTCATTCCTGTAATCCCCAGTGGAGGCTTTTGCTCTGTTTTTGTTTTATTTTCCTCTTGAGGAAGACATAAACACATTTCTTAGTTTCCTGTTTGGAGCAAAGTGGCTGAGTCAGGACCAAAAGCAGCTCTGGGTGCCTGCTCAGGGTGAAAATGGGGACTGTGTGACTTGGGGTAGCTGCAGAGAGTCACATTCCCTCAATTTCCTCTGCTGCTAAACTCACCTTCCTATGAGCTTCAGTCTGGGCTTTGAACAGTCTCTGGCCATCCCTGCTCTTGGGCTTCCTGACAGTTTTCTCTTCACCTCTTAAGCCTGAAATGCTCTGCGTAGCTTCAGCCACTGCTGGCAGCTGGCCAGTCCTGTAAGCACCACTTCCAGACAGCCCTCCAGAGTTCCTTTCTCCCTCTGAGACCTTGTGCACCCCAGTTTTTCCAGTGAAGCCTCCTTGTCTCTCCAACAGCTCCTTGCCCGAGTGTTTTATGTCACCTGGCCAGCAGCCAGGCAGAGTCAGGGTAGGGGCAATGCAAGGATGGGAACAGATCTGGCTTAATCTTCATTGTAGCCTTTAACGATCCAGTGCAGAGAGCAGATCTGATGAAAAAGCTTTTCTGTTTGTTTTTGTGTTTGGGTTTTTTGGTTTTTTTTTTCCCAAAGCTCAGCTTAATCTCATGTTTTTCTAAATGCTACCTACTCAGATTGGTTCTCCCTGGAAGCTGACAGCAATCTTGCCATGGGTGGCACCATGGGGGCTGCTTCTCTCAGTGGCAGAGCCCTCCTGCCAGGAGGGAGAGGCTGGGGGACCATAATACTGGGTGGAAAGCCAGTTTGAGAAGGAAACATTAATATTTTCAAAATCAATCACAAAACTTCCTACTTGCATGAACAGACTAGTGAACAGCAACATCATAAAGCCTTTGCAGCTCTGTTTTCCCCTACCCCCATCCAACAGAAATGGAGTAGCAAATGCAATTCCTCAAGTATTGCTAATATAATAAAACAGCAAGGACAAGGGACACAGGACTGGGAGGAGAAGCAAGAATAGCATGGTGGTGTTTTCCTGTCCATGAGGAAGCAAGATGAGGCCTGAAGCAGTGCTTTTCCTCTTCCCAAACAAGGAGTGACTGCAACCAGCTCTTCCTGGTCTTTGCTTGATGCAATCATTCCTAAAGAGGTAAGAAATTTCTGCATCTAAGAGGACTGAACTTTACCAGGACCACTTGGACAGATTCACACTCAAGCAAGGCTGGTAGGAAAGGGTTGGCTGAGTCACCACTGCGGGAGAGGCTGCAGCCAGCAGATAAAAAGTTTGCATCACCAGGTGCTGTCAGAAAGAGTGTTAAATTAAGTGTGAGAGACACGTTGTGTCTAAGGCTCAGTTAACTGTTCCTTTTCACCATGAAATCTTGCACTCATGCTTTTACTATGCCTCTTGCTTTTTAACTGAGCTCTGACTATCACCAGCTATTTAGCAAAAATATCTGCCTAGGGTTCAGCCACATCCAACTGGGAGCAGCTCTTTCAGGGCTGTGGTTAAAGTGAGTGGTGAGCTTCAAAATGACAACCTCATTTCACCAACTGAGTAAGCAGAGCTTGGGCCACAGGAGGCTCTGAAGGGCGGGGTAGCTCTCAGCTATGGCAGCACTGGGAAGCCCAGAAGCTGTGTAAGAGGAAGCTGAACTGCAAGTGGAATTGGGGTCTGTGGCTGTGATTTGCTGGAGAGGTTTAATTAGGGCGCAGCACTGTGGATAACACTCACTTCTGGGAGTTTTTGTATTTGCAAAGTGAATTTATTAGAGAAATCCTGTGTAATGACTGTTTCCATATTTATCTTGAAAACCTGACCTTTCACTGCTGCTTTCTGCCCCATTGGTCCTCTTTGGTGGCACACAGAGCTTCAGGTGGTCTTGATGAACTCACTTCCCCTCCCTCAGATTTTCCCTGAAAGTTGATGCAGCTGGTGGCTCACACAACTGCTTCTGCTTTATCACTAGAAGCTTTCAAGGAAGCCAGCTTGCTGAGACCTGGATTTCTGACAGAAGAAAAGATTTGAAGGTAGGAACCACTTTTTTTTTTTTTTTTAAGATCTTTGAGTAGTGAGAAAAGTAGGGTCAGAAAGGCATCTGCCTTCATTTTTCCATGTGAAGATTACCTCTGAACACAGGAGCAGACTCATTCGGTGGCTCCAAGTGGGGCAAAAACACAGACAGGTTTCTCCATGGCTCATACGGCTCAGGGAGCGCTGGTCCTGCTCACGGCTGCCATTTGAGCCCAGGGGAAACATTTTCCTGAAGGGCTTTTTGTAGCAACTCCAATTTAAAGAGATCTAGCTGTCTTCTTATCCCACTACATTTGGGTATTAGCCTGGATCAGTTCTGTGCTGGAGTTCAACATTGGCTCTCTAACCCATTGTGCTGGTGCTGCAGAGGAGGTGGTTGTGCTGATATGTGGCTGAAGGAAGGAATGGCTGGAGAAGTAAGGGGGAAGCAATGGCTCCATGAGCACAAATATTGCTAGAGAGAAACCTGAATCAGGAGATGGTGGCCTCAAACTTCTGTCCAGAGTTAAACTGCACAGGCTGTAGGAAAAAAGCTGGGTCTTTTCCCTCTGACAATCCCCAGTGCTATGCCCTTCCTCAACAGAGGGGCTCTCCTGCCAGGGACACCCCCCTGTTTGCATCACTGGGTTATGCAGCTCTGCTCACAACAATCCAAAACGCAAATAAGCAGGGACTGAGATGGGCTGACCTCATTAACACCTGTGTTTTCCCTCTTGATATCAACAATACAACTGCTCTTGAGCTGGCAAATGTAAGAATGCTTCCATATAAGAATATTTTGGAGTGCCGGGTATTCTCAGGATATGGATGTCTGAACAGCAAGATAAGACACAGTCGCATTTGTTCCTGCTGATTCTGACCTAGGCTTTGTCCAGCTGCTTCCATGATTATATTTTCAGTGGCAAGCACAAATACCACTATTGTTTCATTGGTGTTACAGACACATCACTAGCAGAAGTAAAGGAGGTGGGTGCTCAGAGAGGATGCAGGTGTTTTTCTTCCACACCACACACCATCCTGCTGGATATTCCTTGTCCTTTCACATTGCTTCATCTGCCATAAAACAAAAAAAACAGCTGAATATTGCAGCTTTCTGAAGGTACATGTATGTGGCTCCTCCAGTGCTTCACCCAGCTGTAAAACTGCTGACTCAGCAAGATGAACAAGGCCACATCTGGTTATGAGAGGCACAGGGAAGAAAATGCTAATGGCTGAGTATACCTGACCCTTCCTCTTACCGAGTCTGATTTCAAGCTGTTGATGGAGTTGACCAGTGGTGTGGAAAGAAAGTTTCTATGTTGGGTGTCTCTGTGTGATCTGTACTGTCTCAGGAAAATTTCAGCTAGAACAAGACAGTCATTTTGCCATACCTAGGAGAAACAAGCTTTATTGGCATAACAAGAAAACCACATCTTCTTTGATCAAGATTTTCTAACACAGCTATGCCCTGACTTCAGACAAAAAGTTGGTCTTTCTATTACCTTCTGCTCCATGCCTGTTGAGATTAGAAGCCATTAAATAAAACCAAAGAGTGACGCTCTTTCAGTTCCTACACTTCCTTCAGCACAGGCAGGCTATGTCCCCAAAGTACGTGCCATCCTTGAATAGAATAGAGCATTCTTGGGAATTGTTCCTCACACTTGCAGGATACTAGCATGTAACTGGCATTATTTTACTTCATTTATGTATTATTGTAATTCTTATATGCTGTTATATTAGCAATGAGAATAATGTTAGGGAGTCATTGTCCCCGGTATGTTCAGGGGTTCCAGTATTTGTGTTCACGTGTGGGATTTGGGTGTACATTAGTAAAGCAGGTGAAAGGGTTAAAACAAAAATCAGGACCTATAGGGAGAAAATCAGCGGTAGACACCTGGGAGAAGAGGTTAATAAACAGGACCTGAAAAGAGAGAAGGATGGGCCTTGGGAGGGACAGCATGCCAAAATTAGGTGGCAAAACAAGAAGAGGAGATTTAACCTGCCTCTGCGTGCTTTACCATCGGAGGGGGTCACTGCAGTTCATACCCCCACCCCACAGCAGTGAAGCAGCCCAGAGCCTCTCCAGCCGTGCTGTCAGCCCGGGGCTGCTGTGCCGAGCAGAGACAGAGCAGAGCAGTCCCGGCACGTCTCCCTCCTCTGGCCCGGGGCCAGCCGGAGCCTCTGCCGCAAACAACACCCGGGCGCCACTGCGAGCACTGATTTCTGCTATCTCGGGCGGGGGGAACACGGCAAAATCCGTCCCGCAGGCTTTGTATGAAGAAAGATTGCAGGCGTTTGTACGTGCTGGTAGTTCCTGGGCCTTGTGTGTCCGTCTCGTAAAACACACCAAGGATTTTCCCAGATAAAAAAAGGCACATCACTTGGCAGAGTCACATCTGCAAGTACATGAGAATGAAAACATCCGGAGAGCGCTGCCCTTGAAACAAAATGCCCAAGAGTTCAAATCCTTGGAGGGGAATGGAGAGTGAGCGCCACGATGGCTGCACATTCCCTTCTCCTGCCTCCTTCCTACCAGCAATCATTAGCCATCCCGGGCCAGAAGCCAGCAGACAGGCGGGTACTGAAGGCTGGATGACTCCATCCCAGGAACCAGGGTGGCAGGAAGAAGAGTGGTGGCTCTGCACAGCCTGGCCCTGCCGGGGCCAGGCACAGTGGAATGATGCAGGGACTTGCTGCCCGGCATGGTGCCCGTGTCCTTTTAAACTTGTCATCCCACTTTCCAGCAGGAATCCCATGCCTTCTTCGCCAAAGCATAAACACAGAACAAGGGAACAACGCGTGCTCATTCACCGCACGTTTGCTTGTTTCAAGAACCAAAGTTTATATAGTTTAAAGCTTCTACATGCCACTTTCACCGGTGTTCCTGCGGCCTGGTAACGGGGGATGTGACGGAGAGAAATAATCAGTGGAGCGCTTTAAGTGTGATCTAACAGCAGAGTTATTTGATCTGGGCTTTGGTATGCACTGGAAATGCCAGCGGTTAATGGAGGGTGAACGTGGTGCAGCAGCTCTTTGCCTCCCTGCTGGTGCAGGAGTCAGTGCTTCATGAAGCTGAAGAGGATTCTCTCCTTTGCAGCATCTGTCCCACTGATCCAGTGACCAGCCTTGTTTTACTACTCCTCCATCAGAGCACAGCCATCAATAAACAGATATTTCTAGCCTTCATTTAAAAACAAAACAAAACAAACTTTATTGAAAAATAAAGTCTAGGAAGATCAACTTTGTTCCCTGGTTTTGATCATTAGCCAGACTTTAAATTTCCACGTCTTCAAACATTTGGTTTAGCTCCTGCTACAATTTTCTAACACAGTGCCTAAATTTAAAGACTATATCTATTTATGTCTGAAGTTTTAACATTTCCTCCACTTGGCCTGAACATGCTTTATCACATCTTCTAAACCCCAGGGACACTCCAGTGAAGAGAGAGCGCTGTCAATGTGAAAAGCAGTGATATTGTCCCAGTTTCAGTGCCCTCATCTCTGCCAGACTCTTACCCAGATCAGACACCGCTGTTTTCTCTGCACTTAAAGCTCACCCAGGGAAAGGAGGACACACACACACACAAAAAAAAAAAAAAAAAAAAAGAAGCATGAATTCTGTAAGAAAAAGACAAATTACTCTTGTCAAATGTATTTGTCTCCATAACGGGAAGAAGTACTTTTCATAGGCTTTTTATTTTAGACACGGAAAATCATGATGTGTCTGTCCTCTATGTGTCTGTGCCCAACAGAAGATTGGGCCATTCACTGTATGCGTCATTTACTCTACATGCCAGGTTTCTGCTCAGTTTTAATTTACTGCTTCTGAGGGATTTCATCCTCTCCCTTTTGAGGATTGTTCAAATCAAACAGCAATTATTGCTGGCTCTTTCCATTTTAGGCAGCCACTATCACCATAACTTTTTAAGTGGCTTCCATATGAAAACCCACAACAAGACTCAAGATCGCAAAGAACTCAATGTAGTATCTGGTACTTTTCCTCTTACAAAATAACTGCTTGGAGGAAAGGGTTTGTTTGGTTTCTTAGCCTTTGTACAGTTACTTATTTTAGGTTGCTTTATTTAGTTTATATTTTTGTTCCTTGTACTGAGCTAAAATTTTCCTTTTCTCAAACTCACTTAGGTGCTCCTGGTTATCACACTAGTACCACCATAACAACTCCTCCTTCCTTGACATTTATATCCTCCAAAGCTTCGTGAGTCATCACCCATTCTCTTCTACCTATATTGTCATTCGACCAAATTATACATTGGATTTGTTTAAATGTTTTAAAGCATGGATCACCAGGGAAAATCAGACATCCTTTTGAAGTTTTTCTGTACTCTAGGCACTTGTTTAGGTCGCTTTATATCCTCTTTAGATCAAATAAGTTTACTTTTTGGCTTGCTATCTGCCTCTTGGAAAATGTGTGATCAGTCCCCGCTTGTCTTGGGCCACTGACCTGACAGAGAGACCCAGTGGCAGCTCTCATGACCCACCAAGTACAGAGAGGGACAGGCCAGCTCAGTGCACAGCCCAGGATGAAGAGCACATTTCAGGTGCAAGAGCAGACGAGGATCAGAGGGTGTGTGTACCCACGGCAGCAAGTGACGCCGTGCCCAGCAGATAGAGGAGACCAGACTTAGAGTAATCTTGTAGCTCACTTCACCCTCAGCTGAGCACTTTGCTGGGGAAGAAGAGACTTGATCTTTCAGAATATTTACATGTGATAAGTGTAGGTCACTACAGGACACAGCCAGTAGGGACAGCAATGTCACAGCATCTGGCATCAATCATCAGGATAAGCCTGCCATGGAGCCTAACCAGGGTAATGTGCCCACAGAAGGGAAATTATCAAGTCAGCAAGAAGGGAATTGCAACATTTTAGGGAGAAAATTGGTAAACAATGCCTAAACATCAGTCTGTATGCAGCAGTGAGAACAGGGGTGCTGGAGAATTTCTGATATCCACAGCAGGGGGAGCAAACATAGAGTCTGCCAACACGCCAGAGCCCATTGCCCACATGCTGACAGATTTCAAAGATTTAGATGTTTGGAACATGGTGGCAGCAGAGAAGGTTGGATTTCTTCTCTACAGCAGAAACAGTATGCAGGCAGTGTCTGGGAAATAGATGATGCTCAAATACAAAGCTGGACAATATTAACTTAGGAGAATCTCTGAAGACTAGGTTACTATGAAAGAAAAGAAGCATAGTCACAAAATAAGATTTAATATGTTTTTTCTTATGTTTGGGAGAGAATCAAGTGGTTGAAAAAATGTGTCACTGGACCTGTATCTTTATTGGTCACCTGGTGGTTTTCTGCCAATGAAAGTGGCCTGAAAACAGTCTTTCAAATTCCACCTTATATCTTTACTAACACACCCCAGCAGTAAAAAACATACTGAAAAAATTACCCCTGCAGGCTACTATCCTATCTGTGAAAGAAACCAACAGAAGATTATTCCCAGAAAAGTTCAAGAGAAGAATAGGACAATTTGCCTACAGAAGTAGTTATTTCTAGTCATGGGCTTTCTGAGATTGCTCTATGCCCTGAAGCTAGTAGGATTTTATCCCTCAAACATGAAAGGGAGAATAAAAGGAACAACCTCTGATTATCCTCTTTTTTCCCCTCTCTAATCCTACTTAAGGACTTAAGCTGACTCTTGTTCTCATTGATGGTCTGCAAAAGTCTCACAAATAACATTATTCTGTAGAAAATACCACATTTCCTGTACACACCCAACTTTTTTCTGTAATAAACATGTCTCCTGTTACCCACTTCAAAATGCATCCTTTTCAGGTTCACTGAGTCTTCTTTCAGTATAGGAGCATTGTAAAACACCTTTACAGACTTCAGTATTTTCTGCTTTTCCATTGTGTTCCCTTTTCTGAATGTCTCCCTGTAAACTAAATAATCACAGGGGGCTTCAGCATAGCAATATCTCCCTCCTTTTGATCATATCTGTCCTTCAGTTACAACCAACCTCCTTTCTCCAGTATCCTTTTTTTGAAATGAGATGTCCCTGATATTTCAGGCAAAGCTGCCTCCTGACATTGCATACTGTCATCATGCACATTTCTGGAAAAATCAACTCTGTGAGAATGCTTTACCAAAAGCCCCTTTAAGCAGACATTTAACTCTGACAAATGGCTCCCTGGGAGCAGAAGGAGTAGAGGAGTGTTGGTATCCAAGATGCTGAGCAGTCCCAGTGCTAACAAACCGCCCCCGGGCACTTCCCTGATTTGCGTGGGCTCCATCAGGAGAGCCCTGGCCAGGAGCCCGTCACTCCTGCTATGTTGCCAGCAGCTGGAAGAGCTTTTGGCGTTTGACGGGCAACTCTGCCACACAAGGATATCTTTCTTTGGGAGCAAATTCATCTGCCTGGTTTCAGTGTTGTGCTGCAGCAGGGGCAGGGGAAAGTGGAAAGCAGCTCCACTTGAATTTCATTCCTACTCCTATGTTTGTCCCTCTTTGTTTATCTGGAGCGCTCATTCCTGGATTGGCTATTTTGTAGGAACATCAGGCCTGTCTGAGAGAGGCTGCTGCTGTGTTCCCCAGACAGAATTAAGCACTCATTCTATTTTTTTTTTTCCCCCTTCCATTTGATCCCTCTTTTCTCAAGCATAAATCAGAATACTCTAATTTCTCTCTGGAGCTTTTCCCTCGACTGTTTTTTAATATATATATACATTAAATCACATTTTAAAATGTTTCTTATCACAGTTGTAAATCTTTTTATTAAGGCTGGAAGGCTGAATGTTACGTTAACAAACCTTACCCTGACTAGGGAGAATTTTGGAAATACCAGGTGTGTTAACTGGTTTGAGGTAAACAGGCGAAGGTAAACTGAGGCAGAAGATGAGGCTGCACTCATTTTGGTGAATATCAGCATACTCTGCCATCGTATTGCAGTTTCATTTTGGTCCATCTTAGTCTGGGCACTGCCAAAATCCTGCTCCAGAGACCATTTAATGCAGCTAAGCCACGCAAAGGTGATTGGTCAGATCAAAATGCTAAAGGAACTCTTTCCCAATGGGTGGGGATTATTTTCCTCGACTATTTTCTGCCTTTGTAGTCTGTTTGCTTTGAAGCCTGTGAGGTCATGGGAGTGGCCAGTTTTACTGAGCCCCTTGGACAGCACACTCTCTGTCCAGCACCTCTTCCAGAGAGTGGGACCCCACTGTGCAACTCCCCCAAGCTCTGAAAATAGCTCTGAACTTTCCCAGCCTCTTCATGCGTTCCTTGGAACCGCAGCCCTGCTGAATGAGTCAGCTCTTGCAGGGTGACATCACAGCTGAAATCAGACCCGGGCTTTGCAAAGAGAAATCCAAAAATCCTCTTGTTGCTTCATGGGAAACATCTAAACGAAGTAAAGATGAGAGTATCACACACTTCCTCTCCCCATGCTGATTACTCACCACTCTGGGGAACGCCCAGGGTTGTGTGGGGATCAAATCTCCTTTTTCCAAATCGTCCAGCTGCACCTTCTCTGGCAATGGAAGATAGAGAACATAACTCCTTTGAGAGCAGACCTGAGAGTCAGAACAGCAGCTGGAAAGAAATACAGCCCTGAGGAGGATGTGCCAAAGCAGAGTGGGCTCCTGCATCTCCTTCTTCCAGCAAGTCTCTGGAAAAGGAGTCTCCAACCAAAGGCTGGCCTGACACCAGAAAACCTTTCCCAGCTTTCTCAACTGTTTGGTTGTCACATCCTCTTGCTGTACTCCATATGCCTCTGTGAAAGGGATAACATGACTTCTGCAAATGCCATGATAGGTGTAGAACAACACAGATACAAAACTGTACACAAGTCTTTCCTCCAGTTAGTTGCACAATTATATGACTGGATATTACCAGCACATGTCTCCGTGTTTCGGTTCATCATGCTTTAGTCTGAACACTGAATGGCAGGATAGCAAGACAGACCCTTTAAATGTAACGGTCTTTTGAGAAAATGATGTGTTCTGTGGTCTTGCTTAAAAAAAAAAAAGGCTAGGAAAAGGATACTCTGTCTAAGTTGCCTCAGACGTTTCCACAGCACTTTCAAATCCACTGTAGTGACATCTGTTGCCAGGTAAGTAAAATCAGTGTGGAAATATTTACTCTTGCCCCTTACTGGGACATGAGTGGCTTTGCACTCTTCTAAACACAGATGTGAAGATGCCTTTATTGGCTCTTGAATTGAGGAAAGAACGTTAAGTTGCTGTCAGGAGAGTAACTATGGTTTCCCACTTTGAAAGACTGGAAATGCTCACTCCTTACCCTTTAAGTCTCTTATCCTTATTTTGCTGATAGCTGTGTTTGTCTTCCTTATGCAGCTTTTTGATCAAATTGCTGTAATTTAGCTACCACGTCACAGATGGCAGTGACTGTTGACTCCTTCTCTCTCTTCTCTCAAGTTCCTACTTTATATTACAAGTCATTGCACTGCAATCATATAGATCCCAAACATTTTGCAGAGGGAGGCCAGAGTCACAAGACCCTAGTAGATCAGAATTTTGCCCAAGATCACAGTGCAACACAGAAAGAAAAAGCCCCAAAAGATGCTTTCTAATGCCTTATCCATTCAATGTGCAGATGAATAGACCAGCAGCAAAAGCTGCGATATAATGTGTGGTTAGAAAGGTAATGTTTGTAACATCTGAAAAAACATTTCCCCTCAAGCTGAAAGGGAAGGTCAGTGTCAGATTAGTGCATTCGTGTCACTGTCTGTCGCTGTGGCACTGTGGGAACAGACCTGGGAGGCAATGAACCAGTATTAGGAAGTCAGCCTAGGGGAACAGGCAGGAAATGGGGTTTCGGGACCCATGGCAAACTCTTCTTGCTGCATAGTTCTCTGATTTTGGGCAAGTTGCATGCACTACTGGTGAGTCACAGGCTGCCAGATGATGTGAGTTTGGCTCCACCTAAGGGAAGCAGGGAAATACTACAAAGCCCCAGAAACGAGCTGGTGTCTGTTCCAGTCTTTTTGAGCCAAAAGACGATGGCCAACCTTCACCTCTTCTCATAAACCACAATGTAGCTTTAACCCCGCACTTTTGAACCGATGAGTTTGTAAACTGTGTTATTTACTATGGTAAATGCTTCTCTATCTATGTGGGTCACAACTTGGAAGTCACAGCCTCGAGTAAATGATTAATTTATTCTTTGATAGAAGACACTAATTATTAACCCTGGACTCTGATACTAGTCCACACACTTTTTTGTGAGAAATTACACTTTCACAAATAATTTCTTTACTGCAAATTCTCGTGTTTGATATTTGCATAAAGGATATACTTTTAAGAAGGATTTCAGTTTCCTTTGCTCTGTTTTTCCCATTTGTTACTCTTTCTTTGAGCAGCCGAGCAGGCAAAATCCTCTTTTTGTGTAAAGGGCACATAGGAAGGTAGATTCCTTGCCCAGAAAAACTTAGATTAATAGAAATACATTGGTGTTTACTAAACTGAAACTGCTGACCCATTTCAAAACAGAAAATTCTTAGTAAGACAGGAAAATGAGTTTCTCTAACATTTTGAGCAGTCATTGAACTACTTCTTTATGATGTTTATGTCCTTGCCCAACTCCTTTCTCAAGAGACACTTAAATTGTAGGGATTATAGGACAGAAATCAACAACTGATGTGCAGGTCATGGCAACAAAGAATGAAACTATGTTAAGAGCAGGGTTCAATTTAAAAAGTGAAAGCAACTGGCCTCACTGAAGGCCAGGAATCTTGTTAGGCACTTTTTCCAGTTGTTTCTTGCTTGTCAGGACTTGATTCAGTAAGGCTGAGAACACATCATCTCCTCCTAGTTTTACAATGCAGCCCTGAAGTCAACTGCTCCCTTTAAAGCTCTCACAGGAACTCTGAACACAGCAGGACTGTGGGGGGTTGCAGCAGCTGCCCATTCAGAGCTGGATCATTCTCTGCTTTCCATTCTCTGCTTTCCATTAGGGGCCCAATCATCAGTGCCCACAGCCTACTCCTCCTCCTGTGTACCTAAACACATGCCTGAACTCCAGTACTTCTGCATCCTCCTGTTCCTTTCCCTGCCCAACCTTGTCTGGCCTACCCTCCTTCTCAACCTCTGCCCTGAAGCCAGTGAGGGAATTGCAGGCTCTAGCTCAAGGCCAGACAGGGAAGCTGAGCTGATCAAGTGATGGACAGTGCTTGATCTGCTGTAAGGGCTCCTGCAGCCCTGATCCAGGCAATTATGGCTCAGCAGAATCCGTCTATTTGCAAGTGCTCCCCAGGGATGCTGGGGCAGAGGTGCTGCAGGGGTGGCTTCCCTTGAGCACAGATCTTGCAGGAGCCTGGCCACAGCAGCTGGTGTGCAGGCTCTGCTGAGCCCAAGGCTGGCAATCATCCCTGTTTGGCCTGCTGCCTCTGGAAGGATCTTCCCCAGAGCCCTGGGAAGTCCCTGCACACTTTTGCTTCTGGGTACACACGCACATGTGAGCACCTGCTGCTGTGGTCTGTGCAAACCACTGGAAAACCTGGGATCTTGCTGAGCTGCTAAGATGTGTGTTACAAGGCAGAAGCCAAGATATTCATTACTCCCCCAGAAATGAAGCTGGACCAGTTATCTGTGCCAACAAGGTTCTTTCTCCATCAGATGATTTGTCCATCAGCCTAATGGCGAGGCAGTGTTAAGCATGTTCTGAGTTGTTTGGGCATTAAGGTTTCTGTAATAGTTTGTGGTTCTAAGCAGAATCCTCTTTAGATGGCTGAAGGCCTTCCAGCCTTTAATGTTAAGCACCACATTGAGCCATTTTAAGAACTTTATCTTTAGAAATATTCTTAGGGACACCCTTTACTTTGTTCTCTTTTGATTTTCCCCTCCATTCTTACCTGCTTGTCTTTACAGAGAAAGGAAATCCAAATGCTTAGTCAATGATGACTAAGACATCAGGTCAGGAAAATTGAATATTTCTGCATAAGATCCCAAGCTTAGTTGTTCATGGTAGGCACCCAGAAGTAACTTGATTATGTAATTATGCAAATTAGTTCAGAACTGCACATATACAGTCTCAGTGTAACTGTATTGAATTCTGTTGTATTCTGTTTCACTTTATACTTTTATTATACTATGGTGCCTTCTTTGTTCAGTTAACTTTAATCTAACATTAAATCCAGTGGAAGTAATTTAATAGACTTGATTTCTGCCTTTACTAATAATGCAGACGTTCTTATGCATTTGTTAATAAAATGTGAATTTAGTTAATTTATGATGAGTCTTCAGGAAATTGAAAGCTACTGAAAATAATGAGGCCTTCAAATCTAAAAAGAAAAAATCGAAATCTAAAAAAAGCTCACATGTAATACGTGTTCTTCATTTGTCCCTGTTCCTGGTGAAGACAGAAAGATTTTATGGACAAGCAGAATTATTTCTTTATGGTTTCCCCTACTGTATATTTATCAATTTGAAAAGTTAGAAAAGCATAGTAGTACCTAGTGAAAATAATCTGTAACAGGCAGAGTTTGTAAATCAGTTCCATCTCTTAAATGTTCATCTGTTTGAAGGAAGATACAGTGACTAGGACTTCAGCTTGTGAACTGGAAATACGGGCAGAGCTGTAAGTTTTACCATCAGTTTGTGGTATGCCCTTGTACATTATTATCCTTCCTCCCCTGTTCTGTAAACAGACCTATTAACAATTCTCTTAAGCAAATGATTTCAAGAATGAGCCACGCACCATTGTTGCTAAAATTGGCAATGTAGGACAGGAAGACATCCATGCTTCCTCGTTCACTTGGAGTATTTGTCTCAGACCCCTAAAGAGCTGTTAGAAAACCTGGGAGAAGGGAAGGTGAATATTCCTGACTTGTCATTAAACCTGAAACTCCCAGAATTACCATCATGCATAGGAATGTTTTGTGTTTTTTACTCTATTCTTCCACTAAACTACCTCTGGAGGGCTAACCCCATCAAACAGCAGGGAGAAGAATTATGTTACTTCAGAGATTTATGTGTGTAGCCAAAGCTGAACTGGATTCCTGGGAAGGAAAAGCAAAAAGCTGAAATGTCAGGGATTGGAAACCAGGGCAAGATAGTGGCTGACTGGCAGTAACTGGCTAAGAATTTGGTTATTCTTAACATACTTGTACCATCAAGCTTCTTATCATGAAGTTCACAGATTAATTGTACATAGCACAAACATTTTTTCCTAACTAGTTCACGTACATTGCTTTGCAGTTGTATCACGTCCTCCAGTTCTCTGGCTGTATGAGAGAATAAGGAGAGGCCCATGATGCCTTCTTTATATTATTTGTTATAGTATACCTGGCTCTTTTCTTCATTTTGAATGGTGATCATAACTTTTTCAGCTTCACAGTGCGGAGATAATCTTTCACAGAGCATTGTTACAGTCTCTGTCATGACTCACGCCCTTTTGAGATACAGTAAGCAGGGGTGAGTACATCACTGCAGGTAAAGCACACTGGCTATTTATAATGATATTATAACACTCCAGCTATGATCCTCTGTCCTGCTCTTGAGGGATGCCATAATTCCTCTGTTTTCTGCGCAACCCCACCACAGTCAACCGAAGTTTTCATTATGGACATTTCACCCACTCGCACCGTTCATTTTCCTGGCTTTGTACCACATCAAGAAGCTTTGTGCTTCTTCAAGAGAAGGACCAGACCACCCTGCCAGGCATCCTGCAGTTCAGTCACAGGTCAGGCAGTGACAGCAGCACAGTCCACACTGTTGGCTGCTCTGGGGTTTTGAGACTCAGGGACCGCTGAAACCGCTTTTCACGCATCAAAGCGTGGAAAAGTCAGAAATGCATTTCATTTGAAGATTTCTGCCGGCCAATCCCTAATTTCCATTTGCTTCACTGAATATTATCTTCTGATTTAAGATTGCGACAGCCCGGCGATAAAGCTGAACAATCACCAGCGCTTAAGTCCAGCCTTTGCCGGGAACCCCCCGTTCCCAGCCCGAGGGTTAGGGGTGGGTGGTGCTGGCCGAAAACATGGGAGAAAGGAAGGTAAATATTCCTGACTTGTCCTTAAACCTGAAACTCGCAGAAGTGCCAGCACGCACGGGATGCTCTATACTTTTTGTCCGCCCCTCATTTACTCCCTCACCCCACACCCCACAGCGCCCACACGGTCAGGCCCCGCCCCTCCCCGCCCAGCAAGCACCCGCCCCCTCCGCCCCGCCCGCGATGACCTCATCTCTGCCTTGGCTGCATGCTCTGATTGGCTGCGCCTCCCGTCAGTCAAGCAGCGCCCGCCCCTCGCTCCCGTTAGCTTCCCCAGGTGCTAGCGGTCCATTGGTTACTTCTCGTGCCGCTCACCGGCGCCTCTGCGCTCTGATTGGCGGGGGGGCGGGCGCTTCCGCGGTTGCGAGGCGCCGGCCGGCGGTGGCGCGGCCGGGCTGCGGGAGCGGGGGCGGCGCCTTCTCCGCCGGGCACGGGTTCGGGCGAGATGGAGCCGTGACCAGGTGAGCGCCGGGCTCCGGCATGGCCGGGGCCTGCGAGCCCGGCCTGGGGGAGCGCCATGGCAGGCAGACAGAGGGAGGGTGGGCGCGGGCCCGCCCCGAGGGGCCTCCCCGCGGTGGGGCGGCTGCGCCCCCTCCGCAGCCCCCGCGCTGTGTCCCCGGAGCGCTCTGCGCCCCTCCCAGCCCTTCCCCTGAGCAGGGTCCGCGGGTCGGTCGGGTGGTTTTGGGGGGCTCTTTGCGGCGTTCGAGGCCGGGCAGTGCTGGCAGGGTTGGGGCAGCAGCCGCCGCCGTGTCCTGCCAGCCCCAGCCGGCTCCCTTCAGCGGGTGGGTTCTCCCCTCTGGGAAGATGCTTGTCCGTGCTGTGGCTGGGTGCTTGTTTGAGGTGACATCCGCGGGTCCCAGCTGCTTGTCGTCCTGTCTGCGAGTGTAAAATCTAGTATCGAAGAGAAGTGTAATTTCACATCTTTGATCACGGATGAAACCCGATAATTCTTTATGCGTGTGAGTAGAAATAACCCTCCCGAGATCTTTATGATCTGCCTTACGCTGCATCGTGCGAACTTTGTGTTCATCCGGCTCTGTGTGGCTCTGTTTTACAAAATGAGCCTTGAGTGAGCTGAATAAAGGGTTACAGGTTTGCTGCTGCTTATAGCAGTCCCTTTCTAATATCGTTTGTCCAGACAGCATCAGGGCCTGTGCTGTGAAACTGCGTTTTAAACTACCATCCATAGAAAATGTATTTTGAAGACGCTAAGAATGTTTCTGTTTAAGTCTGTAGCTTCTTCTCTGTATTTTGGAACCCAAAAGGTGCTTTTTGTTTCTTGGTAGGATCCAAAGACACAGCTCTGAGTATTTGGAAAATATGAAATGTAGCTATTCTGGGTTGAATGTGTATATCCAAGCATTCTGTCTTTATTTTTAATTTGTATTTGACATCAGGGCTAGTGGTGGTACAACTGACTTATTGGAAGTGTGTTTTCTACTTGTGTGTGGGTTTTCAGGTAAAAATACAAATGAACTACCACCACTGATTTTAAAATCTATCTTCTGCTTGCACAAAACCAGTCATTAGGTTTCTGTAAAGACATGCTTCTGTAAAATCTGTGCAGTTGAACTGGTAGAAGTGTAATGCCTTTAGATCGTCATAAGTATTTCCAAAAATATTTCAGTCATTACTGAATATAAAATGAAAGGGACACCGATTTGTTCCCATCTGCTGCAGTGATTTAATGAGTGATCTAATAGTTGTGATTAAATAGAGTCTAATAATAGAATTTAAAATGAGAGTATGATCTGAAGCTGACTGTGAACTCCTTTTCTGTTCTTTAGATTTGTGCTTTCTACTGAAGGGAGGAAAAGACTCAGGGCTAAAAGCAAATGCCTTAAGCTTTCCACAACTAGGCGAATTTTCCCTTCTTAATTACCAGATACTGGCTTACTGAGCCCTTTCCAGTCCTTCTCCACTTACAATTGAGAAACCAAATGTGATTTCAGGAAAAGAGTGAAATATTGCCAATTACAGCTTCTTCAGCATCTCAGTGGTCTATACAAAATGTGAGCAGTGCTGTGTTTGCTGGTTCCAACAGTCGTAGAAGCAGCTTTAATTTGTGTTTAATTAAGGCCTTCCACTCCTATCATCATGTGGGAGAAAGCTCCCAAATCTTAAGGCAACAAGCAGATCATGAAATAAAATGCAAAGCAAGGGAGTAGAGAGGACATTTTGGCGTAAAACTAAGAGAACATGGCATTTTTCCCAAAGCAGTCTTTCATTTTTCCTCCTCTTGAAAATGAAATAATGGGAAACTCTTAGTTTTGAGGAGGAGTGCTTGCTTGCTTGTGTTTCGTTTTTTTTTTTTTAATCCTGACTTCTACAGGCATGTCAAAGCAGCAGCATTTTTCACAGACTTTCATCCTTGAACCTCCAGGTGAAATGTACATTCAGGCAGTAAAAGTACTCTTTAATGATGATAATAATAATAATAGCAATCCCTACTAGATTTCCTTCACTATTAAATTCTTGTGTGGTGTTTGTTGGGGAAAACAGCAGCTGTACTAGAGAAAGAAATATCAGAACAAAAAAGGTTTGGATGTTGGAGCAGAAAGCAGATGAATTCTTATGACGTGTCAAAACAGTATCACAAGATTAATTGTTGCACTCATTTGGAATGTGCAGGGTGTCTCCATATATGCTTTTTACCTCAAAAGCACAATTTATAGCAGCTCCAACACTCTTCTGCCTTTACTCTGTATACTCAGCTGTCCTTCCTGTGTTGTAGATAATACAATTGGACTATCTCAATGTCTGTTTACTTTCTGATAACTCAGTATTTAAGATCCCTTTTGAGGAGTACAGTTGATTTCCTCCATGTAAAAAGTGGTAATAATTAATCTGTAATTAAACTGTAGTCATATTACAGTTTTACAAAGCTCTTCCTTTAAAATTGGATGTTGTTGGAATTTTTTTTTTTTTTTTTTTTTTTTATCAGTTGTGTCCTGAGGGTCAATGTCTTTTCCTGAGAAACTGTTGGAGAGAAAGCAGAAAAAGCAATTGTTCAGTGGTCTCAAACTGTCAGACACCTACTCTGGGAAAGCCAAATATAATTATTTCCTGTTGGACACATTGCTGAACTGAACTGCAAACAGAGGATGTGGTTACACAGACATTTCTTTTAGTGGTGGGGCTGTCTTAAACAGCTCATATTCCCGTTTGCCTTTTCTTCCCCTCCCCACCATGTGCTGTCACCTCAGTAGTGATTGTGGAGTCTGTGGAGCTGCATGCTAGGCCAGGTTAGAGACCTGGTGTTTAATCTGGGCGTGTTCTATTCCTCTCCCCTCAGACCCCCCAACTAAAAGATGTGGGAGAGCTGCAGGAATGCAGAGCTGGAGTGGAGGAGCGGATTAGTAAGAGCTACAGCTAAAAGGAACTGTTCCTATGAGTCTTCTTTTATGTGTGGGTGTCAGATGAAATGGATGAGTTTGTGTGAATTCAGAAACTCATTTCTTTGTCAAATACTCTGTTCAGTTCTTCAGGGATGCTGTGTGTGTGGTTAATGGGTGTGTTTTACCTTCCAACCTTTGAATGCTTTCTGGAGTGCAAACACTGTTAAGTGGCTTCTTTGGGGGAAATGAATGGCATTGGGGTGAGGACAGTTTTCATTACCAGGCTTAGATGTGCCACACTGGTCAGTCAGAGCCTTCTGATTTTTAAATGTGGGTTGTCCTTGCGAGGGCAAACAGTGCATGCAGCCTGTACAGGACTCTGCCCTCAGTCTGATACTCTGTTTTCAGATGTGAAGAAACAAGGCTACTAACAGTATTTCACTTCCTTCGATCCTTTCCTATTTCTTATTCAAGACACTTATTTTCCGCACAGATAAATCTTAGAATTTGTCATTTAGTGAAGTAATGTAATTGTTTAAAACAGTTTGGTTTATATTTCAGAAATTGATGTAATGGATTTAGTTTGTGCAGCATTCCTTTCCCTTTCCCTCCCCCATTTTCCCGTGTGTGTGTGTGTGCAGCATCATTATTCTTGTGTAAAGAAATATTTCAGATTTAGGCACATAGCCATATAGATAACATCTCTGCAGGAATGGGATATTTAACATCGAGTCACAAGTCTTTTTAAATCTTGAAAGCTAAAGGCTGAGCTTTTAATTGGAGATTTCTGCACCTTAACCTCCTGCCATCCATCTGCTTTTGCTCTCTTAGTACAAACTAGAGTGTAGACTACTTCTGCTTATCCTTCTTAATTAACTTGTGCTCCCTATTTCAGCTTGTTTGGGTCCTGCTGATCCAGAAAAGCAGAGTTTTTATGGAGTACAGCAGAAGAAGCATGGTAGCTGCTGCTGCTGCATATGCCAGCACATTATTTGTTAACTGCTGATCACTGAGAGCTGCCTTTTTGGCACTGAAAGAAAAACTTTCCCCTGGTTGTGATCAGCTGCTGCTGTTGTCTCTGCTTGCCATGTGTGCATAGTGAAATGTGTATGTACCACAGTGCAGGGGCCCTGGCATAAGCAGTGCAGAAACTTCCCTATTTTGCCATCATCTAGTGAGGCAAATAAATGTGCTGACTACACATTATCTTCATGTTCGGGGAACAGGAGACTGAAATGATATGTCTAGTTCTGTGAAATTAATTTTGGTTTGGGACAGTCTACATCACAAATTGTTTCAACCTCAAATTAACGTTTCCTGTAATATATGGCAATTACGACTAGTTCTAGACACACCAGGGAGGGGATGTGTGGTTCCTTGAGTCCTAGCCTTCCCCTGGTTTAGTGGAGCACAGAGGATATATCTTCATTGCACGACTGATCCATATGGCTGACACCCTGTTTAGACTTACTCAGATGAGATCATCCTTTACACACAACCACAGCCATGTTACGATGAACTCATTCGCTCTGCAGTTGTTTATATGTGTGATGGTACAGCTCTGAGCAAAGATGAGACAGGATTCACTTTCTGTCAATTACAGGGAAGCTTTTCCTCCTTCAGGCAGAAACTTTTGGAAGACAACATTGAAAGACTTTACTTGAATGATTTTCTTTTAAAATTTCTAATTATTGCTATTTTTCCCCCTCCCTTGTGATCTTTATAGCAATATAAGAAGTTTCCCAACGGAATGTAATTACAGTCCACATTGTGACTTAATTTCTGTTCCACTGTGTAAGATGGATCTGCATCCAAATGAGAGTTTTCTCTGAGTGACTGGTTGGACCACGTTAATGTTACACCTTATATAACTGTCTCTAAATTCGCTCTCATATGTCCTGTTGGACATGATTTACAGGAGCAGATCACTTGAGTCTGAATCTTTTTAAAGCCTGCATCTGAGAGACAATCTGGGTGTTGGAAGGGTGGGACATGAATTCTGCATTGCCATGTTCCCATCAGACTTACAAGTCCTGTCAGTGAGTTTCTGTGTTCAGGCACGCTGAAACTCCAAGTCACCAGTGAAGGCAATAAGCCCTTGTAATCACTGGAATAGCAGCCATTTGGCTTGAACATGTAAACACTGACATATAAACTTTTCCATTGGATGGAGAAGTTTATCAGCAAGATGAGACTTCTGCATTTCTTAGAGATGACACTATTTTTTCTTCAGAAAATCTAGGACAGTAGAGTTCTGCCTGCATTGACTGTTGTGAGAGGAAAAAGGAGTGTTGGAGGAATGTTTTGATTGTGCTGTGGGCAAAGAATAGCAGAAGCAGTTTAACTGTGGAATTTTGCCAGAAAATGTTTCAGTTATCAGATTAATCTTTGCTCACTCACTGCAGCATAGGAGGAGCAGTAGAGAGCTTGTCTTTCATTACAGTTCTGCTAAATATTTTTGAAATTCAACTTGTTAATTTTGAAGGCAGGGTGTGTCTGGGTTTCCTGTTGTTTCCTCTTGAAGCTGGATTGAAATTCCATGGAGTGAGTGAATAAGAATAATGATAGGAATATGTTATACCTTCAGCATCTCTTAGTTTAATAGCACACAAGTATTAGGAAAAAAAAAAAATGATGACTGTTCATGCCTATTGCACGCCAGTTATCTCCTATTTGAGGTTCAGATGACCAAGCAGTAAATTGCAGGATGCAATACTTTAACTGTCTTAGGTTGAGCAGGAGCTTTGTTGGCAAATGGGACCGAAAGTTTTAAAGTTGACCTTTTATTGGCCGGAGCATCTGGAATAGAACTTTGGTTCATAGTAGAGAAAGTAAGAAAAATGTCTGATGTCTGGGAGGATGAGTTTTGAGTGGGAGAACAAGGATCTCTAGGCACTTGAGAAGGCTAACGGAAGTGTTGGAAAGTCAGGGGAGGTAAATAAACTAAGGCAAGGAAAAAAAAAATGCACTGAAGAAGTACTGAGATTATTTTGGCTGATTATGGGGTTTCTCTTCTGTAGAAAATTAGCAGATGCCCTGTAGGCAGGTCAAGAAAGAACTCACTGTTGGACCTGTCTTGCCTTAACTGAGACTCTGGAGAACATGGATCTTAAATGCTGGAAACTAAATGCAGCAACATGGTGATTGTTCAGCTTTATCAGTGCTGTTGCAATCTTAAATTAGATGATAATCGGTGAACAAAGATTACTGGAAATTAGGGACTGGCCAGCAGAAATCTTCAAATGAAATGCATTTCTAACTTTTTCACTCTTCCCTGTTGTGAAAAGTGGTTTCAGGGATACCTGAGTCTCCAAAAGAAAAAAAAAACCAAAACAAAAACCAAGCAACAGCAAACTAAGAAATAAAAATCACAATCAAAACCAAATTATGCCAAAAACTTGCACTGAAGTCAAGATGTAATGTATGGATAAATTTCACTCGCTTATAATTTGTGATTTTAAGAAACAACATCATCACAACTAAATTGTGATGTTACGTGCTTAATTCTGTGAAGAAGAACGTTCCAGCAAAAGTGTTTTGTTAAATCCGCAGGTACCTTGTTCATCATGTTGGAATAGCAAGCTCTTAACAGTGGTTGGTTTACTATCTTTGTGGATGACTTTCCTTGACTTCTTGAGGCCTTTTTATCTTGCCTGTTAGGAAATCTAGGATCTGCAATTTTATAAAAAGTACATTGTAAGTATATATTTCATTGTGTAGTCTTGCATCATTATTATGTTTTAATTGCAGTTGTATCAGTTTGACTGCTTTATTAAAGAAAAATAATTACTTACTATGGGTTCTCACATTAAGTTAATTAAGTAGTTGTAAGTAATTTTAAATATTGACTTGATGACAAATACTGTGAGAGGTGGCAGAATGACTCCTTGATTCTGTGATAGAGCCATGATTAATGTGTGCTGGCACATTTTATTCAGAGAAAAATAGGAACATTCTCTGTAAGGGAAGTTTCTGAAGTAGTCGTGCCCTTACTTTTTTTTTTTTTTTTTCCCCTTTTGTACCAGTATTGTAAATCCCTTCTCCTTCAAACTAGTGGAATTAAATGAAGGAGAGTGGACCAAGCAGATGTGCAATTAATTACCTGTAGCTCCTTCTTAACAGTGGAAACAGAATAAAATTCTTTTATTTGTTGGGGATCAGAAAACTTGCATTTTGTGTTATGCTGACTATCCATCCAAGCATCGAGACTAATCAGTCCAATGATCTTATTTTTCTGATATTGAAGTAGTAGATGGCTTATAATATTATTTTTAATTTTCCTTTTCAGTGCAACTGTGTTAATTCTCATGCCCCAAATCCATCTGGTCTAAAGTTTGTATTTGGGGAGGTGCCTGTTTCTTTTTTATTTTATCTTATTGACAAAATATTGTGGCATCTTGACTGCAGTTCTGTGCTTCTGATGTCTAGGAAGTCCTAAAGTCTGAAAAGCTCGGAGAAGGAAATGGCATGGAAACTTGGATGATGAGTATTTTTTAAAAAGATGGCTAAGGAAGTAGGAGTAAATGTACAACAACTTCTGACCCTTTTTATTGCCATTTGAAACAACAATCTTCTAGAGCCTCCAAAGCAGTTATTTTCTAGTTAGGTACTGCTGTGTGTACCTTTTAGAACTGTATTGCCAAAGAAAATGTGTTACTTCAGTACATTTATGAGTTTTTGAAGTGGGATGGCTCTTCTCCCCCTCTTCCAAAATGGGATTCCCACTGCTGTCTTGACAGATCTCTGTAATATGCTTTTATCTTTTCCCTGTTTTTGTGTGGATAGATAACCTGGTGTGATAAACTAATCCTAGCAGTCTCCAAGTTCTACTATCTAATGTTTAAGAATGACTTCAGTACAGGGACTAAAAAACTGAGGATGATTTGGTTGAATATTCTGCCTTAGTACATCTCAAACAATGCATTCTTCAGAACTGACAAAGCAGCAGTCCTAAAATAAAAGTTCTGCTCTGCAAGTAGCATGGTGTGTGTATACCAGCACGGCAGTCTTGATGGTATTTCAATCCAACTTCTGTAGTATGAACCAAATGAATTAAAGACTATTTAAAAGGAATCCCAGATAAAGGACTTTGCTCCTTACTCTTGAAGGAGAAAATGGGCTGTGTTTGGTTTTGTTTGGTTGTTTGTTTTTAAATCTTTAAGTATTTGTGTCCTTTTTTCTCTTTCAGTGACTGGGGAGAGAGCTGCTGGCATGGAAGTGGGCTGGGTTTGTCCGGGGGAACTGTGAGTAAGGTATGTGTTGTGTTCTTTCTTCTGTCTTTAGTCTGCACCTTTTGTTCTTAGGTTTTGACTTGAAAATTGCTTGTAGTCACTGAAAGTGAGGGATAGTATTGTTTAGAGATAAAATATTTTCAATTTGTATTAGTCTCAAGTGTGACAGGTGTGCAGCAAGAACTTTATAGTGTCAAGAGTGTAAATAGCACACGTGTGCACTTTTCTATGCTGCTGAGCAATTAGTAAGACTTGTTGTTTCAAAGAAAGAAGCAGTTGAATTTGGTATCCTTTGAATTGGCAAAGAATAGCAGCAATTCTGATTTCTCCATCCCTACACCCTGTTCTTTACTCACATTGTTTAGATTTCCATGTTTCTTTTCAATAAACTGGTTAGCATAAACAAGACAGTAATATTGATCTTAGCTTCTCTATGAATCACTGAAGAAAATTTTAACCTATTTTTATTTTCAATGGTGGGGAAATCCAAGGGTGGAAAGTCAGCTGTTACAAGGGAAAAAGGGAACAGAATATCTAGCAAATCAATTTCTGGGCCTTACACTTAGTGAATGTCATGCTGGGTAGCTGCATTAGAAGATACCAGTAAACGTAAAGAAATTTGAATTCCACATCCAGTGTCCATTGATGGGGAGGAGAAGCAAAACCAATTCAGATTGGTTTAATTTCTGTAGACAGTTTCATACTGTCATGACTAAAGAATGTGCTGGGGTCAGAAAACTTCTTGTAGACTCTGTTTCAAGCTTTAGTTTCATGCTGTACTTCACATGAGGTAACTGAAAGCTGTCATTTTTCCATGGGTCTTGCTGCTCTGTTTCTTTTTTTTTTTTTTTTTTTGTTGGTTTAGGGGTTTTTGTTTGGGTTTTTGTTTGTTTTTAATGAGATCTGAGGAATCTGTGTTTTCAGGATTCAGATTGCTATCACAATGGGAAAACAAGCATGTTTCAAGGTGTAGCTTTCCATCAGATCAGCAAGCTGAATGGACTTGATCTATGGCTGCAGAGTCACTGCTTGAAGAAGAGTAGGCAAGAATTTCAAATTGTGGTATGATGATACAATATGGACATACAATCTCAGTCATAGCCTGTGATCAGACTGAATTAGATAAAATGTAAAACTGCTTTCTCAGACACAAAAAAGCAAGTTGCCAAAAAATCTTGCCAAAAAATCCTTAAGATTCTAAAGTTTTGCAGTTTTGCCTGCTGCTTTGTGCTGCAGTGAGTGCTTGTGCCAGGAACTGTCTGACTTAAATTTAACTACTTTATCTTCGTTTTAATTCTTCCTTCTCTGTTAAAAACTTATACATTTAGAAATTTCTTTTTTTTTTGCCTGGATTTGTTCCCTGAGCTGTCTTTCCTGCCTTGCCTAAGTCACCACTTTATTAGGCCCTGTGTCATCCAGTTCTAGACCCAAATTTCAGTTCTTCTATCTGAAAGTGTGTTGTTTCTTCTGAGGCCTTACTTCCATGCTTCTCTCGTCCAGTGACTTTCTTATCCCAGTCTGCTCTAAATCCATATTCAGCAAGAATTTTGAATTCTTTTTGAATTCAGCTGTGAATTTTGAAGTCAAAGCTCACATCTGGCTGCAGATCATTGCTGTTCCCTTTCCTAATTTGCTGTAGCCTCCCTGTTTCCATTGGTTGTTGGCATCCAGTGCCACATGACTCTGCTGCTGGCTGAATCCATTGCTTCCACTACTTGCCCCTATGGGGTGGGGAGGAATGCTTGCCTTTAACCTGAGGGAAATTTTGAAAGATGCATCAGACAGTGATTGCAAGGAAGCCAGCCAGTCAGAAGGTGGTGGAAAGCAGGCAGTCCTGTTGTAAACACACTGCAGTTCATCATGCATTTCTTTGGCAGCAGTGCAGGCTCAAGCAGCTTGCTCCCTTTCTCAGCTCCCTCTGTTTTGCTGGCATAGCTGTTTTTGTGGCCATGGTGAGCCACTCTGGGGAACACATCCTCCTGGAAAGAAGTGTTTTTCTCTAGATTATTTTTCAGCTGGTCCAGTACATGTTGTCTCTGTAAGATTTATGCTGGTTTGACAATGAGGAAGGTATGAGAGTGGGAATATGTAGCAAGCTGCCTAAGTTGGCACAGCTACTAGATATTTAAGCGGTGCTCTTTGACATTACAGTTAAGTTGATCTCAGAGTGTTGTTTTCGCAAAGGCAGGTCAAACCTCTGCACAGCCTTGCACTCCTGCTTCTTCCTTTGCCTCAGAGCTGGTGATTGTGCAGCCACAGGGCATGGCCAGCTGGCTGACTGATCCAGGCAGAAATGGTTTCTGATCTTCCACAGAGTGAATCGTCTGCTGGGTCAGCTGACCTGAGTCACCCCATGGGTGCACAATCATTAGATCAGACAAAAGGAAAGCAGCAGGAACCAAAAGCTTGGTAGCAGTAGGCTGAATTCTTCTTTTAATTATGATGTTGAACTCTATTGTGACCAAGGCCTAAAATACATTAGTGTACCCACTGACACGACACCTCAACGTAAATTTTTTTTTGCTCGCTTTTGTTCTTTGAACTTAAGCAAAAATTGTTATTTTTTCAGTAGCTATCATCTTTAGTCTCACAAACTAGATCATTCATTCAACACACTGAGAGATATGAGAGAATTAGGTGTTTATAAAGGACTTTACCAGTTTGAGGCTTACCATCCTCTGAAATTAGAAGGATGTTGTCCTCATTCATGCTTTGAACTAAAGTAAGTACTTCAGAAATTGGTGGAGAGTTCATTTTTTTTTCCAGCGAGGATTTTTTGTTCTGAATGTCATTGCTAATCTCAAAACTAGCTTTGGTGCTATCAGTTCTCTGTGTACCCAAAGTTCCATGAACTTGAAAACCACAAAGTTCCTCCAAATACATATTGAAGAATGAAAAATATTTCTTAAAAAATAGCTGGAATGTCAAACTACATTTCTTAGCTTGCTATTTATGGCTTTAAGAAATTAATGCTTAATGATGATTTTTCAAGACCTCTTTAAAACTTTCTATCACTGCTGGATATAGTGAAGCAAATGTTAATGTTTTATGAAGAAAATATATAGGGCTTGAGAAATACCATCATTGATGAGTGGTTGTTAAAATCATGTGCAGGGCTGTGTTTGTCTGCAGCACAAATGATGCAGTTGATTGCTTTGCACTAGATGTGCATCTTTTCTCCCCCAAGTCCTCACGTCTCTATACAGCTGTTCATGCTTTTTGTCTGATAACATTTCTTGCTGGCCCAAGCATATTTTGACTCTTGTACTGCTAGATTTGCTGGAGGTGGTAGCAGAGAGAGATGGTGAAGATTCAAAGATATCCTCTGGTACTGCAGCATTACCGGCACAGTACTCACACGGATTTGGGTTCTTTAGCTCAGATAAAGTTGTACTCATCTGTGTTTTACCAGCATCCTCATTGCCATGTTTTGCAGTCTTTGCCTTTATAATGCAGGTTTTGCAGTGTAGTGGCTTGTGATCATGGCAAAATAGACATTTTTTACACCTCCAAATCACTGGTTCTAATCCAGAATGAATTTGGTTACTTTCTGATTGCTTTTGCCCCTCTGCCCATCCCTGCTCCCAGTTACTGTGGAAGTGAAGGAAGCTGATGACAGATTCAGTTTGCAGAAGTCGAGTGCATGTGGACTGTGTGTGTTAAAATAAAACTCCATAATTGAAGGTGGCCTCTTTTTAGTGGTCTGTTCATTTTGGTTTCTTAACATAAGATGGTTCCTGAAGAAGTTCTTAAGACTGTACCCCTTCAAGGATACAGTCTTTGTGGTGTTTGCCTTGCTGCTGACTCTATTGTTTATTCTTCATGGACAGCATCATCATGTTAGCTCTCAGTTAACTGGAGAAATAATTCTGCCAACAGTTGTGTGCCTAAGTTAAGCTGACTGACAGGAAATGAAATATTTTTTTTTAATACAACTTTGTAGGTCTTCCTGTTGGTGGCTTTGATATCTAAAGATACCTCTCATTCTGATTGTTATAACTTCTCAAGCTAATGTGGTGCCTCTGCTTCCACCTGCTGTAAAGTTCACTTCTCCTGGTTATTCTTTTAATTGTGATTACCTGGGGGAGATAGTTGCTTTGGGGCATGTCATGGCATTCTCTTCCAGTCTTCTCACTCATTTCAAAGATCTGTGTACTTAAAGCCATTTTGCCCCAAGATTGCCTCTTGGCTGGCTGATCTCAGCTGGCATGGTAATTTAACAGAAGAGTGCTCTTAAGTTTAAAATAAAAGAAAACGCCCTGTCTACTCAAAATAGCCCAGCTGCACACACATGCTGTTGCTGTTAGGTGGTGGAGGTTGCTTAGCAATTCTTAAATCAGTAGGAAATTGCTATTGCCCTGACAACTTAGTCTATAATGCAAACAATGGAGAGCTGTTTAGAGAGGTATCCTTTCTTGATTTGGGAATTGCCTGTGTTTCTCTGATTTTTACTCACTTATTTTAAAATTTATGTTTTAATTTTAAGTTAAAATTCCTCTATGTTTTACTCTGCTTAGGGAGTTTTCATGTAAGGGAAGGTGATAGTCCTTGGTTCGTTTGAATACTGACTGTCGAGATCTTAATTATACCATGACTATATGAATATTTCCAAAATCATGCAGGGGCAATAGCATGCTCTCAGAAGCCAGGAGTTTTTAAATTCTGTTGGTATAAAACACAAACCCACTGTCACAGTAATACAAGCATGAACCATGGCACTTGTGAGGAAATAAATCTGCTCAAGAGAAACAGTACACATTCCTTGTAAATAATAACTAATTTTTATCCATTTCTAACTTCTGCTGGCATTTAAACACTTCAATTTCAGATAGACAAACAAGACAGGGTCAGTTTTGCACAAAGTATAAGATTAAGAATCATAGCCATGAAGAATTTCTTAAAAAAATTCCCTTTATCAAACCTACCTATTCTGTATCAAACTACAAAGACTAAACTGCTCTGAAGCTTGTTTTAGGTGGCTATTTAAGTGCAACCTCTTGCCATTGCAACACTGTATCACAGTAAACACACAGGAAACCTGATTAGTTTAGTCATTGGTAAAAACAGTATTCCACTTCACATTTACCATATGACAATATTACTTAGAGAAATTTCTCTTGACGCTGCTCATCCAGGATCGCTGAAGGATAGCTCAAAGTCTGGGAGGTGAGAGGGAAACAAGATAGACAGACACATGCAGTATGGAAACCTCTCTGACCAACAGTAAACTAGTGAAAAGTAAACTGGGAGGGGGAGAAGGGATTAGGATTAGTTTCCTGTCATTTTGGCTCCATTGATCATCCCATCATAAGGGCAGAGAAGCACCAGTGTTGGCACAAGGTAGCAACAAAGGTATGCATCCAAAACTGCCCCATTTGGCAAGAGCCAGTTTAGCCCAGCTTAGCTGTATCATACAACCACGTCCTCTGGTTAGACACTAAACTGGCACTGCCAACAAAAGGAACAGTGCAGCCTGCTCATTCCTCACCTCCTATCAGCCAGCACAGGCTGAGCCAGACCAAGGAACTGATCTGTGGTCGATTAGATCTGGTCTCTCTCTCTCTCACACACACACCCCCACACATACATACACATACACTCACTCTACTAGTTTCAATCTGCATGTTGCTGATGTGGCTTGCCAGCCAACCACTCAAAAACTTGGCTATCATGAGGGAGAACAAGGCATAAGGAAGTAAAGAAGAAATCAGGATGGCTAGCAGTCATCTTTTTGGTAGCAGTAAGGTGTTATTTTTTAATTTTTTATCATCTTAAGGTGTTATTTTTTAATTTGAATTTAATTTAAATTTAAAATTAAATTATTTAATCTACCCAACATTTATGTTAGATATGGACATATACACTGTGGTGCACTATGCACAGCTGCGTGTGTAGTTGGCAGTGGACTGGGGAACTGATTTTATTGAATACCCAGGAAAAAGTGTCTGATTTTCAGCTAAATAGATTCCCCAGTTGAAGAAGGGGTAGCATAGGGACAGAAATAAGCATCTGGACAGTGGAGGGCTTAAAGGTTTCTTAAGCTGGTGTTGCTGCTGTAGAACATCTGTGGTATCACAGCCACTCTTGTCCCAGAAGCAGCTGGCCTAAAAGTAGAAAAATGCCATTATAGAAAACTTTTGCCTGGTAAGGCAACGGATACAAATACTTGAGGGTACTTACTCTGAGACCCTTACAGAGGAGAAGAAATACTAGTGCTTAATACTGTCTATCAGCTTCTGGATGACTCACTTAAAGATCATGGCATGGCACATTTCTTTATGGGAAAGTTTCTAGTCTGGTTGGAAATGACAGGAAAACAAACATTGTAAAATTTTAATTAGGTTCTAGATATTAATGTGTGTAACTATCTGATTGATCATTCTGCAATGACAGTTACAGAGTGGTATAACTGTCTGGGAAGTCTAGAAGCAGACTTATGTTCGTTGCAAAAAAAGGATTCCACATTTTTCACAGGCCGTCCAAATACTGTAGCAGGAATGTTTACACATCCTCAAAGCATCTTTCAAATCCCTCTCTGCCCTCATCAGACTTTTAATTGAAAACATTTAAATCAAACTCATCCAATTATAGCTTTTATTGTAGTCTTGAGGACTGGATGCCTTTTTTTCTTTTTTTAATGTGAGGACATGTTCTGTACTAAGACTTGTCTATGATTGGAAAAGGAGTTCCCTTTCTCTTAGGGAGAGGCTGGATGTTTGGATGAACTAATGGTATAAGCTGGTCCTGTCCTTGTGAAGTGGTGGCAGAGGTGCTGGTGATGCTGCACAGCAAACTGCACTAGTGACCTGACTTAGCAGAAGTGTGAACCAGAAGACTGGATTTTACACCTGGTTTATTGAGTGTCATTGCAGAGTCTTGTGCTGGCCTGAAGTGGGAGATGATGTGGAGGAAGGAGAAGACAGGCTTACCAAATGCATTTAATTGTTTTGTTTCATTTGAGCTGCAGCCCTGCTTGGACTAACAGAATTGTTGTCCAGAGTGATTTTTTTTTTTTTTTTGTAATTTTGTGGTGGTGTTCCACTGTACCTTGCTGATTTGACTGTGCCTTCTATGGAGAGTGATCTAGATGAAAAACTGCATTTCAGCTGAATCAATTTTCTGATACAGTTCACAGCAGGCTCTACAAGCAGCACATAGGGCACAATTCAGGACATAGTAGCAGAGCAAGAGTGAGTGTCAAGTCAAACTTTGCTTAAGCTGAGTTCCTTTGATATGGGACAAACACTGACTGACATGCCAGCTAGGATTAGGATACCTTCTGTCTGTGTCTTTTTCTGCCTGAGTTAGGAAATATGCAGGTCTAGGTGCAATTCTAGATAGTCCAGGTGTTGTGATGAAGTTTCATTGGACAATTTAATGGAGAAACTGGTTTATAATCTCAATACCAATTTGGTGTGGTCTTGCTCAAGGTGACATAGCAGAAGGGTGCATGAACACGGGTCTCTTGCTCTTTGTTGTGCTGTAGCTGGCTCTGCTGGACTACTTTTACTGTGGTTTCGTACTGGTGTTTGAAATATGATTTTCCTAGTTCATCATGCAGTTTATAAATTCCTCTTGAAAAGGAAATCCAGTATGTTTGAAGTTCCTAAGGACGTTTGCTGTTTACCTAGTTGAAGCAGATCTTGCATATTTGAGATATGTCAAGGGTTTTTCTTCCCTTTTGAGAAGAGGAAGGAAATCTTTCTTTTCCAGGGTAGACTGAGGAGGGAAGAGTGAGAATTCTGCTGTTCCATATCCTTGTGGGGGTATGTGGTCGGTATGTCTGTCACCTGTTTGTGATTTCAGGCCTGGCTGCACTTGTGCTTCCGCATGATCTGACCACCATGTGGAACTAGGCGAGGTGTAATGTCTCCAGTCCATCTCCTTCCATAAAGCAGATTTGCTTTGGCTCCTCTAATGTGGTGACAGCAGCCCTTACCAGCCAGCCTCCTACCTGGGCAATTACTCTTCCTTTTAGCCCCTTTCCACAAGTCTTCCATCCTACAGGGACAGGGCTTGAGGCCAACTATATTGGTTGTGTTTTAACTCTTCCCAGCCTTTGCAAAGGTTGTTGTGGTGTACCAAACCCTGTTCTTTTAAGTATGTGGTTTAAGGGTATGTGTTTTCAGGTTTTCTCCGTCCATTATTAAGAGAAGGGCATGATACCAATTTTTTCCTCTTTACAGATTACCGTTACAATTTGCTTTCAAATAGATATGATTTCATGTTTGCTTTGGACAGGAAAAATAGCAAGGAAGGGATAGGTACTTTCTAGACAAATTTTAACTGAAGTAAAAGCAAATACTTCATATGGCAGTTAGGTTTGGCTCAGTCTCATTTGTTTCGTTTTAACAAGCACCAGCTTCAGTTGGTGGTTTTTGTTGTTTTCTATTTTTTTTCTCCACCCTTCTTTTCTTTGCTTCTCTTCAGATCATGACATAGGGTCCTGGGAATGAATGTATGACAACATGGATGAAATAACATGTTTTCATTACCACTGAATTCTTATTGTTGTCTTAAATATACACTGAAAAAATTTTGAAACAAATATTTGTACCACTTAAAACTTTGTTCTGGATATTACAGAAGAAACGGTGCTAATCAACTGCAATATGCAAATGAGGAAAGTGACTATTTGAGCTCCTTTGTCAGCTATCAATGTGTTGATGTTGTCACACTTATCCAGGTTAATTATGAGTGTTAAGTGGGGAATACTTAATAAAATCTATATTGTTAAAATGCTTATTTCAAGTTTATGCTTTTTGATTGATTTCTGGAGGGTTATCCTGATGGTTTTGACTTTGCTTTTTACCTGCATCTTTTTGAAGTTGAAGGTTAGCTTCTGCAGGTACCATTTGCTTGCTAAATTACAACAGTGCAGCCAAGTCTTTTGAGTTGAAACAGCAGTATGCTAAGAAGCAGGAGACTTCTGTCCTCATTAATCAAAACCAAATATGATTGCCCTTGTACAATGTCCGTTATTGTTTAAATGTTGACACAGTTACCATTTCACTGGAGACTTACAGCTGGTTTGTTTCTGTTTAAATTACTGAACAGAAAAGAATTTTAATTTGAACATAGAAGTGGCTTTTGAATACTTATTTAAAGAATTATGGAAATATAATAAAACATTTTAAAATTACTTATTTCGTTAAAGCCCTTTATTGCATATTTTGGTTACCGTAGCTGAGGTTTAAGACAGGAAAGCTTTTTTGTTTATGTGGAATGTTTTTCATTTTTTTTTTTCACTGATTGTGAATGGGAAGGACAGAATGGAACAAGAGAATTATTTTTTGATGTGCAGTTGATTTTTATCTGAAAATCCTCATTTGTTGTACTCAGCTGTCCTTCCCGTTTTATTATGAAGGATTAATTTACCTGACTGGATTTCAAACAGACTGTTGTTAAAACACTACTGTTGATATAAAGGACAGTGGTCAAGAGTTCAGCAAGGTTCCAAATAGGCTGACTTCATTGGAGTGAATCAGTCTGTGTCTTCTCAAGTCTGGGTTCCTAAAATACCAAAAACTGAGAATGTACTTTCTAAGAAAATTATACTAATCTGTCGTTTCATCAGTAGTTTCTTTGGTGATGCTGTTTGAGGTTTATGCAAGTTTCTAAAACTGCTGAGTTGAGCAAGTTTCATTGGATTTCAACTGATGATGATCACACAAACTCAACATGTTTCTCTATAGCATGGAAGACACCGTGATGAGCCAGACAGATGGCTAAGACTCTCATGGGAGATTTATGGTCTGTTTTTTGCTGTTTTGTCTTGCAGGTTGCCATCACGAAAGCCAAAGTGGATTTCTCCGGCGTGGTGTGCTTGCCCCCTTCCGTCATTGCTGGAAATGGGCTGGACGGAGGAGGGGCTGGCGAAAATGACGATGAGCCGGTGCTGGTGTCCCTTTCAGCGGCCCCCAGCCCGCAGAGTGAAGCTGTTGCCAATGAGCTGCAGGAGCTCTCCTTGCAGCCCGAGCTGACCCTCAGCCTCCATCATGGCCGGAACCCCAACCTGCCCCCACTCAGTGAAAGGAAGAATGGTAAGTGGTACACTGGGCTCATGTCTCATGTAGCGTGTCCTCAGCAAGTGGTGGTATCATGGTAAATGTTCTGATAACAGGTCTGCTTTTTATTACTTCTTACTATGGTTTTTTTTTTTTTGTAGGAAAAACTAATGATCTAGAGTTCACAAAATGTACTTACACTGTTCGATTGGAAGGTTTGGTGTTAGTGACTGTGAAAGTTCCACAGAGCTCCAGTGATAAATGTTTTATATTATTATTTTAGGTGAATACCAGAAACAGCTTCACTGTATTTTCTGGTGACTGGGTTGTGCAAAGCTGAGACAGTCAGTCAAAAGAAGCTCACCTTCAGACTATAGCCATCTGTAGATTTTTTTTTTTTGGTCCCCTTGGTCTGCGCTTGCCAAGGGTGAGTAACTTTCTCACTGCAAGTGTCTAAAAGGTTATTTCAGACTTCCTGGAAGGAGAAGCAAGACCTAGAGTGAAAAATTAAGGGTCCCAGTAGGCCTTCTGATCCTAGAATGGGAATGGCCTGTGTATGTTTCTCAACTTGCAGGTATCTTATGGGCAACTATATAGTGGGTTACAATATAGTGGCAAAATACAGGGTCACTCAGTGACCACAGTTCCTGGCTTTGAAAGAATAGGAACAGGCACTTGTCTGAAGCTCAGGATCACCAGGCTGCCATGAAGGCCTTTGCATGTCCTCATCCTGCGAGAGAGTGATGAAACCATTTGAAAAGTGGTAGCTTATGTTTGTGAATTCCTTTTGGTGATCTCCCTTCACTCCATCTTCTGGGGTATATTTTGCTAACTCTTGGCAATATGACAGTCTGAATTCAGACTGTCTTGCTGCAGTCTGAATTCATGCTATCACCTGCAGGGTACTGTAGATTTGAGCATGGTTGAGTCCTGTGTGCCTTAGTGTTGGACATTATGGAGTTGCATGACACAGCATAAGGGAAATGCTGGGGAGCTTCAGAGTGACTTTATAGCCAAAACATAATGCTTATGTAAAGTGATCCAGAATATGTGCACTGAAGGACAGTAATTTGGATTGAAGGGGGGGTACCTTGCTTCACATGGATGGATCTTTATATCTAGAAAATGACCATGCCTTTCTCTGAGTGGTGTATCGGTATTTTGCACTTTGGAAGAATTGATCAACTTAAACCCAAAGTGTTGGGTTTTTAGGAGGTTAAAAAGAGTTTCCTCATTCATATGCATTATACCATCATTATGTGATCACAGTTATATTTACAAAAAATGGGGAAGATAGAAATGGCAATGTCTAACAAAAATCTTCTAATCCTTAATGTTTGCAGTCTTCTAAGATAAAATACAACAGATGGAGATAAAGGTGATGACGATAAATAGAAGAAAATTGGAGTGTTAGTCAGCAAGGTAGACTGTGATCTCAGCACATCTCAACTAGTGGTATTTTGGGCATTTTATGGTTATGAAAGCAAGGAAAGATTTCAACTGGTATTAAATCGAGATAGCAGTGAAACTGATAGAGAACTGGAACATGGGAAAAGTGTATGAGCCTTTGTTTCCAGCACCTGACAGCTGGCCACCTGAAGGTGACATTGGGATTCGTCTGGAAGCCTGGTTCTTCTCTGAGCCAACAAGGCATGATCAAGGATCTTGAAGTGGGAAGAAGCAGTTTATTTTTGATGCCACTGAAGAAAGGATACTAGTGCTGGGAACAGATAAGAGTACCTTTCAGAAAAATGAAACTTGTAGCAGCATTTTGAATGGTATTGTTATAGTCAGAGGAAAGGATATTCTGGCACAGGAATGGAAGTCTTTGCAGGATTTAGTTGTTTGGATAAGTTTAAAAATTGGTATTTTGGGAATGTTTAACAGAAATAGATGGTTTTCCTCTGTCAGAGTAATGTTAATTTTATGGACTCAGCTTTGAAGCAGTATCATTGTGGGGTGCAAATCTGCTTGACTGGAACAGGTAAAATAGGTTTGTACTTTAAACGTATTTGAAGAGGAACACCTCTGCCCACATCTTTTGCCAAAGAAAATTAGGATATTCCCGGAAATGACTCATTAGGTGGGTCTCTTTAGAACTGATTGTTTATCAGGGCTCAGCACAATAGTGGGAATTTTACTGCTGGAGGGACAGCTTTTCAGGCGAGGCATAAAGTCCAAAGTCCCTGAGCTAGATTATCTGAATATTCCTTATCTTTACAGGTACACAAGAGGCAGACAATGCTCTTTTCTCCTAGGCTGCAGTATTTTGTTATGTGTTGTTTGTGTGTACATTCATTAAAGTATTATGGGAATGAAAAGTGCTGTTGAAATATGGTTATTTGCAAACTGTCACAGCGTAAAAGAACACTTGGTTTAGCGGGCTGCTTAGAAATTTAGTGGGCTGTTAAGAAATTTAGCTGATGCATTTTGAATTAATAGATGTCTTCCTTCAAATGGGAACTTCTCAGTTATCTTGGGGTGGAGGTTGCACAGCTGTTGCAAGCTGTTGAGCTTGTTAAAACTCCTTTCTTAAATATCTTTGTGTATCTTTGTTGTTGTATCCTCAGTTTCAGACATGTTAAAAAAGTTCAGAGATGATCTGCCAGTTGAGATGGCAATCTGCTTAAACATTTGAGCAATCCAAAGTGGTTGTAGAATGTATCTTGTGCAGTGAAACTGCTTCTGTGACAACTTGCCAAATTCGAGGTATGAGGAATATTGAAGCTGAGTGGCAGTGAGAGGGGAGGAGATGGTGAGGAAGAGACTTGCTGGAAGCTGCCTATCTGTGTCAAAGGGTCTCCTGTTTGCAGTTCTAGACAGGCACTGCTGACTCACAGCTGAACTAACTATTTATTCTGAGAGCTTCTAGCAGATTAACTCTTTCTGTAGCTTTTGCTAAACAGACTTGGCTTATCTGTAGGTATCTGTGGAAGAGTACTACGTGGGTTTGTACTGTGTTTGTTGCGACAGACTGTGGTTCTGGAACATAAACTATTAGCTGAGTTAAAATAGAAATTTCTTTGGCTTGTGAAGCATCATGGAATTAAGTGTCCCATGGGAAAACTGGAAGTGCAGTCCTGTATACGCATGCTACCATATGCCCTAGGACAGCAGATGCCTTTTAAAATCTGTTTTCCTTCTTTTAGAACTGAAGAGCAGCCAGACACAGTTTCTGGGGATTTTCTTGTTGGTTTTGGTTTGTTTCAGATCCAGACTTCTCTTTATATTCTCCCTCATCACAGCTACACATTCTTCTGGAAAGATATGTACACCTGGACACATGGGTATAAAGACCATGAACAACTTGACTGAACAGCTACTGTTAAGTTACACAATTAAACTGCAATAAAAGATCCTAAGGCTGTAGAATTCCAGTATGAAGCATTTGAACACAGGTGTCTAGGAAACAGTTTTTTGTCACTTCAGTGTAAGGAAATCTTATGTGGTAAGGTGTTAGTAAACTATTTTGACACAATTATTAGGTTCTCTTCAGACATCAAGGTTAATGGGATATTTAAGGTATAGTTATTTAATGTGTGCTTCAGAGTGAGTTTTCTACCCCAAATTTACATTTCTTCTTTTCTACTTATGTTGTCAATGCCTCTACTTTCTTGAACTATGAGAGGTTACCTGTGACTGACTGATTTGTTGCCACACAAGCCAGAAAACAGTCATTATGGAGTCATCTGAAGCTCTTCAGTATGGCTTGATTTTTCTCAGTCACCTGTACTAAGATGCTAAGATAACTTATCCCAGCCCTTAGGGCAGGGTTAGAGCAGGTCCCTGATGAATGCATTTTTAAAAAAAAAAAAAAAAAAAAAAAAAGAGGAAAACCCACCCCCCCCCCAGTTCTTAGGTCGTTTGATAATTTCTAAAGAAGTTCTCCTTCTCCTTAACTTTCATTTGAAGTTACTGTAATTGCTCCACTAACTTACTCTCTCTTGACCTGTTTTCCCCAGATGAATTCATAGTTATCTTTGTCCAGGGGTCATGTGTGTTAGAATCCTCCCACACTTCTGGTTTCTTCTCACTGTAGGCTTGTTTAAGATGAGGTAACATTCTTTCCAATGAACTGTTGCATTTTATGATTACAGATTTGGATGGAACTTGCACCAGCTTGCTAGTGTTTGGGGTTTACTTGATCTGAGATGCTTCCCTTCTACGAAGTACCATGTATTGGGGGAAGAGAGTCTGTTGGGAATGTGTGGAATTTCAGTATGACTCCAGTCACATAAAAGGCATGTGCTTTAGGTATGGAAAGGTACTCCTGTTAGTGCTGCACAAAGCATGGGATAAATAGTTGCTATGTAAGCTGTTGGTGATTATACTCAGAAATTGCAGAGCTGAACTTTTAAAATTGCTCTAAAGAGCTAATTTAGTGCCTGCGTTCTTATGCCCATTTACTATTAAAATACAGGAGTATTAGGGCACCTTATTTTATTTTAAATAATTGTGTAGGTGATTTGCTCTTATCATTCTTTTATTAGGCTATGCATTCCTATCTCCCTCCTCTGCTATCCCTTTCCCATTTTGAATTATCATTACACTGAATACAGTGAGATTGAGATATTTCAAATATGACTTATTATACATGGCTTGCAAATTTTATTGTCTTCTTGATATTTTGTCTTTAAAAATAATAATATCAATAATGTTTTCTTAAAATCATGTCATAAACTGTCCTTTTTAAAAGTAAATTATGTGACTCATGAACTCATTTGAGAAGCTAGGCATGTTTATTTATAAACAAGGATGGTATTTTTTCCTGAGAAAGGGCTTTAAAGGGATAAGAGTATTCTGAAATTGTTTTCTCAGTTTTTGAGGTCTGATGTGGTTTTTTGTTGTTTTTTCTTTTTGGTTTTGTTTTGTTTAGTTATTTTTTTGTTGTTCTAGTATGTATCTGCCTTCTGGAATAGGGTGACTCAAAGGTACTTGTAATTACCAAGCAGTGGTTACTGCCTCATCCAGAACTTAGATGTGAAGAAGACTGTATTGTAGCAAAAGGACCAAGACAGGAAATATATAGCTTTTTCTGATCTGTCCTTCACACACATTCCAGTGAGGCTTGCTGTTTTCTCTTGTGTGAGAGTAAGGGGAATGGTTATTAGAACAAAAACAACCAGTCTGTCTTGGATAGATTTGTGTTATGAGACTTTATGTCCCAGGAGACCATAAATTTAGCATGCTGTCTGAAAGTCCCTGATAGAGCTTTGAGATCCAGAGCATGACAGAAATGACTGGCCTGTTACTGATGGGAGCTACCAAACAACTGAGAAGTGGTAATCTCCTTGAAATATTTTAAACAAACTTTTAAATAGTGATGGGGGTGTAGTTGAGCTGGAAAGAATAATGCCAAAGGCAGCTTTAACATGGTGGTTTTAACAAGTTAGCTCTCAATAAAGTTTTTATTCCTTATCAGTTTAACTAACTAACAATTAATTTAAACTAAATCAATTTAAAGAACTAACACCCTTCTACAATCACTGGCTCATAATATTACTCTCTCTTCTGCTTTTTCTTTCTAGTTTCTCTCTTGTTCGCCATTGAGGTTTCAAGGTTCAGGGCTGCTGGATGAGTGTTAGACATACAATTTGATAGCTGTTTTAAAAACATTCCTTTTTCATGAATTTAAACTGCTTGCTAAACAAGTCAGGCCCAGATATGGGCAGCTGTTTTGTCTGTGTAAGGACTTCTGTTGCTGGTTTTGCTGTTTGAAGTGTTAAGGGTGGTAATGGGGAAAGGAAGCCTGGCTCTTTAAAGGGAGAATGCCATTCAGCAGGATTCTCAAAGTGTTCTACTTGAACAGAGAGTGCTTCAGGAAAGAAAGATTGCACTATTTCACAATAGTCAATTGATGTTAGTACTTAGCCTAGTTTTGGGCCCTTTACTACTTCTGTAATGTGTGGCTTTCTGTAATTCATTTTTATTGGAACAATATCAGCCACTTCTGCAGCTGTAGCTCTGCCCCTGCCACGATCAATACATTGCCACGAAGTATAATGAAGGAATCTGTAGCACTGCAGTCTGCATCTTCCTTGCTGGTCAAATGAGCAACATCCTGCTTAATGCTTTAAATTTCATCTGCCTCTTCATGGTCATCGACAGTGCATATGTGCATACTTCAGGGAGTTAAGTGATGTCCCTGGAAACTGTAGGAAAGATTTCCTTTCCACTTGGGTCATAGTGCTGCTTCTTATATTTCCATGTATCAGGACAAAAACAAGCATACCTTCTGCTAAAAATGGATGTTTCCTTTATTTGTGATGCATATGAATATTCAGAGTGGGTGGTAAAGTGAGTAATTTCTGTCACTATTGTCTCTGAATGCTCGGGGTACAGTGCACTGCTGCAGTTCCTTTTCATGAAGATTGCATAGCAAGAAGGAACATTTTAGGCCTGTGATTTTTGCCTACTCTGGCTGCAGATGTAGGATTGCAAAGGTGGCATTTGAGTAAGAGAGAAACCCAAATGAGCTGATTCTTGTCCTTTTACAACACACATGGAGTGTGAAAACCAGATAAATACTACAATATGATCTCTTTAAGGGATTTTCCTGCATTGTTTAAAGCTGCTAAATGAGTTTTTCCTGTCTTCTTTAAAGTTCCAGTTGTGTTTGTGCATGGGAAGGAAGATATGCTGCTGAAACCTGCCATGCTCTTTCCTCAGCAGTCGAGCAGCTGTTGTGGGGAGTTCTTGTAGCTGAGTGGTAGAGAAGTCCTGAAGTTACTTCATGTTAGAGGGGTCAGAAAATAAGGCTTATGCAGCTTTGCATACCTAGCTACTCATTTTTATGCATACTGTTGTGGCAGGAGAGGGATTCTGACTTGCTAAAAAGGGATTTAAAATCTAAAAATTTGTCTATATCTTAGATGTGCACAGTTCAGTATATTTTAGGGCTGGTACAAATATATGCAGTTACTTACTTAGATGACCTAAAGAGAAACGATGATGAGCCTTGTGGAAAGATGGGGAATAAGGGAAAGAGCTCTTGGGACAGAAGTGTTTGAATTGGTTTGTTAAGATAATTAAATTATCTGTTGGGCAAATTACTTGAGACTCTTTAGAGACCAAGACTGAATTTCCTTTCTGTTGGGAGCTAGAATCATCTAGTGAGGAAAGACTTAATTCTATTTTTATCTTTTACTCAATAAATACTTGATTGTAGAAGTTTTGTCCACTATCCCAAATAATCTGAAACTGATCATGTGGATGTGGGAAACAAGACTGAATTTTTTTAACCCCTAGTCTGGTTAGATAGAGGGTGTGATCTGTGGTGGGAAATGTCTGAATGACAAAGGGCAGATTTTTTGTTTTTAAGAAACACACACTAGCATCTGTGAGAGTAGCTCAGGTTTAGTGATCAGCAAGAGGGGTTGATTAGGGGAGAAGTGTACTTATTGAGAAAAAGGACCGGCAAAGACTGAAGAAAAGTGACTAATCTGTCAGCAGGATGTATATGACTTTGGCCATGTTGTTTCGAAGCTGAGGATGTCTGCATGTTTATGTTAACACTGGGTCTCCTTGTCCTTGGAACGAAATTGCCTCATCAGCAGAGCCCCTTAGGGGATTGAAAGCTTACCCAAGACGTCATCCTCCTCTTACAAAAGGGGAAAAACTGCCAGTTCTAGTGTCTCTGACCCCTTCCTCCCCCCTCCCTTCAACTTACAGAGCATCAAGAGGCGGACCTCACTTCTGCAGACTTCACATCTTGCTCTCCCTTGGAGTATTCATTTTTCTCCTAGCAGTCATTTGATCTTGGGCTGTTACAACTTGCCTGTAGTGAATATGCAGAGAACTGCATATTGAAAGACTTGAGTTTTCTCACTAGGCACAGTTTTTGTGATCTAAGGATGAGAATTTCTTGCAAGATTTGAATGAGATTAAAGTTGAGAGGTCCTCTTGGATTATTTTTAACACATCTATGTCTGTATAAAGAGAGGTCTTTAAGGGCTTGTAACTGTTGAGAAAAGGATCGACATGACACTGTTGGAACCAGAAATGCAGATGACAACACTCCAATCAGGTACAACTCCAGACATATCCTGTGGTTAATATTTGCTAGTGAATCATGGTTGCTGAACTATATAGGAAGTGCCAAGTGGCTGTGTGACTTCAGATAAAGACAAGTTACAGAACTCTGGTGATTTCATGTGCAGGTTGCAGACTGGTACTTTTTGGATGTTAAATAGTGTTCAATTTAGAGCTTCATTAGAGATAAAATTCTGTCTCTTTTCTTCCGTTGTTGGTCTCCAGTGTTAAGTGGCTTATGAAGATTAGAAAACTCCAGTCAAAGCTAAGACTTGTTCTGAAGACTTGCTCCTCCATTTAGCTTTTGACTGATTTATGTGGTTTTACTGTTAAAGATTTTCTGATTAAACATATTCTTGATACTTTAGAGAGATTTTAAATTGCGTGGCTTGGGAAAAACTCATATTTGAAACTTTCCAGTACTTGTTTTATATCTTGGAAGTCTGTTTCCTTGAGAATGACAATGGTATTTTGTTTACATGATTCATTTGTAAGAACTGTGGCCTTTTGGTGATACTTTGCTTACCCATTAGATATGTACAGGGTTGCATTTCTCACATGTAAGCCATGCTAGAATGAGAATTCTGTTAATGGGAGCATGAGATACTTCTGTGGGGTGTTTTTATCTGAGGCTCTAGGACATTATGTAGTCATGAAAATAAATACATATATAGATATGAATGGCCTTTGCTTTATGGGTGGGAACATAGACAATAACCTTGGTAAGATTTGACCACAAGCTTTTGGAGTAGCTTAGGAGTTTGGGTTTGTGTACTCTTAATCTCTTGGGCAGCATTGTCTGAAAAGCAGCACATAGGTGATGCCAAAAATGTGAAGATAAACTTATTCCTGAAAGTCAAATGCTTTTTCATTTTCTTAAGTAGTGACTGGGAAAGAGACAAGTAAAACAATAATTTCTTGGTTTAAATTTTTCCCCCCAAAATTGCTGGGTTTTGTTTGTTTTATTTTTTGTTTGTTTGTTTGTTTGTTTGTTTGTTTTTTCCCTGAATTGACCACGTTAATTTCCCTAACTTAATTTTGTGTGTTTTTAAAATATCTGAAGATTTTGTATGTCTGTAAAGATCCTGTATGATCTTTATTTTATAGTCCTGATACGTTCTTTGTGGTTTAGAGAACCCAAAGTATGGTTATTTGTATCTCCTATTGTAGATAGGAAAGACAGGCCTACATCTTTTTGAGTGTTTGTCTCAATTCAGAGGAGGGTTTGTACATGATACATCATTCCTCTAGTTGTACTCTTGCAGTGAATTTTGGAGGTAGGGTTTTGACACTAATAAGGTGTTTGGTATTGAACAGGATGCATGTGGCAGGATAGTGTCTAATCAGGCTTTACTGGAAAGAAAGCTCTTATGTGAAGACCTGAAAAAAGATGTTAACTTTAACATGTGTTTTTTATTATAGGTTTCTAAATTTTCTTTCCCACCCCCCCGACTCCCCCACCCCCATCAAAGAACACCCATGGAATTTACATTTCAGTGTTCTTGTAACTGAATTTGTGCATTATATTCTCAGGAAACTCACGTAATAAAGTAACACTTGCTAAAATTAGGAAAACAGCCTTCGTATTAGTGTTGCTTTTTCACAAAACTTTGTGTGGCTGTGTTTCTTGTCTCTTCCAAATTATGGTAACTCTTGAGGCTTTCATTTAATTCTGAGGGTGAGAGTTTCTCTCACTAAGGAGTCCTTGTATGTAGCTTTTGCTTAAGTCAGCTAACCCTAGTCCTAGATCATGCAGTGGCATTCTGTAATGTGGAGGCAATTTCCTGGCAAGCTTAGCTTAGATAATGAGGGATACAGATTTATTGCACCTCTTCCATCAGTGGCCACTCTCTTCTCTCCTGGATCAACCACTGCTGGAAAAATCTTCGGCAAGAGGCAGGCAAATGTTTACATAAATGGATTCACAAGATTGGTGGGGAAATGGAGTGTGGCAACAGGAACGTGCATAATAAGTTTTAAAGATCTGTATTGAATAATGAAAGTGTGTTAAAAGCTTCTAGATAAGGAAAACAGCTACTTGATGATGAGGTCAATTTGTTCAGTTGTAATATTTAGAGATGTCAGATGCTGGTGGCTGCTCCTGGCTTAGTGAGATAGTTGGGTGTTGGGCAAACTATTTGAGACTTCAGAGGCTGAAATTGGATCTCCTGTCTTTTGAGAGCTAGAATGAGGAAATGAAGAAAATTACTTAGCTGAGGAAAGACTTAATGTCTCAAATCTTCTTGGTCCTGATATTCATTTCCAGAAGCCCTACTGGAAAGATGGAAGATGGAAACAGTTGTCCCAGTCAACTTCTCAAAGTTTCCGAACAGCCACTGAAGAAATACGAGAATCATGGCCTAAGCTGGGTAAATAAATTATCCTGGTAGAGCTTACACAGCTTGCACTCCATAGACCAAAAGTTCTTCAAGACTGCACGTCATGAGGCTGTGCTTATTTACTGCTTGAATATTAGTGGCAGTCCACTCAATGAGCAGGAGCATCTGAAACCATTGCTGACCCAGGACATAGTGTCTGTATTCCATGTTGGTGGGCACACCAAAAGTAACTCTTTTGATACTAAAGATGAGAAAACATTCTTAAGGTTTTGGAGAAAGAACTGAGGGGGAAATTACAACGTTACTCTTCTGAGAGTGCAATGGTTTAAGCTGGGAGGGACTGTTTTCTTCAGAACAAAAAATAACTGAAGCATGAACAGTGAGGTGCATATTGTATGAACCAGAAAAAAATTAAACATGCCTGTCAAACTGAAAAAAAGGAGGAGTAAAAAACCCAATGCAAGTGGTGATAGCGGAGGAAGGGAAAGTAAAAATTAAAATTAAGCTGAAAAGATATTCCAAAAAAGCAGTAGAGCCAAAAAAAAAAAAAAAAAAAAAAAAAAAAAAAAAAAAGGCAAAAATAAGACCAAAACCGTAACTGCTCTATTTGACATCACAGTGGACTACTGAACTTATTTAAAAAACTGGTATTTCTGATCCAATCATTCAAAAAGCAGGCATACACAGTGGGGTGAAATTCTGCATTCAGTTTCAAGTGTGTTGTTTTGGAATCAGCCCTGTGCCAGTGTGTGTTTTCATTCTGCTGACAATGAAGCTGACGTGCAGATCTGTACCAAGCTCTTAGCAGTGGGAACTCCCTCTTTAGTGTTTTTCTCCAAGAGTCACTTGGTCTTTTTTGCTTTCTTGACTTTCTCGGCATCTGAATCGTTTGTTTTCTTTATATTTATTTGCTGATTCCAAAGGCTTGCTGTTTCCTTCCTGTTACCATCTTCAACCTCATCTCCCTATGCAGCCTCTTTTTTTGTCCCCCGAAGCCTTTTTGTTATTCGTGTCATAATTATCCCATATAGAGATCTTGCAAATTCTTTTGCTGTTGGTCACTGTTCAGGCAGGATGTGGACTAAATAGTTTTTATTGTTACCTGGCTTTGTAACAGACTGACTACTGCAGGAATGAGTCATGAATATTATTTTTTCTTTTCCTTTTTTTTTTTAATGGAGAGACAAGAGTTCTAGAAGCATAGTTTTTTTTTTTTTTTTTTTTTGGACACAATCTACAATTTAGTAGTACTTAAATGTTTTTGAACAGCCATATGAGGGACTCATGCAACTGGGGGAAATCTCAGGAGTCTTGGGTGTGCTGCTGGCCTCTATATCCAAGTTCTGTGTTTAAATAAATACAAACTTTCAAATATAACTTCACTTTCTTTTTAATTTTATTTGGTTTTGTCACAAATTCCTTTTCATGGCTTCTAGCAGGTGGCTGGGCAGAAATGTGTCTGCAGTACACATACGGAGGTGCAATCAGCCAGAGAGAAACCCTAAATTTCAGATTGTTTCTTCTTGATGTTTTGCATGGATGGTTAAGAGTTATGGCCACTTAGGGTCATGTAGAGTCTACCAGTGCATTGCCAGAATTAATGGATGTTAGCACTTGGCCAAATGGCTACTTCTGTTAATGAATTCTATTTCCTTATGGTTTTGGTCTACTTAAAATCTTTGTTTACTGTTCTAGGTAGCTTTGGTCTGTTGCAGTGCACAACACTGTTGTTTGTACTGTCTTGGTATATATTCAATGTTAATAATTGTTCTGTTTTAATCTTCTTTCTGTGAGAAAAAAATTAAGATTCTTCAGCATAGGGTTGTCTACTGAATAGCATCCTTGGGTTTTGATAGGTTTGTTCTGTTGACCTGCTGAAAAAAAAATCTGAAAGTCTGTTAGATATGAAGGCAGGTATGCAAGCCCAGAAGCAGGTGGTTCTAAACTGTCAGAAATCTGGTTTAGATGAACAACAGGGTTTTTTCCATGCATATTTCAAGAACAAAAGAAGAGCTGTTTTGAAGTCAGCACTGTAAATGAGCACAGAAATAATTTAGCTCTCTGTAGTGGATAAAACTTGACTTCTGTGGTCTAATTTGCTTTGCACCCAACTGGTTCTGAAAAAGGAACAATTCTTTCAGCTAAAAGTTAGTGTCATTTTGAATCAAATGCAAAACTTCCCTCATTTTCCGGGGAAAAAGTTGGATTTTTCAGCTACTTTAGCAGATTAGGGATATATTAAATTCAATTTAGGAAAAAGCAGTGCTGATCTCTTTATTCTTTCTTTCAAAATACAACTCTCAGCTCTTTTTCTTCTCTCTGCAGGATTTAAATTGCAGTGCTTTAGTGATGTCAGCTGCTAAACTGCTTTTAATGGGAAGAAAGGGGACAGACAACATATCTGTCTGTATATTCTTAGAAGGGACATGTCCCCCTCCTCAGCTCTTTCAGAAGTGACAAATGTCAGAGCTGTAGTTTGTGGTTGGTGTTCTCATTCCTGTTTTAAATAAATTTAAAATTCAGTATTGGCTTTTAATACATAAGGAATGACCTTTCATTGATGCAGTAAAATGCCTTCTAACTTAATCTTTTCTTTTTCAAGCACTACTTATAAGGATTTTTTTTCTTTGCTGTTGTTTTCATTTTCTAATGAGAGGTTTTTCTAGTTGTGAGGTTTTTTGCATTTTGTTTTGTTCAAATAGTAGAACTTTTATTTTTCTTCTCTTTTCTTCCCCCCTCTTTCTAACTTGAAATTTCAAGATTGCAATGAGTTCTTGAATCAACACAATTGGGATTTTGGTTTTGGATGGAGGGTGGAGCTGAGGGGAAAACATTCCTGACTCTATAGTTTGCATCATCACTACTTTAAAAATAGAACTTTTAATTTCTGTTTGGAATCTATGGCGTTTGGAAATGTAACCTTTTGTATTAGGTAGCAAATTCCTGGGGAGTGTAAAGAGTTCCCCGGTTACTGGTACATCTCTGCAAGTGTGTATATTCTGAGTAGTGATAAAATGACTCTTCACTGGCTTTTAACCAGAATCCTGCATGTGATTCAAGGACTGAACAAAGTTATGTGGGCTTCATCGTCATCATGCAGTGGGAATTCTTTCCGAAGCAGCAAATGGGATGTTCCTGAAGTCAGCTTTAAATATGGAAATTTTTGTGCTGGAACTACAAACTGCACCAAGTTCTGGGTTGGCTGTTAAAAGATGTGGAGAGAGGAGTGCACAGCTGTGAGCTGCACATTAGTGAGTTATTCCATTCATGAAAGATCTGAACATAACCTTTTGCTATCTATTATCCCTGTGATTAACTATTGAGTAAGCAAATCACAGTGTGGTTGTGTTAGCCAAACTAGAGTTAAAGGATTGTCCTGAAACTAAGTAAATAAAGGATGCTTCTTTTTGGTTTCAAGAATGACAGTCTACAATAAAGAGTACTCATTAGAATCATTTAATTGAGCAGTCCCTATTTCTACTGACAACCTCAAATTTAAACAAGAAACTCCTGGAAATCTCTTTAATCCTGTAGCAACTATTTGTTGAAGCATTAAATCATCTTTTGAATACAGGATTTATTTTTTTTTATCCGTCTACTTTGAAAATACTCTGTTTATCCTTTTTATACAGCAAGTGTTACCCTATAGGTTGAGAAAGAGAAAGTAGGGAAAAAACATTTAGGCAGCTTTTTGCCCTTATCCATTCTGTGAACTAAGATTATCTTGCAGAGGGGCACAGACTTGCAGAGGGCTGCACTTGTTCTGTAACAGTAAAGATGTGGTAGACACAAAACGATTATTCACTGATTGCTTTCCCTCATAACCTTTCTTATGGCTTAAGCTTACTTTAAAATATAGCTTCTGAGAATTAACTTTAGGTGTGTGTACATTTTAACCAGTTTCCAGTGTACTCAGTAAGATTGTCATAATCATATTGCAATTTTTTGTATCATTCATCAATTTTTATTAAAAACAAAATGAAAGTTTAAAATGCATGTAAAGTCATGTCAGGTTTTATATGTCGTAACTGTAATCAAAACAATCTTCCTTTCTGGGAAATTAATGCATTATGTATAATGGGCCCTGTTCAGTTGTTGTCATCATACTCTGTGAGTTACCCACTCATTTACATGATAAATATGAATCAACTTTTCTTTAGGAACATAGTTGAAGTGCATTGGAAAAATGAAGTGGAAAAGGATTACTTTAATCAGGTTATTATTTGGGGGCTTTAGGTACAATTGTATAGGAATTAGCAGACTGATAATTTTTATCTTTGTGGCTCAGGCAGATCATAGTCATCTTGGTGGCCTGCCACTAATTTAGGTTCTGGATTAATATCTGAGTGTGTCCTGTGCTGAGTCTCTCTAAACTGGTATGATGATTACACCACATTCTTTGCCTGAAGGGATACACTGCAGACACACATCCGTTCTGTCTCCCAGTTACCTGGTGACTTCTTGCTATCCAGTGTTTGCCAGATTTAAGAGATGACTAATGTTTAACGAAGTGCTCAAGTTTCCATGCCTGTGTGATAGCAGAAATTTGCATTAGTGTTTATAATCGGGATTTTTATTTTTTTTTAATAATGGGATCCAAGTCCTGTCTATCTTTTGATTGTAGGCATTAAAGTACAATTTTTTTATGTTTAAGCATCAATGTGAATCAGTTGCTATTGTGTGCCCAGAGCTGTATAGATCAGTGGTAGGGATTATAGGTAACTGTTGTGGTTTTGGAAATGACTCTGATGTTGTTGTTTGATGTTATGTGGAAGCTATTATAAATAAATTTTTGTACTAACCTGTTTGCTGTCTGCTTTTACCAGCCTCAAATGACTCCTGCAGCACAAAACCCAAACAAAGACAACTTCCAAGACCAAACAAAAAAACCCACCCCAAAATCTGAAGTAACCTACAGCTTCATGTTGCATCTGGATTCTCCTTGCTGCTGAGCTGCTGCACCTCAGTTCAGACTTACAGCACCCTCTGCTGTTCTGACCTTAGGGTTCTTCCAAGGAGAGACTGCCACTTGTTCCAAATTGTCTTTTTGGAGAAACCTCAGCTGGTTGTCTTGAGGCAGTCTGGTTTTTCATTTGTGGCTAAGGAAACACAAGCCCTGCTTTACAGAGGTGAAACTAGAATCTTTATCTTAATAGAAGAAGTATTGCCCCCCTTACCCCTCAATTTCTTTGTCAAGAGAATTTTGCTATCAAAATCTATATATAAAACTGGTTTAATTACATTGACACAGCTCCCTTTTGTGATTAACCTTAGTGGGGTTTAAGAATTCTGTATAATTTATAATTTAGGGTTAGGGTAAATAAGTAAGAAGTCATAAAGGAGCTGAACTGAAATTACAGAACTGAATCTTCAGGGTTGCAGTGCCCCCTCCCCTGCTGCTAAAAGTAATCCCGTCATACAGTCCCCTACATAAATTGATCCAGCACCACTTTAAAAAGTGTTTGATTTCTCACTCATACTGGAAACCTGTCCTAGAATTTCTCTCTCTGGTTGAAAGTCTTCTCGTTTTCAATATTAAATGTGTCAGTGGCTTTTGTCAGTGCAAATAATTCCTTGTAGTTAAACTGATAGATCTACTTACAATATTCTTAAAGTAGGCAAGTGCTAAAATAGTGTCTGCCAATGTGACCTGCTTAATTTTTTTTTTTGTATCTTGCTGTAGTGATGCTTATTTTAAATCAGATCCTCTACATAATATTAATGATGCTTCCCAGGCATTATGCACAGCATTGGATCCCCAGTGGGATATGAACCTATTTAATTATCCCATGTGAAAAGTAGGTTGAGAAGCGTATTTGTAGTTCTTTGTAGTCCTCCATTTTCTTTGCCCTGATTGTTTTTCCTCAAAAATGAGCCTATCCCAAATAAAGAAGTTGTGGCTTCCAGTGAAGCACAAGCAGGCTTGATCAGTCTGTAATCATAAGTGACCTTGAGGAGAATTTTTTTTTTTTTTTTTAATTCTGCTGGAAATACTCTGGTTGAAGCTGTTGTTCCCTGTCTATATTTTTCAATATTTGAGATTTGGACTTTGTGTTCGCTGATGTCAACTCAAATGCCTTTTTAAAATATATTGAGTGGTTCTGATTTATTAAAGTTACTATGTGACACTGAGGTACCCCTGATGAATAATTGCAACTCCCGAAACATTTGGCTCAGATAGTACCTTGGTCTTGACTTACTGCAAAACATTCCCAAAGCTTAAAGCCTTCCATGTTCTTTCACTAAAACCTGAAATAAACAGAAAACACTTTTCAGTATAGCTTTGCTGATTTCATGTTAACTCTAAGTAAGTAAGAACAAGATCCAGATTAGTAGACTCCTTTTGGAATAAATTGCTGTTACTAATCTTATGTTGAAAACTGAGAGATTAATGAGATTCTGGAATATGTAGTGTATGCAAAGTGGTCTCAGAGGCACGAAAATTTCAGCCCGTTTTAAAGTCAGAGCATCTTTTAAGTTTAAGCTAGAAAGTTACTGGCAACTTTAAATGGACCAGGGAAGGATAGCAATTTTAAACAGACTTTCAGTGCTCTACAGAATTTTGTTTGTTTGCTTTTTAATTTATTATGATTTCTATATAGTGCACAGTATAAAATCTCCAGTCTTGGATTTTTTTAAATTAGTTTTTCTCTTCTTGTGATTATTTTTCTTCTCTTTGTACTGGGCTTTTGCATTATGGTGATAGACAAAGTGGCTGCTTATAATAAGACTCCTCTCCTCCCAGTTTTCCTTGGAGAGAGGCAGTCACTGCTGTGGTTGTTGATTTAGTGCCTGGGAAGAATGAGGTTTTTTTGGACCCCTTCCTCATCTCTCTCTTGCTAAGGGAGCCTGCGTCATTGAGAAATGTTTAACCTTCTGGCCCTGAAGCAGGACTGGAAACTTTGCTGCAAAATCTAGAAGCTAAAACTGGATCTTGAAAATGTTATTTATGTGAACTACTCTTTCCTTTGATTTAATTGGGACAGGAGATTGCAGAGCTCGATTTAGAATTTTGAGTAGCAACTAATTTGGAGAGTTAGCAGGGGGGAAAATAATTTCTTTAGTGAAAAATGGTGAGTAACTGATTTAGGGGAAGAGGATAGAAGTTCTGGGAGCAGAAAACGGAAAAGTGTGGGAGGACTTGGTGGAGAAAAATGTCCCAAGATCATAATTCTGGCGTTGTCAAGTACTTCAATATTTCTTTGTAACTTGTAGCAGGAGGCTGGCTGTGCATATTTTATTCCTATAACAGAAGCTGGTTGTGGAGAGCCAGGGGCCTAAATTGTGGTGGGAACCTTATTTTCAGGGGGTTGATTTAATAGCAAATACTGCTTCTTGTCTATGCCTTATTTTGCCAGACTGTCCACTTTTTTTTCCTTCTGCCTCCTCCCCAATCCTGGACCATGAAGGTTCTTCTAACACTTCTGCAGAATTTCCAGATGTCTGGCTGCCCTGCTGCAACTGTGCTCCATTATCCGGGAGGGAAGAAGACATTCAAAAATCCCCAACATTTCTGCAGCATAACCATAATAAATCTGACATATCATGAAACTGTTGTGCTTGTGCTAATTAGGTATCTAGTGTGCTTGTAGTACAAAGAGTAATCCTGGTGTGCCCACGGTGTTGATTTTATTTCACATGCTCTGGCTGTCTATACAGAGCACATGCCTGTATGTTTATCTTCAAGATACTCCAAACAGAAACGTGGCAGCTCTGTCTCTTGGGACCAAATCTCTTTATGGTAAACTAAAATAAAGAAATTAAATTTGAACTAAAGTGAAGAAGCTCGTCTCAAGGGTGAAATAACACAAAACAGTTTAAATGATTGGTCCCAATGGTTCACCATGACCAGTGGTGAACTGGGAGGGAAAAGGGTTTTACTTTTCTTCACTCTTGTTTTGCAGCAGCAGCTCAGTGCACCTGCTGCTTAGCCCCAGCTAGTTAGGACAGTTGGACTTTCTTGAGGAGTCTAATCCACTTTTGAAAACAAAGCCATTAAAACCCCCTCACTTTTCTGATGGATCAGTGACCCTTATTAACTCAGTGAACTTTCTTATGAAACCTAGAGTCCTCAAAAAGAAGAAATGAAAGCATAATGCTAGATTATTTCATCTGGTTTGGGTAATATCACTTAAAGTCTGTACTGAACAGTAAAGCTGAGGAAGCAGGTAAACAGTTTCAACTGTGAAATCTTAAGTAGGGTGAGAAAACTAGTGAACTCTAGGTCATGGAGCCTATAAACAGTGGCAGCAGCTGGGTAGTAAGTCCAAGAGACAGAAAAGATTGGCCAGCAAAGAATAATATACAGTGCATGATAGACTCAAATATTAATAATTAAATTAGAAGTGAATGATTCTTAGGAGAATATTAAAAATATGTGCATTTCCCCAGTATGAGGTTTGCTGTGTTAGAATTTGCTTTGATTTTATTCTGAAGTTGCTACATAGCTATAAATGGACAAACAAGTCTGTGGAAGAAGGTAGTTACACATATGTCACAGAATGGTTGAAGTTGGATGTCATCTTCCCCAGCCCCCCTGCTCAAGCAAGTTCCCCTAGAGCCAGTTGCCTAGGACTGTGTTCACATGGCTTTTGAATATCTCCATAGATGGAGACTTCACAACCTCTCTGGGCCACCTGTGCCAGGGCACAGTTGCACTCAGTAAAAAAAATTCTTACCTGATGTCTGTAGAGAACCTCCTGTGTTTCAGTTTGTGCCCATTTACTCTGGTCCTGTCACTGGGCACCATTTGAGAGAAGTCTGGCTCTGTGTTCTTTGCACCATTCCTTTAGGCTTTTAGATGGATAAGATTTCTGGTATTGCCGTGGCTCTCCTGTGCTAGGGACCCTCAGAACTTGAGCCAGCACTCCAGGTGTGGCCTCATGAGGGCTGAGCAGAATAGCATCACCACCCTTGATCTGCTGGGAACGTTCCTCCTTGTGCAGCCAAGGATGCCTTCCTTAGGCTTCTTTGTCGGAGGACACATCACTGTCTCCTGTTCAACTTGGTATCCAGTGGGTTTCCCAGGCCCTTTTCTGCCAAACTGCTTTGCAGCCACTTAGCCCCCAGCATGTGTTGGTGCACCCTCTGGGCCTGGCCAGTCAGTTTTCAGTCCACCTCACAGTCTCCTCATCTGACTTAGACATCATCAGCTTCTCTGTGAGGGTCTCGCAGGAGGCAGTGTCAAAGCTTCACTGAGTCAGGACAGACAATATCCACTGCTCTCCTCTCTTACACCAGGTCTATCTTTCCACAAACCTAAAGGTAGGTAGCTGAAACCTGAAGACAGATTTGCTGTCGTGCCCAGGGAAAAATACTTTCTGATAGGAGAGAATTGTGAGTTCAGAGTCCGTTCTGGCCTTGCTATAGCATAATTGCTAAAAGTAAGCATAAGGTAATGTCTGCACTGTTAAAATTGGTTTTGTTCTAAAGAGTTTGTTCCTAAGTGACTTCTGTTAAGCAGCCTGTTAGATGTACTGGCAGTGAGCAGCCAAGTACTGCCAGATTGTAACAACTGGCAGCCATATAAAAAACTTATCTTTTTCCTTTGCGTGTTTGTCTGTTCAATTAGATCCTCCACCTGTTTTCTTTTATGCAGTCCCACCTTAATGGTCCTTCTCTTGTGTCTGGATTCATAAAATACATTTGGTAGCCAATGAAGGGAGGATGCATGTATTTCTAATTCCAGTTCTGACTCACAGACTCTGTGTTATATGTAAATCTCTTTACTTGTTTTAACCTAGTTTATCCAACCAAAAGGTTTTTTAATAGATTTGAATTGATTAGAAGATTTGAATGAAATTCGGACTGATGAATTCTGGTAACTTATACTAAAGCAAGAAAGGAATATCTTAAAGGGGTGTGAGTCAGCTAATGGAAAATTGTGACTGAAGAGACTTCTCTGCATTTTGTTGCAGGTGAACTTACAGATTTAGAGGAGGCAAGCAGAACACAAAAGCTGATGTCTGAATCAGAATGTCATGTTCCAAGCACAATTATCTTTACAATTATAAGCACTTTGGCTACGTGCCTTCCAATGCTTTTAGGCCAGTTGGTGATTAAAACTCCTAGGATTCGGCAGTTTTTGCTGGGAAGAGGATACACCCTCAGAGTTACTTGCCATTTTGCTTTGCTTTCATGGCTGACATTACCAGAAATCTTGAACATGAGATAAAATTTGTTTTAAAAGTAATCATGCTTCTTACAAAGGAGGCCTCTATCTTTGCCCCCTCCCTTTAGAAAAAGGAAAGTAAACCTGTGGTTTGGTTGATGCAGAATAGGATTCACTTAAAAATGTAGTCTATGAAGAAGGAATGGTAGTACTGTGAACGTTGCATCTTCCTGAAGTGATAGACAATGATTTAATGAAAACATTAAAGGCCTTCCACCATAGCATGACAAGAATATTTTTCCTGCTAATCAAAAGCTCAGTAATTTAGCAGCATGCAGGTAAAAACTGTCCCAAAGCTAGTCTAAAATTCTCCCCTTTTTGAGATTTGTGCTTTATGTTTCACTTAGAGTCTGAAAGGTCTGCATGTGTGGAGGGGGGATGAATCTTTACAAGACCCTGGAAGTTCTTTCTAGGATCAGTCTGTCCATAAGTGTCCATAACATGAGTTTAGCCTTGACATTGTCTCAGGCTCATTTTATGTTGTAGCTATACATTAAAACTCAAACACATTGTACATTTTTGTATTGGAGACAAATTCAATTGTTGAAGCCACCATGAGAGCTTGAGATTGGCATTGATATATCCAGGGAATAGCTGAATTTCAGCACTAAAGGAGGAGTTTGAGCATTTGATGTTGGAGATGATCTATAGGTTTTTGACAATGCAAGAACTGAATTGTATATTCTAAGGAGAAATTTATTTCCTATCTCAAATAATCCTGACAATAGCAGTTTTCTACTGTGAGGTGAGATGAGCATCCATGATGAGGGAAAAGGAGGCCACTGCTTTTAATGGCAGCTGGCCACTGAATTGGTTTAGAGATATCATAAAACTTGGTGACCTACTTTATCTCAATGAAACCTCCACTACTACCTGATTGAGACAAATGACTTGAACCACTTTTAGAGAAAAAGTTGAGTTGAAAAAACTCCACATCTAAAATTATTAAGGCTGGCTTCTAACTTATTAAATGATTGGGATGGTTTATAGTCTTTTTAGAATTATATTTCCATTAGTTCATAGTTTTTTCAAGTTGTGAAGAAATTCTCTGCAACCATAAAGGGAAGTCACAATCCTGTAATGAAGGTTTATCTAGCAACAATTCTGCTAGTATAAGCTGAGAAGTAAATGAAGGGTTTGCTAATCCTTACACAAGTGAACACTGAGTACAGCCTGGCTGTTTCCTCTCTTGTTTAGGTATTTTATAAATAGACTGCATTTTCCAAGTGTTTGCAGGTAACCCTCTTGTGCAGTAAGTAGGAGGGTTTGATAGAGAAGAAACTTTTATTGCCAGACATTTAAAGGTTGTAGGAGAGAGAAGTGCAGGATAGCTTTTGCTCAACAACCACAGGAATTAGTGACATAACTTCTCAAACTCTTAGACATGCCTTAACATGAGGGGAAGGGTATCTTCCTCCTGTCCTTTCCCAGTTACTCCCTCCAAAAAACAATTTGCTGTTTTAAGACAAATTTAAATTGCTTCCTTTTTCACTCTATCCTGCTCACTAACCCCGTTGGTCTGGCAGCCAGAATTTCCTCTGTTTTTCGGCTCTTGAGAGCAAAACCAAATGTTTTGAACTTTGCTGTTTTCACTTGTTCATAGTGGTTTAAATTAAAGTCTGGAATATCTGTAAGAGGAAATGTTTTGAAATGTTTTGAAAAGTCTTGTGCTCAGTGTTCTCCTCTGGTCACAGTGTATACTCACATGTCAGTGCCGTTCACTTAAGAGTTGGACTCGATGCTCCTTGTGGGTCCCTTCCAGCTCAGTATTCTCTGTGATTCTGTATGTGTGATTCCTGCAACCTCTGAGTGTTCCTGCCTGTGTACAGTGGTGGGGGTGGGGAAGTGACATCTGTACCTGTGTGAGCACATCTGCCTACCCCTGGAGAAGTTAAAATTATTTGGGTAGCATGTGGGTGAATTAGCAGATTAACTGTAGGCAGGAAGGCTGGTAAGAACAATTTTAGCTTGAACCTTGAGTGACTGTCTCTGGTTTGAAACCTCTGACTCTTTTACAAGTAAACTATTGCTCTTAGGTAAGAGCAAGGAACTGTTACTTCCTTTGGTCTATGCAATTATTTTAGAGCAAGATGGGTAATAGCTGAACTAAAGGAATATATGGAATTCTGTTGTGATTCCATCTGGAGCAGCTCTCAGTTAAGGCCTTCCACTGGAGATATGGACCCCACATTTGAGATGTGGTTCTTGATGCGTGAGCTCTCATTGTGAAGCTCGTTGGCTTAGCCAAGGTAATTTGAGCTAATCTTTCTAACTTTGCACTGGAACAGAGTGAGAGCATTCATACAACCAGTTCTGGGTGCTCACAATGGGGTGGGAACTTGAAGAAGGGCTAGTAGCTTTGAACTATGAAGAGGTATGCAACAGTGTTTGCATCTAACCAGAATTTATCAACCAAAATGGCAAAAATAACAAATAAGATCTGCTTGGATATGTGTTTTTAATTTACTTGCTTGTTTTTGTTGGGCTTATATGCACAGTGGGCTGTAGTTGTTTGGGAACTGGTTATAAAACTTCTTCTAATCCTTCTGCTTTTGTTCTACCCTCCACTGTGAAGTCTTCTGTCATGGACAGAGTCCTTCTACTGCTTTGGTCAGAGAAATCCACCATTTCTACTTCTCTGGGCTAGAAATCTCTACCTTTTGTAGGCAAGGAGTGTATTTGCAGCTTTTTTGAGCACATAATTGACAGAACTGCTGTCAGTGGTGGTTGTCTGAAGAAAATACAACTAAATTAACCAACTTGCCTATAAAAGTTGCACCCTTTTCTTTGGCTGCATAGGTGACATCTTCTGAGCAGATGTTACTCTCACATGTAGTAGTATCAGGAGCATGTGCTGCATAATGCTTTTGTTTGCACATGTTCTAGAGTATCTGGATCATTTCCTTCTCTTTATCACACCCAGCTTGCTCAGCGCAGTGGGTTCTGGTGGGAGGAAGGAGGAGAGGCATGGCCCATAAGGGAACCAACATCTTTGCTTCCCTTCCTCTCTCTTTTCCCTCTTTTCAGCTCTTGTAGCAATATTTCTGGAGTCTCTTTGCAATACTGACATCTGAGCTTCCGATCTGGGGAGGGGAGAGGTGGGAAAATCAAAAGTTTTGGCTTTGTTGTGCTGCACTTTGCTCTTCAGGTCTGCAGAGCCTGGGAGAGAGGCAGGGCTGAGTTACTCAGTGTTAGCAGAGGGGGATGGGATTGCTGCTGCTCCCTTTCCACACCTCACTTACCATGTTGACTTGCCTTGCTGGTTGGAAACTGCTTATCTATGGAGTTAATCAAATGCAGATCAGAGTTGCATTCCTTGGGCTGAACTGATTCTTCTTGGTCCAGTGTTTTGCAGATAGGGATCGAGGATTTCATGTGCTTCGTGTTTTCAGGGAAAGGCAAACTGACATCTTGGCTGAATCCCAAGGAATGGAGTGGGTGGCAGAGTTTATATATGGGCTGGGGGTTGATTTGGCTCTAGCTGCTGTGTAAAGTTCACTTTGACAGCTGAAAGATGCAGAGAGAAGCACTTTCAGAATTAGAGACAGTGAGGTAATGAGAAAGTGACATAGGAAAGGAAGTGGAGGGGGGGAGGTGGGGGGAAGGGAGGGCTCAAAACTCGCCTTGACATCATCTGATAGGTTTTCCACCCTGTGCAGCAGCTATTTTTATGCTTTCAACTCACAGTAATTACAGCTCAATGACAGCCAACTTGCCAAAAGCAGGGGTGGTGGTATATCCCAGAGTGGGTTGGAGGACTGAAGAGCTGCTCAAAAGCTACAACAAAAGTCCAGGTTCCCAGGCATGTTTCCTGCTGCTGTGACCTATTTTTGCATCTGCATGCTGGTTTAGCATTGGCTACCTGTCATGTCTAGGAGTTTTCTAAATGCTGAATGGCAGCACTAGCTGTCACCAGCTGGATGAAGAGATAAGAGTTGGTAAATTTCAGGCTCTTCCTGAGAACTGGAGAAGTAAAAGTGTACAGTGCTCCCAGCCTTCGCTTTTCTTCCTCTTCCTAAAGGTCATTGTTGGTGGGAGGCACTGTTGGTGGATCCTGGGAATATCCACAGCAAACTCACATTACATAGATATGATCCCTAGCTGAGATATAAACAACACAAGTGTCAGTGTGCAGTCTGTATTTATTTTGAAGTATAAAATGAATTGAGTTGAAGACATCAAAGCTTTACAGTGATGTAGCGCAACATTCATTTTCCAGCTTTTGTCTGCTTGCTAGAAATCTCAGACAGATCTTCAAATGTATTGGGCTCATACTTCTTTCTTCGGATTCATCTGGCTTAGACCTTGGCTGAGATCTCTCTCATGTTGCCTGAGTGAGCATGTTTTGCAGCTGTTTGTAAGTTTTTAGCAGTACATTGTTTATATTTCATCACTAAATTATGTGCATGAAGATCATTGCAGGCATTGTGTCCGCTGAGAACATTATTACTGGGGAAAGAGGAGAACCTGCATTGAACTGCAGAGAGGACTGGAAGTGACAAGAGGAGAAAAATGCACATTTGAAGGTGGTGATGGAGATTATGAGAACATTTTCTGTCTGTTTAATAATTTGAATTTTAAAACGCAGTATTTTTCGGGGGAAAGAAACTAACAATGCAGTTTTGTGTTACAGCTGAGCTCATCCAAGGTCTACCCTGTGTCAAGATTGGTGTGGCCCCTCTCTCTCTTCCCTTGGCTTTTGAAGATAGAAGGATACAAGAAATTAATTCATTAAAATTGGTGTATATCTGAGGCACTACTACCTACTCACTACTCACAGTAGTGAGTAGGTAGTGCTACCTCAAATGCAAGTGTTGCATTCCATGCCCAGCAGGCCTCAGAAGGAGCAGCAGTGTGTGCAAGCTGTGTGTGTGCCTGATGCAGCATCTTGAGGAAGAGTACATCCTCACGTTCTGCATTTCATTTCACACTTGAAAGTGAAAGGATGTATGGCTCAATTGATGTCTTATGGATAGATTATAAAAATCAGGCCTGATGTTTTCCAGATGAGAAATCTGTGGCAAATACTTAGGTCCTGTTGGTAAAGGTGATTGTTTTGCCAGCAGCACTTCTGCCAATTCCAGGGTAAAACTTGTGCAAGACACTGAATGTTGCGCGTGCATTAGTGGGGTTGATCCTACTTTTATGGAGTGGTTAAGCAACTGAAACTGTTGTTGGAATCCTGCCTCTGCTGTGAAATGGGTTTTCCAATCTACCCTGCTGATTTCCAGAATAACTGTCAAAGTCACTTGTTCTTACAGTGCATTGATATTTCTGTCCGTGTGATTGCTGATCTGATTTTCAGGTATCTTACCAGTATATCAGGATTCAGTAAAATAAATTAACTTGCAAAAACTTCTTTTATGTTTATAAACAAGTGAAAATGGTATCAGTGTTTTGTACAACACAGGTTGCTCTTGGCCTTTACTTGTCTCTTAGAGTCTGTGTTTTGCAAGGAGGGACCCCACAAGTGCTTGCTCGAGTGTTGAAGGTATCCTCCAATCTACGCTCCTTGGAGTTTATCTTCTTAACAGCATGGGAAACATTATTCATGTCCTCTTTGGAGTGCCGTGGCCCAGATAATTTGGATAATTACTCCTTGTTTTAGAACACTAAATAATGCTGTGGGACAAATTTGATACTGCAAGACAAAATTTTAGAATATCTTCTTCAGCAAATAAAAGATTTACCTAACTACCATTGAGCCAGTCAAGTGTTTTTCTGTCCAAGCTGTTTTCTGCATATGAAAAAAGAAAGGTGTGTCTGTACATATCTGCAGCTCTGCAATAATGAATTGAAAGGATCAGATCTTCATCAGTTCTTAGTTTTCCTCATCAGAACTTGGACCACATCTTAGGGCTGTTTTGGCAATACCTGGGTATTGGCAGGTTTGCTGGATGAGCAGCTAACTCATGTTTCTCAGATTTTATGTACTGTAGTGACCTGCTAACTCAGAGGCCCTGGCTGGCAAAATAATAGTAGGTTCTGACCTCTGTAGCTGAATCTTGTCATAATCTAGATGGTATATTGCTTTCCAGGGAAAGTAGAACTGGGCCTGGCAATGGATAATTGTTCTTCAGTTATTACAGTTACGGGACCTCTCTGCTCAGAGTATCAGGCCTGACTCAATGTGCAGTTTTGTGTTGCTGCTGAAAGGGGAGATCTGGACAATGTGTTTCTTTATCTTCTCCTTCATCCTATCTTCAGAACTCCTGTAGTGTGCTGGGTCTGTTTCCCAAGGCAGCACTCCACAGTGCTGTGACTTCTGATGCGCACACAAAAACAGGCTCTTCAATTTATGCAGTAATTTGACCTTACTGACTAAAGTTCACTGTGAGACTGAACCTTCACCTGACTTTTACAAATCCTAAAATTAAGGTGAAAATTTCTGTTGAGTATATGGTGGTGATTCAGGAGTAGTGCACTTACAGAGCTTTATATTATCATTAAAGGTATTTTTTTACTCATGGGGACATTGGAATTCAGATTCTTTCCTGGGTGAAGGTTGAACATTTCAAAGTAAGAAGAGTTCTATTGAAAGTACTCAAAAATGTCATTGCTGCCATCTAGCATTTGGTTGAACACTACTTTTCTTAGGTATTAGTTTCATTATTAGAGACATTTTTTCCCTGATTGTAATTCCAGCCTTGCTTTATAAAATGGCTTGAATGTTCTCAAACTGTTTGGAAATGAGAAAATTTTGTCTTGATTGGGATGGGAACAGAATATGAGTTGGAAACTGTTTGTGTAGTCTTTAGAGTATTTATCTTTATGTTTTTGTAATGTCCATGTGGTTATCTTTGTTTCAGGTGTGTAGGATGACACTGATTGCTATTCATCTGTTTTGTTTTTTTTCTGGAAAGATAACAAGAATCTTTTTGTTTCTTTGATTGTTTGTTTTGGGGTTTTTTTTTACCTCAGACTTCATTGCACCTCTTATGATTCATGCTTAGCAAAATTAAAAACCTACAAAGCTACCAGCTTTACTGGTAAGAGTACCTTCTGGTTGTTGCTCAGATGGAATGTGTCGTTCCCTGGCCACTTCTAATTCCAGTACTGTGCTGGGCAGTGTGTATAACCAAAATTTGTCAGCCATGTGGCATCTGTTTATGATGCACGTGAAATAAGCTTGAGATGAGGTGGCTGCCCCCATGCAAACACAGATTCTGAAGTTTTAGTGCTTGCAGTAGAGGGTTACTGATTATCTTGAGGTAGGTGTTTCTACTAGTTTGGATTTAAGGGAAGAGGGGGTGAGAATATGTGCTTGCACAGAAGTAGCCTGCTGTTACCTCTGTGTGGTCTCAGGGCAAATGTGTATGAAGACTCCGTTTCTTGGATTATGAGTTTAGCTTTCTCCACAGCTAAAACTCTTGTTTCTAAGGGTTTAAGCAAGAAGGGAGAAAAACCACGTTCCTTCTGCACTCAGAGCAGGGGTATTTTCCTAGCTGTGTGCACAGCGTGCTTACAGTTGGGAGATGCTGAGGGAGAGAGGGTACTGTTCTATCACATGATATTGCCTGTCTGGCAGGTGTCTGCAGTGTGAGTAGAGAAACCAACTGTTCACTATTTTGGGTGAATGAGGTTGGCTGTTACTGCAAGTGGCCCCACAAAGAAGTCCACGCATCTGTTGATAAGCAGTGCTCTGCATACTGGTGCCCGAATGCTTATAACTGCATGCTGCAACAGTGAAGTTTCTGTCTGAGCTTTGAGATCGTAGGAAGAAAAAATTTTTCCAAGAGCCTTGCTGGTTTTAATCTTTAGATGTTGGCTGTCAGGGTTTGTCTATGCCTACAGAACCTCTCTGTTCTGATGCAAGCACAGCCTTGGAATCTAGCAGTAAACTGATTTTTTTTCTGCTCTACCGCTTGGTGCAGTGACCGAAACCTGGTAGAGAGGGATTGCACTTGGGTCTCTTGTGAGGATTAAGCGCCCCTTCCACTTGCCTGGACGCCTCCCGTGTTACAGAATCCGCCTTCAGGTCCAGGGATTTCCTCTAATATGTTGGATAAAGCCAAGACGCTCCAGCCTGCCTATGTCGGGATTGTGCCACTTGCAGAGACTGTGTCAAAGCAAGGGAAGAGCTGTTCAAGCACATATCAGGATTCATACCACAGCTTACGAGAAGGTTAGCAGGTTCTGCTCTCTTTATTGTAGGCACTGTATAATTCATTTGAGGGGGTTTTATTTTGGGGGTTTTTTTTGTGTTGTTGTAGGGTTTTTTCCTCTTGCATATTGAATCTGCCTTTTTCTTTGTTTTCTGGGCAATAGTCCAGCTTCTGGGTTTCCCACTGACTTCTGTGACCTCTTGTCCCTGAGGGCGCTCAAGCATGTCACTCGACAAGCCTGGGGCTCTGTGTGTAGTGACTTGCAGTGCTAGGACCTTGAGACAATTTCACTTGCATTTGGAAGTTTTGGTTTCAAACTTAGAATTTCTTCTTCTCCTCTGTGTCTGTAGGCCTCTTGTGAGCAATGTTTTAAGGCTGTTTCATTAAAGGTGTAAAGGCTTGCTCTGGAGTGACAACTCTGCCTTGAAGAAGAAAAGAGTACTATGTTTTAAGTTTCTGTTTTTTCTTGTTTTGAGAGTGTGCAAGGACTGTTCTGTATATATCTAAATGTGATTTTGTTTTAGTTGATGGTATTCTGCAAATATGTGTGATTTTTTTAAATGAGGATTTAAGAATTTTGAAAGATGATATAGACAGAGGTCTGATTTCAGGGAGTGATATCTAGAAGGAAAGAAGATGATCTGGAGGGATTGAAAAAGATGGAGAAGATGAAAACAGGCAGTGATCCGTTCATAGTGCGCAATATAAATATCAACAAACAGGAACTGGGAAAAGATTACAGGGAAGAATGGCAAAACATCACAAAAAGCCAATGGTAAACAGCAAGGTTTCTATTTTATCAGAAATACTGAGTCTGTCTGGCTACAAGTGAAATTTTAGTAGGAACTTGCAGAGAGGAATAATGATCAGGAGTACAGTGGCCTCAGAATAAGGTGATGACTGATTTTAAGGGTAAGTAATGTCATCTGCAAGGAGGGGAAAAGAACTTTCTGACATTTTGGACAGCAAAGCAAGATAAAGGGTGGGTAGGCGTTGAGGACAAGAATCCTGATAGAATAAGGCCATGTTTGTTGCATAAAGATGGCCAGTGTGTGGAAGAAGATTTTAGCAGTTGCATTTAGAGGATTTTTCTCTGATACATAGTCTAGGCCTGCTGGAGCTGCCAAACAAACCTGTTAGGTTTCTGCCCCCAATTGTCACTCCTCCTACCAAGCCTATTTAACATCTATCAAGAGCTAGCTTGTTGTTAATTTTTAAAAATACTACTATTTTTGTTGCATGTTTTCATTGGAATACTCTTTGTTGAAAAAATATGGAGAAGGAAAAGGAAACTTAAGTCACAGTCCTCAAATTCAAGTTCAGGAGCTATAAATCCATTAGTATAGGCAGTGTTCCCAGATTTCTTTATCTGTTTTGGAGACACAGAGCTGCAGCACATCAATCTTCAAAGCAAAAAAACAACCCAAAATTTAAAAAAGCCAGAACTTGCATCTGTCCTGTATTTACAAGCACTGGTTTTCAGAGAAGGTGAGCACTTTGCATTTGGATGTGTCAGGTTACACCTTTCATCCAGTCACTTATATCACAAGCTGTACAGTGGGAGAAGATATACAAGGAAAAAGCAATTCTGTTTTACTATAATCAATATGAAAAGGTTTGTTGCTGTGTCTCAAGTTGAAGTGAATTAAGACCATTGAAATCTTGTGTAATTCTGGGTATTGGAAAAGCTATGTTGACTCTGCAAAGTCCAGCAGTACCATCAGCCTCTACCCCGTGGCTAATTCATGATGCTCTAATGTCATATGTGATGAGGAAAGCTGCATTCCACCAGCTACCAAATGAAGGTTAGGGAAGAGAAATAGATGCTGCCAGCTTCTTTCCTGTCAGATGAAGAAAATAATAACTCTTTAGCTCTGCTGCTGCACCATTCAAGTCTCCTGCAGTCTTGGGATGCCTGTTGTATTTATGCTGTAGCAGGCGCTGTATTTTGCAGAGCCAAATCTTATGGACAGCAGAGGAACAGATGCACCTATGTGTAAACCCTTATGGAAGTCCAGAATTAGCATTGAGCTGAAACTAATGACTGTTGTGCCTTAGTTTTTTTGGTCCCCCTAAAAATGAGATGGCTTAGTTTTGTTGTCACCAAGACAGAAATCCATGCATTTCTCTTCCTCACTCTTAATAAAACCGGGCAAATAAGGACTGTCTATATTAATGCTGAGAATGCTCATCTATTCTCTTAATGATTCTCATGAGAAGCAGCTATCTGGAATAGACTACATCTTGCTTCCTGATTTCTGGAAAACAGATGTCTCTTAAACCTGATTTATTTCTTGTTTTTGAATTAGGACTTGACATTGAAACTTGGGAGCTGGTGATCCTTTCTACACAGAAATGGATTTGACATGCAAAGTCAAAGAACTTAAGCTTGTCTTTTTCAAAGTATGTGTTAGGGCAGTTATTTGCAAAATTCTTAGAATTCAGGAATCCATAAACATGTTTTGTATTCAAGAATGCTTTGAAATTATTTAATCCTCAAATACTAGAGCCCAGTTTGCAGTTCCTAGATCAGTTAACACAACAGTATGGCAGCCCCTCATAAGAGATATGAAGAGGGAATTGCAGAAAGCTACTCAAACCCCAGTTAGCATTCACATGAGTTTGGCTTAGAATTAAGTATTCCAAAATTAAATTCCAACTTTTCCACTTCTGTGTTACATCTTTAATTTGTTGCTCTTAAATGAAACACTTTTTGTGTTTTTTTTGCAAGTCCTCCCTTCACAAACATTCAGTGTGACTCGAGGCCTGACAGTGAAACTCACCTGTCTTTTTCCAAGATTTGTATCTCAGGGCCCAGACACAGGAACAAGTTCCTGCATGCCATCTGATCTGCATGAACTGTGTGCACATTCTTGGTCCGCAGCAAATGGGAGGTAATTTGAGTTAGCTTAGCCTTTGATTAAACTATTAATATCTGTTCAGTACTTTGAAGAGATCAGGAGTCGTGCAAGTTAGCATTTAACTTTCTTCAGAGTAATCTAGACCTTATTGTTATTACACCTGTGGGCACCTGAAGGTCCAACTGGCCCTGGCCTCACCTCATCCAGGAGGGGACAGGAAACCTGCCCGAGTAGATTTGGAAGCTCTCAGTTCCAAGGAGATCCCCAGCAAGAGGGCAGCCCTTGTGCCCAAGGCATCTCACAGGAATGCCGGGTGACATTTTTCTGTAAAGGGTGATCTGGGTCTTCCTGCTTCAGAGTGGACCCGAAGTTGCTCTGGGAGATGTGTGAGCGATTCAAATTCATGGATAAGCAGTGTCAGAAACCAGTCACAAAACACACAGATGCCTTTCTGAATTATGGCCTAATGCATCCCACTGTTTGGAATTATTTATGCAAATAGTTCTCTGACACATTAAAACACAGAAAATGTGTTGAATGTACAGGGAGCAGATCTGCTCTGGCATTTCTTATGGCAGATCCAGAGGCACACCAGACTCCCTTTATCCTCTTGCTGCAACTACAGTCTGTGACTATGCTTAAAAGTAAAAGGTGCAGTGAAGGTAAGATAATTATATATTTATGTGAAGTGGCTTGAAGTTGACTGTCAATTTAAATTTATTTTTGCTTAATCGTCAGTGAGCCTCATTTGACTGTGAGGACTAGAGGTGTTTCAGGGTATTTGTTAATAACTCTGTGACGTGAGTGGGAAGCTTGGGGAAAGGGTTAATACTGAATGACCAAGGTTTTTTTGTAAGTCAGCTGTTATCAGTGGAATAAGAGTCATAGCATTATCCCTGGACTGAATTCACATGTTTTTTCTGTCCTGATGCTCTAATATGTTTTTGGGTTTTTTGGATATGACATGTTTTCCCCTCTTGCAGTTTACTGAACTATTCCTGTCAGTGTAATGATCCCCAGCTGTTGCTTTAGCCCTAACTATTTTCATGCTGGGAATGGGAAGAGGAGGAGGAGAGGGACAGAGGCTAACTTGTTTACCACACTGTGATCTATTTAATTTGTCAAAAATGGCTATTACAGTGCTTTCTGTAGTGCAAAGTAATACTAAAAGGAAGGAGTTGCAGACTTGGACCTGCAAGAGCAAGGAGATGTGAGGACTCAACACATGCAGAAAATAAAAAAGAGTAGAAACTGGGTGTGGTGCGATGAGTACAGCTGTCAGTAGCATTTGTGCAGACAATGCTTTGAACTAGTAATGATACCAAGTAAAATTTCCACTAAGTACTTTCCTGCCCCGTCAACTGAATTTTCTTCACAGTTGAACTGAGCTTCATATTCAGTGGCAGTGGTGCTGAGGTACTGATAATCCCAGCAACCGGGCCACATATTAATAAAGCTTGAAAGGACTTGTGTGGCTTTCAGATTACTAATTTTTTCATAGTCATCTGTTATTTCTTTTTTCAAGAAAACATCTCTATTTATAGCTTTAAACAGCAAATGATTGATGCCTAGACTTCCCAGGAGATGTTGAAAAGCAGCTGCTTTTTTTTGAAAATGGAACTATGATATTGAAACTCAAACTGCTTTCTTTGCATCCAGAAAAAACTTCTGTAGTCCTTGCCCAAAGATGAGGGTCAGTGACAGGAGTGGGTTTTCCTTCTGCTTTTGGATCCATCTCAGGCTGCCTGTAAATCTTATCTTGGTAGTTTTATCATCCACACGATCTGTCAGTAGTCACCTTTGATTTTTCATCGTGCAGTCACACCTGCAAGTCATTGATCAACAGCTTAGTGAATATCTTAACCAAAAATAAGTGCCTGCTTAGATCTTTGATTTCGTGCCCCAACTCCCATATCTCCAGTCTTTTCTGAGCATTGAATTACTGATTTTGTCACCTGCTGCATCAATAAATTTCAATCCAAAATGTAGAAGCAGCACAATTTTTGGCAAGAACCTCTGCAACCTATGGTAGAAAATGGGACATTTTCCTGATGTAGCTTAGGTTTATCAAATTAAAATGAGCCTGTGGGGCAAATTGTGCTGCTTTTTCTTGCAGGAGGCTCTGCAGGATACATAGTCTGCCCAAGGGCATTAACATGGAGCAGAATTAATAATTTCTTTCTTTTACTTGGGCTAGTGAAAGTAGATATGATGTTTTACCCTGGCACTATGTAATATTTACTAACCTGGTATCACTCCAAACTAAGAGCAGACCTGCAGTAGCTGAAATACATTGCAATATGGTGATTGCTAGGAAGAACTGCAAAGTGATTTTTGCTCATCAGTGTATTCAGGAGAGATGAGATGGGTAGAAGAACTGTGCAGGTGATCTTCTGTCAGAGTTTATTGTGCAAGTAATATAATCAGCATTCTTTCAAGAATGTACAAAGGTTTGAACTTACCAGCCTGCAGTTTTGCCATCTAAAGTTTTATTAGTTTGATGCACCTAATGAGAAAAGTGGAAAGAAGTTGGTGATAAGGAAGAAGATACGTTGCTATGGGGCATAAATTCTTTGCAAAATTGACTGTGAAAATTGGTGAAATGCAGGATTTCTTGACAATCTTATTTTAAAATGGGCTTTCAGAAATATACAGCCGTAGAGCAAACGTTTTGTAAAAATATAGTTTTTTGAGAGTTTTCAGTGGAAGTGCCTGTGATAGACTTTTCTCCATCATAGGGACAGGAATCATCTGTTGTAATCATGCTTATAAAGACCTCGTTCTGTGGTCTCTGTCCCCAAAGGCAGCTCAAAGGCCTGTCACCATTCTGAGGGTATTTCCCATAACAACTCTGCTGTACCAGCTGACACATTTAACATCTTTTTTGTAACCTTCCTCACGGAAATGCTTGTCAGGCACAAACATTGTGCTGCCCAGCTGGGTTGCTGGGGGCAGAGCTGAGTGATGCTCTCTGGGTGACAGAAAGAAGAGATCCGGTTTTGACTTTCTCTGTGTGGAGTTTCTGTAGCTTCCTGCTGCTCCCTGTCTCTCCAGTAGTAAGTGCATGGAGACTATAGCCATGTTTTTTGTAGGAATGGAATGTGGCAGTATGTATGATCTTTGGTTACTCACCTCTGCAAATCTCACAGCAGTGCTGGATGCCAGCATAATTTGATCAGTATTGCAGGCCACATGTAACCTGTCCCTGCAAATTGTTATGTGTTCTGTTTCTTGTTTTGGTGGACGTTCTTTTTAATCACTTTCACCTTCCTAAGCATTCATGCCTCTTTCTGTGTTACACTTAGTTGTGAAGGTCCTTCTAAGGCTGCTTGCAGCCCTTTTCCACACTCCGATGTCAAATTCTCCCTTTTCAGAAGCAGATGATAACATTTTAGAAGTACACGCTAAACTAATGGTACCTTTGTGTCTCTCTGTGAGACACTTTTGCTGCTGCTAATAATATCTGTCACATTGACTGCAGGCAGTGTAGAGCGAGGATTGTATCTTCAGGACTGACATGTGACAGTGAATCTTAACTACAGCTGCAAACGCTGTCCCCCGCAGCCACCTCCCTGCCTCAGTGCTGAAGGGAGCGACAGAAGGGAAACGTGTCTGCCCTTCACTTGCTTTTGTTCAGGATGTGAGTGAAAGCCCACCTCCACTGCCAGTTGGAGAGAAGCTTGAAGAGTGATCTGCTGCTGCTGGCAGTCCCCTCCGTGCCCTTCAGCAGAGGACTGAGCCAGCAGTAACATTTTAAACATTTGCAGAATTTGTCTGTCTGTCTGAAGTCAGTGGTCATGCAGGCCATTCTGGACTGCTGGGTTTTTTTGGGTTTGCTGATTGATCTGTTGCAGAGAATTATATTATTTAAATATTTATAGTTACGATGGCACATTAAGCCTCATAGCTAGAATTGTTCAATGCTGTGGATCTTCCCTCATGGCAAAACCCACAACAGTCAGTCCTGGAGATGTGTAGTCCAAAGCGTTTTTGAAAGAAAGTAAATCTCCATCGAGAAAGAAGGTAAAAAACTCTAGATAGATGTTGTATCATCAATGAAAAGATTCTTAGGGACTTTGGTGTGCTTTTTATGTGTAATGCAAATTCTGGGGATCAGCTTCCACACTGGGCTCCTGTAAAGGAACTGATTTCTTGTGTAGAATGAGATGATGGCTGCAGCTGATTCTTGCAACTTTTTTACAAGTAGCAACAGAATTCTAATAGAATTTGCACTTAAACAATAAAGAAGGTCTCAGACTGTTGGAATACAGAGGCCAGGATATTTATTTGAACCTCAGATGCCATGACTTTGGTGTGCATTCTTTGCAGTCTTTGAGAAAAGAGCAAAGATGTTTTTAACTACCATGAGTTAAAGACATATGGTAATTTCTTGTAGTATCCACCTGAAATTCCTGCTAAGAGAGAATGCTGGGGCTTGGATAGAAGCTGGTGAAAGGAATGCTAACTAGACAGGGAATGCTCTGAGTCTTCTTTTGGCATGTAATATGCAGCTTGGACAAAACCACTTGTGTTTCATGTCCCACAAAATAACTGTTGGCACAATGAACCAGCTGAAGCTGGGAGATGCTCAAGCTAGCTAATTTAAAATTATAAGGCCCAACTTCCTGAGTGTTCTGTATAACTAGTTAATTATTTCTTCTAAAGAACTGCTGGTATTGTATTTAAATTTGCATACTCCTAAGTAATTTTTTCTTCTATTTGTGGAAAAACACATTTGCTCTCATTTGCATTTGGTTTCAGTAAACCAAAGATCTTTAGGTGGTTAAAATTTTTAAATGGTCATGGAAATACAGAATTATTCCATGTTTTAGTGGAAAACCCCAAAACACAGCTCATATGTCGAGGTGTCCCAGCTATTGCCACAGAAATTCTGTGGTATCTTGACCATTACATGATTCCTGTGAAGGGAATTTTCAACCTCTATCTGTAGAGGGTGCCCCGTGGCAGGAGGAAGGCTGAATCACTGGGCCAAAACCAGTCTCTCAGAAATGTTTGAGGAAGTTTGTGACCTTGATCTATGAGGCTGTTTGTACACTGGAGCACTCTGCTGTAGCAGAAATTGAAGTATGGGAGGCGAATTATGAAGGAAAAGTACTTGACCATGTCTCTCTTGCTGCAAGGGGCATGGAAGGATTTGCTCATCAATTTTAGTGTTATAAACATATCTAATCAATCATGTGTTTTATGGATGTGTCTGCGTCCTGTCTCTGCTTGTTTTTCTTTCTGCTTGTAAGAAACCCACAAAAACACATCCCTTGAACTCAGAGTTTTAAATACAATGAAAAATTGTTCATATTCTGACGTACCTCAGAACGTTTATTTTTCTAATTCTGCATAGTTTTTCTGAAAAAAAAAATAAACAATTCCCGTGTATCATCTTTATGGAAAAATATATGGTTGGAGCTCTTTCTTCTTATAGGCAGAGATGCCCCTATCTTTCCAAGAAAAAAATGAAAAGGGCTTGAACTTGTGTTTCCCTTGTATAGCTCACCTTTTGTACTGTCACCTTAGTAGACAGCTGTAGATCTAAATGTCAGGATATATCTACCCATTCCTTCTTTTTTCTTCATTTGTCCCCATCTGCCAAGTCATATTAATTTTTCTGGGAGAATTTCTTTCTAGGGTCTTCTTTGCAAATTGCTTAAGGGCAATGTTAGTTCCTCCTTGTTCATTGTTTCATGGAAAAATACAAATCACAATAGTCTGTGACTCAAGTTTACACAGAGAGGTGGGAAATTCTCTGTTTTTCCCTCCTCAAGACTTCTCTTCCAGCTATAAATAGTAACAATGGATATATAGATGGCATCAACTAGTACTGATTACAGTTAATATTTACTGTATTATGATACCAGGGTCAATTTTAGGTAGACCTTTCCACCTAGGTATTTTGTTACAGGTCATCTTGTTGGATCATGCATGGTAGCCAGATTCCATGGATATGGATGTGTGCCTAGTTACTCACATGCTTAGTTTTCATCTAGCCAGTACTACTGAGACAAAATGATTTTGTAAGAATCAGTACTCTGCACAGAAAGGAAACCAACTTTTCCTATTAACAAGCTTGTTGTGTATTTTTACATGTTGCATATTTTGCTAAATATACCATGTTACATGTATTTCAGGTGAATATCTTAAGATTGTATTTTAACAGTTTCAGCAAGTGCTGAGATGGATTATAGGTGTACCGAGATTTTATGGTTAAGAGTGGGCTTCTATATGTTCAACAGAAGCCTTTATGTACTAATAGTAACAAATGTATCTAATTTTAAAACTTTACTGTCAAAGGAGACAAAACTGGCATTGCATTAAAAAGTAGCAGTGAATAAAATGGCATTAACTCCCCCTAAATCTTAAATGTTTAATGGAAGTGGCAGGAGTTAAGTCATGAAGGAAGAAGGTAAAGGTAAATACCGTAAAACGCACAGCAACTGCTAATCTTAATTTTAAATAAACATGAAAAGAACCCTGCAAAATTCAGTGTAACTTTTATGGTAATAACCAAGTTTGCATTTATTTGGAGTCATATACATGGGTAGCTCCTGTGAAATAAGAACGTTCAATTGTGTGTAACAGACCAAATCTCAGAAATAATGAAGTAAACTTCTAAGGCTATGAACTGGTTCTTCCTCTAGAATCCCCACATTTTACCACCAAAGCCAATGCTGGCTTGAGCCTTGGAGAACTACTGACAAGAGTTCCTGTTCTGTCCTGTCTGGATCTTAGGTCATATTATGTCTTGGTACAGATGATGGTGCTACTGATTTTGTTTGTTTTATAATGCTGTCCTAACAAAACTGAAATTGCTGTAAATGCTGTTTTTTACCTTCTAAATACAGTTTTTAGTTAACATTAATGTGATTTCTACATTCATCAAATTTGATATTAAGCCTCAAAAATGGCCTGCTGAGGTAGCTTGTTTTTTGTGCTCTGTGTGAGCCAGCTACCTTGTGGTAATTTGAGAATAGAAATTGATCCTTTTACTTTTGACTGTGTGCTTCTGATTTCATATTCTTTAGGGACCACTTTCCTCTGTAGGTTGGGATTTTTGATTCTGCTAAATTAGCTGTATCAAAGAATCTAGCTTTGTATGGCTGTATTTGTCTGTCTCCACTAAGAGAACTACTTAATGCCTCATAACATTGACTCGTTAAAAGATAACGCAGTATTCCATCATCCTTTGAAGACATCTTTTAAAATTTTTCCTATTTCATATTTCTCTTCCAGTGGCATTCTCCCAACAATAAAGGACTATTGCCCTGAATCTGGGTGTTTTTTTGGGTTTTTTTTAGGTTGTTGTTGTTTGGGTTTTTTTTTTGTTTGTTTGTTTGTTTCTAGCCCAAACCTTTTTTTTTGTTTTTTTTTTTTTTGCTCATATAGAGACACTCAACAGGCATGTGTAAGCTGCACGCCATGGCTATGCTTTTATATGATCCAAGAATATTTTGAGTTGTAGAAGCTTTGAAGAGTGTGATTTTATCAAGAAACAAGCCCTTTTTGTTCTGACAGTGCTCTTTTCCTTGTCTTTTTGTGTTCTTAATTACCAATCTTTTTTTTTTTTTTTTTTTTTTTTTTTTTCTCTGTACTTTTCAGCTGCTTTTTAAAGCTGCTAGGAATCTGAGAGCCTGAAGGCTTTTAGAAGTGCTGGATGGAGAAAACCAACTCTAGTGTGATATGACCCCCATTGCATCCTTGGATTATGGCTGGCACATCCACTGTGAAATATTTTGGAAGTTGTTGCTTTGGAGATGAGGAAACTGTTCTGTTTTCTAAGAATCACTTGATGGAGGGTTTAGGTCTACATCAGGCAGAATCATACTCCTGTTCTCATCTGTACAAATGTTTAATGCTTTCATAAGCTTCCTAAGAGGATAAGAGATAAGAGGTGGTCATGAAAAATGATTCAAGTCCTCTGTACAACAACTGCCTGTGATGCAGTGTTCCCCAAACTGGTCCAAGACACCTTTCTATCTCAGCACGTTGCAGCAGGATGTGCTGATTTCCACGTTTCTGTGAAGAAATCCACTTTCATCATTCTCAGGACTTGCAGTACAGAACTGCTCCTGATCCTAGTTTTGTTTGCTGTTCAGAATCTGCTTCACAAACCCCCTCTTCAGGTGTAGGAAGAGTGGTCCCAGTCCTGCTTCTCACAGGGAAGGGAAGACCACAGCATGAATATAAATAAGTGGCTTTTGCCTCTAGTGTGAAAGGTTGTTGTAACAGTTGAAAAGACCAAACCAAATTTTCATTCTATTCTTTACCCTCCTAAACTCCATCCTCTCCAGAGCATGGTTGCTAAGGAAGAGCAGAGGAAGCTGCCTGCATTTTAACAGCAGCTGTTGTTGCTTCAGTAGAGAAAAGATGCAGTGGAATGTCAGATAGTCTCAAACAGTAAAGAAGTAAACTTCTGCTTAACTCTCCCTTTGCTCAGGTTTGCTTCAAGCTATTCTTTAAACTGCATTGAGATGAACAGAACCGTATGGCTGCTGCTCCCAACAACAGCGGATGCTTGCAAATTGTGAGGATCAACAGTGTGTCTGCTGCTTCTCCTTCACCCCACAGAGGGACATGAATTTTTGGCATGCCCTTCCCAGGGTAGCAAACTGTCATACAATCTCTGCAGTTTGGGTGTCATTTACAGTCTGCTTCACTTAAATGCTTCTCTGTTAACTGCACAGTCTGCTTAAATGCAAAGCCAGCGTGTATTCCCCATCAGCAGTGGGGAATAAAATGGATTTAGTGGATTAAAATGCTGTTAGGCTCAGAAAATTGCCTTTAAAAAAGGCCCCAAAAGTTTGCTTTTCTTTGTTGGTAACCCCCATTCTAGCACATTCTGTGTGGTGTGGGGTGTGTTGTCAACAGCACCAGAAAAATGCAGCTCTAAACCAGAAAAAGTAACCCACCTCAACAATTTAAGATATTGGAAATTAATTTTGACCACTGTATTCTCACCCACTGATAACAAACTATCACAGCAGTTTTTTTCTTGCAGCTTCTTGTGGACTCTACATGTAATTTGGTACACTAACAGCCCTTGGCTGCTTCTGTACAGAAAGGTGTTGCAACTGAAGTTTTACAGGTGCTGCCCTTGCTGTTGAATCTAATGTGGCTTCCTGTTGAAGCATGAAAAATCTAATGCAAGTCAACATTTGTTTTGTAAGCTGGCACAGCTGAAAAATGCTCAGAGACCATTTTTTGGTGTGAGGGAAAGTTTTTCTTACCACATCTCCAAGGGACTGAATTCAGTAGGATATAGCTTCCAAAGAGAACAACAGCTGGTGTGCTGCATATTCAAAAGCTGAATTTGGCATTTGCATCTGGTCAAATGTAGCTATTTAATCAGAAAGTAGGAATTAAATTTTCTTCTTAGTGTACTTAGAAAGGCTGAGTGCTAAGTGAAAGATGGCTTCGTCCTTCAAAGCTGAGGTTACATGGCACTGTGATATTTGAGGAAGAGGCCCAGTTCTGCACTAAACAGCTGTGCCAATTTTGTTCAGCAAATACCCCGTGTCATCAAAGTTGTCTTTTATTGTTGCATATTATAATTTAGTTGCTTGCATATGGTGTTATACGCATTGGCCTGAAAAATTGGAAAGTATGTGTGGACTGCAAATGGTGGCCTAGAGCCACATCTCCGTAGTCAATAGTCTCTGACCCTCACAAAGTAAACCTGGTCAGACCTGCTCAGTGCTAGGCCAGTGAAAATTCTCCTGAAATCCCTTTGGCACTCCAGAAAGGTAGAGGTGTTGAACTAACGGGAAACTTCCTATTTCAGCTCGTGCTGTATTTAGTGCTTCCTTGTGAGTTAAGAGGATGCTGTAGCTGCTTAGTGCTTTCAAAATGGGCTCTCCAGAGTTGCTGAGCAGTGTACAAATAAATGAGCATTAAATTGCTTTTTACTGCCTTTACTTACACTTGCACTTTCCTCAACTTAGATAATGAAATTAGGCTAATTTCACTTGTTCTTCCATAGTTTTGCTTCCTAATTACATGGTTTATTTATTGGGTTGTAAGAATGAATTCTTCTATCAGGCAGACTGATTTTGCTGAGTTTACAAAATTGATAAATCAATCAACTCTCCCACTCTGCATGGGTATCCCAGCCCAAATTCCAGGAATTCTGCTTCCCTCAGTTGCTCTATAGGGTTTTGTTTGGCTCTAGCAGCCTGCCTTCCTTCCTGATCTGCGCTGCTGCTGCTGCTATCCCAGTTGTAATCCACCATATGGCTGTGCTTAATCATTACCTTGGTTGTGTGACCTTAAATATCGCTTGAGATTCCTTAGCAGGAAAGGTTTTGTAGAAATGTGAACACAGGCTCCCTTTGGCAGTAAGTCTGTATTCAATATAACACGCACAAGGTCTCACCAGAACCTGCAGTTCGCAGCCGTGTGCTTCTTCTTGCTAGTTTTTAAAAACTGGAAATGTAGAATATTTTAATCAATTTATTGCACAAACCTGTCCTGGTATGCGAGACAATTTTTGAAAAGAGATTTTAGTTTTATTTTTCTCTGTTGAAATGCTGAGATGCAGAATCTGCAGTCTAGTTTCTGCAGTAGTTCTAGTAGCATTACTAAATGCAGTGTGGTTTAGAAATAGAAGGGCAGGCACGCTGCTGCAGATTTAGGTGATGAGCTGCAAAAAACAACTTAGCTCATCATAGATAGTTGTTCTTGCTTCTGCATACTACTAGTGCACCCCTGAAATACCACCAGAGTCGTAGCTGTACTGAAAGTGCCCCTATGGGTGCAGGCTTTGTATATTAATTATATACTGTTACATCTGAGCTGCCACCAGCTGTGAGTAGCTGGCCCTGGAATGGGTTCCTTGTGGGTTCCTTGTTGAGAAAGTTTTATGCTAAGACGAACACAAAATAATCATGACATGTTGTGTTTTACTAATAGGGTAACTCTGTTGGCAGTAGCTGTATCACAATATTATTTGTCATTTAATACAAAAATTGTTTTGTATTAAACTCCCACCATTGCAGTTCTCCTCTAGTCCTCTTAAACTGCTGGCAGTGGTCCTCTATCCTAGCTTCTACATTTCTCTGGAATGTTTCATTAATTCTTGGAATGGTCCATTAGTGATATGAAAACATTGTTCAAAATTTAATTGGCAATGTTTCATACTTGTGAAATAAATAAATTATGCCCAGCTTTGAGTGGGAAAATCTGACAAGCATACAAATCCCACAGAATATTGCATATAGTAGAAGGGCAACAGTTTGGAACTTATTTTCTAGCCAGGAGTTATACACTGCTCTTTATATGACCTGATCTATTCTTAATTCGAAAATAATTTACAGGTTAAGTACAGGGATAAAGGAAACAGAAGATTGTCATTTAGTGACTGAAAGACTTACACTTCAGTCTGTCTTAGAGTAGCTTTGAATTTCTCTGGTCATTCTAGACCTTTGGCTGAGCTCCATGTACGACAGCCTTGGATTGGTGCTTGGGACATCTGTTAATCTATATATAGGATTCACACACTGGCACATGTAAACAGGTGATCTCCTAAATATATGAAATGGCATTGGGAACTCCAAGTACTTAGTTAAGCCAAAACGTATTTAGGAGTGAACTGAAATAATCCTTTTTGCCCTCCTCCCTGCCACAAAAACAAGCTGTATTGGGGGAAAAAAAGTACTTTATGGCTGATTATAACTTGTGCTTAATACATATATATATATGCATTCATAAATCCCAGGAATTAATTAGTGTTTATAAAAAGTGTCCTGAAAATTACATTTTTTCTGTTCTCCAGTTTAGTTCTGTTGATAGTTTCTTTGACTAGTTTCTTGCTGAGATGGGACATAGGGTTTAAAAATAAAAGGTGCATATAATGGATAGAGAAAACAGGTAGTAGATGATAACTAATAAAGAAATAAGATATATTTAGAAAATTCATAAGGGAGGCTGCAGTCAGGAGGGGAATTTTAAGTTATTTGATGAAGTCTCTAGCAGTCTGACTGAGAGTAATTTTTAATAAATCTGGGAACAGCAGGGAGACTTCAGAAGAACGAAAGACCAATAACGTTTTGCATCACTGCTGACAAAGGGTGAGTGAGTAAAGAGTGGCTCATCTGCTGTCAGTTCCAGGAAAAAAAGCAATGGAACATTTGATAAAGAATTTAGGTGGTATAAGAATAGCAGTATAATCATGCTGATCAGCTTTTCAGTTTGTGAAAACAGGTCTGCTCAAATGTGATTCTGTCATTTGGATAAGTGAAATTTGGTTGCTAGGAGTTTTGTCTAGGTGCAATAGACTTGTTATAACGTCTTTAACTTAGTAGCATGGTGTATTTTGGTTTTAAGAAGTATATTTGAAGTTAATGAAGTACTGCTTAATTGGATTAAGAACTGGTTGTAATCATAGAAAGCAGGAAAGTATTTCTGGTTGAGATCAGCCTGATGCAGTCTGGAAACACATGCAAGAGATTGTAACAGTGTGGACAGAATAAATATAGCGGAGGAATAAGTTGTGACACTAAAAAAAATAGTTAATATCATTTAGGCAAACTGAGACAGTTGAGCAAAATGCACATTAATACAGGTGACAATACAGGTGTGCACCCAGGAGCAATAAATGCCAGCTGCACCTCTGTGGGGGAGTTTTTTGCTGAAAGTCCCTGGCTGGGAGGTGAAAGGGAAAAAGTAGGTGTGGTTAGAACTGTGAGGGAAGGTAGATGGTTGTAGCAAGTAAGTGTCAGAAAGGGCTAGCATATATTGCTAGATGTGTAAATAGAAGACACGAGTAATAATAAGATTATCTGCTGGGGAGATGGACCTGATGCTGCAAGTCTGTACCTTGCCTGTATATTTAGTAAGATGTGCTTGCTAATTTAGGGTATGGATATGGGTCCCTGAACGGCTCAGTAGGGGAAGTAATGCCATGCAGTGAGAGATTTAATGGGGTGCTCCTAACGGGGCAGGAATCACTTAGTGGCAATGTGCTGTTGGAAGGATGAAGTCCAACTCCCACCTTCAGTGCTGGCAATTACCTGGGGTCCTGGTTGTTCCACTACAGCTCCTGGCTATGTGGTCATCCTCTTCAACTCACATATGCAAAAACTGGGCCCTCTTTTGTCTGGGCTGTGGTCTCTGTCAGTGAGTCCAGCCACCAGTCAGGGGGACAGGAGAGGTGATGGGGGGAGTGAGAGATTTGGCACGGTCTCTCTCAGCAAGGTGTTAGATCAAGTGCTCGTGTAGATTTGGGTTTTGCTAACCTCAAAAGGAATCCAGCAAATGAGAAGCTCTGTGAGCAGGCTGGCTGTGAGCTGTGCTAGCCCTCACACTAGCACAGAAGTAGGAGTGTAATCTCATGCTGGGTGGGAGGAAGAGTCTGGAACTACCACTTCTGTTTGCAGTTTCACAGCCAAATGAAGGGCCTGTTCCTTCCCCTCTGTGTTCCCTCCTCCTCCTTCTGGCTCTTGGCTGATCCCACACAGAACTCTGAATCCCACAGAATTACCATGGTGCTCTGTACATCCTCCTCCCCTCTCTCACTTCCATTTACTAAAAGAAAATAGTTTCCTGCCCAGCATATATTAAGAAATCATACTTTGTCTTAAGAAACAGAAGAGAGGTAACTTGTTTGCACACTGTGTGCACAGAGGTATTTCCACTGGTAGGAGGTACTCCTCTCACTGTCATAAACACATTTCAGAGAAAGGTACATCAAGAGTCAATGGAAGTGGAAGCCAGAAAAATCCAAGAAGAAAATTAAATGTGATTTAAGTGAGGGTGATTAGGTGCTATGGAAACAACCATAGAAAGGAAGAGATGGATTTCTTTTTTTGTACATATGAAGACCAGAACCCATATTGGAAGATGTATCTTAGTCAAATGCAAACTGCAGATAGGATGTTGAAAGAAACAGGTAAAATGTGATGATATCTGTAAGTAGACAAAGTGGCATCATGTTCTTAAATTTTTTGATCTCTACTTTAGGGAGTTTGAGTATATTGTATGAAATTTGAGTATATTGTAACAAATATGAGTATATTGTATGAAATTGATGTACTGGACAAACAAAGTGCATAAAAAAGGAGATATAAGGGTTATAATGAGATTGTATAGTTAGACTGTAGAGCAGTTATGCCCTGTAGTGGTTCCATTACATTTGTGTGGACTTTCATTATGTGGACTATACAAAAGGCGTAAGAGAAATTCAAATTAAAACAGGGGAGAGGAGATGCATTGCCATTCATTTTATAATATTTTATGTTGAGTATACTTAGGAGATTGGACTTGATTGCAAGTGGGATTCAGTGATACTTAGGTTGTCCTGTTTTGAGATGTGTGTGACATGTGTGAATTCATGTGAATTTTTTCTTCAGTTTTCAAAGATTGTTTCATATAAAAGGTGTCTTTGTTAGAACAATCTAGAATGTTGCTTTGATTGTATAGTTTAAAGGGAAATTGCTGTTACAATCTAAATGTTGAAATTATGACTATTCCAGGGATTTGCACTAGAAAAAAAACCCCAATTAATTTTATTTCACACAGGTCATGAACATGTTCTGTTACGCTAAAATAAATAGGAAAAATTCTAGTGATAAGGGGATTCCTTTTATAGTGGAAGGACACTTCTGGATGTATCCGTGGTATTTCACTTCCACGAGATGTTTCTGAAGGTGAATTTCTGAGCTGAGGAAGGAAATCAGCCTTGTAATTTAGAGTAACAACCAACAATTTTGACATATCATTTAATCTGCGCGTAGTAATTAGAGTTTTCAGGAATCATTAGCAGCTGGGGTGTCACTCTGTGTTTATTGGAGGACTGTCAGCTGGTGTTTCTCTTTGTTTGTTTTTTAATATTAATGGTTTGGAAAGCAGTTGGTGCTCTAGAAAGAACTGAGAAACAGGCCTGGCTTTGTGGATTTTTATCACCCTGCCAAGACCCTGCACAACTTCCTCTCCCCCTGTCTGCAGCAGCCTACGGAAACCTGACTGCTGGGGGCCACTTCTGCAATTGCAGCAGGGCAGGGCAGCAGGGTGGGAGGGGGGGTCTTTTCCTTCTGCTGCTCACCAGTGCCTTGGCATCCAAAGAAGAAAGCAAGATGCATTTGAAAATGTCTCTTCTTCAGTTGTTTCTTGCACTGATGGGTTTCCTTCTCTCCCTTCTCTCTGCTGTCGTGCAGTGCTGCAGTTGAAGCTCCAGCAGCGACGCACACGGGAGGAGCTGGTGAGCCAAGGGATCATGCCGCGTAAGTACCACTTCAATTCTTTGCCCTGGTGTTCTTATGCATGCTTTTTGGTGGAGATTGGTTTCCCATATGATTAGAAAGATCAGGTTCTCTGCTTCTGCATGGAAAACATCATGTGTGAGAGCCCCACCCTGTCCCACCCAGCCTGGTCCTTCTGAAGTGCTGGTGCCACCTCCTATACTGAGGAAGAGAGCAATGGCTGCAAGTGTAACTGTGCTGCTAAACTGGGCTTGCACTTCATCTCAATGCACAGTCTTCTGGAGAACTTACTATGTTAGAAGTGCCTTATATATTTGACCCATGCTGGTAATCGCTCTTCTAACAGGCTTCCTGCCTCTGCAGTTTCTGTTCTTAAAGTGTGTCAGCTCCCCAGACCTCTGAGACACTTGTAACTTTATGTGTACATATTCCATAAACTGACCAAACCCAGGCATTGTGTACAAGATGTTAACCAACAAGGGACCCTCTTTTATGTTTGTAGCTAGAAAACAGCTAGAATGAGCTCTATGGGCATCAGCCATTGCCCTTCTTGCAGGGAAAGGCAAAATCTGTGCAGGCAGTGAACGTTTACTTTTCTGGGTAAACAGAGAGGATCTACCCTAAAGCCAAGCTTTCACTGTCAGATTAGCATTGGAGAAGGTATTTTTCTGTTTTGCTCCCCTCCTTTCCCCAAAAATGCAAAAAAGGTGTCTGGCAAATAGTTTTGTCATGCTTTGGTACCTCTGAACTAGATGACTTAAAAGTAACTATTTGAAGTAAGACCACACAGCTAAAGTTTTATTTTTGAGGTCCTCTCAGTTTCATGCAACAGCTGTAGTAAAATGCAGTGGATCAGGTATGTATTTCCTTCTTTCAAAAGCTTTCCTGCTGCCCTGTTTCAGAAGCTTTACTTGAAGATGGTGTAGCAATGAGTATTTTCTCATTTCTTCTGTTTCTGGGATGCACACTGTAATATGACACAGTGCTGTGACTCAAGACTTTGCTGAGGGCTGAAGGTTAGGCTGTTAGCTCTCTGTCTGAATGAAGAGAACCTGTCAGCAGCACTCTGTCAGCTGAAGTGGCCTGCTGGATGGCAGTAATGTTCTTTAAGAGGTTTCTGGGACCCCTGCTTAAAATTATGTTACCAAAGCAAAAAGAAAAGATTGTCCCGTCTGGATATATAGTACCTGTTGTCTGTTTTTTAACCTGAGGTGCTTGTATACGAGCTTCTAGAGAATACACTTACTTGCTTTTGAATGAAAGACTAGTGTCCCAGTGACGGTGCCTTTTTACTAATGCTTCTCAGAAGAAAATGTTCCTGACTTCTTTGTGGTGTCCTGTTTTAGGTGGATGTGTATGCAAATACTGTATTAACTTATGTTCAGTACTGGCTTTCTTCAAAGTGTGCCTGGCCAAACTTGTGATTCCTGAGAGGGGTCTGTTTTACAGGCGCTTTGAAAATGAGGCCCTTGCAAGTAATTAAATTAAGGCATCCAGAATAATTAGTGAGTCTTAAATTTATTTAAAACATTGCCTAAATTACTAGTCTTTGCAGATTCGTGTCATTCATTGCTTCATTTGTATCTCTTACGTGTGAGTTTTTGTGATGGACCAAAGAAAAACACTTAGTGAAATATCATTGTGAAAATACTGGCAACACATTAAAAGGTCCTTTCTGCAATGGAGAAAATCCACTTTAACACATCTGTTCTGAACAAGATTTGAAATTAGTTCCTTCCAAGTGATGGTATCATTTACCCATACCTGCCAACTGGAAATAACCACACACAGGGAAATGTTTAAAATGTAATTTGCCTGGGCTGTTTTTGAAGAGAAGATCAGATGTGAGATAAATTGGGATACTTAAAGCAAAAATCCCATTTTTTATCTGAGAAGTACCAAGGATGACTAGGGACCATGTTCCTCCAGAAGGCATCTCAGTGCCATGACAGCTTTACTTCTACTTTCAGGAGTTCCAGAATAGACTTTTTTTTACAGCTGGGAATATGCAGGTATCCTGTATTCTTTCTTCTCTCTGGCCTGTACCTCTTGTCTGTGGAAATATTGAAGTACTTAATCTTGTTCTGCTGTCATCTGCTACTGAACATGGCTGTGCTGGACTTGTGTGTCCCTCTTGAGTTTGTTAGCCAGGAACCAAGCCCCACACAGTCCTTTATGATGATTCAACAAAAGTATAAAAGTTGGAATCCAGAGGATGGTTTGGTGCTGAACTAAAAGAGCTGGAGTGCTCTTTCTGTGTCAGATGCTGGTTGGCTTCTCTTCTTTCCTTTATTTTCCATCTGGAGAGTCTTAACACTCTTGAGAGAACTGTGATGGTTGCAGTTCTATCTGCATTACAGCTTGTGTCAGGAATGTGTTTTTGAAGTGAACCTCCTGATTGCACCTGCCTACTGTGCCTTGCTTTGCACCATAAAATGAAGTTTGAGAGCTGGATTAAATTGGAATGAAAGTAAAGTGGAAAATATTCTGCCTAGAGCTAATATGCATTCAGCCCATGGGACCAGACTACAGCTTGTCTGGCACCACACCTTCAATTCACCTTCACATCCAGAGTGTGGATGTCACTTCTCAGCATGGACTTTGTTTCTTTTTTGGTCTTTCTGTGCTTTCCTACATGTTCCATTAGATTAGCCTGTGATACAGATCAGTTCCTGTATATCTTGAGGCAAACAGCCATGGAAAAATCTCTCAGCCAAGTATGGGAGAAGTGAAAGGTTTTGTTTTACATTACAAGCTACGTAGTGTGCGAACTCCCGTTGGTACCTTTGGTTTTCCTGACTGAATCTAAAACCCATATAAAATTTATTCTGCAAATTGGTGCCCTAAAAGAGAAATTTCATTGCAGGCTTCCATCAACATGAGGTTTTGGACACTGTTAGTAGGAGGAGTGGGAGATGACACGTTTGTGTCACCTTAAAGTGAGAGTGAGAGTCATGCTACTCCTGCAGTGCTTGTTCATAACAGAACTGGGAATTGCTTACTTTGTCCTATGTGGAATTTTGTTTATATGGTAGAGTGGAAAGGCAAATGTTTCAACATTTTTTTACCAAGTACACTTAATCTCACTTAACCTTCCCAACCCACCAGCCACCTACAGTGAGGCTTTGCTCCACTGAAAGATTAGTGTATTAAGAAATAAAGCATTTATAGGCAGTGAAAGAGGATTCAAAATAATTGCATTTTATGCTTCATTAATTCCTCTTGCTTTCTGTTACCACATCGTGTACTCTTTTACTAGTAGCAGGATTCATTAGTTCAAGATTAAAATTCTCAATTGCCCTTAGAAAAATGGTGGGAAGCAAGTCTTCACCTGCAGCTGACATACCTGTTATCTGAGCTAGAATGACTGTATCTTGAAAAAAGGAGAACTGAGTTTCTATATTTATTCAGGTTTTGGCCTATTTTCTAACAGTGCAAATAGACAAGCCTTTCTGCTATTAGCATTTTTTTGTAGCTATGCAGAGATGATTTTCATCTTCTTATCCTCACAAAATACAAGTTAAACAAAATCTGCTGTCTGTGCTCAACTCTTTGAACTCTGTTGTTCTGTAGAAGAACAGTCAGATGCTGTCATTTTTTAGTGTCGAATTTAAAGGTTACGACTATTGTAAGGTTTTTTTGGGAATATTAAACACCCCATTTTTCTTTCTTGAAGAGTGTTTGAAACAGTAGCTAATGCATATCTGAGTAGAAAGTTATGTGGAAAGTATCTTCAACTAAAACAGCAAAAATTTTTAGGGGAAAGACATTTGGCAAATGTAGCAATACTCTGTTATGCAAAATATGTGGCTCTTTTTCTCTTTTGCAAGATTTAGAGCTTCACATGCCGTTTGTTTTATCCATCAGGATTGTGATCTTTGGCTTCTGGCTGCAAATACTAAACACAGGCAAGAATGCAAGGTTGTCATATGGCACAGTCCTGCAGGAAAGCTGTTTTGACCATCACATCTATCCAAGCAGGCGAAGCAGAAGTAGATACATTCTGGGAATGTGCTTTGTGTTTCTCTGTAGTAATGCTGTGGTGAGTCTCTGAAAAATGACACAGGCATCCTTTGAAAAGGGCATTGCCTGCACTGAAAGCTGGAAGCAGGCTGCTGTACAGACTGAGAATTTCCAGGAGCTTCTTTTTCACTTCAGTGTATCTGATGTTTGCCAGTTTTTGTGCCCACATCCAACGCCTCTGTATGTTTGTGTTCTGGGATGCAGAACACATGACTGTGTGTAGATCCAAAGAGAATGGAATTTGTGCATGGAGATTCTAATGGGACTGCTATAACAGGTGCTGAGGTGTTTCCATGCTCTGTGCTACCAACACCCTGATGCAGGGACATGCAGCCTGCTAGATGCTCAAGTTTGTTTGAGAGTACAAGAGTGAATTTTATCCTCAGACTCCACAAGGGGAGCGTGCTATGTTTCAATATTAACATGTCACATGATTAGAAATTACTGTAATACAGCAGGCAGTCTAATGATTATCATCTCATTAGGCCTTTCATATCACTAGCTGCATTTTTTATTAGCCACAGGGTTAGTGGGCAAAATGTAATATTTGTTAAAAAACTAAAATGCAGTATTTGCTTTTTTGGGAGTCTATGAGACTTTGCTTAGAATGAATTCTAAAGGAATTAATTGCTACTTACTGGAGGCAGCTGGGAATTTAAGAGTACAGAACACAGGTTATGCTTTGGCATGTCAGTGTTGATCATCATCTCGACAAAGCCTGTAGTAGCTGGTCTTCTGCATCCAGCACAGCCACCATCCCAAAACCCCAAGAATCTTTGAGATACTGAATTTGGGAAACAAAGTGCTTGCCACATGTGAGTTTCTAAGGTTAAACCATGTCTCTAGACTTCAACGTCTCAACCCCAAGATTTGGCCATATAGCCACACTTGTGTTTGTGTAAGGTGGCAAAAATGCTATTTCTGCTTTAGCCTTTACCTGGTAGTCTAACCATGTTTCAGTTTAGAAAAAAGTAGTTTTTGAAGTACTTAAAAATGGCGCACTCCTAGCTTTATTGATATATTTAATATTTATGTTCATATTTTCTTATTTATTCTTATTTCTTATTATGAATCTTGTTGATTTAGTGTATGTATGCCAGTTGAAGGAGATCTGTCAGCTGAGGATATGTCAGCCTTTACATTCCTGCTACATACAATAGCTACAGTAGAACATATTAAATGTCAGAAACAAAACAAGAGGAAAAAAAAGGTTTTATAAATGGTTAAACTGTTAATTGTGAAGCAGGAGCATCTTTCTGTGTTTGTTAGAGAAAGAAGAGGCAGCAAGCTGTTGGAACGTGACAGTTATCTACAGGTGCAGTATTTTTTATGACACGAGCTGCTCTGCCATTATGCTGGTGACTTCAGGGGCAATTCTTCATGCCTCAGATATATTTTGTCTTCTACATAAGGGCCAGCCAGGATAGATGAACTGCTATGCCTGTGCAGAATTCTACTGACTTGGAACTGTTGCAGTGTGGCTACACAGTTGACATTTCAAGGTTGTGGTGTGTTCTATTGGAGCTACAGCTAAACCCATTGCTTTAACACCCTGAAATATCTCTTCCTGCTACGTAATGTGTCCCCGTCATTCGCTCACCACTTTACATATCAGATCTTTGTAGTGACATTCCTGTAGTTTTATGTAGTTTTAAATAGGAATCTATTTAAAGTGATGAAGCAAAAATACAAATTTTTACTTTCCTGCCATCTTATGTCTGCTGTTCTTCACATTGGCAAATGCTTCTCTTTCATGCTTTTAAGCTGAAACTGTCATTTCCTTTAGGACAAGGAGTTAAAAACATATATGTGGACTGTAAATATTGTTACCTCGTTCAGAAGCTGCAGCTAGACTTTTAATATACTCAGTGTCATGCTCTGAGGCTAAGATTGGAACACTAAGCAAGTATTGTAAAATAATAATAATAATAATAATAATAATAATAATAATAATAATAATAA